>LR737382.1:21966768-22218675 GCA_902655005.2 Marronus borbonicus
GAATAATACCCAGACAGTACCCACTTGAAATTGTTTTAAATTACGGGGATAATTTACGTTGGTATTTCCGGCAATAAAAGGCATATTTGCATACATTACAGTTTATTAACTACCAACTTAAACTATGCGAAAAATTAATAAAATACTGAGTGTATTAATTTTATTCTACATAGTTTATGAATAATTCGAAGACATACCCACTTGCAATTTTTTTAAATTACTCGGATAATTTAAGTTGGTAGTTCCGGCAATAAAAGGGAATATTCGCATACATTACGATAAAAGATTGGCCAATATGTCCTTTATTACCGGAACTACTAAGTTAGCTTTATTCTATATATAATATAGTTATCTACTACCCACTTGGTATTATTTGAAATTAGGCGGATAATTTAAGTTGGTAGTTCCGACAATAAGACATTCGCATACATGACGGCAAATATGCGCTTTATTACTATTACCAACTTAAATTATCCGCGAAATTTAAAAAAATGCTGTGTGGCTTTATTCTTATAGTTTATGAATAATTCGCAGGCATTATCTTAGAATTTTTTTAAATTACGCAAATACACAAAAAGTACACAAAACACAAGGAAAGTACGTTTATTATTGCTTATACCCTTTACGCTAAGAAATTAACGAATATGTCCTTTCTATTGCTGAAACAACCAACCTAAATAGTCTGCGAAATTTAAAGTGCAACTGGGTATTAATAGTCGTATTAAATTGAGAAAACCGCCGAGCACTGATACCTATATTTCTGCTGTATTGTGTATTTTAAGTAAAATGTGGATTCTATCTAAACTTTATGCATAATACTATTTGTCGGACGACCAACCTCAACAACAATTGCAGAGGGTTTGATAAAAAAAAAAACATTTTTTGCAGAATGTTACACATTATTTATTTAGTGCTACTCAAAAAAATATCTTCAATACTGACTTAGAAAATATCACAAACGAAAAGTTAAGATAAAAACAGTATGTATCACAATCAACCCTGGTTTTTTCAAATAAAATATAATTTACTATCTACATAGTATGTCAGTTAAAAATTAATATATTAAAAATACTGTAAATTGTTTGTAAGGTTGTAAGGTATACTCGCACAATAATTTACATTTACACATCGAAACATTAATTACACTGACAACACGAACTTTTATATTTCGAGAACAAAATTTACGCAATGGCTTGCAAAATTTATATAAAATAGAAACATCTATATCTTTTTTGAGTAAAATATGTTGGACAGGGTCTTTTACACCAATGATATTTGGCACCTTTTCATGTAAAATTGGACACGTAGATTTTACAAAAAGTACAAGCCAATATCAATAAATTTTCTTCGGAACGCAAAATTAATTTAAATATCGTTAATATATTCAAACATAACATTACTCTAATAGTTTATAAGATATATACATTTATCATTAATTTAGTGATAACAACAATAGATGTACATATAGGTACATTATAAAGTAACTTTCTCGATGTAATATTAATAATGGAAATCGGTAGTATTATTAGTTTTCTTTGTGCAATAGTCAAATATGATCTATAGACATATTTGATTGATCTAAGATTATGCAAAGTGTGCCGTCATGTAAAACCCGATATCAGTTCCCTATATTAATGAGACAGGATGATTCGTCTACGTTGGAAGCCCTCAGTCAGCGAACAATGCTTGATATACTCGATCGTGGCGTGTTGACCGCCTCCTCATCGGACTCCATTGGTGATATGCGAATTGCCTGGTACCATTGGTTGGTTAGATCGGTCATCTGACTTTTACAATCCTTTAGTTCCTAAAAATTAATTGCGTTGAATATTTCAATATCAAAGATCATAAAATGAGTTGCAAGCTATTTTCTATAACCATCACAATTAATTTCTTAATTCCCAATTTAAAAATAAGGCAAAAGTTATAACCATTTAATTATGTGGCAAAATCGAACTCTACGAGGGTTTTAATAATTGTACCCGGTGTTTTCAGAGGCAAGTCGATATTGTTCACAATTCTTCCATTGTTATCTCTATAGCGATTGATTCTACGAAATCGTCTTAGTGCACGACGTAGCAAAGTTTTATGAACACGTGAATATTCCGTTAAAACGTCTTAATTATCTAAGCCACTTTACACGATATTGATAAAAACAAGAAAAATGTTCGTAAACTTGTTCTAATTGTTTTATTTAAATTAATTATTAAAAACAATTTAGGCAAAAGGTGAACAGTTTTTAAGTCTCCTTTGACTGATGGCATACTTTTCTTAGTTGCTACAACGTTCGAGATAATAACCCCTCCTACTTCTTCTTCTGATTATTTTGTTCACCTGATATGTCAAACATATTAACTCTAAGATATTTAAAAAATACGAATCTCCGAAACTATGGACATCATAGTCGTCTAGTTAACCAGCCCCCAAAAAAAGAGTTGCAGTTAGCATATTGCGCAGGTAATGCACAGTTTTCTGAGGGCGTTGGAACATCTCTTTAAGCTACAAGTGATTAAAATTATTTGCATGCAAACTACCAAAAGATGGAGCATCAGCAAATTTATTCCCATATTCCTTAAAACTACAAATTTCGATACGTCCATCAGCAACAAGCAACATTGATCATGTTCATAAAAAAATAACTCTGAACTAGAGATTGCCTGTATTTACTCTTCATCTCGTAAGTATTTATTGAAAGGTAGCAAATTAAGAAAGACAACTAAAGGATTGTCCGTACTTCCAAAAGCGATCTCTTAACCCTCAATTATTTTTTGAATATTTCTCCAACAAAACATAAATTCGATAAGCCAGGGTGTTACGCAATGGAAAAATTAAACGAAGGCGAACACATGAATAAGCAATAGATGCCTATAAATAATGGTTTGATATATCCAACACAGGGCTTCTGTTATAACGTACACACTTTGAACCAGATCAACATTATCACTTTCACTGACGTCCAGTATGTTCGCTTAATCTTTATGATATTTCAAATGTTCCCAAAACAAGCCCTTATTACACTCAGATAAAGATTGCAGAAATCATAGTTATTTTCATTTCACATGATTTAGCAACTCCTCCAAGTGTGCGCCCTAGCAGATGAGTTTCAAATTTACAAATATTCTTACTGAGTTGCTTTTGAGCATTTTATCAATTGGTTTCCATGATATTAGCGGCTAAAAAGCCATCCTTTACTGAAACGCTCGCTATAAATGTTACACCAAAAATAAAACCTTCATTTATTTAACAAAAGAAAATACGCGTCCTTAATCTTGGAAATCTTTGCACTGCGTAAGATTTTTCTTTTCATTTTGTTTGCTCCTTCCATATTTCTCATTAAAATGTAAAGACACTTATCTTTAATATTATATAGTACATTGTTTGTCCGCCTATTAAGTAGTTCCCGATAAGCAAGTTACATTTACGTCTGCAACACTAATTCGCAAAATTATGATTAGGTAAATAAAATAAAACAATAGCGATGAACTGATGAGGATAATCTAGAATCATTATCGAAAGGAGCTGTAAAGCGCAAAGTTTTATTTCCATTAACTAATTGCAAGGAAACCTCAATTAATAGTTATCTCCATCGCGTTTTCGATAACCCTTTTGAGATAGGATCAAGACGTAGGATTACCTACGTACCTCAACTCAAGTACATCTTATCGTTTTACTCGGAAATAAAAAGATAAATATCTGAACGATACATCCTGCGAACTAGATAAAACCGTTAGATTACTTCAGATTGCTACATAAGCAATATAAGAAATCGAAATGGTTGATCAGAATAAGATACATTTTGAAGTTGCTGTAACTGTTTAATAATTGAATGGAGAACCAGACCTAATATACTGTCTGTCCCACTAAAAGTGAGGACCGGCGACAACATTTTTGTTAAGTAGACTGGCATTGGGAAATTTAATGAAAATATTTGAAATTTCAAACATGGCCACTAGGTGGCGTAGTTGCTCAGATCAACAGCGAATTATAAATTGGTTAACAACAGTTCCAGGATTAATTATAATCTTAAATACTTCATTAAAAAGCTTAGTTAATTACGCATCACTTTGATAAAATTTGGTAAAATTCTATGTACTTATCACAATTGTTAAATAAATAATTGTTTCCATAGTACGCTATTGTATCCAGATCATACTACTACATACTAGATTTTGATAAACATTCCTTTGTTTCATGGCCAACTAAGACTAAACGTGTTCCGAGTTCGGAACGTGTCATACCGTTTTTTGTTAAACGAAAACTCGACGTTTCACCCACAATCATATGGAGCTTCTTCGCGAGAAGGGAAGGTGGTAGGCAACAGTTAGTTCGGTAACTCAACGTGTAAACCACGCTAGAGGAGAAACTAACTGTTGATCACGGCAACTTAGCATGTGAACCATGCCAGAGTCGAAAATCAACACCGGGAACATTGATTGAACGCTGATTGGTTGGGCGCGACGGTCACGGTTAGGCGAGGATGGGTCGTTACTTATTGACACAGAAAAAGAAATTTCCCGTTGCCATAGCTATTGTAGTTTCCAAGACGTCGCTGGTACCCACTCGTAATGGGACAGGCGCTACAGTCATGTGCAGTGGCGCCTCGTTCCCTACACGATGTACCGCCCCTGTTCACAGATTTGATTTAAGCCATTTGTAAATGAAGGACAAACAATGACTTTTTTTACGAGCATGTATTGTGAGACAATAAGAATCCAAAATTGTTTTACTAAATTCTGGTGTATACTGGTTGTCGACCAAAACTGATTTTTACCCTGGCTCCTGCAGAGTATCTAATGGTGTTAATGAGGTTGCAAAACGTTTCTAGTTGAGTTACATTACCACTTAATTTTGCCGAAGATTCTTAAATATAAAAATGTTAATTGAAGATATTCAACTAAACCCATTGGAAAATGCTGCTCATAAGGTGACTCCCAATTAAAAAGCAGTGCAACTGAAAATTAAATTTAATTCGATTATTCGACTCGTTAGAAAATTACACCAATTTGAAGACGTAGCTTTCTTTTAAATAACTTCATATATTTTCTAAATCTATCTATTAAATTTTAATTTACGCAATGAATAGAAATAAGTATGACGCAAAAACCTTCAAACACACTAAACTTATTAGCTCGTACGTTGTAGTATCTAATGTATGTATATACTTTGCGGTGTAATATAGTTATTTTCCTATCCAAAGTCCAATGTTGTATTTACAGCGTTTCAAAATATATATACAGTTATAAATATATAGAAAAATCACGTCATCTTTTTTAATTGAATATGATAGCAGTACATTTAATTCATTTTCATGTAATGGTTAATTTTCATTGTACAAATAAACAATATTATTACTATAATTACCTGCTGTGTGAATCTCCTCGTAAAGAACGGAATAAAGTACTTCAGATCATACTTTACAAAGCCCTTAATACGTGCTGAGGCAAACGATACTTCCACTTCACCTTCGGTAGTCTCTGACAAATGTTCGGAATCTAAAGCTTGGCCCCATTCTCTCGTCTTACTCAAAGTTACCTCCCTATCCTTCTTACGTTTACGTAATCTACGGGAAGGATTCTTTGTAGCCTGCATAAACTTCAATAGAGGCATTGTGGACCCTCCGAAGAATAAGGTAGTAACAAGTACTATAATCAGCGTTGTTGTAATGATAACATGACGAGTCTCATCGCTGAAATTCAAATGTAACGACAAGGCGTAAGAAATAGCGCCGCGTAGGCCACTGAACCACATTATAAACATCATCTTCTTGGTAATTTGATGTTCTCTGAATCGATTCACAAGCAGGGCTAACGGGAAGATGTTGCAAGCTCTTCCGATCAAGCATAAAATAACACTCCAAACAATTAAAGCTGGTTCCACACGGTGCTTAAAGCTGAACAATGCCAATCCAAGATATGCAAATACGCAGGTTTCAGCAATGAATGACAGCGTTCGTAGTGTTTGTTGCATTGTAATTTGAGTAACGGTAGAGAGATTAAAATGGGTATAATGTGACATTACGATGCCGCAGAATAAAATTGCCATTATTCCAGATAAATGGATTCCTTCAGCTAGTACATATGGAGCATATGTGAACACCAGCATCATTCCAAACTCCAAGGACGGATTCTTACGTAGATCAACATGTTTCAATAGCAGAGCACTTACGAGAGCAAATACAACTCCAATTCCAGCAGAGGCGAAGAACATAAGGCAGAAACGATTTATACCGAGCACAATTGCTTCTCCAGTTGATATAGATGGATCATTTGATTCCAACGCTGCTGTTGTCAAAACGATGGCAATAGCATCATTCAATATGCTCTCTCCAAAGACTAACATGTTCAAAATTGGATCAACGTTCAATGCGTGGAAAATTGCAACAGTTGCAACTGGATCAACAGCAGAAATAAGAGAGCCGAAAGCAAAGGACTCCAAAAAACTCAATTTGTAAACAACATCAGCTAATCCAAGAAAATAAATTCCAAATCCTATTATAAAAGCCGAAATTGTGGTACCAATTATAGCAAAAACTAATATTGAGCCAATATTTTGGAAGAAATTGCCTTTATGTAAATTATAACCGGATTCAAATATAATAGGTGGCAGCAATATCAAGAAAAATGCTGTTGGTGAAAACGCTTCTTCTTTCCTCCAATTGCTAATATTCCTATTTGATAAAGCATTCATCGTTAGGCCTATTAAAGCTCCTAAAAATACTATTACAATACTTTCTGGTACATATTGAAAACCAGTTTGTAGCATCAAGTGGATCAATAATATTCCAAGTGCTAATACGCACAATACAAAGAAAATTGCCATTGAGCTATTATGTTCATCTTCAGCGGAACCTTTATCGGGTAAAACAGGATCGGCCGATGCGGTTGTTGAGCTTGTATTCGTAACATTTGCTACAGGGGCATTGGATGGGTTTACAGAAGGATTTACATTATCCATAACTGCTGTTATATTTGGCACCACAGTAGGAGCCAACGTAGACGAACTAATGTCTAATTTTGATAGCAGAACGTTGTCATTATTGCTACTCACTGTACCTAATTTTACTTCACTCTCATGGTCCTTGCTTGTCGGTTGCGCCTCTGCTGCGGGTTTGTCGGTTACATTTGTTAAAGTAGTCGGCAACACATCATTTTGGGATGATATATGGTTCACTAACAGTAAGAACGTTATAATTCCGCTCAAATACATTTTCATCCTCATGGTTAATCTCATTTAAACGGGAATTTGCGAAAAGTATGTTCACACTCACATTTTACCTAACGAAACACGAAGTGACAATACTTGATAAGATTCTAGAACGTCTGACATTTCTGACATTTTTGACAAGTTTCAACGCCCCCGCCACATACGTGCTACGTCATCCAAGCGGTTCTCCCGTAACAATAGCGGCTTTCGATCCATCTAAAAGAGCTACTCCGGAACAGCTCCGGAGCAATTCACATGCGTGTCATAATGAATTAACACAGGTGCAGATTTCTACTTGACATTTTCTAAGCGCATGGGGAAATCCCCTGCCTAACGGTTGGAGTGGCAGGGGTGAGGCTAAATAGAACGTTGCACAAATCAAAAGCCACTGGAGTATAAGAGTCAATTTTATATTTTTGATTACGTTTTTCTAGAATATTAAGAACATTCTATTCTAAATTGATTTTAATATATGTAGTGCCCCCTTAATAACTAAGATCCTAAAACAATTATTAATTTAATTAGAAAATCACAATCAGTTGAACCACTGTGATTTCTGCCACTATGTCCATTGCAATTATTTCCTAATATTTATGATTGCGATCTCATTCTATGCCGATTTTTGCTAGGGCTTCTTTCGCGCAAGCTGGAAATTCAGTCTTTCTTAACGTTATTTTAATTTCTTGTAAGCTCATTTTACATGTTCCCCCCAATATTTAGATGCACAAATACAACGTAAAAGTTCACGGGCTACGTTACATTGCAAGGCGTCCAAAAGTTGTTGCAAATCACGTACGTCCGATGTGATAAATACATAAAAATTACATAGAGGAGACTTTTCTTGCTGAATCGAGATATGCAAAGCGAATAATAAAAAACCGGCTAAACGAGGTTCTATAGATCGTTAAAAATAGCAACATAAGAAATGAGATTAAAAAAAAAAAAAGTCACCTCCTCGACAGAAATCAAAAAAAAAGGCATCGCCCGATATAAAAATTTGCTAGTCTTTCAAATCAATGGTCAATTCGTATATATATTAATTTACACCATAAAATTTTAGATCGGCATGGCTACATCAATAACTACAGGCAAAACAAAAGAAAAATACTTCCTTTGCCCCAAAAATGCGTTTATTGAATAAAGACAAAACAAAACCTTATCGATAATTAACTCAACATAACAACAACATTCTCAGCAGTTCGATTGTCAGATATAAACTATTCTAATTTTAGATGTTTGGATATCGTTTCCTTAACATAATTTTTGGGATTAACTTGTAGCACATTTTCCCATTCGCTACTATTCGGAAATGCGAGGATGTGAGTAGTGCCATCACCATCCACTGACAACCCCATAAGCAAGTAGCTCTTGGACGATTCTATCGCTTTCAAATCTCTCCCGGTGCCAGCTTTACTGCTCGCCCTGTCTTCTGGGTTGGTTTTACCTGGTAGATATTTAACAATATCCTCAGCGGCTGCAAGGGATCTTCTTGACGAATTACCCTCCTTGGCATCTTTACTACTAGCTTCGCGGTTGTATTTAACTTCCAATATTAAAGTGAAGTTGTCATGTTCCGCCCAAAGATCAATGAAGGCAAGGTTTAGATCGTTCTCACTATAATAATTGGCGCATACTGTAGCTTCGTTATCGCATTCGCGAAAAATTCGAGCGAAAATAAGTGTCAAGTTTGGACGGAGCCGCTCTAGATCTTCCTTAAGCTGTGCAGTGTTATCTAATTTAGTATGCAGAGACTTAAAGAACTCCGCAATATTCAAAATTTGCTACAATTTCTTGGGAATACGTCGTCTCATAGTAACGCTTGAACATCTGATAGTATGTACCTCTAATTTCAACGTTTGGGATTCTGAGATGTGCCTCCTGTCCTTCTACACCTGCTTTCACCGGTTTCTCTGAATCATATGCCAAAAAACCTCGTTGTAATAAATAGTTCAAAGTTGCTTGTACATTCGGAGGCTCGTCCCCCAAAAAGACATCATAGAGATCGAGAATATTTACATTATCTTGAATTATGACCCAAATGGTACCAGAATCGGACAACAGTGTTTGAACAGCTTCCATGATACTATGACATTTCTTGAGTACCGACACAAGCTGGTTCGTAAAATCTCTATCTAAAAAATGTTAGTGAGGTTCTTTGTTGTTCTTCTCTCTTGTATGTAGCTAAGGACTGAGAATAAGCAGTATCTGACATATTCAGTCGGCATCTCGTTTACATCACTATATTGATAATATCCATTGTAGAAAGTTTTTTATGTCGTTAATTATCTTGGCGACCTCGGTTGTTCCCTCCGAGGAAAAGAATCTTTCCACTACGGTAGCGACCTCTTTATCGGTTAAACTGTAGTATTTTGAAAATCTAGGATTAGCCAAGAAGTATATGTTGAGGAATATAGGTGAGTGCCGGACTTGTCCAAGTTTGCAAATGCCAGTGACCAATATGGCTCTAAATTTTAACGTATAGTCTTCTGGTTTCAAAAGCGGTTCCAGCAGGTCAGCGATAGTACCTCCTATATCCTCTAAATCATCTTTATATGCCTTGCTTTGTATGGCGGATGCACAAGACTTGTCAATTTCATCCACCAAAAGCATCGGGTCTCTTCCCCAATGGATCATCAAGCTCTTAACCAAATCTTCCAAACTACTAATTACATCCGCCTTCGTGAGCATTTTAAGTTCACTCTCCTCATAGCTACACCAGTTTATACATTGTTTTTTAAGCGGACATGTTCATCATCATCAGATTCAAATTCTTTACTTTTTTTAAGATACTGATTCTTCAAATAACTCCCCCTTGCAAGCTTACCACGATGAAGTATCGCTCCTGATTCATTTTTGGCCACACATCCCTTGAAATTCAAATGAATAACGGAATAACGCCCAAAATGTTTGACGACAAATTGTTCTCATTTCAAGATCAAACATTTATCATACCGTTCGTCTTCAAACTGTCTGAGAAATACCTTCATGTTTTTTGATGGATTTGATCGTAATTCGTGGATTGTCGGCTCCTTTGCAACATCTTCCTTTGTGTTTCTAGATTTATCTTCTATGTCGCAAAAGAGACGGATCATATCCATGTTTATACTTTTCCCAAATTTTGACGGTGCAAACATCATGACGCAGCTTAGCCCATTCTCCAGTAACTCCTCTATGAGCATTATTCTATCCACAAATACGTCCATACTGACAACTTGTTCAAAGGTCTGGCGATGTGCGTCAATAAGGGGTTTCTATGTAAGGCAAGAAGCGTTTCAGTTACGAATTATCACTAGAGAGCATAAGTGAAAATTTTTATATTGATAGATGAACTCACCTTTTTGGAAGTTGATGCTGCGATTACCACATCGTCAGTCTGACTTCCACAATCCTGCATGGGTGGTACCTGCATGCGAAAACAAGCAAAAGTTAATTACGCTGAACTGGAGAATAACGAGGTGGGGTATGTAAAAAATTTAAAATAAAGGTAAGCTTACATTCGACATCTCCGCACCAGAATTTACATCCAGCTTCGGCCGTTTATAATCGGGTGAGGTCATCGGGTTGCAAACACGGATCTTGGTAATAAGATACTTACTGTTCCTGTACATGTCATACACAGCATTTCCGATAGCGCACTCAGCAAAATTGTCAATATTAACCACTGGTTTCCTCCTTTGATGTTTTCGCTTAGGACTAGGTAATCCTTTCCCTTTTTTTAAGGTCGCTAGAAATTTTACTAACTGTAGCAATACTTATGCCTAAGGATTTAGATGTTCGCTGTAAAGAATATAATACAATTAATTATACTCGTTATTGTTATGAGTAAAAGATAAATATTACCTCTCGTACAGCATTTAAAGGCAATAAAGGTCCGCCAATAAAGCAATTTGCATCGGCTACAAAACACTTTCAGCATGGTGGCTTAGTTATGCAAATAACTGTTTTGTAAAAACTGTGAGAAGCTAATGAAATTCGGAGGAAAATACAATAGGACGCTACACGCTATAACCTCAATGGCAACTAATGTAAACAACACGCGTGAAGTGTCAACGTTCTCTTGGTTACTAACTAGTTACTTTCAGGCAGTCAACCTAATAAGAATCTTACTGTGACATTAACCCTGCGCGTTAACGGGTAATTTTATTACGGTATGTTTGCTATTCCGAAAGTTCTGTCGATAACGTGCAACCATTTCTTCCGGGAAAATCCTGAACCAGTATTTACATGTCCAAAAATGGTTTTGAGAAGATTTGCAGATTACCTATTAACCCCAAATGGAAAAAGAGTTTGCTTTGGTTTAGCATTTACCGCTGGCGCGGTCGTATTTAACGCTGGTTTTATGCCGAATACATTTTTCCTTGACAATTATAGAGATGTAGTTCGCTTGTATAAGTAGGTAGGATATAGTTAAGATTAGTTCAGACCTAAATAAAGTTACATATATTTTTAGGGATGGTTTATCCGTTCCTTTACCCGAGGAACTGAAAGTAGAATTTGATAAAGCCATTACTTTAGTTGGGGTATTATATTTAAATTCTTTCGAATTTTAATCGTTATTTTTCCAAAACATTTATTGCAGATAGGGAAAGAGGAACGGAAGATGTTTCAACCATTCACAGTATTTGGCTTTGATACGTTCCATGCTGGCTTATCATTCAGTAAATTTGGATCGATTATCGGTATACCAATAAATTTCACATATAAAGATATTGATAGCATTGATAAAACTTTAATCAAGGTAATTTCTTTTAATCTTCAATTTTAAAAGCTACTTCAGTTAATATGCTTACCATTAGGATCTTGCAAATGATATATAATAGGGAGCTACTTAATATTGTTTTCCGAACAAAAATTAGACCAAAAAGAAATTGAATATGTGTGGCATATGTAGGAAAAACTAAAACTGACAATCTAATTTTGTTATCTTAACTCGTTGCGTTTGATTACACCGTAAAGAATTGATGTAGAACTGAATAGATAACAACCATGTGGAACGCTGTTATATTCTTGCACAAACCCTGCTTTTATTTTCAGAAATAAGAAAGTTATTAGAATTATACGTGGCTCCATGGACATAGCCAGGTGGGGGTAGGAAAGCCATAGCCCTCCCCCCTAAATCTGAAATAATTTTACTTTCGTTTCTTATTGCCAGTCATACAAAAGTCTCCAAAGCGTAAGATAAATATTTATCTTACAAGCAAAAGATTTTAAATCGTGGAATTTGATATCTCTATGGTGAGATCTGGCATCATTGTGCAATTATGTACCGTTAAAAGTAATTAACAATGTTGCCGTTGGTATCATAATTTTTGTACCATTGACATTTTTTTTAATTCTTCCAAAAGAGGGCGAAGTGTATCATCGTTTATTATAATTATACTGGCGTCATCAGCATGGTTCCGACGGTGTTTCTACTCCACATTGGTGGTTTTCGATTTGTTCGCCGTATTGCTCCGGAGCTGTTCTGGAACAGTTCCGGAAGAATTGTTTGGCCTTGCGATTCGTACCTCGAAAGCTTCACTTTTAACTTCCCTCATCCCTGTTGCCCCAAACATTTTTGGTAGAGGCGTTTATAGAGAAGTGTTGACAATTCGAAATAGAAATGGATAGGAGAAAATTTCCGTTAAGTTAAGTTCATGTTGCATGACATCCATGTGAGTTGCTTCGGCACGTTCTGGAGTAGCTCTTTTAGATAAATGTTTGTCTCACAGTTAATACCACAAGATTCGAAGCGACTAGCCAGTCATCTCTTGGCGGCATCTAATGCCAAGAAACACATGCTTGCCGTTTAGAGAGCAGCGACATAAACCGGATACTGTCCCCCCCTGCTTAACACGAGATGGCATGCGCAGAAGCACTTTGGAAAACTTTACATGTAAATGATTCCTAGAAGCTTACCATCATGTATTAATAGAATATCTGAAAATGTCTAGAAACAATAACCAAAGAATAATGGTCAAATAGGTTCCTCATTTTGCCGTAAATGATTTCATCAGTAAAATAAAAATAACTAAAAACCTGAAAGAAAAATTGCGTGTTTCACTAACATGGTCGTATCTTATGTGAAGGTGTATCTTCATTATATCCAAATACTAATCCTGACACGATTTAGTTTGTTGATTTTTACTTTTTTCTGAATAGGGCACGTATTATTATTATTATTTTTATTGGGAAAAAAGTAATTTCTGTCATGCAAGTTTTATTTCATTTAACCAGTCCCTATTTCTAACCATTTATAAGATCTCAATGATAAGCATATTAAGATAATTTACGTAATTTATATAACTGCACTAAAACAAATTCATTCTTTTAAAGGTAAGACATGATTCGGTGCCATGGGGTACGGAAGAAGCAACGCAACTATTAGAATCGCTTATACTATCAGAGAATGCGCAAATTTATGCAATTGCAAGAGAAATAAAAACAGCAGATTCTGCAAAATCAATGCTTGACTTAGTGTATAAAACACTGGGTGTACTAGGTTGCTACAGTTTAAGTAACTTGATTAATACAAAACTCAATCTGTATATTAGACCTAGGGGGATGAGAGTAGCCTTATACGTTCTCATAACTGCTTTTATGTACGGAAATTATTGTTTCTTCAAAGATTTCACGCAGATATATTACGAGCAATACGTGGATGAGTTCCTAAAAAATAAAGATCCAATATTCGCCGAAGGTGGCAAAGAATATTATGAGAAAATACTTCAAAGGAATAAAGCTTTAAGAAAACTATTGGGAAAAGAAGGCGAAAACAGATTTAGTAGTTTAGGAAACGAAAATTTCTTTATAAGACAAAGACACGTACCACTACTGCACAGAAAACAATTCTTTGAAGAAAATCTAGTTAATTAGAGGTTATTGTGTAGTTATAGGATAATTTTTAAATAAAGTTATGTGAAATAAATACGTGTTTTGCTCCATAAGCTTGTATGCTTGGAAGCTTCATAAATTTAAGAAGTAAAACGTACATCAATTTCCTGCACGTAAGTAACCTAAAATCAGTCTTGGGTTAGCACTATGCTTAGATGTTTGTGCCCCTGACTTTAAGTTGACAAATTTTAAATAAAAAATAAATATATTACAGAATGAATTTAATGTCGAATTCAATATTATTTTATTTTAATAGGTTCAAATGCCATTTTGCCAAGTATGGCATTCTTAATGTGATGTACCTAGTTAATAAGGTTTCTTCCAACGGAGGTTGGAATTAGTTCGCAACTCCACGGAGTATAAGTCAAGGAAATTAGCGTCGCAACAACCCTACAACTACCCGCATAGCATTTTTTAAATTTCGCTAATAATTTAAGTTGGTAGTTCCGCATGTTTTCGCATACATTACGGTAGAAAATTGGCAAATATGCCCTTTGTTGCCGGAACTACCAACTTAAATTATCCGCGAAATTTAAAAAAAGCTATCTGGGTAGTTCCTAATTATTTCCAAGATCCTTCCAGTAGATACCAAATTATTTCTGGATCGATTGAAGAGCCGTGAAATCAGTTCCTGGTTTTTAAGTAAGAATTATACCTTATCTCAATAACAGGAAGAGTGATTTAAATTTTTCGCGCAAAAATTAAGCGCTTCCATTGGCTCTGATCAAACATGACTTACATACAAACAATATCATAGCGGAAGTCGTCGTCGGCCATGTTTAGCGTTTACTATAACCTGTCAACGTATCGCCCAATCAACCAATTAGAGTTGACATTTTAGAAACTTTTATATGACCGGCAATTAGAAACGAAAGTGAGATTATTTCAGAGATTTGGCCTCCCTCTAAATCTCTGAAGTAATTTCACTTTCGCGGCCCCTCCTTGTCTCCCTCTGGCTATGCCCATGGTAATCAGTAAAAATCAGTCTTGAATTAAATGTACCCTTACGTACACTGCCGTTCAGAGAAGTACGGTCGGTTGGTAAAAAACATGAAAAGGTTACAGAAACAAACGAAACTAAAAACAAAATGCAATTTTATTGTATGTACAGGTAAAAAAGACAAAAATAAATAAATAAAAAGTTATTCTGGCCTAATATAACATACTGAACATTATTTTCTTTTTTCATCGAAAAAACCTCCTTTGCTGTTAATCACCGCTCGAACTATTCTAGGCATTCTTTCGATAAGTTTTGTTAAAATGGATTGTGGAATATTAATCCATTCATGTTGCAGACTATTCCGTAAATGTTCTTGTGAAGTTGGACATATTTTTCGGATCCTCCTGTCAAGTTCATCCCACAACAACTCTATAGGGTTCAAATCTGGACGTGGGGGCCATGTCATTACTTTCAGGGTGTGCTGTTCTTCTTACTCCTTTAGATAGTTCTTACACACTAACGCAGTGTGTTTTGGGTCGTTGTCATGCATGAATGTAAAGTTACGGGCTATTATACGCAATCCTGATGGCACTGCATGATTCTGGAGTATTGTAAAATAGTTTTTCTTCCTCATTACACCCTGCACTCTGCATAAATCTCCCGTCCCAGCAAAGGAGAAACATCCCCACACTAACACAGAACTACGCCCTTGCTTCACTGTAGGCACAATGCAGTTCGGGATCACTTTTCGGTTTTAGATCTTCGGACATAAACTCGTCGATTTTGCCCAAAAACCTCAAACTTTGACTCGTCACTCCAATTCACGTGTTTCCAATCACCTAACGACCAATCTAGATGAGAACGGGCTCACTGTAGCCGTTTTGCTCTGTTGCGTCCATGAAGATCCGCTTGTTGAAGTCGACGTTTTACCGTACTCGCCCAAACTTGTTCTTCACGGCCGCGATTGACTTCGACTGCTATTTGTGGCGCTGTTAATTTTCTATTGCGTTTGCTTAATAATACAATTCTCAAATCTTCAGCTTTTGTTGTTTTCCAAGATGCTCCAGGACGAACACGATTTTCTACAGTTCCAGTTGTCCGATATCGCTTTATGATGTCATTTACTGTTGAACTTCTCATATTTATTTTTTCAGCAATTTTTCGCCTCGAATGTCCTTCAAGCAGCGTAATAATGCGTGAACGTTTTTCTACAATGGTAGGCTTGCCACGTGCCATTTTTAAGTAAATTTTCTTAAAACTTTCGCGCAAAAACGACAGACGCACATCAACACACGTTTAACAGTAAAATGAAGCAAATTTATATCTTTACGTCTGTGATAAACGAACAAGAATGATACTGCGGTATATTTCTTAATGTATTGTTCGTTAATAATCCCCAAACGACCCGTTTCAAAAGATCGGTACTTCCGAGAACTTCTTGGAATGATAATAAAAGGGACTTTATTGTGGTTGTCGCAATATTTCTACTTTACATAATAATTTATGGCTTTAATCGCTTAGAAAAGAGACTATACTTAATATTTTTCTAATTTTATGTATTAATAATTGTATACAGTGTGATATAATAGACTTATTGTATGACCGAACTTCACTGAACGGCAGTGTACATCAACAAATAAAAAAGGAATTTAGTCAAAATTATACATTTTCGACTGCTTATGCAACCAAAGCTACGCATGCGGCTTATCTAGGGATGCCTATTTCCAAGTTTTTCCTATTTAATTATGAATTAATATCTGAGTACGTGCATATTATTTGTGGAGCTTTAAATAATACATTAAAATGTCTAATGAAATTTCTGGGGCCCACAATAAATTTTTTCATGTGTAAATAGTAAAAAGAAAATTACGAAAATTATCGATGTCCTACAGGCCTACGAATAGCAATGAGTTATCGATTGTGCAAACACTTGCTCACTCAGCAAAATATTAAGTATTGCTTAGTTTTGGATGTATTTTACCAACTAATAAATAACTTTTCCAATTAAGTTTTCTTTCTTTTTTCTTTTATAAAACTTCACTTTCGTATTCCCAAACAAATAGTACTATGAGCTTATTTAATTTTCAAAGAGGCAAAATATGGAAATACAAAACTTTCACATTTGGCCTAAAGTTTATGGTAGACACTGTATAAAAAACACGATTTCAAAATTTTCCGCTGACATCTAGGGATTTTTTCAAGTGATGACTTCGACATAATACCAACTTATTGTTTAGTGTTTTGGTTTGGTTAGCTAAAGTTCGTTTTGTGATATATCTTGTAAATAAAACATACAAATAAAGAGTAGAAATTAGTAATGAGAGTCTTTTTCGCGATAGCAACGCATGCAAGTAATTTTTCGGCTTAAGTGTACGTAGAATGGACTCAGAGAATGCGAAACAGAATGGCAGTGCAGATGCAGAAAATCTAAACTTGAGCTTGGACATGGGAGATGATATAAAGTTGGACGAAGTTAATTATGAAAGTGATCTGTCGTCGAGTAGTTCGGAAACATCCAGTGCGCCCAGTATAAGCTCAGTAAGTTCCGCATCGTCGACCGCAAAAGGACGCCGTTCCCGTCACAAAAGGGGCCACTCGAAAGATAAATCCCCGTCACCAGCTGCAAAACGACCACGTTCCAAAGATGCTAAAGGAAAATCGTACGATTATCTCACTAAATTGAATTATCTTTTCCGTGATGCTAGATTCTTTGTAATAAAATCGAACAATGCTGAGAATGTAACATTATCTAAAGCAAAAGGGGTTTGGTCAACCCTTCCACAAAATGAAGCTAATTTAAATCAAGCCTATCGAGAATCTAGAAATGTATTGCTGATATTCTCTGTGAAAGAAAGTGGTAAATTTGCTGGATTCGCTAGGTTACATGGTGAATCAAGACACGATGTTCCTCCCATATCGTGGGTTTTACCACCAGGACTATCAGCTAAAGCACTTGGAGGCGTATTTAAAGTTGACTGGATATGTCGTAAAGAATTATCTTTCAGCAATACAATGCATTTGTATAACCCTTGGAATGAGGGTAAACCTGTTAAAATAGGTCGAGATGGTCAAGAAATAGAACCGAGAGTAGCAGAGGAGCTATGTAGACTATTTCCCGAAGATGAAGGGATTGAAATAACACCAATATTACGTTTAGCTAAAGAAGCGGCTAAGAAAAATGGTTTGCGAGGTCGCGATGGTCATAGACATCCTAAAGCTAGAATGCCAATTGCTGCTAGGACATCATCTTTTGGTTTTCGTGGGCGTGGATCTTCATATTCCCGTCGAAAGTTCTTCCTTACATCTCGAGGACTAACTTCATCTAGTTCGGCATATAGAAGGTCTGCTTCTCCAAGACCACGTGATCGATTTTCTTTATTTTACGATCGTGATTCACCACGACCCTATACAGCTGCGGCTGCTGAAGCATACGTTGCTGACTATATGCGTACGATGCAGCATCAGTTGCCACCTTTACCATATGTACCACCTCCAGGGTTATATACGAGTGCGTACGAAAGTTTACCACCACCAAGATACTATGATGGACTACCTCTACCGGACTATCCATCTTCACGCGTTAGTTCATATTCTGATAAGAGATCTTACGAAAGATCTGTCGATGAATTTCTGTGGAGGACCAGTGAACGTTCTCATGATCGGGATAGGGAGAGCCGTCATCGCTATCGAAATAGATTGTAATCATTGCCTATGGGAAAGTGGGCACCTCATGGATGCGTATATTTCGTTTTTATGAGAGGAATATAGTGATGTGTTTTATTAGTATAAAGCTATAATTAATTTATCGTCTCTTCCCGATTAAGTGTACTTTGGCAGATTGAGGAAACGTATTTTTTTTCCCTTTATTTTCTCTTATTTTTTGATCACCTTGTACATAATTTATGGTAATTTTAACATTATTCTAAATAGTCTCCATATTTGTCAAATTGCAATTCACGTTCAAACATTTTGTAATAGCAAGAATTTTTACTTTAGTGTAATTTGTATTGTAATTTAGTTTTTAAGACCTTATTTGTACATTATAACTATGTTAAATAATGTCAATAAAAATTATTAAACGTGGTGTCTATATCTGATTGCTATTTACCAGGCAACTAACGCATATAAGGCTATTTAAAAACGAAAGGCGTAATTAAATAGATTTATGATTCGATGGAACACTTGAAATTTATTTTTCTTATAGAAACTAAAGCCTACATATAATAGGGAAAAACATAAAGACTAATTTGCAGTGAAAGTCGCCATGACGCTATTGATAACTACTGTAGCTGAACTATTTATAGTTTCATGGAACTTAGCTGTTGTCTTCTGATGCCTATCATTTATTTATCTGCTTTTCCAGTAAATATGTTCCTCGTCTACTACAATTTGATAGTTTAATCTTAAAAAAAAAATAGATGACAAAGCAATTTCTACAGCAAAAGCAAATAGTCAACAGATGATAAAAATAAATCTATTTCTAGTAAAAATAGGATTTTCTCATTTTAAATTTTTTACTCTTTATATAGTTCTAATAAATATGTACGTTTCGAGTGTACATACATCTCTTTTAGCCACTTAAATAGATGCACAATCAATTTTCCATTGATAGCGTTGAGCATTCCTAAAAGTTCAGTTTTAATAGGTCTATATACCGTGTGCGAAAACCGGGAGGATATTACTTTTAAAGTATTTTTATTATGGGCTATGTCAGTTCATTGGGAGCAAGTTTTAAAATATTGATATATACTGGACGGTTAAAAAATGTTATAAACTAAAGTTGTGAAAATTTAAATAAATAAATTTTCCTATATTGAACGGAACAGCCTGTATTCAGTACCGTAATTGCATTCTAATTTAAACCATTTATAAAATTGTATTTTTTTATTAATTTAGGATTTTCATTCTTGAAATATATTCGTTTATTGCCATTTATTTTACATAAGTAGGCTTCGACGGCACTGACATTGTATATTAAACACTAGCAGTAAGTATATAAAATTGCAGTTCTTATTTTTTCATTTGTTATCATAGATCAATTGAGAATATTTTTTTAACAATCGATAAACATGGCACACTATGATATACAACATTGCAAAAAAATTATTATACTGACAAAAGTAGAAAAATATATAATTTTATTCTCTAGTCACTTTTTAAAAATCTGTTTCGCTTGTCTGTGTCTGCAATCTGTAACATTTATTCTAATTATTCAATTAAATAATTAATCATCCCTTAATCTGTGTAACTCCTACATTTTTGCTTCTTTTTTTTTATCGTGTGATATATTCAATTTCTTAATACTTGCTAGTTTAAAATGTGAACTGGACTTCTCTTTTTACTTCGTCCTCACTAAGTCTGCAGAAACGAGTTGCGCTTCACGAAATTAGCAGAGACTAGACAGATTCGTATTTTGTGGACTCGAGGAAACCAGTAGGCAACATTTGTGAGACGAATAAATATTCCCATAAGCAAGCATTGGCAGAGAACGAGGGAGGTGCTGACAAAAGCATTTGTTTTGGATGTTTTTAGTTCCGTTAGCCATATCACAAAAAAGGGTCTGCTTTGTCTGCTAATTTGTTTTTCATAATTATAAACTCCTTATCTTAATATTTTTCACAAGCATACGAGGGGAACCCCAAAAATTTCCGAAATTAACCATTAGATGGCCGAATATATAGATATAGATACCGAATATATTCTCGAGCTTTGACATTTATAAATAAACACCATTGATAGAAAAATAGTCGGTAAATAGTTGGTAAAAGTCAAATACAAACAATTTTACATGAGCATTTAGTAGTGAAGAAACTTTGCAGTCGTTGGGTTCTACAGAATTTCACCAAAGCTTAAAAAATGGCTCGTGTAATTTGGCGCAACAAAATGCTTCGAAGCGGTGCCCCTACCAACCTATACACTATCGTAATGGATGGCGAAATTAGACGCAAAATAACAATCCGCTGTTTGGGTCTTCCAAAGTGAACCAAAACCAACAAAAGTTGTGCTTTAAAACACCTAATTTCATTTTTCTTCCGTAAAACTAGGCTTGTTGCTACCCTTATCCTTCAGGATCGAAAAACCATAAACGGTGATTGATATTAATTTGTTTGCCTCAAGACTTCTTCGAGGTCCCTTTTGTCAAAAACAAATTGCGCGGTGTTTCTGACATACTCTCTTCAGACCCTAATTTCTTTGAATGTAAAAAAGGTTAAATTTTTGGAGTTCCCCTTGTAACCTTCAATGAACTAAATATAAGACAAAGTAAACACTCTTGAAAAAAGGTTTACAAGGTTGTGTTCGTACATGAAGGAGGTACAGTCGCTTACATATATCGAACTCATCTAATTTAATAAACAAAAACAATTCAGTATTTCAGAATTTTCAGGAAAAAAAAATCATTCTCGATTGATTCTTTTGCATACTTTGGGAGGTTGAATACAGTGGTCAAACTTGTAAAAAAAAAATACTAGCCGTTATAAACATTTTTATCGAAAATATAATTTAAAAATGTGAAAAAAGGAGAGATATGAAAAATACTCTCGAAACCACGCTGATGACGCCGGGTAGGCAGAACATGTCCGTATGTTAGTGTATTTTTTTCTCTCTCCTTTTATTGCGTTTGCCGTGAATTATTCCATCAATACCATGAGGAAGCTAAGCTATCTTAGCATTGTTTTTTGATTATCGTTTCTAGGCATTTTCTGATGTGTTCTGTTTAAAAATGTGATTTGTTATATTTGATTTTGGTAATATCGCAAACACAGGATAGTTAGCTTAAGATTCTAATTTTTATAACGCCCTGTATATTTTATTGCAAGTTTGAGCAGTGCATACAACATCTCAAAATAAACAAAACTATATTAAAAATGATTAAAAAAATAAAAAATTCGGAATATGTAAACCTAGCTTAAATATTGTTTTTACTGCATACGTGTGAGATGTATTAATGCAATTATGCAACTTTGATATACTAAAATTTCATTTGTAATGCTTTCTTCAACCACACGGTATAACAATCACAATCGGGACATGCGCGTTATACATCAGCAAATTGCCATATATGCACTGTTCTATAACCTCACTTTTCTTGATATTGATACCTACATTTGTATTTTTTTATGATTAAAAGCATTAATTATTGTAAATATGTTTCGAAATATCGCATGTAACATACAAATTTGTTTGTGGTGGTTACCTATGGTGGCAATCTCAAACTATTTGTTCTAATTTCATGAAGGAATGTTTGTTTTTGTTATTGTTGTTAACAGCAGAAACAAGAAATGTTACTGCAGAACATGTAAAACCTCACGATTATATTTTGGTATATTATGTATTGTATGTAATTAGATCTAAAACTTGTTTTATATGTAAACATTGTTCCACATTACTTGCTGGTATATTTTTAGCCTCTCTTACAAGGAACATGTGTGCATGTAATACAGAATATAAAAATAAATGCGTTTCGAGTAAGGAAACATTTTTTTTTTCTTCGTAACTAGTAACATCGATTAAATAGCCCAACGGCATCGACGAAAACGTTTGTTTGGAGCAAATATCTACAACATACATCGTAAGATTTCGCCAATTGCCGCGCATACTCTAGCTCGCCATTGGCCGATCCAGTTCCTGTTCGAAGTGGAGGCCCTGCGCCTGGAGTCATTCGTCTCTGCTTCGGTTTTGGGTTGTTGCTCTCGCTAGTTGCCATACAATAATCCGTAGTTGTTTAGTAAGTGAACGCTTTTTTTTTTTCCCACTATCGAATGTCAAAGCGACGAAACGCCGTAAAATGACAGAATCGAAGTGCAATCACCCCACGAGAAATGCTCGACGTTCAGTGTTTTTGTCACGAAATTAACGTATTCCGTGTTATGCGTGATGTTTCGTCCAACACCCCAAAACGTTTCGAGTGTACATCGCCGATGACAGATTGACGTTGATTCTTGAATAAACCCGCAAGCAAGAAGATGTAACATACTTTGCGCGAATTCCCAGTTAAATAACAGGTACGTACTAGGCACTACAGATTTGTTGTGATTGGATTGCATCCTATCTTTCGCCTTTTTTTAAAGGCTAGTTTTCGCGTTTAGACGCACAAGGGTGTGCTTGTTTTACGACGAGGGTCGCCCGAATTTCAGCTTACCCATTTCTTTCTTGAATATTTCTAAATTCATACTACTTTAATAAAGGCGTTTCGTATTGAGGACATCTACCATAAATGTCAATGCTGAGGTCATTTTTTAAGTCTAGATTGTATTCGCATATTAAAAAATAACATTTACGTTGCTACCGTTCTTATTTATTCATCTTTCAGAGGAAACACGGTTAAGATATGTAAATTTTTTTATTGTTTCATCGCAACAATTACATTGTAAGATGGGTCATTGTAAACTATTCAGGCATCGTGACCTTATGTTGATGAAGAAATACAGGTCTTACTACTTTAATATATCTTAGTACATTGATTAGGTACGAATGCTTTGGCCGGTGGTATTTTGTTTTAGGTTCCTAGGTATGCAGGTATCTTGTAATCCATAATTTTAATTTTCGAAAAAAAAATACGTGTTTTGTCGCTTAATATGCAAATTACATTTTTAACCCTGACCCACTAGCTTTTTAAATCTCACGTTGTAGGTTCTTATCTTTCCATCCCGTAACTTCTATATTCTTAAAGAAGTTGCAAAATAGGACAGTCATTTTCTTTCTTTTTGCGATACTCTCTAGCATAAAATTAGTGTCAAAGTAAATCAAATTAAATAAACAATACAAATTCTTTAAACAAAATTAAGACAATCTTAAAATAAATTTGTAACAACCAAATTGAATTAGCCACTTCCATCATTTACAGTAGGTATCACTTAAACTGCAACTAAAAAGAAAGAAACAAATAGAAAAACAGGATCAGCGACCAAACAAAAACAAAAAAGTAATGTATACAGTGGCGGTCATATAAATAGCACAGGTAAACTGATATGGATGAATTGATGGATTTGTAAATGTTAACAGGTGATTTATTTAACTTAGCTTAATAAAAATGTAGCAGATGGCATGCAGTTTATTAATTAATATATACACACAATATCTTATAAACTTCAAGATAAATAAATTAAAAAAATAAATATATTATTTTTTAGGTGGGCATAGAAATAGCACACTGAATAACAATAGCGAAATACTGTATTATTTATCTTTTTTAATTCTTTTTTGCTTTTACATTTAATATTTTGTTGGAAACCCTTTACAAGCCAATATTGCTGCACATCTTCTCGGCACACTTTCAACTAATTTTTGACATCTCTCTACAGGAATGTTATGCCAGGCTTTTTCAATAGTATTCCATAATTCGTCTAATGTCGCTGGAGATTTAGACTTTATAACAACCTCAACATCCCCCCATAGATTTTCTATGGGATTTAAATCAGGGCTTTGTGCAGGCCATTCTAACACTCGAATCTGTTTCTCCTCTACCCACTGTTTTACGGTCCTCGCCGTATGTTTGGGATCATTGTCGTGCATTAAACCCCAGGTTACTGGAAGAAATTTATTAGCATATGGTTCCATCACGTTTTCTAAAATGTTGCGATAAACATACTGGTCCATTTTTCCTGCAATTCTGAATATAGGTCCTATACCACGCCATGACATAGAAGCCCATACCATTACGCTTCCTCCACCGTGTTTCAATGTTTTTATAGTGTACCTAGGGTTGAATCTCTGATTGATGGGTCATCGCACATACATTTTTCCGTCAGACCCAAGTCGGTTGTATTTGCTCTCATCTGTCCAAAGTACAGATTTCCAGAAAGAAAGCGGCTTTTCTTTGTGCATTTTCGCAAACGGTAATCTTCTTTTACGGTTTTTATTTGACACGAGTGGCTTTCGTACTGCAATACACCCATGTAAGTTAAATTCCTTCAGCCGACGTCGTATTGTTCTTCTCGATATATCAATATCAAATTGTTTATTAAATTCGGTTTTTATTTGTGTAGCCTTGCGAAAAGGATCTTCTTGATTTAATCGACGAATAAGGTTGTCTTGTCGTAAGGTTGTTTTACGAGGCCTAATCTTCCGTTTCTTGTTTTCTAAAGTTTTTTCCGTCTGAATATGCTTTATCGCATTTTGTATTAATTTACGTGAACAATTTAATGTTCGTGATATTTCTGAAATTGACATGCTCTTCTCTTTTTCATGGTGCAAATTAACTCTCTTTTCTCTGGTGTGCAATGTTTTCCTCGTCCCATTATACTAACACCTAAATTTTTGTTATTAATAAAACGTTAATTACCCCAAAAAACAAAAGAAAGAAACCATCAGGTTTTCAACGTGTAATACTCATCCATATTAAAAACAATGGCTTTAAAACAAGTCTTTAATAGCATTGCGGAACTACGTACTGTGTGGTTTCGTATAGTTTCTCTGGGAAGTCTTGATCCTTACATTTTTTAATCCTAAACTAGTAACAGCAAGTATACTGTCAGCGGTGTGTAGATGATCTCTACTTCTTGTAAAGTATCTGTGATATTCAAAATTCAAGCTAAAGGTGTCTCTGTTTTGATGCACATAAACTTGTATTATATGAATTCAAACAAGCGGTAATAAATTGAATTTGTGGAATAGAGGTCCACAAGGCTCTATGAACACTTTAACAGCTGCAGCTGATAAACCCCACAAGAGTGTTCCACACCGTAATCTGGAATAGATACAGCGACAGAAAGTGCTCAACCGTGACTTGTGATCATAAGCAGCGAAATACATAACACTTGCCGAAGAGTCTGCCAGCTAATCGCGATAATGTTCATTCCACATCAGATTACCCTCAACGATGACAGCCAGAAAATTTGTGGAATTGGAATGCACTAATTGTACTAGGTCCCCAATTCTTGAGCGTCTATGCCTTGTGTGGAAAGCATATATTTTTTTCCAGACTTAGCGAAAGTTTGTTGAGAGCAAACCAATTAGACAGTGCCCGCAATAAACCATTAGACATGTATTCTGTGTTCGTTGTCGAATATCACCTGTGTATATAGTTAAATAGATATCAGTAAGGAACAGCACTGGCCCCAAAATGGACCCCATTTTGACAGAAAGGACACGACATTTAAAGTCCTCCTTCTGCCAAAATGTGATTGATCTTAACAAACTGGATTTTATCATAGAGGTATGAAGCAAACGAAGTTGCAGCTGTACCCCTAATGCCGTACAATTGCAATTTGTCTAAAAGCTTATCGTGTTGAATCTGTCAAAAGCCATTTTTAGGTCGCAGAACCTAGTACGGCTTTCTTTTGCCCAATACCATCCAACACAGTACAATAGAAATCGATGAATGCAGTAAAAATGGATCTCCCTTTCCTGAAACTATGCTGAAAATCAGTTATAATACCATGTTTATGCAGATAACGGCTCCAGAGATCTAACATACATAATATTCCATTACCTTTGAGATACAAGACGTTCTTTCCGCTGCCATTTCTGTGGATAGGAATAATCATGGCGGCCATTTCAGTACAAGTGAAGGGAAAGATGAACATTAACTGTGAATTAGGTTTCATCTTACGCTCAAGAACACTGTTGGATAGGGCCGAAGCAGTATTTTTCGTGGACGTTACGAAAAATCCATCGAACGTGTTGCTAAGTTTATTTTAAGAACTTTCACGTGAAATGCTTTGCCGTGCCACTAACATGGTGTTAAGAAGATCACTTTAAAATTACGATGTGTACAATGGTTCCTTTAGGGTATTTTATGTACCGACCTCTGCACGGGAATCATACTTCATTATTATTTCTGCATTATTTCGGCATTATTTCCGCTGTTACACCGAGGAGTGGTATCTAATGAAGCTATGAAACGAGTTTGTTGGCACAAAATAGGCTCCTGTACATCTGCTATCATGATAATCCTTTACATTGTGACTTTATTAAGTCACTGTTTTCAGAAAAATTATGAAATTAGATAATTAAGGAATTTGAGAAGAAAACACCGCACCAAAACTCATTCGCCGATTTGAGCAATAACCCGAATATTCTTTATTTGGGGATAACAGTGTATTTGACCTCTTTAGGTGATTGGGGCCGAGACTTTTCAAAGCGTCAAATTTAACATTTCCCGATTGAAAGCCAAAATCAATTTCTTTCGAAAATAAAAGTACATAGAATTACTTTTAAGATACATGTCTTTGCTAGTTTATGTAAAGTAAGCCGCTAGCTTAACCTAACCACATGGTGAAATTATCCCTTTTTTTTTTTATTACAAAAAAAGTAAAAAGATTAGTGTTATTTGTGAGCAAGTAACATAAATTATATCTAAATTATTTCACGTATACAAAATCACTCCAATCGCCTCCGCGAACACCGAATTGTTTAAGATATTTGAAACAACATGCATTCCAACTCCAAACACGTTATAGAATGCTCATCATATCGCAAAACATTGGATTTTTACGAAATTCACGAGCTGTAGCGTAGCCACGTACGAAAACAGAACACGTTTATAAACAATAGGGTTATTTTGACGATTTCTATTCAACTAACCGTAACACACCGTCATCAAAATATACTCGTATACGCACACAAACATCAGGCTATAACCGAGCTGAGGAGCATCAGCGGGCAAGGCATTTGTAGGTGTTCCCCCTAGATATTCAATAATAGGCTAAGCGGTCATAAAATGTTTAAACTTATTAACGGCCGGATGTTTACAAAATACGTCTTCTTCGTTTCATTCTCATCCCCTCTTTAGTAAATTGTAAACAAACAGTTTAAGCTTCAGAACTTTACGCGCACATACATAACCGGTAAGCGCGTGATGTATGGAACAGTTGAATCAATGAACCTTAATTAGATCTTAAAGTTGAAAAAACGTACCCGCATTACTAACCTGACGCGTAAAGAAATTTCAGACATTTGATTAAAATATCGAGGTGTATGGTTTCTCTTACAACTTGCAATAGTGGATATAGTTTGAGGTAGTTTTCCTGGTCGATAAATGCTTATTCAAAGTCTCCATTTGCATTACAAGGTTCAATTTTTGAGAGTGATGATATCACCCGACCAATAAATTTTAGTGAACTCCAAAATTTTTCACAGTGAGTTAATTGAGAAGGTAATGGCTAATGTTTTACATATTTTCTTTTCTGGCATGCTTCATGCGTTAAATTATATTCATTTTGTCCAATTTCTAATTTGCATACTTACATCCTTTGCGTGTAAACAATGTTGAAGGTATTAATCTAAATTGAGATATTGAGAAAATCATTGTTAGAATGAGAATTTGAAATAATAGAAGGATTTGCTTAGACTGGAACTGAAACCAGTGTAAAACCAAAATATCAAAACATCCCGTCCTGTAGAATGGGAGTAAGATAGTAAAATAATTTTTAAAAGGCATTGTTAATTTTTATATTTAAAAAGTTATTTACTTACGAATAGTTACTTGCGTATTGAACCTAGGAATCAGTGCATTTGGTGCTAACGTTAATTTTTTTATTCTTTTTCTGATTGGCAAAAATTTAATGACACAGAACATTCGTATGTGGTTATTTGGGGTTGGAAATCCTTTCCTAAAATAGTCTCTTAGGAGGAATTGTGTTTTAGGAGGTCACAATAATGCTTAAATTTAGTAAAAAAAAAAATTATATAAATAAATGTTAAATTCTCAATGGTTACGAAGACGCAGCTGTTTAAATTTCCTGCCTGAATACTTTGGTTTCACGATTGTTTTTTTTTATTCAGCACATTAGGAACAGCGCTGGTGTTATAAAAATAGAATCAAGGAAACAAAAGGCAAACTTATTGTTAAAAGAAGTAGATTTTTCGCGGGGAAGCTTTGGAGTATGTTAAATCCCTTACCATTTGTATTAGAGACCGTCGCGAAAAGGCAGTACCTATAAGTACAAATAATACCACAAACCTCTGAACAAAAGCAAACTTCACATCACCTAAAATTCAATTGTTCAAATAAACAACAAATGAATAAGGAATTATTTTTAGGATTATGACAAAAAAATGAATGTTTGTTTTGTTACAACTATATTTGCACGGCCATTGAGAATCCCTCTTCTTTATTAACAATAGCCATTAGTATCATTTCCTATAACATTTACCATTTGTCCTGAAACATCCTGTATACGTATCCTGCCAGGCTTCTTCCATTCTCTTACCTCTTTTGTTTGTTTCTTTTCATTTCAGTATTCGATTAGAGCGAAGCTTATCTTTAGCTCCCTGAATTGATGGAATGCTTTTATCAGTCGACCAATAAAAAAGTAAGACATCCCTTGTCGAAAAGAAAATTACTTTACTGTCCTTGTTAGACGATCTTCTTTGGCATTGAACATGAGTTTAACGAAGAAAATGCATCGTGCTGCACCGTGCGAATAACGTATTACGTCAATCTGCGATCGAGAATTTATTGTTTTCACCGGTTCTTACGAATCACGTGACCATTTACTAACGAAGAATATTTTTAGACTTCTAAGAAGAAGTAAAAAAGAGCGAAGGAATGCTTTGCCCATTCGAAATTCCGATATATGTAAGTGCCAGTTTCTGCGGTTCTTATTTACATACGCGCGGTAGCGCCATTTACCAGGGAGGTATTTCCTGGTGTCTAAAATTATATTCGAGACGTCTATGTAGACTGTCCGTTTGCGGAATATTTAGAGCATATTAAATTGATTCGAAGCAGTCTAGAATTGGTAGGTAATTGTCTTTTTATTGTGCGGCTCCTAAATCTAGACTTTGGTAGATGCATGCTGGATGAAATGAAAATAGAAGTCATGGTGGTTTCTACTAAGATTGGTTCGGTATTATCTTTACTTTTATTTATTACCAATCAACCAGGAAGTTATTTATTAATCTGTCGGCTATTTAATTTATTCGGTACTAAAATGGTTGCAACGACAATACATTAATAATGGAAGTGAGAATAAAGTAATTAAGAGAAATTTTGAATTCAACTATCTCGTATACGTATATACACAGGCATAATGTAAATATTCGGATCCATGTTAAGCAACAATCACTTCGCATGAAATCGAATAACCTTGAGCTGAGAAAAGTGGTCTTGTATGTAGATTAAACAAAAAAAAGAAAACAATGGAATAATTATGTTTGTTTTCTCCTAATCGAAGTTTTAAGGAAACTGAACTGTGGGCAGCTATCGATTCCGATAATTTCACGGCTATTTTAATTTTAGTTGGCGTGTTAATTTGCCTGTCAATTTTCCTTATTCCTTTCTCTCCTTGCATCTATAAAACAATGTAAACTCTTTAATGTTAATACCGTGGATGTGGCATTTTAGTGCTGTAGTAATTACTAAATTAGTAACACGTACGGTCACTATACTTTGAAAATTGCGGTGAATTTGAAACATCAAGAGTTCGAAAATGATCGACGTTTTTGCACTACTGGCGTTCGAAGTTTTTCGTCAAAGCTTTAATATAATCTTGTATGTGAGAAGACAGGCGATTATATACCTGTACGAAGTCGGAGTTGGATCCTGCTGCTGAAGAGCTGCCATACGTGATCGTGGAAACGTACTTTCTTGTCTTTCGGAGGACCTAAGGAAATTGATCTGTGAGAAGTGATGAGCAATTAGGAGGGTACGCAGTACCTTATGGACTGTCGGCCACGGGGAGATGAAGGAGTTTAGATGCCAGTCCAAATTCCTTGATCTCCTCGTGGTCTTAAGTTACTAACAGCAGATGACAACTCACTGTGGTAGATCCTCAAAAGTCTTAAACTTCACAGAATTAATTGTGTAATAACTCGCGACTCTGAAAAGGCGGAGGTCTACGATTTTCTGAAGAAGATCTACTGAGGGGTTGACGATCGCGAAGCGATGGAAACGGAAAAGTTCTTGGTTGTGATGATGTTTTGAGAAAAGCATTGAAGAGTCTCCTCTTCGTGCGACTGCTGTTTTGCTCTCCTTTCTTAAGTTGTTATTTTTCTGTTGGATCTGGAAATAGACCGTGGTCGTAACTATTCGAAAGCCCGATAAGGATACTCTCCGTTTACAGAACTTCCGCCTCATAAGTTTGTTGTGAATGGGTTATTAGGCCGTTATAGAAATGAACTGGGACTGCTCGATGTTCACCCAATCCTGAACGTGCAGTTCGGATTCAGGGAATCGACTGACTTCCAAGTACTCCGATTATCCGCGGCAATTCTCTATATATCCAGGGCATTCGGAGTGGTTTGTTTGGCTCTACTATAGTGTGGTTTGCCCCGTATCTTATGTTGTGGGACTCCGGTGGAATAATGCACTTTTTCTTTGTACTACTAATTTTATTGGTAACTGAACTCGGTTTTTACGGTTGTATGTGCATAGTGATTTCACAGGATCTTTATATCAGAGGCGACGTTACATCCTATGATAACATAGACAATCAATAACATAAATAGTTATCGTTTCCCTTTCTCCTACTTCAAATATGTGTTCGTAAAAAAGTGAAATCTCAAAATGAATATGTACGCTTCTCATTATCTCTAATGTGAATGTAATGTTTAATAAAGATTCCAAACAAAATATTTAACATCCTCTCTAATTATAGTTAGGCTCAATATTTTATTTATTTACTTATTTATTCATTTGTTTGTCGTCCAATATAATACCGTTGTTTAGAGCTATCATTTGTATACGACGACGTGTAAATAATTCCACAAATAAAATACACTCTTATTTGGAATAAGTAAATATTCATTTTCCGCCATCCACAAGTACGGCCTTCGTTGCTATCAGCGAAATCGAAATGTACATCATTTACGCGGGCGATTACGTTAATTGGATTATGCTACTTCGTATAGGACAGCATTTATTTAGCGGTTTGACGGGACGCAACGATGACAACGGCCTGTTTCCACTCTATAAATGCACCAAAACGTGCCTCGGCATCTAATGGAGTGGTTTAGACTATTTAACAAATTATAAAAGCATTTTCTAAATAATCGCGGTTAATCCTAATAATCGCTATAGACGTATAATTGAATTTTGCTTTTTAATAGCTTCTGAGCGCTAGAAATCGGTGTTGGTTACAATGGATAATGTTGTTTCTTGTTTTAAAAACTTTACAATTAGCATTTAATTGATTGTATCGGCGTTAGTTTGTAAATATACCTCTTTCTTTCGATCTAATGTGTTGTAATTTTTATCCGTACGATCAATATAGTTTCTCCATCTACGCTCGAGAACTATAACATTTTCTTGCACGAAACATTTCAACCATTAAATCATTTTTTCTCAAAATATACAGGGTACTTTATATAATGGCAATGTAAGGTTATGCATTTTTAGGATTTTGTTTATATATAGGTCAGGCTGGAATAGATATCATGATCTAGGCATCACATCCTGAATTCAAAATGTCAGATAAAAATATTGTCCGAACCAGGTAACCAATAGTTTGTTTTGAAAAATGTTCCAATAACACATCATGTATTTGGAGATTTTATGAAATAGTAAGAAAGGCCCAGTTTACCACTTGAGCAAAATGAAAGAGTTTCTTTCAATCGCAATAGTGACCAATCCAACATACTGAACACGCACTTATAAATAATTCGAAGTGACAATGACCTCTTAACTCCATTTGTTCTATTTACTAATATCGATTGCCCTAGTTGGCATGAAATTGGAGATTTCACTTATTGACAACTTTAAAGCGATCAGAGATTGTGCTCTCGTCACCTACCAGGGAAATTGTACAATTATTCGTTTATTGGCTTTCTGTCTAGAGGAATACATGTTCAGACAACAGTGAAATATTACCTGCAGTATCCTGACAATTGCATATTATTAGAACTCGTGCAGTGCCATTTAAGTAGAATATTAGGATATCCGGAATGTTTCAAAATTCGAGGTTTAATTTAATTTTAAAATGTTTTATATAAAGATAATGTCATGTAATATATTTCTATTAAATTAATTTATACATCTACGCCATAAATTATGAGACACAATATGCGCTAATTAGCTAATGATATTTATAAACGGGCGTTCTTATTTCAGGAACTATTCCTCGTGTAATAAAACAACCAATTAATTAGAGAGGATCACGATCATTATCAATAGATAGGCTTACATTGCATGTGTACTTAGGAGAATTCGATAACAATATTATAGCACGCATAGATGAAAAGATATACCGGGTGACATTGAAAAAACTGCAATGCACAGTACCACGCGACAGAAAACCATAAAATAATAAAAAGACAGTACACTAATGTCCGTAAGCCTTTTCTTTTCAAGATACAGGATCTTAAAAGTTTTTTTAATCCATTTTTTAAAATAGTTCACTCTGTATTACAACCTACCTTTTTTCGATTATTTTCCGATTATGACGTAATAATAGTGCGACATATTTAGAAAACGGGAATGAATATGTTAGAACATATAAAGAAATTTATCGGTTTATTTCTAATAGCAAATAAACGCATTATCGATTTGGAAATATTTTGCAGCACTTCTTGCTTGAATCAAGTAGCGCCCCGACTAAATTTGCCAAAAGTGTGCTATTTTAATTACTTCAAGTGCTCGAAGAATTTGTGTTAGATATTACCCATTTGTTTTTTCCTGTCAACTCCAAGTGGATCTACGTGTGCACAGCTCTGAAAGATGATACGACAACTGAATGTGCATCATGATGTGGTGAGTGAAATTCCTTGCATACCGCCATTTAAGGGCTTCGCAACTCTTGGATTTTCTTTCCCTATCTTTCCCATTATAGCAGACATTTTTCAAGGATTATTGGGTTATAAAAAAGCGTTGTTATCGTCTTATTCAAATATTCAGATAGAATATATCAATAAGAGAAAGTGATTGCTGCTTTGCTAACCGATAAGAATGCGTTTGTTTTCCTTTTTGGATTGTATAAGCAGCTTGCAATATTAAGAGAACTTTACTATCACATCGTAAATCAACATTGTCTTAAAACAATAATTGGATGTTATGGAAGTAGAAAGTACTTTATTGTTATCCTCGTTTGGTTTTAATTAGTTGTATGTATCGGTAATTAATGGTAGTTGTCTGATGTTACAAGGTTGCTAACAAGGAAATTAGACACTTTTTGACTGTTTAGTTTTTAACGTACACTCCCCGACAAAAATTTAGACGCGGTAAGGTGTTTTACGGGTTTTAAGGGTTACAACATTTCTTTCCGAAACTAGCAAGATATCTAATTAAGTTTTTATTCATAAAAGTAAAATAAACTTAAAAATATCTCCTCCAGTAATATATGAACTAAATAATAAATTATTACTCCAATGTTTAAACAATTTCTGCGACAAAAATTTAGACGCTTTGTTGCAAATGTAAAACAAAAATCAACAAATGAGTGATCAGTAATGCATAGATCCTCCATTGTTCTTAATCACTTCCAATAGTCTGTTATTAATAGATTTGTATAAATTTAACACACAATTTTGAGGGATATTCTGCCATTCAGTCACTATTGAAGTTTTCAGTTCCTGTACCGTGAAATATTGACGGGCTCCGCCATAAACGCGACGTGCCAATTCACCCCACATGTTTTCAATAATGTTTAAGTCTGGTGACTGTGCCGGCCACTGTAAAGTTTTAATCTTTTTCCCTTTAAACCATTCAGTAACGGTTTTTGCTTTATGAATTGGCGCGTTATCTTGCTGAAAAACAAAATTGTGCCCGGCCCATTGGTTTCCAAAACGTAGAAGTTTGTCTCGCAATAAGTCTTTATACGTCGCAGATGTCATTTTGTCTGTGCAAAACACTATCTCACTTTTATCGCGAAATCCAATCGCTGTCCATATCATCACAGATCCACCCCCTAATTGTCTGGTCATTTTCGCTTTTAGTTCCTTTCTCAGATCATGATAATAATGCGACCCATCCGGTCCGTCCAAATTAAAACGTTTCTCATCGGAAAATATAACTTTTTCCCATTGTTTCTTCCAGTGTGCGTGTTCTTCAGCAAATCTCAACCTCGCTTCTTTGTGTTTCGCCGAAAGTGGCGGTTTTCTCAACATTTTCTTCCGTGATATTACCGGTGACGCCTTTAAAATCCTTTTACATTACGCACGTGAGTTTGTACCCCCGCCTGTTCTGCAATAACTCGCCGACGCAGAAGAATTGGATGCACTCCGCAATATCATGCGTTTATCCCGCTTACAGCTTTCGGTCGCCCCTGGCCTTTTGGTTTGCCGTAATTTTCCGGATCTTTTAGGAAATTTCTAACGGAATGATCGCTTCTTCGTAACCGACGAGTAATCTCTTTCTTACTAACACCATCCTGGTGCCAGGCTAGAACTTTACTCCTTTCTATCAAGGATAATTGCTTTTTTCTACCCATATTGCAAACACTTTATAAAATATAATTTCTCGTGATGAAATGTGTACACTTTACCAGCACAACCGCTGCATATAAAGAGAAGTATCAAATTAAAACATTTTTGTTTATATTAACGTAATAAATGCACAGGGTCTAAATTTTTGTCGCATTTAAAATTCCTATTTTGATCTGGGAAAATCTCAATTACCCCTCATAGCATAGATATTTCTGGGTATTTATTGCATCAAGCAATAAATACCCAGAAATATCTATAAATGGACTATTTACATAACAAAATAGAAACGATACCGCGTCTATGTTTTTGTCGGGTAGTGTATATTGTCACAAAAGCAAAGGTTGTGGCACTGTATTTTGGAGTATGCTACCATTGACCACATTGACATTGCACCACTGACGATCTGATTTTCTCTTTGCCCCATACTGAATAAAGTATCGCTGTATACAAAACTCTTTATGGCAATTTAAATGAATTCTTTGTAATTACAGTGTCGGCAATGTATAATAAAATGCATGTGAACCCCAACAAAGATAGCAAACAACAATGTTCATTGAACATGCTTTTCCATTGAGAAATATGTGATGCAGGTCAACCGGTTAAGTTCCATTGTTGTTTATCGGTTTATAGTCATCTGTATACAACAGTACATTAGTTTACATTCTAGTTCTTATTGCATCCTTAGTAGAGTAGAGAACCTCATATACCAGTGTGTATTTTATTTTAAGGACGAGCATTTGTACGTATGCGTTCTGAGAGAACTGGTGTATGCACCGCGGCATGCTCTGGAAACCTAGATAGGATTGTCAATTACTGTCAGGTGATATATGTTACATAAGTAATTGTACGTACAAAAATTTGGTTACAGTTGTTTTTACCGTGTCAAACAAGATATACTTATTTGTTTACAAGTTTAGATCTTTATTAAAATGTAGTTAGTCTATTTATCATTTTGAGCCTTATTTTCAGACGTTTCTAACCTGGTTTATAATATTGTAGATACACTGATCCTATTGACTGTTATCAATTTGTTGTTTTTTTCTTGCTCAACAGCCAAATTGGCGCTTCATGGCTTTTAAGAAATTTAAATTTTCTGCACTTAATGGTGGAACATTTTTCTTCTTCCTCTGCAGGTCTTTACATTATTACAAATATTGTCTGGGTGTTTTGTCTTTATTATTTTTAATTTCTTCTTTGAAAAAAATTATTTTGATCAGAGACCTAGCTCAAATTTAAGTAAATTTTAAAAGTGAACAGAAATATGTGACCAATTTTTTCCCGTCCGACGTGGATTAAAGAAGGTGAAGACGATTCCATTAGCAGGAAAAGTTATGACGAGATTTTTTGGGGACTCGTAAAGCCTAATTTCAATTGATTATTTGCAGAAAGGAAGGACTGTTACGGGTGATTTATTGGTCCGATTCGACGCTGAACTGAACACTGGCAATTGCGACAGCAGAATTAGTCCAGTAACTGTATGAATGCGATATATGCGATTTCTTTCTTTTTCCAAACGTGTAAAAATGGCTTGGCGGAAAGTGATTCATGTCAAATGAAGAAATCATTGCTACAAAGAGATTATGCTGAGAAATAAAAATTATTGTGGACTTGTTTATTCGAAATGTCTTGTAAAATACCAATCAAGAGGATGGGAGATTGCTTTGCTTTCGCTATTTTTTTGTAATTTGAATGAAAGCGAAAGTTTAATTAACCTAATTATGTGATCAATGACGATTAACACAATTGATAAACCCACTTCAACGGAAGCATTATATGAACGAATGAATTTTCCAGCCTAGAGTGTGGCCTTAATCTGCAATAAAGTGTGTGTATGTGAAACATATACATACCTAGCTGGATATTTTGTAATAAATACGTACATAATGTGTGCGTATGCATGTATATGTATCTCCGCCCACTTGTACTTGTCACATATGGCTGCTTCCCCGGTAATTTTATTAATAATAGAACTTGTAGCATTTTTGTTTTGTGTATTATGTGATACGTTCTGAAGTTTTAAGGCCAGTCCTTGATTTGATATGATGTTCTGCATATGAATGTGACAGCTTGCCAGTTTCACCGTTTTTTTTTTTACTTTTATAAAAATCGAATTTAAAAGAAAATTAAAAAATAGCTTATGTAAGAAGTATCTAACTGTCGGTTACTGTATAACCGTACTAGGATGTTCATTTTCTTCTTGCCTCGCTGATTATTATTTAAAGGAATTCTTCCTTCTGCTTTCTCTTCAGAAACTCTTTTAATCCCTACTCATTATATACTTATCTCTTATGTTAGGGAAAACTGCTTCTATTTGAATTTTTGTCGAAATTTATTAAAAATTTTGGTACATTTACGGTTTTTGCAATTAAACCAACTTTTTACGTTTTTCTTGAAGATTGTGGAGGTGGCGTTAACAGTTCCTCTCCCATTAGGCCACTCCATTAGTGCTACAGAGGCATCGCCAATTCCAATAGATTGCAAGTACCGTAGGGTGGTGCACCATGTTGAACGCTCGACTAAGATCAATTAGTACCAACAGTTACCACTATCAGATACAGAAATAATATCGTGCTACCTTTGCTAAAGCTATTGTTCAGCTATAGGATGGTTGGAAACCAGATTAGTATTTAGACAATATGTTAACAGCATCAATAAATGTTCGCAGCTGCGATTTTTCCCATACGATGTAAAATACTTGTCGGAGGATCTTTTAGTCAAAGGACGACTAGGGCTCCTTCCAGACATTAGTAAATTATTGGATTTAAGTCCGTTTTTAAACTGGCAATGTATTTTTCGTTAATTTTCAAAACAAGTTAATCGCTATTAATTTAAAGCATGTACAGCGTTGTATAAAGCTCACCGTATTTTGTTATTATGGATTTAATTGCTTAGTGACAAGCTTTTATTATTAGATGAAATTACTAAAATACTTGTTATTTTGAGAAATAATTTGCCTTTCTATTAAAGTACTATTAGACCAACCATTAAAATCTCAAGTACACCGTTTTTCTTCTTAATACTTCCCTCAAACCCTTACCGATCTTACAATCTCGGTTATCGATCCTCCTATATTCCATTATCGTATTTTCCGCATTACGCGATATTTATTGTTTGTTCACGAATATCGGTTCCTAAGTTCATCGCCGGTAACGTGGGACGTAAGACAAACACAAAATTGACATCATTCTAGATAAGAGCAATCGTCAAAACTATGTGTTGCCATCACACATTATGGATACTGTGGCAGGAGGTTCCTGTTACCGCATTTTGCAAGCGCTTACCGATCGGTTCACCTGAAGTTTTGTTTGTGTACCCGTGTGCTAAAATCATATCGTGCTCCATTGGTGTATTATTAGCGATGTGATAATAATAGGAAAGTAAAAGTCGTGCATTGTCCGATTTGAACTGTTGGTTTCGTGTGTGTGCAAAATTTTCCCGGTGCAAATATATCGTCATAAACAGGATGTGCAGTCTGTAATTTTCAGTAAGTTATATGTCTCTCTGGGATTCTAGGTGGGTTATTTTGTTTGCGAGTACAAGTATGTTTTATCTATTTATAGACCTGTGTTAGCTATTGTAACTAAATATTTATTTTTGGAAATTTCCTTTTATGTTAATACTTACATTAATCTACATTGTACAGAGTATAGAGTAATCTAAATGCGTATAAAGCAAAACATAGAAAATGAAATAACGAGTTTATTGTGACTTGTTATACAAAAACCGACAAATTATGAAGATAGATTGATTTCATGAACGAAAGTCGAAAATCATTTGAAATGGAACATTAAACTAAAAAATAAAATTGTAAATTTTAGCTGTTGAAAATCCAATGCAATAGAAGTGTCTGGGAAGGTCTTGAGTTAGATTTGGGGAATGCTAAAGCCGTGAAAACGATGTAATAGTAGCAATTAGCAAATAATTTAAGGTAGAATGATTCTGCATGTGTAATTTTCCTTTTTTGATTCTTTCGTTTATTCGTTCTGGTTAGCAAATGAACCAATTTCTGGCAAATTCGAATATGCACTCGTCATGCTTTTGGCAATCTTCATGAGTGACCTCCCGAGAGATGTCTTGGCTAAGAACTCGGCCGTGTTATTCAGCATATCGTAAGAAGAGAGATGATGATCCGTTAGATCTTCTCGTCCTCGGCGAAGCGATACCATGCAGCAGGCAAGTGGAGTAGCTCGACATCATGCTGAACAGTAAGTTAATTTGGGACAAACATATTGATCACGTCGCCAATAACGGTCAGCAAACTGTGAGAGGTAATGGTAAAATTTTAACCTATGGAGCAACTGTCTGGGCGATCGCTGCTAAACGCCATATTGTTAAACTTCAAGTAACCCGGAACCGGGCACTTCGAATAGTTGTGTCCTCTTACATGCGAGGAACGCAACGCTCCATAACGTCAGAGATATTGTATATCATGGATTTCATCCGGGAGGCGGCCATCAGGACCCTCAGCCCAGCTATTCAGCACAATAACATCTTAATCCGTAATGCTTTAGACTACCCTTGATGATGTTCAATGCCGACTAACGAAAGCAAAAGGGAAATCGTCAAGGAGAGTTCGGTGAATAGCCATCTTTGCTCTTCTGCGTGCACATGCACTGAACATGATAATATAAATTATCATATACTCTTTCCTATTGTAATGACCAGTAGAGAGATCAAGTTCCGTGAATATGAAAAAATATGCATGTGCTAGCATCACGCCTTGGACCGACATACACGGGTGAAATTTACAGAAATCCTGGCTAAAATCTCAAAAAAAGAAGTCTTTGTCCCAGGTGTTAAACCTTCCACGCCCTTTTAATTAGAAATCAAGGGCTTTCTCAATATATCATAATATAAATTTCAATCCGATAGTATTAGAGATGCAGGTCGGGAACACAGTAGTGATCTCTACCCTAATTATGAAAATTACCGAGCTTATACCAGAAGTGCCTTTACGAAATTTGCTTGATCACAATGTTTTCCGTTGATTTCAAGCCTTGGGTTCCAAGCCATTGATGCATTAAATACTGAGAAAATAAATAATCTTCATCATCATCAAAGTAGGTTTGTCATGGAAGCTCGAACCGTAACCTTTTCTAGTACTATGGACAAAATTGGTGAAAGACTAATTGGTCTTATATCGTCCACACACTTGTCTTTTAGATCCTCAGTTCTAAACGAATGTAAAACGTTAATCTTAACGGTAGCGGATCGGCTTTTTTACGAGCTGCGTGTGTGAATATTTTCGGCCGAACTAACGTAAATAAAATTCTTCCATAAAGCCAGGGAGCAGTGGCAGGGCAGTAGCGCGGCGTTCGGGGCCGTAAGCGACGGTTCGAAATTCTCGCGGACGTGGAAGTTTTCAAACTTGCAAAACGTGCGGGTGAAATGTAAATGACAGAAACGAAGATGTGCGCCATACACGCCGTGCGAAGTTTGCCTATACGAAATTTCCGATTCGAACGGACGATGGTGTTCTAGTTGCGCACTCATGTGCACGGTACTGTGAAAATAAATATTATGTTTCACTTACTTCGAAACTAATATCGGATAGTACGCGATAGAATATGCTACTAGCGAACTGTAAGTAAGTAATCTATATACTTTTTCTATACTTCAATGGCACAGTCGATATTGCTAATTATGTTACGTTACTTATACCATCATTCATTATTTTACGATGGGTTTGTTTATATATTTTATAGACTCATACTTTCTGATGGCTAATGATGGTGGCGAAATCAACAATTGCTTTTTTAAAATTATTGTGCGACCACAGGCTCGTAATTGGGAATAGTTTTAACAGGAAATAAACCTATCTGCCAGCTAATCTGGAATTAATTAAAGAAACTATCAATACGAATCATTTATGGGGCAACAGCGTGATCTTGAAAATGGAATTCGGTTAGGTTAATTTCAGAGAGTGCTGATGCATTAGACTTTTTGGTTTAAGTTCTTATTTGAATAGTTTGTAGAATTTTAATAACTCCAAATTTTTATATTACGTTTCGGTTCGTTCTGGCCATCATTAACTAAGAGAAACGAGATACGAGGGAGAATCATGGATTGGCACGTTCATCTCTGATTAACTCAATTTTGTGAGGTCACTAATTACGATTAAGCTATTTTAATCCTGGATTTAGTTAAATCGTAATTAAAACCCATTTAAAATTTAACATCCAAAAAAGGAGAATACCAAGGGAAAGCTGTTATATACAGGAATTTATTTAAAATGAACAAAAAACCATTAAATATAGTCGTTAACACGTGCTAATATATTTTTATGCTGCCAATCGCCCCAAATCAATTTTTTATTATTAGGATTTGTGTAATTAATTAATTGCATTACTAAATTACTAAATAATTGTTTAAAACAGTAAATGCAATAAAGCACATGTATTTTTGCCTGTTTACTTATTTTAGTAACTGTTGACGTTTCCCTCATTTAACCTCTGTCACCCCGTATCCTACTTCTTTTTAAAATTTCCTTCTCGTTGCCATTTATGATGCTAAGTTAATTCTTCTGAAATTTAAAAAATACTGGACAACTCTATGCGCTGCTAAATTTGTTGTAATTACGTTCATTAATGGAAATATATTTGTTGCGCATTCCGGATATCTACACATGAAAATTACATTATCATTTTTCTTATCAATTCGCAATTCTCAAATTATAGAAATACTCGTTCGCAAATCGTAAATTCCTTTTTTTATTTGCGCAGAAGTGAAAGAAATCTTCCCGCCTCGTTACACACGTGCTGATTATATTTCTCCATCAATGGTTTAAGATACCACAAAACGCCATTACAATTCATATATTTTAAGTAGCTAGCCATATCTATTTATCTGCTAATAATAATAATAGCGTGCTGGTTGTTTGGATCTCCTACATTTTTCATGATTTTCAGGTAATTACTAAGTAATTAAATAATTACATGAAAGTTTCTGCTACAACGTACTTTCATTTCCAGTTTAATGTGCAATATTATGATATTCCCCTAAAGATTTCATGTTGTTCGGCCGCTTATTGGCCGAGTTTGCGGCTATTTATAACGAAAATGTTCGTGCTATGCGTCAGACTACATCGTCCCTAGAGTTTTATCCAAGTTTCCGGATCGATATTGCATCTCAACCGCTCACTACTACGTCGGTGTCCGGAAGTGCTATTCGGCGGGCCTTCTGTACAATGCTTCCCAAAATTATCAAATTTTTCGTTGCTGTAAGCGATTTACTGTCTAGTATGGACGTTGGTGCTTGAAGACATTATTATGGCCGAAGTCAAATTCAGTAGTAACCTGATTTCTTTTGGTTATATTGGTGATTTATATTATTTCAAAACCTTGGTCTGCTCTGAAGATGTAATATTATTTTTTTAACAAAGTACTCGTCCTCTTTGTTATCAAGTGCATTTCAAATGAGTTTTTTTTTTGTGTATGTACCTTCAAATCAGATACAATTTTGCATTTCCTGGTCGAACATCATTTACAGCACCTCTGATATAAATCGTCTTTTCCAAAACGAAAATTTGAATTAATCGAAGCATAATTCATGTAACTAAAGCTCGTGGGCGTGGCACTAAAAAAATAGTTTTTTCTATTTGAACCAATTAAAAATGTTGCTTTTACATTAATGAAAATAACGTTTGTTGTCTTTCTATTATTTTGCCAATAACGGTAAGTTGCTAGTGTTCCTAATATTTTGGTCGTAAAGGAATATACAATTTTGATTGTCTTTTGTTCTTTAACCTAATTTGAATACCATTATTAAAATTACTTTAATGGCAAAATAACCGCATATAAATGATGCAGGTAGCCCATTCAATTATCTACCGTATCGATTTACGCTGCGAACATCGTCTGAATAACGTCGACGAGCACTGTATAATGCATTTCGTATATACGGCTAATACGCACCGCCCTGCTGCACCCCTCCGAAACGAACGTCCACCCTTTTCGTCTGGCTGAAGGGGCTCCGGCATCAGCAACGTGCCCTCGAGTACACTACTGCAGACGTGCGGAACGCTCACAAGTGCCTTTCCTCCTCAGTCCTCAGTACTCAGTCATTCTTTTGCCTTCTGTTGTCGGAACACCATCGACAGTCGCGTTCTATTGGTCTCTTCCACCTCATCCTCCTTTTTTTATAACGAAGGAGGAAGGAAAGTGTTCCGTCGTAGGACAATGGTCCCCTTTTTTCCGTACCGGAAAACTCGTGACGATTATGCGTGTTCATTTGTTTAATTAATCGTATCGTAGTCGACAACGTTTTATGTTTACTCGCGACGTATTGATTTTTTTCACGTGGCGGGTGCCGGCGAAATTTCAGTCCAGACACCGATCAAGTGGGAAACGGGATACTTTCGGCGAGGAAACACTGACTACACTTTTTTAGGCACGTCCTGGTCGTCGAGCATCATGGATCCAGTAAGTTTTGCAAAATACTGATTGTGTCGCTGCGATTTATTTTATTTATTGTCTGAATTTATATCAAAACAGGTACAGCGTGTAAGGTATGTTGTAGACACATGGCAGGCGTTGATGATTCATAATGTGTACGTACATGTTTTGGTATCAAACAGGAAGTTGCTTCTCTTTTTCTATTCGCGGACATAATTCACTTTTGTTTTATGAATATTACCTTTAATCTATGTAATAATATAACTGCGGATCACCCAATTTGGATTTGAAGATATCTTAATGTTTGATATAGAAGAACTAAGACGTTGCAAATCCTAAAAGTACCTTTGATGATTAGCAAAAATCTCAAAAAATTTTTGGTCACCCGTTTGTGCAATATAAAATATTTATTAACACTTTCGTTGGTACAGACTAAACTGAACTTGAGGACAACCTTTTCATGCCTCAATAACTTATGTATACTTTGTTTGCTATCTGGAGGCAGCTCTAATCGAAAGCAACATTTTTATTTGCTCTAGCTTGAAGTGGTTGTAGCTCGAAAACCATTGAAAATTTTGGGATGTTTGCATCTGAGAGCTTAAATTTGCAGGGAACTTATAAACTTTTAAATAAATGGCCCGTGGCTTCAGTATCATTGGCTTTCCTATGATTTCAAGTTCGGTCATCAGATAAAAAATAGACCTAGATCTGCGAATAGAGTAGATGACAAGCCTCAATAAAGGAAGTACTTTGCTTGGACAATAAAAGTTTATTTATCTACAAGGTTATAGAAATAAATGCGGGACCTGCCCGAAAAGTATTCGAGTTTACATTAATGTTGCAAAAAGAGCTAATTTTGGTCAATGGCGGCGATGCCTCCTTCCAAGTACTTCCCTTCTGAATAAGCTAGTAACAGACTTGGCAATTTCCATTTAGTCAGCTTTTGCACTGTACCTTTTCTTAAGACTGTTTGTGAAGGCTTTTCCATAGGTGAATACCACCAGTCTCCGGGTGGACTTTGTAGTAAAAATATAAAAAAATCGAGGCGGATGACAGGTCTAAAAATCTGTTTATATGTATATATAAAGCGTTTTGCTAAAATTGTCATAAATAAAGTCTTTAGAAAATCAAACGGGCGTTCACAGAACATGTACTATAAAAGAATTGAATTGTCATGTGTAGCACAATAAAGCACATAAATGAAACCGGCCATGATATCGAATTACAAAACGTAAATTAACTAAGAACGTAACTTTCATAAAACATTTATATGAAAAAGAATGCAAATTTGTTAAACAAAAAAAGGTCCATGATTTGTTAACTGCTGCGAGAGCGTATCGCATCGAACGGTCACTACCATATAGATTCCTATCTAACTATTCTATAAACTACAGACATCTTCGGAATAAATATATAGCTTGTCGAAGCGTCTGAGTATTATATCAATAAAAGAGGTAAGTCTATTAGCGGCTCGCTTGGGTCGGTAAGGCTTCTAAATAATCCGCGCTTGATTTGAAATTAGGCTTTATTAGGTTGTGTGGTTTTATCGAAATAGTACATCGGAATAACTTTATATGGAGTGAGAATGTTATATTATAGAAAATGTAACACATATCCTATTTGTATTAGCAACGTAGAAGTCTTTAAAATTTAAGACTAGAGTATAGTAAATGTATGCTTGTATTTATCATTTTAGTATTACATAATTCCTACCGCAAAATTGTGAATGGAACAGCTGCTCGTCTATATTGTCATCAATACCAGCAAGTTTGAAAATCGAATGAGGCCTTGTATCCTCCTGCTAAGGTAAATTAGGTCAAGTTCGAGTTCCGTATTTTAATTTATAGCCAGATCGTATAAGTTTATTTTAGGCTGAGTTTTTTCCGTTTTCCGTTTATTTTCACATTTATTTCCTGGACAAGCCTTTTTAAATATTCTTACCTCATAAACCTTAAAAACACAGAACGTCTAGTCTATTTGGAGTCAGGCTTAGGAAGAATTTTTTTTTTTTTCTCATTTAATGCAGTATTGTGTTGTTTTGGGTGATAGCAGATTCAATTTTGAAGTGCTTGAAATATTTTTTTCGTGTCTATCAAAAGCTAAAAATGTGTGTAGATGGCCCAAAATATGCAGAAAAGTCTTAATGATAATTCCGGAGATGTATACTTCGGAGACTGCTTTTGCTAATTTATGATCAAATAAAACCAAAAACTCAAATGGGATGTTTAAAATCCCCTCCCTTGATTTCACAGTAGCCACGACATTTCCGCCGCATAGACCTTCAAATTCTTGGCTACGATTCGGTCACATCCTTGATGTACTCGTTGCTGCACCTCCTTGTAGTCATTTGCAAGCGTAGCGGACACTAAAGTTTCTAAATATAAAAAAATAAATAAATCAAAGGGGTTTAAATCGGGTAATCTTGCAGACCATGATACAGGACTGCTCCTTTCTACCTATATTTGTCCAAAAGTTTCGCGTGAATGCTCCATCACGGCAATAGAGAATGCGCCGGAGACCCATCATGCATTTGTCGCCTTTGGTTCTACGGAATGATGTCTAAACGATTACTCACCGTGTTCTGCAGAAAATTTGGATAAGTAGCGCCTGTTAATCGGTTTGGTAAAACAATGGACCTATTAAGCTGTCGCCCAAAATACTCGTCTTCAAATCCCCGCTTTCGTAACTCCTTCTACAGTTTGGAAAATAGAAAGTAGTCGCTTGGAACCAAGTCTGGGCTGTAGGGTGTAGAACCTGTATCTTTTAAGGCGTGCCTGGGGACTCGCGCCGAAAACTAGCTATTAAAAAATTACATGTTTTCTCTGAATATGACATCATAATAAATCGTATGAACGTAGGTTTATACTTCTATAAATAAATAGGCGCCTCACTTGATATAGATTATGTTTTATCAGGTCAGAATATAAGATGTTGCCGAATTTTTCTGTAATTTTATTGTATCAATATAAGTGGCCTATGCCTTTTATAATAAGAAAATCTGCATTCAGTGAGACATTTATTCATTTAAATGAGTACCCGCAAAAAGTTGTCATTTCAGTTTCAGAATAAATATCTTTATCCTTAAAAATCCGTAAAAATGCAAGAATTAACTTGGCAAGGTTGGTAATGCGATCTTGCCGTTCCAACGTAACTGCATTGCTTGTATTGCCCCACAGTACAACGTCTGGCTTTATTTGAAAACAAAATCCGTGTCGTTTATTTAATCAATTCTTCAAGTGCAGTAATGTAAATGCTAATGATCCACGGATTAACTCCTATATCGTTAAATTTTCAATTAAGCCATGAAAGGAAGCGATTAGGAAATATTGAATGTGACTATGGTATTATGCGTAATATTTTATGTATGTCTGTAGATATTATTGTTACATACATAAGTATAAGTACATATATTTTACTTTTTTTGAAGTGACCCCTGATTATAGGCTGGGTTTTCAATTTATATATTGCATTTTGATTGCGTTATAATAAGTTATAATACTCTTGGCGTCTAGAAATTGCCTTTGGCGTCTTTAACAAGGGGTCTTTTTCTTTGTTAATAGCTAATTTCGTTGAAAATATGAGTATCAATAAACCTCAATGACCGAAGTATCGATATGGTATGGAGATTTTTCTTGGTATTTGCGTTTATAAGATCTTTTCGTCGATTTGTTCACACGAACTACATACAAGCTGTAACATATAAAATCGCTTGCATAAGCAGTACAAACTATATTGAAGTAATCGAAATCAGGTGGATATATACAGTTGCATTGAAATTCACGCAAAACTGGTAATTCTACTTACCGTATTGCCTCTCAGTTAACGATTATTAAATTTCCCAGTAGCATATGCTCGGGTAAATGTAATTTTCTCTTTCAGCTTCTTTGTTTTTAATTTTGAATAAGCAAAACACGCCACAATCTGTTAATATAATCTCCAAGCTGTTTCAGACAAGTAGTTTTTAATTTGTTTTGTTTGGATGGGTTCGATGTGATTGACCGCTATTTCGATTCGTTTTTACTGCGACACATCGATCAAAAGGAAAAATCGAAAGGATGCTGAAGACTGGTTTGCTCCAAATAAATTAAAAATAAATATTGGCAAGACATAAAATCTAGTCATTTCCACATGTTCGCGCAAGCTAACAGTAATAAATAAATAAGCATTTCTACCTATGTCCTTCTGACTTAGTTTCCACATATTGAGGATCTAGTCAGCAAACTATCATCCGCTTTCTTTGTTATAGAGAGGCTAAGATAATGCAGAGAGAGCAGGATACTTTGTATAGTTCCACTCCTTAATGTGTTATGGTCTTCTCTTCTCCATTTATTTTGGTAGTTGTCACCTATGTTCGCCTTACTTGAATGTTGGTTATTGTGCCTTATATACACAAAACTATTTGACAATTTTATTATTATTATGTATATGGCAGAACTGTATAGCTTATCTTTGGTATTCTTAGTAAAAAGGTCATGAAATTGTCGTTTTCTTACAATTAGTATGTTTATTAACTACGAAACATTTCCTTGTTGGTCTGGAATACAGAGGTTCACCTTTTATCCGCACGGTTGGCCTTTCAACCTTCTTGGCCTCAGTGATACATATTATATCCATCAGGTTTGGCCGTTCTTAGGGTTTCACTGTTTTCAAAGTTCTCCTGCACAAGTATTTGGAAGCAATCAAATATTCTCTTCTTTATTTACTTGTTACATATTTTGCCTTTGACAAATGCGGACATTCACATGTTATGAAAGCAGAGAGGTAATACTTTTATCAACAAAATATCTCTTTAGTTTCTAATCTTGAATTCTCGCCGGCGGACTACCGATTTCAACGAACACAGACGCCTGATGCACACCATGAATACTCGCTTTTTGGAGGATGGATCGATAAACCTTTCCTTCCTCATGGAGTCTTGATTCGCTGACGGGACCCTCTCCGTCTCTCTCTTGCACTCTTTCAAAGTTCGACTAATTTAAATTTGATAGGAATATCGCTTAAAGTTTCATTGATTTGTAACGTCCGCAAGTTCATCGGTTATTCAGCATCTCGTTTGAAAGTTTTGACGAGAATTCGCCCATTTACGCCAAAACTTGTACAGGTACTCGAGAAAATAAGGTTAATTGTCTTTTACGTAAGCCGTCTGGATATTATGTAGACGCACATTTCGCTTGTTCGACTGTCTTTGTAATATGATATTTTGTCGACTTAATTCGGAGAAAGAATGGTAAGATGGCTAGTGAAAAAGAGATAATCGAAACCCACATGTCCCGTCCTTGTACTACTGTGTACATAGTGCCTTCCTTTATACAGTGCGTTGACATTTGCGTATAATTTCACTTAAATAGCGTTAATTAATTCCAATTTAGAGGCCGTGACAAGTTCGCACCGCGTTTGTTTTATCTGTATGGCCATCTAAACGGATGTTGTCATATACGAGAGTGCTTCGTCTAGCCTATATTATATGGAATTCTTGTGCGCGTGGTTTAATTACATGTAATGGCCATTGGTAGTTGGAATATAAATGAGCGAAATAATGACCCGCATTATTAACTTATAATCCTTCACATTTAGCAAATATCCTATTTCGTAAATATGAAAACGGAGCTTTACATATAATAGAAATTAGTAGCAATTACGATCCCCGCGCAAAGTTGAAGGCACTTCTCAAATCATTATTTGTTGCAAATGACCAAGAACATTTGTCATTAGCTAGTAATCAATGCTAACATTTCTTGTCAAATTTGCTTCACTCAATAGTAGGTTCATCACCAACAAACTTTTAACGGCGATAGTAAGTTATAAAATTAAGTCTTCTATGTATTGTCTTCTAAAAGATATCCGCTGGTTGTTCCCAAACACTTGGAACTTCGATTCGTTGCTCCACATTTCAATTTTCCCTGTCGCAGTCTTGATGTTGTTAGTCCCGCCTTTGCCAAGCGCTAGTTCACTGTACTTGCTGGGATTGGGTTCTGGCAACTTTTATTTAATTCTACCCGGATTTGTGGAGTTGTAAGGCATAGACTGGTAACCTCCAGTCTTCTAAACTGTTTTCTTAATGTTGTTCACCCGGTTTTTTGATACCTCACAGATGCAATTCTTCAAGTATTTCCGAGACGCTTAAAAATATATTTTCTCCAATAAATTTTGATTGTATCATAGACAATTTTTGTGGGCAATACGTTGGTGACGGCTGATTTCGCAGAACCTAAAAACCACTACAACTTTCTTATTATACATTTTGGAACGAAAACTTTGAGTTTTTACCAGAAATTGATTTTTTTTTACAGAAATGCGGTATTCAATAATTTTTTTTATTAACTGCATCTTAACCAATATCAAAAACACTACCACTTTACCACTTTAACCGATTTAGTAGTGGCCCATTAATGTGAACCAACCTGTATACTACTGAATACTAAATTTATAGAACAATATCAATATTAAGATATCGAAAAAACGATTACTATTGTAAATATTTACATGATGCGTTGTGTACGATTCAAACCATTCGAGTCTAGCGTATCATCGAACTTGCTACGTTTTGTTCCTAGTAAAAAAAATTTCCAAGTTCCAAGGCATGTAAATATTTGCAGGTATTATTTTGACTATCCCGCTTCGGCAGCGATAAGAAAACCTTCTATATCTCGTAACGGGATCGCATGCGACGAACTCGGTTATCTATCCTTATCATTGTACGCAGTATTAGCGCCATTGTCTGAACGAACCAGTGATAAGAAACGAAAACTTCGTTCGTGAACTACGTAGTTGCACATAGTACAACGCGTGATTTACGTATTGGTGTTGTTGCAGGTGAACGAAGACGGTAGTAGAAACTCGCGGCATGGAGGAGAAGAAATCGGCACGACAGGCCGGTTCTAAAGTGTCGCAGATCGCAAACATCTTCCAGGGTAAGCAGCCGAACAGCATCAAGGAGGAGATACTGGCGCCGGTGAAGGCGTCAAAGGCGCGCGGCGAGAAGGACGTCATGGAATCGCCGAGCGTGACCGTCATGCGGACAGAATCACATGTGACGCGCTTCAATAATGCGCGAGCGTTATTCGAGAAATTGGGCGAAGAAAATCGGGGCCGTGTTGAGCGCATGGTACCGCTGCAATCCACGAAGAGCGCCTCCAATATACTGGACCTGCGTTCGAGGAGCAGCTCCGCGAACAGCGAGACGCGGGATACCAAATCCCACGACGGCTCCAGGTCGCCTTCACCCAACCGTAACCAGCTGGACAAGTTTGGCAGTAACAGCGTGCCGGTGTTGAACGCCAACGTTAAGACGAACGGCTTTAATAACACAAGCGCAACTCCCGTCGCGGATAATTCGCTCGGCGAAAGCGTAGCGGTCAAGTTGAACGGTAACAATGATATAGTGGTGAAGTGTACTTCCGAAGAGCGGACTAATAACATCAAACCGATGGTAATGAAGAAACCAGAGAAACCCGAACGCAAGTTCAACAGCAAAGAGTTGATCGAGAAGCAACGGAATTGGACGTCGCATTTCTCAAAGACGCGAAGTTGTCGTTATCACAGCGACCCCAGCAAGACAGACGTTAAGTTAGCCGTTAGCAATGGAAGTAAAGAAGCCACCAGCGACAATCAGAAGAACTATTCCGCGTCGCGAAGTGCTTCTTTCAACAACAGAATTCGCAGTCCGCCAACATCGCCACCGCCACCTCCAGACGTTACTAGAAGACCCAATGTTATTCGCAGAGAACGACCAGCTTCGGTAATACCGACTACGGCCCCTCCGAAAAAGGAATTCGTCTCCCTCACATCCCCAGTGAAGACCGTTACTAGTCCTACTAGACGAGAGAAGACGACTAGCCTAATATTCGCGAAAGAAGATAGCCCGACGAGAGTGATAACTACCAACACGTATCGCGTGACTAAGCCGCATTTCAAACGGGAGGAAAAGGACAAAGACAATAAGGAAAACGAGTGCGAAAATAAAACCGATAATAAAACGGATTACGTTAGTTCTTCGCCTACTAAATCCGCCTCGAGGTCTTCTAGTCAAGATAGTTTATTGCAGCCCGTAGTGACCAATATTTCCAATAATAAATCGGCGTCCGAGGAGAAAGAAACCAGCAGGGAGAATTTGTCGGCAACGTCGGGAAGTTTGTCATCGCTGAGCCCGCCTAGCAGTCCAAGTCGAGTGAAAACAGAAAACGAAAAGCAGGAGGATGAATGCAATGAAAAGTCGGATATTCCAGGTGAGTTCCTTTTTTTCTATGCGAAAATCTATTTCCTATTTGCAAGAGTGTTTGAACACGGGTTTCGGTAATTTCAAAATCTGGTGCACGTAAGTAGAAAAGTAAAAAAATCACGATGATGTAAGATGCATTCAACATACTAACACTGTATTCGACACCAGCTAAATTGAGCCAGTACTGTTGATTTGAAATGAAAAAATTGTATATCATAAGTGGAGATGATAAAGGCAGGTGAATTATTACTTTGCAGTGACTAGACAGACTCGTGTCTATTCGTCTCATAAGAAAGTGTTCGTGTTGCTTGTGGTTCTTGGCTTTTTCTTATGTCATAATATACGAAATATCCTCGATATCGATTTAAGTTAATTTTTTAATATCATGTACAGCTGGAGAGATATTTTGTACTATCATGTTTGCACTGAAAGACATTCGCCACGTACTGAGTGAACATGAAGGCATTTTTTCATCAGACAGTTTTTTAATGCAAACAATATGCTGTTAATAAATTACTGGAAACAAATTTTGAACTTGTTTATGAAGTGCACTAATTAAGTTTAGTTAGCCTTAACAAGATTTTCAGAGTAATTAGTAAGTTGGATTCTTTTTGATCTTATTTGGTACGTTGCCAAAGTGATTTATAGTGATTTTTACTATAATTGCAACAATAATTACTATGTTGAAATTAATCGGCAAAGAGTGCTGAATTGCAAAAGTTATAAATATTTATTATCGGTTATCACAATAATGTAATCTTAGGCCTTAGACCTATTTTAATGGGTATTGTAAATACACAAGAAAAGAATGAATTGTAATTATTTTTTATATTTGGGTATAATAAAAAAGATATATATACAGGTGTCTCAGATATAAACATGAAATATAGTAAGGAAGTAAGGGCAGAAGGCAAATCCATAAAGAGTATGTTCCTATTGAATAATTTTATTTTGTTAAAAAATTCGAATAAAAAAGTGTCTGATACGGTCTTGCCTCATATTTACTATTATTCGTCTACTTCGTATAAAGATGCTTATTTTAAACACCGCGTTGCCAAGAGGGATGATAAATAACCTTTGTGAATGTAGGACAAGTTTAATAGATTATCATTTGTGGATAAGAGAGAGAGAGAGAGAAGACGTCATATATATTCTCGTTGCCTTCAAACGGTAAGTTCAAGATCAATGACGTAATCATTGGATGAATGGGGAATGTGGATGATTTACAATCTAAAGTTGAAATGTATTATTTTCGTTATTTGTAAATAAAATTCATAGAAAATACGAAGATTGTGTTGGTTCTGCTACACTGCGGTTTCTCCGACTAGGTTACAGCTGGAGTTCTTTTATACCTGGGTTTTAGATTTAGTATTATTATAGCTGTTACATATTAAAAATTCGATCTGTTCATCAAAAGCATCCAGTACATACAAAATAAAACGATTTTGAACGTTAGTCCAATCACGTATCGATCAAACTCCTAGAATTGATTAACGTGGGTGTTGTTGTATATCTACATCCGTTTTCGTTTTTGTTTTGCGCGCACGGCAGATTTGAGTTCTATGATCAAAAAGCTTGCGAACCTCTGGCCTAGTCAGTAGAAAGTTTGAGCCTAAGACATAGAAAAATGTCACCGGCGCCAGATCTGATAAATAGGGTATCAATTCGAACCTCAATTCGTGAATTTTTGCCATGACGATCACTGAAGTGTGGGGCGGCGTGCTCCTACGGTGGAATAAAACCTTCATTTTCTTCAAATGTGTCCGTTCTTGTTTGTCCTTTTTCAAAATAGTTGATTAACACAATTATATAAGTATCCCAAAAAACAGTCGCCGTCACTTCGCTGGCTCTTCTATAGGCCTTTTTCGGAACCGATTCATCCTTCGCAGTACACTGTCTACGCTGCTCCCAATGCGCGGATTGGCTGTTTCATGCCTTAATCTTGTTAATATATGACAAACACGTGCTATTTGGTGACATTTTCCAATGTTGTAAGTAATGGTTGCAGTTTTTGGCCATCCCCAGTGTTCATTGACAACCAATCTGGTACGACCACGTTTAAATTCAACTGCTCAGAATGTTACTGTAGCAAGTGACGGTGCAGAGTATTGCAAGAATTTAATGACGGCTCGATTTTTTTCAATTAACATCGACTGAGAAACGACTGCTAAACAACAACTGATTGTCCATCATCGTTGACATTTTCAAAAGTGGTTTCAAGGGATGTGTAGAATATTTTTGATGAATAATGCTGCTTCATGTTGAGGCTTGAATCTTTAAAGTATCAGCGTATTACCTTGACGTAATTTTCCTCAAATAAAGATTATTTTGAATGACTATGACCTGGTTTCTTTTCTGAAATCTTTATATTTCTACACACCATTTGATAATTCTTTGTATAATTCGAACTGACGCTATTTCGGTTACATGCATTATCGATTTAGCTAAATTTTCAATTAATTTTCATCTAAATGAAAATGTTAGCATTTCCTTACTTCAGTCTTTTGTCCGTTGTTACACAAATTCCCAATTTAAAATTTCATCTTTAAAGTGGCCTAAAAGATACACCCATCTTCGTATTGTAGATTTTCTCCAAAATCCTGCAGTGGAAGTACTGTGTAGTAAGTTTTGCAATCTATATCCAGTGTTTAAAATAAGTACTTTATATATAAAGTTGAATAAAGCGAAAACATTGGCTAACTAAATTATTGTGTACCTTATCCTATGGCATTTTCCAGGAATTTTAATACCGGCCATTGTGTATTTTAATAAAAATTTGTTTGGGAGGATTTTGTTATTTAAAATAACATTTCCATAAAATTCATATTCATTATCATTCGTACGTTTTACATGCAAAATATCTTATTTGTATGTAGGAAATAATTCAAAAAGCTTAACGAATATGCTAGATGCAGATAATGGGGACATTACTTTTATTTTCAGCTACTTTAACACAAGTAATTTTTCCACGATCTTTATCCATATAATGTATGTAGTTTTTAATGAAGTTTGTACTGATAAAGCAACGTAAATTATATTAGAAAATTCCAATGTAATCAGGAGAGAATGAAACCGTAGGTGAACTGATAACGTTCGCTTACTTAGTATGCTGTAACGTGTTAAAAATAGTTGAGTTAATATGACTAAGTTTCATGTAATCGTTGATAAACCCACTCCCATAGATTATTCTAAAGAAAAATCTGATCCGGTTATGTTAACGTAAATGCTACATTTTTTTTATGGATGCGATCGAAATTGTTTATATTTTTGACCGAAGAAGATCAATTCAAACGTTTATAATAGTGACTAGTTACAAATTTACAAATTTCTTCAAGACTGTTGCATAATAATGAGATTAATGTGTATGTACAGTGGTTTTGAAAAGTTTTATCGCAACTAATATATTCGGCGTTATACAAGTTAGAGGGTAAGAAACATGCCACAGATCTGCCGTTTGCTATATTGGGAAAGCTTCGATGATAGCGGGGACTGTATAACACTAAAGAACCGGCACACTCTGCATCACACAAGTGCGGTCTTACGACGGTTGACAATGGAAATCCATGGATTCTCAAAACACCTGTTTCGAATTAATCTAATAATAGCTTGTGTGGTGCGGAGTGTGCCGGTACTTTAATATTATTAGCAAAGACTTTATTTTATTTTTCAGTTTATCAGTTTTGTGGAAGAAATTACTAAAGTATGTAGTTTAATGCAATTACAATGATGATAATAATAATAAAAGATCCACAACAATCTTTTATTGATTTTAAGTTAACTGCTTTTTTTTCCTTTTCTTTTTTTTTACTGCTGTTGTTACTCATAATTCTGATGCGCGTATAGGCTGAATATTGTTTAGAATAGGGCGCTTACATTGTGCGCGGGCACAATGAAGACTGCTCCAATCCTAACGCTGCAAATAGAAGCTCGGAAACATCTGCTATTTTTACGTAGAACATATCTGGAAATCCAAACACGTTGGAAACTTAAAATACTAAACGAACTGCACATTTTAAACAAAATTGATAGATTATGCATATCAGATTTAACAACAAAATGCCGGGGAAAAAAGGCATTCTCCATCCTGGCCGAGTTTTCGCTTTAGCTCGAAGTTGGACAATCTTCGACGTGTGCCTTTGTATATTCCTGCCGTAGAATGGACGATTGGCAAGGTATTCTGGGATTCATGAGATTTTTACTGGCGATTCGAAAAATAAAGGTTGCGGTTGTGCCTCTTGCGACTACAATAACAAATAAAAGAGAATCTTTCGACTGTAGAGTGAAGCGATAGCTGCATTGGAGTCTTTAAATTATAGCTTTACTGTTGAACCAAAACAACTAGTTATCATGGCAGACTATGCTAGAGCAATGTAAGCAATGCAGAAAAGAGACTATTTCTCCAAGATATATCTAATCTTTCGAAATCATTTACGCTAAAAAAGCTAAAATCACGTTCTGTTCATACCGCAATCTATCGGATCAAAGATCACATGTGAATTGAATCCAATGAAGAAGTTTCATTGCCTCGCCAAAATGTACATTATACAGTTCGGTGCTTTGTATGGTCGAATTGCTGCAAATGTCAAAGCGGATACTGGGATTATGCGTGGTACAATGACACCACTATATTTCGGTTTTATCATTCTACGATAGGGCGATTGAAATTTGGGTATGGGCAGTTTCCCGCTCGTTTAGCACGGACGAGGATAACCCAGTCATTTGCAACAGTGCACACTTGAACCACATACTATTAGAATGTAACAATTACACCCAGCAAATTAATATATTGTATTGTAAATTGTAGATTGGTTCATCTTAGCGTGCCTCCTCCAGCGAATATTGTGACACTATTTTTTTACAATTCCAAACAAATATACGATGAAGTAATACAGACATTACATCTGGATACAAGACATTCGATCAAGGCGATCCCGAAGACGCAAAAAAAGTTAACTGCTTTACTTTGCTTAATTTGTCCCGAATATCATATTTAAAAATTTTCAGTATTTTCACATGTGTTACTTGAAAGTTTTATTACATACCATGTTGAGATGGTAAATGAGTTTCACTCTTCAACAACCTACTATTTTTTGGATATCATAATTTAAAATTGCTAATATAAATAGTTTCAACCACTATTTAACGAAATTGCAAAGAATTATATAATACTGCTTTGCCTTTACAGTCTACTCATGAGGAAGTTATTAAAGAAATAACGAAATATTGAGTTACGAACAATGGAGTCCCATTTTGCACTGACCGCACGCTTGAAAAAAGGTTTCTTCCTATTTTCTAACGAAGTACGGTCGATACTACTTTTCTGCTACCGAAAATAATGGTTTTTATATAATCTAAAGTCACTGGTTTCCTCCAGCTCCGCATCGTTGAATGGTGATAGACTAGTATTAATAGAATCAATACAATCGCCTGAAATCGGCTTTTTTTTGTAACAATATAAGATTCCTCCTTTTCTTTTCTGAAAATCCATTATGTCGGCTGTATTTATGAGTAAGATTAAAGTCCCAGAATCCTTCAGATTCTGTTATCTGAGATATCTATTTGATAAACGTTAATCGATGATGATATCTCCTTTGTACTTCTAGCAGATGACCATAGAAACTGCATCAATTTTATTTATCATCCTTGTATATTAGACGATCAATATAGTCGTTTTAGAACGTCTTCAGTATATTAAATTTGTATCAATATGGGTAAATTATCGTTTAGATTTTTATGGCACTTCTGCGGCAAAAATGAGTTATATTGGTTGGAGTTACATTGAAGCCTCTAAGCGTACTGGTGCACTCAACTTATGACATGGATGATGGCTTCCATTCTCGCCATAAAAATGTGTATGTGATAATAATGTATTTGAACATAGAATCTAAAATTTAGGCGCATTATAACAGAAAAAGGAACAAATCATTAATTATTTTTATGGAATAGTGTGAACTACTCCAAAAACAGCGCTATTTCAGAACTCAACTTAATGACATTAGTTTTCGTAGAACCAAGGCCACATCTTCTATATTCTCCTTTGGTAGTTCATCGATCTCGGTTTTTCTAGTAGTATTTTCGGTGGTATCTCAAAAAGAGAGTTATTTCGTGTGTGGTCAAGTTCAAAGCTAACATTCGATTGATGCTACAAATCTGCCAAGTTTCAATCCAATCGGTGGGACACCTCACGGCGTTCCTTTCAGAGGTATTTTCTCTTGTACATTTTCATGTGAAAAAGTGGACTTCCGCCTATCGGAAACCTACCGCTCGCTAACGTTAACGAACAGCTAGTAGTTTTACGGTTTAGAAAAACGCATTTTACATATCCTTAATGCAAGAAATTAACAAAAGAACACCCCACAGAAAGCGATTGGATACGTCAAAATAAAACGGAGTGATGGTAATCGTTGTCCGAAGCACTTTGTTCAAATAAATTTACAAACAAACCCCTTGTATTTTTAGATAATTCAATTATTATGCTTTATAGCCTGTAATTACAACTGTCTTTTTTTTAACAACTTTTATATAGTTTCGACTTTGTAAAGGCAGTGTAGATGCGATTCCTTCAGCCTTAATGTCGTACCGCACAGGAAACTGTAACGATATTACTTACTATTTATATAGTAGGTACGGATTACATGTAGTTCCAGCGCATAGTTTCACCAACCTGTTTCCTTTTATCGATGTAGTGGTCTTATATGAACATAAGCAATAAAGGAAACACCTTGAGATTGCAACAGACTTGTACTGTAGTGGTGTTAGCTCTTTGTATATGCGTTCGTTGGAAGTGATATTTATTTGTAGTCCACCATATGTTGCACCATTTTTTTTCTGTTTACAATCACCTTATACAAATTGAGATTAGAATGATTTACATTTACTATTTAGGTTTTTTTTTCTGCGCTTGAAGGTGTGTTTAATGAAAGTTAATGAATGCCGAAACAAAAAAAATGACACGTAATAATTGAGAGACGGAGGCGGGAATCAAAATAGAAACAATAAAGATTAATTATTATCGAAATAATCTGGTTCATATTTTCAATTAAATCGTAAAAAGTTTTTAACTTTATAAGAACCGAATTACTTGCAATAAAAGCATTGTTACGGAATATATATATAATGTAGTTATACCATTCTATTGTTTATTAAACGCCATTACTAACAAGGTCTATTTAAACGGTGCGTTTCGATACAGTTATTGGAGTGATATAATTGCGTAATACATGCAAAACCGCTTTAAACGTAATTATTACAGTTAATTAATCTTTTTTTAATTTAGAATCTTGGCGTTATAGAACTTATAAAGCGTTCTGAATGTAATAGTAATAAATAATGTATACGACATCAAGAACTTGCTTCAAAAGAGAAAGATATGTGTTGTCTTTCGGTACATAAACAGAAAAAAAAAGCGTACATATGTATAACAACTGTTACTGTAACAACCAAGATTACTTAACCAGCAGTTGTCAGCTGAAAGAATTATTCAATATATACTTATATTGAGACAAGTTCTATAATATACGGATTTTGCTGTATTATTAGAGAATTTTAGTCAATCGGATGCTGAGATATAAAAATAGAGCTAAATTGAGGGAATCAGGGTAGATAATGAAGGAGTGTTAATTTGGCAACACCGAGTTATATTTTCAGAGAAAACAAAAAATGATCGAAAAATATCAAAAGATGTTACTAAATACATCATCGAATTATTGAAAAGAAGTTTGGATATTATCTATTGGATTAAATCGAATATTATTAATGATAGGAAATAAGTACAATCAGGTACAGTTAATGTTTGGATACTAATGCAGCCAAATAAGTTTTGGTTGATAACTGATATACATATACAGTGAGGGTTTAAAGTATCCCCGCTAAAAGTGGAGTATCGTACGGCCTCGTCAAGATATGGCGCTATTAGAATTAAAATAACTATTTTTTTTCGTAAATATGACCTTTAACGAGAGTCCTATCAAGTTTTCAAGCAATTACGGCGTAAGTTTGTAAATGGCAACTATTTGAAGTGAACAAAGAATCGAAAATACGGCGCAGCTGAATTTAAGCGCGACCATACGAGCATCTTTGATGAAGAACGTCCAAGTCGTCCTAATGAACTCGGCATATCGGAAGTTATTAATAAAATTCATGATATGGTAATGAGTGATCGGAGATTGAAAGTGCTTGAGTTTGCCGAGGCCATAGGCATCTCAATTGACATTTATTAACAATACATGTACTTGTTTTTAACAAAGAATTAGTTATATACGTTTCAAAAAAGTAACCCTTATCTAGTGGAATAATTAGCGTGAAAGAGATTAGTCTCACGATTGCGCTATAGAAAATATTCTGTTATTTTATAACGTTTTGATAATGGTAATCATGCCGTGTGATTACCATTATTCAAAATTTAACTAAAGAGCAACCTTTCGGAAGCAAGCAGCCAACTTGCCTTCTGAGTGGCAAGAAACAAAGTATCGACTATAGCACAGTAAATGTGTTTTTTTAAGAAAGTACGCATTGGAACGATTAGCTACGACAAAACAAATTAAACACCAAAAACAGAAACAAATCGATGCTGGTAAAAATTACTAATAAGTTTTAAATTTTCAATAAGAAATAGAAAATGTGATTTGCTGTTAATTTGGCGATTTACTGAAATAAGAAGACCACTTTTCGGCTGCTAAAATGTATAAATTGTTAACACTTGCTTAACTCGTTGGGGAGCCAAAAAATCTCTACGCGAAAGACCCCTAGAAGAGCCATAAAAAATGACCAAGACAAACTGTGTTTCATGTGTTCACATTTCACAGCTAACAAAACAACCAGCGGAGCACTATACGCTAAAATCTGTATGTGGAAGTTCACCTCGAATAGATGGTACTCATGGAACTGATGTAAAATTTAACCCACCAAGACACTTACGGGGAATACATACTACAAAAGTGGTACCATTTTCGTACCACCGGCATATTTTTGTTTAGAAAGATGTGGTATAAAAAATTATACCATTACAACTCAAAGAGTTATAGCGATAGTAGTTGCCTCGGTCCTTTTCAAGTGTATCTGTTTGCAAAAAATTTTTGATGTTTCGTTGGTAATCTTGTGGATTGATAAGGTTTCTCCGTAAGGAGGTTCTTGTGACTGCTGAGGGGGTCTGTGGCAAACTAAAATCAATTTGGGGTGCGTGGACAACGTCGGAGGGTCCGCGGAAGATTTAATATAAATTAAAATGATTATGACCCATTTGTATCATTATGAAAGTTAAAATAAATAGCATTAAATAAATTGTTCGTGATTTGTACCTTATATCTATGCAGGTTTAAACTGGAACGGAATCTCGCCGCTATATGCAAAAATGTCTAAAATGTTGTCGAGTCTTTCATTAGGGTTCATGGTCAGCTTTTGGCTATAAGAAGAGGTTTGTAGGCACAATAAATTTGGGAACCACTATTATTACAAATCCATTCTGGTATGTTTGAATTGGGATAGAGCATACATATATTCTCTAAGAAAATCGTAATTTCGTAATTTTATCTCTTCCACGTCTATAGACATGATCTTGATTACAAATTTCTTCGCGGAAGAATGTTAATTTGAACGTAATCTACGTATTTAAATGCATCTTTCGCGTCTGCTACGGAAAGCAAAAAAGGGCAATATGGCAACAATTTATTCCACAACTATAAACGATAAAAGAATTCCTTCTTATTTACATCTCGCATAGGCATGTGTAAACACATTTTTCAGTACTCGTAAAGCGCCGATGGTGGTGCATCGTTAATTCCAACCGAATAGCCCATCGCCGCTATTTTACGATAAACTTGCCGCGATGCAACATCGGGCGCGTCAACAGCCAATGCACGACGATTTAAAGATCCTAACTGAATTCTCTTCGCATGTACAGTAGTGTGAATACGTTACCGTTCTTTACAACAGATATTTGGCTTAGTAGTGAAAAATACAAATTGCTAATAACATTTGTAGAAATCTAATGCCATTTCTCCCGTAATCTGAAATTTTTCAAAAATTTAAATTACGTCGAAAAAGCGTATGAAATTACGAATTCTAAGCATGCTTTAATTTGTTGAAGATTGTATTTTGGAGCGATTATCGTATGTTTTCAAGACATCTTCCTCTCATTTTTCTTATGAATATTGTTTCACGATTCCGTTCACATATTTGAGATCATTCTTTTGCTCCAGCCTGAAGTTTGGCCCAATTAAACGTCGTCCAATACTTAGTCTTTTCCTTGTGCATTGATGCCACAGTGTACATCTCGTGATTATAAATCACCCCAAATGGCTACCTAATTGCGAAGGCAAGTTGTCCTCCTCCAGCCGTCTCATCTATAACATCCCTAGGCTTTTTTACTTTGGTCTTCCATGATAAATCGCAAGTTGATGTTAATTGATACAGCTACTCTGTACCAATCGAAATTATTTGTTCTAGATCCATTTTGATTCTTATCGTCGCATTACACACGTAAGACGGCGACCAGCGAAACATCGTCTTGATAGCATACCTCAGTTTTTGAAGATGCGCAAATAATTTCCTCGGTTTTCCACTGATTGTGGCTAAAGAACTGATTCCAGATATTGTTATGCATTGCCAAACAGTATCAGAATCATCGCAATGTTTAGTAATTGGCTTATCGCATTGGGGGTTGTATGTCCTGGCCTTTGTCGAACATATTACCAATCAAAGAGTTGAAACTTGTAATCGTCTGCATAGATTACTCGCTTACACATTCTGTAAACCAATGTTTGTTGCGGTGAATATTCTAAACGCTTTTGGACGGTTTTCTAGGCCAAAACCGTAGTTTCCGAATAACAACACCTGCAGGTTTTTCTTTTATGAGACATTCTACGCATGAAAACAAGTTGTAGCAATAGTATGCCGCAATTCGGTGGTTAATTCTCTGAAAGTTTTGAAACGATTTCTTCAACTTTAAAAGATTCTGTACCATCTTGTGAAGAAATAGGCACATTTCAAGGACATCCAGCCTTTTTAACAGGAAAATTACCACAAAAACTTAGAAACTGTGGTACTGTGGTTACTGATTTAACTGCAATTAAAAGGCTAAGATGGTAAGTTTAACAGTTAATAAGGTTTTAAAGATTTTTTTTCAAGATAGTCGATTAACACAATTCCATGACTATTCAAAAATCGTTTTCTTGGTAAACAATACATAAGTATCGGCAACCTCCGCACCACACAAGTTTAATTTATTATATAGTAATATAATAATTAATCCGGGGCGGCCGTTTCGAGGACACGAATGGTACTGCGGAGGTTGCCGATACTTATGTGTTGTTTACCATACTACGCCACAGTCCTTGCTATCATTATCCTTTTCTTGGCTGACAAAACAGTCTTCGCCTTTTTCGGAGCTGATTTTCCCGTCGCAGTCCACTGTTTCGACTGTGCCTTGGCTTTATGTAACTTAAAATATACAACTGAAAGGACTTACTTTAAATTGCGCCCTTATATCGTTTAAACTGCTTCAACAGGACTTTGGAAATGTTCATTCGAATGCGTTTTTAGCCTTTTCATGTTCAAACTTTCAGACAATATATGACAATACATTCGACGGTTGTCTAGCACCATTTGGTGAACTTTTTCGATGTTATCGGTGGTGCTTACAATTTGTGGCCATCCCGAACCTCCATCGTCAACCAAGCTGGTACTACCATGTTAAATTTAGCTGCTCAAAATGTCTTTGTTAAATGATGTGAGTGCAGAAATGATGGCGGGTTGATATTCGATTTTTACAACCCTCTGTTAAACAACAGCTGAACGTCTAACATGGTTGAAATTTTATACTACCAGCATATTTTTGACGATTAACGCCATGTTCATGTTGAAACTTTGCAGACTACCCTCGTCACATAAGATCCATCATTTTATGTTACATGTTCCTCTAGGTTTGGTATTTGGCCCCTGTGTATCTGTTGACAAAAGACAGGACTTCGCTGTATGGAAATAGTATATAGTTGCCGGGAGGATATTCACGGCACTGGCACGTATTCGCAAGTACATATGTAATATGCATATATATGCCTCCGCACGTCTTTGCACTTATTTGTTCATACACACGTAAGAGCAAGAGTTACTAAAGGATGCCTACAGTTTCGATAAGGAGTTCGAGAAGTTACGATATACAATAGTGTGTCGCTATTAATAAAGACAGCGATGTGACGGACCATTGACAGGCGAAACGCGTAGGCAGTAGCAAACAGCAGTGAGCAGCAGCGGTAGCCAAGCAGCTGAAAAAGGAACAAATATATTGAACACACAAACAAAAATCAACTGTTATGTGTGTTGTGTAGGTCTGCTGGAATTTATTTATAGATTAGTGTATGCGAGTGTTTGGGAGAGGTTTGATCTCTGGCTGCGTCTTGCTTTCGCGTTCGCGTTAACGCCAACTTCGACCGAATAATAGCGAAACGTTCTTTGATACTTTAGACGGCACCACAGCACTTTAGACGCATCCACAGCGATGCGACGGACGAATTAACTTCAATTAATCGATTGTGTGGTGGCTGTTGTGTATAGTGCGCGAGTGCGTAAAAGTAGCATTTAATTCTTTTTCCTTTCATCCTCTCGAAGAGCATCTTTGTCCCTCCGATTCAAGACAAGTGCATACGTTCGTATACGCTGCTGCCATCGTCCACTCCTCCTCGAGTTCCTTAGGTTTTGCTGGCCCTGTTGCATGCCGAGGATGTTTTCGACGCTGTCGTGTGATTTACCTCCTCCCCGTGCCTCGCCACCGTGCCCTATTTTTATAATCGGAATCTCCGTGCATAAGGAGAATATCACTATTAGTTTTTCGTGATCGTCGGTTTCGAGTGGTGTGTCCGTCTATTTTTTTTTTGTTTTCATTCTAAATGGTGAGAGTTAGAAGTATGTGCTTGAGACTCAAGTTATTGTGCATCGATTGTTCAGGTTAGTTTTCCCTCGAAACGATCGAATTTCAAACGGAGGAAGACCCTAACTTCGAGGTCGTAAGTTGCAAGCGCACATGGTCGTCGGGACTATTTTAAAAATCTTGACGTCATTTTATTTTGCTTTAACATGTTTGTTCTTTGTTTTGTAGCTGTAAGTATCTACGCACAGCTTTCTTTAGATTTATCGGAGTAAATTTAGTAAAAATTACATCGTTATTTCTATGAAAATTATTCACATTATTGTGGTGAAGCATAGGTATTTTTTTTCACTGCAGCAAAAATTTTTTGGAAAAACTATTGATTAGCCGGGTTATTTGTATTATGAAAAACAATCTTCCTAATGAATTCAGCTACTAGGCTTTTATCTGATAAAACTAGGTGTTTAGCAAAATATTAAACAGTTGTAATGTTCTATAAATTGAAGAGCTGTTTTATTCTATACGTAAAGTCTTCTCATCTGCAAACAATTTTTGAAATGTGAACATTAGAACAATCTTTGTCGGTAGATGTTGTAAGAACCGGATTTATAAAATAATGCACTGTAAATTACTAGATATTGACCCGAATTGCACTATAATGTCTGAAAAATGATTCTTTCATAACTTCTTTATTAATAACTATATTTGAACGGAATGTTGGTAAAGACCATTTTGGGACCTTCTGATTTCAGTGGCGTCTTTGGTGGTTATCTTTGATAAAAAAGTCGCTAATAAAATTTTGCTATTATCGAACTGGAATAATAATTATAGTGTGAAATATAGTCGAAAATTTAAACCAACATTCGACATTTTGCGTGTCATGAGTCACACTGTGGGAAAAAAATTAATACCCGTAAGGACTAGATGCACCTTTAAAATTGAAGGTAATGTTGTAAAGAAAATTAAATATTTATATAATATGATGTTATACGTGTTCTCTAACAAATCAATAATTATTAATAGATTAAATCAATTTTTACTTTGGTGTTGTTAATTTTAGATAGGTGTATGCGTGTTTTCAATCGGTTACACGATATCTTAAATATACATGAAAACAAAAAGATAGTAAGTATGTTTTGTATTATGTTATTTCATCGGCTTGTTCATGTTTCCATGGATTCTGGAAGATAGACACATCTCGAATTTTTTTACGCCCTTGCCGTTATAATAATGTCTTAACGTTACTTCTCGTCATCTTCCGCGCTAAAGGTGTTCTGTGTTTCTTAGAAAAAGGAAGTTTTACCGATTTTATTTCATATAAGCGAGAAATGCGTCAATATCTGGATGGCATCCAAGAGCTTCACTTTACTACGCTAATATAAACAGTTAATGGAGATACGTAACCTACACTGCATCAATAACCGATATCCTTAAAATCTGGAAAATTTTCGATGGCTAAATTTATACGTTAAGATTATAAACATGTCATAATATCTTCAATATAAACAAATATTTATAGAAATAGCGGAAATACCCATGTCAATTTAGATTAAATGGACTTGTATATATAAAAAGATGATGAATGCTAAAAGGCAAAAATGCTCATAGTAAGGACATATGCGCGCATGGAAGATATAAAACGCATGTGTAATTGTAGACATGGCGATAGACGATTAATACTAACAATTGAGAAATTGTAAACACAACGTCATTGAATACATTGAGATCTAAATAAATTCATAAAATTTTGGATACACTTAATGTACTAAATGACTTATTTATGATCAAGTGAGCGTACTTAAAGCATAAGCATTATTGAAAGTTACATGATTTGTCAATCTGTTTATCTCCTACATTCTAAAAACTTGTTAAAGTTTGATTGAACTTGGACAATATGTATGAAATAAAATGTGTTCTTCACTCATCCATAGCAGCCCTCGTTATCATAACTTTCCAAAGAAATTTATTAAATTGGCTGTTAGAAAGTATATCAAAAAGTTCTAAATGATCCCGAATATGTAAATTTAACTTTTTAACTGCTATACTTTACGTCTACCTGTTGCGCATCAGCTCTGGCCGGCATCCTTCTCCTACATTATTTAAATATTTGCGGTTAGTCTGAAGCCCACTGCTCCGAATCTATCGTCTGAATGTTGTTTTTGTACGGAGGTGACAGATATTAATGTGACTACTTCAGTAATTTGTTTGATATTTTCTGTTAAAGCATTGTCGTTCCAATAAGTTTAGACATTTAATTAGATGTGGTATTTCTAATTAATGTGTAGGAAATAACCGAAGCAATTTTGGAAAAATAGTTTAGAATATTTAGCAATATCCTACAATATTTCTTTTATTAATTGCCATCGTTAACATTGGCCTAATGGGTTCTTTCTTAATTTGATTTTATGTTAAGTGTTTTCGAACAAGATTCTCTACAAAGAACTTTTAGCTTCCCAGTATTGATAAGTAACGCAACCAACAAGGGAAAGAGAATGTTAATTCTCTTGAAATTCTTCGCATCTTTCAAGGTCTTAAGATTTTTTTTGCCACTTATTAAATTACACCGGGTGGTCCATTTATCTCGAATCCCCTGAATAATTTGGAAGCAGTTAGTTTTATGAAAGAAAGCTTCAACACAAGAGGACCCAATACAACGATGACATTATGGTAGTTGTGGGAGGTCGCTTGAAAATTACAAGAAAGTCAAGCTTTTTAAAGAGAACCATGATATCTTTTTAGAAGCATTTTATGAGTAGAAAAGTATTAGACTTTACATGGTTTAACATCAAAGCTCTGACAGCAAAACTGTTCAAATAATGAATTAAATTTCTAGACAACTACCTAATAATGTTAAAAAACAATTATAACCTAAATATTCATTCAATCAAGTGTTAACCATGAACTTCAATGCGTCTTATTCAACGACCCTCGTAACGACTGTCCAATATTTCTCAAGCCACTCGTGCTTATTACCATCTTAGGTACCTGCAATGAAGAAAGGTCCAATTATTTTGGGAACCAAGGATTCCACACCATGCGTTAACATTCCATGGATGTTGCCGTTCAAATTCTCCACTGCTCAATAATGTATATTATCCCTAACACGTAATTGTGCATGCGTTTAAAGATACTTTTGAAAATTTCAGCAATATCGCGCATGCTGACTAAGGACCAAAAACGCATGAACGTTTCCGAAGCTCTGTTGAAGCAGTTTCAGCGAAATAAGTTATGGGTTCGATCGATAATTGTAGATTAAGCTTAGATACACCAGTACACTTTCGAAGCTAAGGCAGAATTAGAACAGTAGATTGCGCAGGGTGAACTATCGCCGAAAAGTGCGAAGACATGAAGATCGTCATGGAGTTGTGTTAATCGATTATCTTGAAAAAGAAGCATCATAACGTATTACGCACTATTACTTTGATAAACTGAAGACAGAAGCGGAAAAACGGTCGGATTTGAAGAAAAAGAATATTTCGTTCTGCCAAGAAAACGCACTTTGTCATACTTTTTCTTTACAAGAAGACTAGGTTGAGAAATAAAATTGAATTTGAGAAAAAATACTTCTTTTCTTGTTGATTGGAAACTTTTCAGACTACCCTCGTTAAAAATGTTAATTTCCCATTTTCAATCCTTTAACTTATAAACTATTGTCCGTCTAGAAAGTATCCAAAATTTATTATTTTTCTTAATTTTAATATATTTCCTTTTTGTTACATCCTCAGACAAAAGTAATGCATCAAGTAGGTTGTGCCGACTGTAGACCATGGCAAAAATCATATAACAACACCAGCTGTCAAATATTGTTGATTATCAACAGGCTTAATATTTGTGAAATAATGTCGCAAGTAGAAAGAAGAAAGTTGGTGGAATATTTGTATATAAAAGGTGTTCAAAACGTTAAAAAATTAGTGCAATTGACTGAACTCGAAAAAAGTGCAGTATATGAGACCATAAAGAGGATAAAAAATAGGAGAGGTATGAGCCATGGACCAGTTCCTGGAAGGCCGGGTAAGATTAACGGAAACAATCTAAACGCTTTAGTGACTTTAGGACGACAAAACCCGCGCCTTGCGTTTCGAAAACTGGCTAACAGATTTGGAAATCAACGTCAAATAAGAGTGTGTCCAGAAACTGTCCGCATTTCACTGAGAAGACAAGGTTACTTATAAAGGAAACCAAAAAAAATCCCTGCAATGACACCTCTATGGAGGCCACGAAGAATAGATTTTTGCTAACGATTTCGAGACGGTAATTTTAGTGATGTTTTTATATCTGACGTTAAGTTGCTTTCGGCTTGGTGCAAATCATTTAAAAATCCTATCAAGAGAAAATGTTACCGTTCAAATTTCCAAATTTCCCACAAAAATAATGGTTTGGGGAGCGATCTTCCAGCGTGGTGCTACACCTCTCTTTATAATTGATGGCACCGTTAATAGTGCAAAGTATTGTGAAATTCTTAATGGCTTTCTTCTTGAAAGGGCTCGTGCTTTATATCCCGAAGGGTGGCGTTTTCAACAGGATAATGCAAGATGCCATACTCCTGCCTACACTAAAGCTTGGATGCTAGAACAAAACTTGGCAACAATTCCATGGCCAGCAGCTTCCCCAGATCTTAGTCCCATCGAAAGCATATGGGGACGAATGAAAATTCAAGTACAACGAGCAGCACCATGAAATGAAGAAGATTTGATTCGGTCAGTTTTACAAGCCTGGACCACTATCACCGAAAAGTATAGCGTTGACCTTGTTTCGGGATTCCCTGAACGTTTAGTTAAATGTTTACAGTTAAATGGAGATTGTGTTAGTAAATGAGATGAATTATTTGTTGTGATTTTATTATTCAAGTAATAAAAATATATACCGTAAAATTATAGCTGTGCTTTTTGTTTTCCGGATACTTTCTAGACGGACTATATAAAAGCACTAGCTAATAGCTGGGATAAATCTAATACAAATCTATTGCTGCATCTGATTTTATCAATTAAAGTAGATATTTTATAACAATTTATACTTGTCAAATTCCGGATGAGAGATAATGTCTATTATCATCCGCATATAGTATCAAAGACGAAAATTCAGTGTAAACACAAACTTTCAGAAAATGTCCTTCATTACCATTTTAGCTACGGAATAACTTTTCAACTTCTGTAAACTGTTAACGTGTTACCTGTTACCACAAAAACATCAGCTTGTAATTCCTAAAATGCTTCCTTTCCTCCAACATCTTACGAATTTCATAACGTCTTGAAATATTTATATTTAACTCTAGACGATTATTTGTCTACAATCTTGGTCGATGATATGAAAATATTTATTCGGAAGGCCTTTTTTTCGGCGCTCACCGAACTCACAACGCAACAATAAAAAATGGATGTTTATTTCTGGTTATATTACACGTCGCATTACAATATTAAACTAATGGGACCGACCATATGCGTTCCTCCACGCGGAAATAAATAAATTCGTTTTAGTTTCTTCGGCTTCTATTTTTATCGTTTCGTATTTTATGGTAAGGTCCCAAAGCTCTGGCTTTGCTTTTTTTGTGTACCGATTTATATACTTAGCGTTGCGTTGGCGCCAGTCTTATGCTAAAATCGTCATAGGTTTCGTGACGCAATGCGAGGTCTAGCTGGAAACGTAAAAGTCGTTGCGGACGTGTTGCATGCATTAGATGCATATTTATTGGTACGAGATAATTATAATCTGCATTTCTTTTTATCCAGGTTTTATCGTTGTTAATGAGATTATATTACGTTGACCAAGAAATGTTCTATAAAAAATAGTTTATGATTATTGGGGGAATATTCAATATACGCTTTTATTTTATTTTACTGCTCAGCTACATAGCGTGCATTTTAGTGTAACACCAAATTAGCGCCGTTTAGAATTCATATAGGGCACCTTCTAGAGAGTTATATTTTTAACACGAACTATATTGTTAACATTTATATTACGTAAATTGAAGCACACTAGAAGTGAATTGGCATTAAAAAGATTTTGGGGAAAAGAATTCTCTGCCCAAGAAGATGTGGATACTGGTGTTCATTTTAGGGGCCCTACCTTTCATTATGTATATAAACGACCTCCTACAAAATATAACGCATAGTATGACTTCAATATATGCAAACGATGCATCCATTTATAAGAGGTGCACAATCAAGTATAAAATCTGCAATAAACAAGTAAATAAACTAAAGATGCATACTGATAAGGCACAATCACGCAACTTTTACTGCGAGAGAGAGACGAGCAAACGTTAATTTATTAAATCTCAAAGTCGATGATACCCTGAATTGGTCGGAGCATTTAAACTCTTTCTGTGATAACCTCAGTAAAGCCACATAAGTAGAACAAAAGACGTACACTACCATCCGTATTACTTTGGACACACAAATAAATGTTAAAAAAACGAGAAAATATTCAAACTCATTTTTCCAAAACTTAAAATTTTTATTGCATTTTATTAATAGCGATTAAAATTAAAGTATAAAAGTAAAAAAAATGTAATTATAACGAAAAATAAACAAAAACTTCTTAAACATTCCGTTTATCAAAGAAACTCCCTTTTGCACGAAGAACAGCTTTCACAATCCGAGGCATCCGCTCCACTAGTTTTTCAAAGAGTCTATTTGGCATGTTAGTCCATTCCTCTTGTAAAATGTTCCACAGGTGGCCTACGGAGGTAGGGCATACTTTTCGGATCCTCCTGTCCAGTTCATCCCATAACAGCTCGATTGGGTTTAGATCGGGGCTTTGCGGCGGCCATGTCATTATTTGTAAAGTACCATTATCTTTTGCTTCATTTAAGACATTTTTACATATCACTGCTGAGTGTTTGGGGTCGTTGTCCTGCATGAATACAAAATTTTCGCCGATTAGACGTTGCCCCGATGGTATTGCATTTTCTTGCAGTATTTCTAAATAGCCTTCTTTTCGCAAAATACCTTCGATTCGCTTCAAGTCTCGTGTACCGGCGTAGGAAAAACAACCCCAAACAAGCACAGAATTTCTTCCTTGCTTGACAGTTGGCACTACACAATCCTGCAACATTCTTTCGCCTTTCGCTCTTCTTACAAAAACGCGCCCTGATTGTCCGAACACCTCAAACTTTGACTCATTAGTCCATAGCACCCTTTTCCAATCATCCACTGTCCAATTTCTATGTATTTCTGCCCACTGTAGCCGTTTTTGTCTGTTTCCCCGTCGAAGTAGGGTTTTTTTTTGTTGCTGTCCGGCCGTGAACATTTGCAGCTTTTAATCTTCTTTTCACTGTAGTAACAGAAATTTTTCTTGCACGGTCGCGATTCATTTCGGCGGCGATTTCTGGTGCTGTCAGTCTCCTATTTCGCTTGCTCAGCAATTTTATATGCTCATCGTCGGCGTGAGTTGTTATTCTCTTACGACCTGAACGCGCCGTATCTCTAAACCGCCCGTTCGTTGATGTCTCCGAATGATATCACTAACAGTCGATTTATTAACATGTATTTTTTCGGAAATTTGACGCACTGAATAACCTTCTTGATGAAAAGCAATAATTACAGAGCGCTTTTCTAAACTTGTCGGTTTTCCTCTCGGCATTTTATATAATAACTTTAATACGCTATTAACACTAACGCACGCACAAGCAGGTTTATTTAGAAACTAAAGCATTTATCAATAGACAGTAAACTTTCGGGTGGCCTGCTCCCACCCCAAAGAGTATTGTAAATTTATTACCTGCAGTATTGACCCAAAAATAATCCTATTTGTGCCGGTGAGGATTATTCTGAAAATTACTATTTCGTGTCATAAAATATAATAGGTTTTTTAATCATTCTCTAATCGATATTCTTGGAAGTTCGCCTGTACAATTGGTTATAAACTTCATAAAGGACCTAATATAAATGTTATTTATATATAAACGCAATTATATTATCTTTTAGTAGAGTTTACAACATTTTACTAGGTGTCCGAACTAATATGGACGGTAGTGTACATATCAACTCACCAGCCAGCTAAATGTGCTTACGCCAACTTTCACAGTATAACTATCCTTGGAGTCGCTTTATGGGGATGTCCACTGATTTTTAACGGGTGCAAATTCTGCTAAAGAAATCTGTTATTAAGCTGAATATTGTGCGGTTTCGGATATTGAAACTCTTGTCTTGATGTTCTCATGCAGGAAAGGATACTTATCATTACCAGTATCCATGGTGAGGTTCTTGCATGAAAACACATCACGTTTCACTTTGTCATTCCCCATTATCCACTAAAGGTGACTCAACAAAGTGGGTGCCAAACTCTATAATCACGTACTAGATACATTTAAGCATTTAAGTTATTGAAAATTCAAGAAGGCTATGAGGGAGCTGCTGCTGAGAGAAGCAATGTGAATTTTTATCAAAAACGTTTTAATATCTATATGCACTGCTTTACTTCTTATATATTTTGAATGTTACGTTCTTTGTGTACATTCATACTTTTATTATTAGTATATTCTGATTTTTACATATACGGTTCTTATCTTTTGCGGTTTGTCATTGAAGTATTTATAGTTTTGTTTACACTGTCTTACTTATATCGACATGTCATGTAAGTGTTGATGATCAATAAGAAAATCCATTCATTCATTCACATTTAGTGAAAATAAATAGCAAAATTATGCAGCGTTATTGGAACCAGCAGCTACAGTAACAGAGTAATTTTATTGTGAATATTATAAGATAGAATAGAAATATTATAGAAATTTGATAAGGAGAAATAAAAATTAAAGAATAGTGATGATAAAGAAGAGCTTAAGGTCAGACATAGGTCAGTATTATCTTCAAATAATATATACGAAGGTAGTCTGAAAAGTTTCCAACCTAACAGAAACGAGTATTTTCTGGTCAAATTTAGTTTTCTTGCTCAACGTACACTTTTCCCAGTGATGCTCCCATCTCTTTAATCCGTCCAAATAGTAGTTGGCATATTGTTCTGCAAAAGAGGCGTTTACGTATGTGATGGGCTCCTCATTCAATGATAATTTATATTCTCCGAGCGAAACTTTGTCCTTTTTCAAGATAGTCAATTAACACAACTCCATGATTATCCCAAAAAAAACAATTTTACCGGAATTTTCTCGTCTTCACCTTTTTCGGAGCCGCTTCACCTTTTGTATCCACTGTTGCGACTGTTGGCTTCAGGAGTATACTGGTGAATCCCTGCTTTATACATAGTTATTAATCGACGTCAAAACTCCGACTTATTTCGCTTAAACTGCTTCAGTAAGTATTTGGAATCCATTCGAATGCGTTTTGGTCCTGAATGAGTGCGCGCTGTTAGCTTTTTTATACCCAAATCTTCAGTCAGTAAATTGACAAAGTTCCTTCGAGATGCCTACAGCCTCTCCTATCTCTCTAATCTTAAATCGACAGTCCTCTAGCACGTTTTGTTACTTTTCCGTAGTTATTGGTAATGGTTGCAAATTTCGGCCGTCACGCGTCCACACAGTATCGTTTTCCGTGCGAATGGCGTAATCTTATCTCCGGAGAACCGCAAATTTAAACGATGCACATCAGTACGGAAAGTGATACAGTCGTATAAATATTGTGGAGGCTTGAAATTGATAACTGTATAATACGTTGTACAATAAGTTGTTTGCAGGAATCTCACTCACATATTTAGTTGCATCAATATAATTTGCGCGAAAACTAGAAACAATTATGTATCAATACTGTGTGGCGTTAAGATCCGACTATGATTCATATTTACATTTCTTTGTGTTTTTACAGAACAACCAGACGCCGCAAAACAAAATGAAAAGACTGAACCAGCAGCATCAGTTACTAGACGTACTAAAATCTCCAGCATATCACTCAACATTCCGGCTGCCGGATTGGGCAGCAGACCGCCATCCATCGTAAGCACTTCGACCCTCGACGAAGGAGGTTTTAACGAACCCTATCCCGAAATCAAAGCTAAACTGAAACCCCACGAAGACGCCGAAAACACCAGCAGCCCGACGACGGAAGAACAGGAGGAAGAACAACCGGAGCAACAACCGTTCGCCGAGCAACAGCAGCAACCTCAACGAGTAGTCAGCCCAGATCTGCTTAAAACCTACGAGACTGATAGTAATAGTAGCTGTGTCAGAATGACTCCTTCGCATTCGAAACTCCACTCGCTAGATTCAACCCATAGCAGTCCTAGCGGAAACCTACCGCCGCCATCGCTAATGATGGATTCGTCGCCGAAATCGTTGGATTTAACTTGCTCGGATCCCAAATCCATAGACACCTTGTACGCCGTGCCACATAAACTGAACAATCTAACCAAACAACGGTCGAACACATCGACCGACTCGGAGGTGTCTCAAGTGACGATAATACCGCAGCATTCGGTAGATTCGGACATAATGTACAATAATCAAGCGAATGTGATAACGAATTCGGTCTTGGCCGAGTTAGAGAGTCGAGATAGTGCGGAAAAATCGTGTAGTGAGTTCTTAAGGAACGAACGTATCCTGGAGGGTAATTGCAAGCCGGATCTCATATCAAGTGCAATTGAGGTGAGTGATCATTTGGAAATAAGCTAGATACAGTCTATAGTTGCTTCTTTTCTATTACAGAATCATGCTAGAATAAATTTATTTTCTTTTTATGTACTGGTTTAGGTAGAATAGAGTATTCATCACTATACAGACGTCTAGAGAAACCGAGACAATAAATTGCGACGAACACAACTTTCGTTCTACTCATAAAAAATGCTATAAATTAACGGAGTTCGGTATCACATCCGCAAAAATGGCGTATTGCTCTTAGAATGTTCTTGAGAGTCAGATAACATCCAATATTACGTTGGATATCACTTCTGAAAACGTCCATTTTATCTTGATGTTTTATAATACAAGCAATTATGAACTTTACAGCGTTTCTAGAGGTTTAAAGGGTATTTGATTTACAACAAATCGTAAAATATCCGGAGTGAAATAAAAATACGTTGTATTTTGATAAATTAGCATGTAATGTTACGTACAACGACGTGCATTAAATAGGAGCGTCAAAAGTTCATAAACCTTTGAACCTAAAACAAATGGGCCACCGTGTGGTGAAACTCGAGCACATGCTTTTGCGTTTTTGAGTAAAATCTCACTTCTTTTAGTTGCCTTGCTGAAATATGGGCTGTGAAAAACATTTATTCACTGAAAAACAAAGATACTTAGTAAAGGCAAAAGTTATAAATTTATTCAAGAGCGGTTTTATACCCGCCAATAAATTGGCCAAAAAAATGAAAAATTGTCGTAGTAGTCGTAAATTAGGCTACAAAGTAGAGATACGTCCAGAACGAGTCAGCCCCATCCATTCAGCTCCACTCCTTAAACAGCCGCAAAAATTCGATGATCTCAACCGTATAACTCGGTGCCGCTCTACTCAGCAAGTGTGTTGGACAAAATATGTTTCCACTATCTCTAGCTAGTAGTTAGTTTTCATAAGAGGCTGCCGCCAAGGTGTTGGGGTAGGTCTCCATCGCGTTTTGAAGCTTTTTGTTACTGCGGAAGCGGTGTAAATCACTCGGGGCCAGCTCTGGGCTGTATGCTAAGTGATCGAACACTATTAATTGAAAGTGCACAAGAAGTTGTTTGGTTACTGCGGTTGTACATTGCATGAATTTCTGCTGTAAAGCACTCCTGGAATTTGGTTCGTTCCTCTCGACTCATCCTATACATAGCATTACGAATATTATGAAGCAACCTACCCATATAAGCTATGGTTCGGTAGAAAACGATTCGTAAAGAAGAAACTAGAAATGCCTTCGTTGTCGTAAAAATTAAAAAAACGTTTAAACAAAATTTATTGACGTTTGAGATCTTCTAAATTACAAACCGCAAATTATTATGCAGAACGGAATCTGCGATTGATTGCGAAACGCCGTAATCTCGCGATACGACTCTGCGAATACCACATTCCAAAAATACATTCGCGCAGCTCGCTGAAAATGTAAATGTAATTCGGCTTTACTAGTGTTGGAAATTCGGTTACATACGTACTTACATACGTACATTCGTCTACCACAAGATTGTAAAACCGAGGACCGAGATTTGTGCGATGTTTATGTATATATGACACATATACGAATACAATACAAATGTAGATAGAAAACTATTAAATGCAAACATCTGGGTGAAGTTGATATCTGCGAACAACAAACGTACATTGTATCTGCGATGAAACATACATATTTAGTCAAGTATAACGGTGTTGTAAATGTTAATGTTACAGAAGAAAGTATTTGATTTGTAATGTATCGTTTTCAATCAATTCTAACGAGGAAAACCAGTAGTGCAAGTTATCCAACTGGTTCATTGAGGTTACTAACTTCCTATACAACATGCCCATCGATATTTAATTAAATTTAATGCAATATAGAAATAACTTCTAAGCTAAGCGTGTTCCGAAATTGTTTGTTGTTCACGTCATTACGGAATTTTTTATTTAGTTGTTATAACAGTCGAAGTGGACTAAATGCACATAATTAGAATTGCGAAATTTTATAATGAATCTTTGAATGTAGAAACAGACACGTATGTATGAAAGTAACTTTTTTAATTTCGTTACAAATAACTGCTTCAAATTCATCAAGTGGTTGTTTTTGATACCGACTTCAATAAAGATTTTGATCTGATAGATCATTCTGTATTTTTATCTAAACCAATCATTCAGATTTTTTTACGATTTTCTTTGACTTTTATCGTCTTACTTGAGTAACCGATTCACCTATATTCACATATGCAATAACTATCGCTTCAGAGCTTATACTTCAATGGCCCCCTGCTGTTTAGCCTTTTATATTAATGATCTTCCTTCATGTTTAAAGTGCAGAGCTCTTGCTTATGCTGACAATCTGAAGATTTTTGTGAGGATTTTATAGCAGAATAATTGCTTGCTCTTCGAAGAAATAAGCAATATTGACTTCCGTCAGAGCTAAAAATCCTATCGTGTTTCCCTACACCAATCGATCAAGCTCCGGTCAAGTTCCGATCTCCAGATTGGATAAGATACAGGATTTATCCAAAGACAACCTAACAATATAAAATGCTATGTGCCTAATAAATCAGTGAAACTGCTAAATTACGCTCGGTAGCTTAAGATTTTTGGTAATATGGCGCTACATCAGGAATTTCAAATGAAACTAAAAAGTATGCATTTCTCTTGAATTAGATTTAATAGGTTCTGTGGTCGTTCTCACCTACTAATTAAGGCTATTGTAATTTGAAGATCAGTTTATGGAAAAATGGTAAATTGTGAGTGACCGACTTGTGAAACTGAACAATGTATCATTTCTTTGTATTTTGGCCATGATATCTCTCGATCGCTAAAGAACGTAATATGTATGTTGTTTCCCTACTACCATAGTACCAAGTAATGGCTGCACTTAAAAAACAATTGAAAATACACTAATTGAAAGTTAAGTATAAAAAATGCATTACTTAATGCTACATTAAAATGCGTAGGCATTGTTCAATTGTACACTTCCTAATCCAAATTCCGTCTCAAACGGTTCTAGCAGTTTTTGCCGAAAAGCTGCTTGTACAGGCGGAGGTCTCCATATACAACATCATAATGATAAACCCAAGTTTCCTTTCGAGTGACAAATGGTGTGATAATTAAATACCTCTAAGAAATGTAAAAAATGTTTCACCTAATGGAGGAAAACATTAGTAAAATCTTTTGTTACTCGTATAGAATAGATTTCTAAAATTGAAACTCTGGATCAGTAAAAAGTTCAAGTTGTCAAGTGTTTTTAAAGTAAAGTAAAGTAATTAAAGCAGCAAATCCACGATTTACCTCGATTCAACATTTGTGTCACGTATTCGAAGTCAAGGCAACAGAGGAATTATATAATCTTTTATTTAAGAAGTCTGCGTGCTGTAAATAGTAATGAATGGAATAACAACTAATTTTATAAATTTTCTTTATATAATAATAAAGAGCCTTGTAAATCATTTTTATTGATATATGGTGTATCTCACTTAACCCTTTCGAGCCGGATTTTTTATTATTAAATCCTGATTAGATTGTAATTTTTTTAAACAACAACAAGATGAAGGTAAGTGAAATAAACACCTTAAAATGTTATTCGAAAAAAAAGTCCGCCATTTTGTATGGGACATATATATCCCAGTCAGACTTTTTTAGTGGGAAAAATATAACCCATTAGTCGTCGAAATGCAACTTTATTGAAAAAAAAATCAAATGTAGTATATCATTTTAAATGGAAAGGAGTGAAACATGTTTTGCATAGAGAAAAAACTGTTGGGTTACATATGTCCCAATAGGCTCGAAAGGGTTAAGAACAGGAATAAAATCCCTCGTGTTATTTTTTGTCTGCTTATGACCAAGAAATTATTCACCACATACAAAATGTAAATCAATTTTGACAAAACTGTGGATTTAAGGTTTCTAGGCAATCCTGAATAATTGTCTTTTGTGAAATTTGTCAATACTCAATAAACATTTTTGATTTTTTCCATTTACTTTAGTATTGCAGATGTGTCAATAAAAACAAAGTTCATCTACTGGTTCCTATATCCAGCGTTTATTATGAGGGAATTTTTTATTTTCATCAATGAGTTCAACACTGAACCATCTAACCTCGGGTCTCTGGGCCGATAAATCCGATGAATTTGAAAATTGGAAAAAAAGGCCTGCAAATTATAGGCAAAAATTGATTGTGAACTAATGAATTTGCGCTGTACAATAACACATTTTTTTTGTTTAGACGTGGACATAGAAACACAAAGTAATGCACTGATACGGATTATTAGAAATTGATATTAATTCTTCGACCTTTTGCTCCAATGTTCTTCTGAGTTGATTATCAACTTCTTAAAGATCATAAAAGACTTAGATTTACGCACCCTATGTATGTTTAAACGAATATAACAAAATTTCCTTGAAACATATAATATGATAACGATATTATTTTTTGGTTTAAATTCTAAGCACGTTACGGTTCTAATTGCTTTATTATTTCCTTTATCATACAACGAGCAATAATAATTCGGTAAGATCTCATCTAAAGATAGCTTTTTCAAAGGAAACAGACATGAAAAGAATTTCTTGGCAGCATCAAAGTGTTGATTATATATTCAACGTATTCTCGCACTGAAAGAAGCTACACCGAGAGAATATTACCTGCGGCAATTATCTACTCTTGCTTTGGCCTTTCGTTGCAAGGCGTGAAGTGTTGTTTCTGCAACTCTAAAAATATGAAAAGAATCTTAAAAAACAACAAAAGCGTGAATAAAATTACGGAGGGGTTGCTTTTGGATGGTGGCGAGAAAGTCCTCATAAAACTTGACGTTTTTAATTATGATGTAATAAAAGTGCATACTTTTTATGGTCGAAAATAATTTGAATATAATACTGAAAAGATGTTGCAACTTATCAATTGGAATTTGTTCTTTTTGAAGCCGGATGAATTTTGTTCCTAACTTGAAAGATTATTCCAACTGACTTAGCTCTCTTACGCTACACCATTATTGAGTTAAAATTTGCGTGTTGGTTGAATCAGTAACATTTTGTAAGAGAACCAATGTCTTAGTTTGAAAGGAAAATGTTCATGCTAATGTTTTGCATCTACTGCATTGCTCAACTGGAGAAAAAATTAAACGTGATCGTACCAACTTGGTTTACGGTGAACATTCGGAATGGCCAGAGACTACCAACCACTATCGATAACATCGGAAAAGTTCACCAGATAAAGCCAGGCAACCGTCGAATTAAGGTTAGAGCCCGCGGGCATCTCGAAAGGACGTGTTTGTCATATGTTGACACGAAAAGCGTTAGACTGTAAAATTTTCAGATTACCCTCGTATAACTATTATTGTCTCTCGTAAATAGGGTATTCTACTTTACTACATAATCTAGTCAGTGTCCCGATTTTTCTAGCATATTATCTTTAATTATGAATTGAAGGTAATATCTCAAGATCTTAAGGCGTGTGGTAATTCTGTGCACAAAATTATTTGCATAATACGGTTTCTTACATGATTAACGTACTCTTGAAGAAGAGTGCGAATATGAAAGATAACAGTGACTTTATTTTTCAAATTTCTTATTAGAGACATAATTTCAAAATTAAATAGGGAACGTGTTAAATGAATCCAAATGTTGACGTCAATGAATATATGCAGAAATAACAGCAAAACCTAGATTTAAGGACGTAGCAAGCACTATAACATTTTTCTTTGTAAGTGTTTAAGTCAATGTTTAGTCTTGTGAACTAGGTTCAGGATTAGTCTATTTGAGGTGAAGTGACATTGGGTTAGTGTTTGATGTACAGAAGCTTTCAAGAATTAATCATTTCAATTAGGGAATTACCTCCGTTGCTTGAAATTTTATTCTTTGTAGTTTATTTGTTAATATTGGTCGTTAATTACAATGTGGCCGGTCTGGCTCTTTTTTTATAATATTAACAGGGACATACAGTATGATCATAAAAAAAAAATAATTAAGGGCTGTTTTTCTTTTGGATTAAATTCATCAAAATTGAAATTTCAAATTACGTTTGGCATATTTGACAGTAATGATGCAAATAAGTTTTAAGAATTTAGCAAACCATTATGGCAAATGCTCAAAGCGATCTCTTTCGGCTTCAAATCATTACTCGTCCTTTCATGTTGTTAAATACGTTGAGGCGTTGTCGTGTCACAAACATTTTGAATTACTTCGGTAAGTTCTTGTATTGTGTGTGGTGTATTTTTAGGTGTGGAAGAGTAACATCTAAAATGGTTAGATCAGGAAAATGCGGAAGAAAATCTACTACATACTTATTAAGATGTTCATGTAAGAGGTTCATTGTTTCTTCTGTTTTATGAGCTGTGGCATTCTTGTTGAAAGTACCCATTTCTTAGTTCGTCATCATGGCGCTTGTTTAGAAAAGGTTACAATAAATTTCTATGTTTATTGTTTCGTGAAAAAATAATGGATCAATAATTCTTCTCTGTGGGGTTGCTATCCACACAACCACCTTTTCAGACTGTATTGGTTTCTGTGTCATGTCATGACATAAGGGTTTTCACTAAATCATACACGCATGGTTTGCTCGTTAATAAAACCAACCACCAAGCATTATCTGAGAAGAAGAATTTCATACACAACGTGAATTTTATAGGATACTTTTTCTTGCTAAAAATATGTTGAATATGTGCGCATGATCTCTACGTCACTTCACAAACGCAATACTTTCAGCAGCATGATGGACTCAAAAGAAGAGAGTCATTACTGGGTCTGCAGCCTACTGCACTGGTTTCGCGAAATTTTGCAACTGGGCGAACAATTTGAGATAAATCTACACTGCAAAGTGTGGAACCCGAAGATGGAATTCGTAGTTGTGATGGAATGAGACTAAAATTGCACATTCTGTTGCTTTTGTTCATTACGAATTAATATAATTAATATAAAAAATAATAAAAAAAAACATAGCCGTTTTTTTGTTTTATGATCATACTGAACAATCAATTTTAAATTTGTACAAATGGAACGAACTTACACCGTTCTCTATCTACTAAGGTTCCTTGATTTCATAAACCGGTTCTTTAAATAAAATTCTGAAATACAATAGTCGATTATTACATTTAATTCTAGCTTTTAAAAAGTTTATAATTTTTATAATTAATTCTCAATTGCAACGCTGAATATTATATATCTGATATCTTGGCAACATCTCGAAAGCTACTCCAAAGAATGTTTCTAAATGTTTGCATACAATTTTGTCATCTACATCCAAGTTGACGCTTCTCCAATTTACTTATCGTTTTTTCCAGTATACGAAGAAGCCGATGCTCTCGCCGGAAATCAAGTCGGAAGCTAATATCTTAGATCTGAACGACGTAGATTACGCAGACGCCAGCGACGAAGATCAGGAAGATAACGACCTGAAGCGGGATCAGAGCGAGGCGGACGCGATGACACCGGCTGAAGCCGAAAATCTACTTAGCTCCAAGTAAGTCAACGGTTTCTTCGCTCTTCTCTAACCTCCTCCTTCTCTATATGTAATAATAATTATTATTAACGATCGTTGCTGGAATGATGCATCGTGGCATTGCATGCATGCGTTAAACTTATGTTGTTTTTTCGTTTGAATGCTTCCATTTTTTACGAGTTTTTATTTCACTACTACTTCATTAATTTCTTTTTTTTATTTTTTTTTTTACTTTGGCATGTATCCAACAGTATACTGGAGAAGCGAATTAGGTGAGTAAATATAAATATTTTTACTCCTAGACACTTCTTTTTTAATCTTTTTTTCCTAGTAGACTGCATTATTTTTCTTTACTTTGTGCGTGATGAAGTAAGTTGTTTATGTCTACTGTTTTATAGTGTGTTGCTCCCTTTCATTCTATTCAGCTAGTATTTACGTATGTAGCTTCAGTATTTTCTCTAGTTAGTAATAGAGTATCAGCTATGTTGGTAACTTGGTGTAAACTAATTTTTAGCATTTATTCCTCTAAAAAAAAACAATAAAATACAAAAATGCACTAGCACTTATAAGGCGGTGGTAACTATTTATTATCGGTGAATTAGGTACTACTTATCTATTCGTTTGATCGAAAAATTACTCGATATTTCATTTATTTTCATGTATACAGGCATAGTAAAACTCATTTGTTCAAATGGAACACACTCTCCAATTTTACATCATTTGACACAGGTTCAACACCAGCCATTTTATATTACATTGAATTATTACAAACCTTAAACTGGAAAAGAAAGCATACTTTGATATTATCTCAAAAAGTAAAGATAAAAAGCCATCATGGAATCATTTGCAATTGTTAAACATAAAACAAATAAATGATATCTCCCCAGAGCTTTGCGATGCCGAAACTGTCTCAATTAAGGCTAAAATTGTTCAGAGCAAGCGTGGGTTCTTACGGTATTGGTATCTACATGCTGTCCCATTATTATACCGTACATTACGCATGTTATTAATTCCCTAATTGTTGGAAACAAGTAGCTATTGTCCCACTTCCTAACAAAGCGAACATCACAGATTTCAAGGATTTTTAGTTTACGTACTCTTTCTAAAATCATACGAGGCGCCCTGGAGACGCAGATCGAAAGCCTTTTAGAAAATAACTTCCACCCACTCAATTGGGTTTTCGGCGGGGATATAGTTGCACAATTGCTTTGCATAATGTAGCAGATGACATCGTGGCTGCCACCGATCGGGGGTTTATGACAACACTAATGCTTTTGAATTACTCCAAAGCATTCGATACTGTGAATCATGGTGTCTTATTAGGTTCTTTAAAATCATTAGAATTTAGTCGGAACGGGGTGAGGTTATTGGGTACAATACCTTTCGTTACAAAAATCAAATTTCCAAATATGTTAATCTAGACCACATAAATCTTAAGAAAATCTATCCTTACCGGAAAATTCGAAATAATCATATAAAGATTCCCTGCGATACCTTTGTTCCTTCCTTCGTTCTTCTCCTACTGTGTTAAGATATACCACTTATGTCTTGATTATATAAAAGATACATCATCATATTTTTAAGAAAACATTGCAAATGCTTTTTTCTTAATTTCAGTTTCTCGAAAAGTTGCGTAAAGAAATTTAGAAATGTAACAATGTACAGTGTCTATTTTAAATATGAACTATGTAAAACGTATAATGTATCCAAGAAACTAAACATCCTGTATGTGTGAAATTAACTTTAAATGACATTCAACTTCAAGTAACTTTTGTGTAAACATTTTTCGATCACGGGAATAGGTAAGCCGCACACTGTATGTCAGATTCCAAGAGGGGAAAAGATGATTTTATTTCTACATATTTTTCTCTAAAAAAGCCAACAAAAAATAAAGAAAATTAACTCTCTGTTTTCCATATTTATCGGTTTGGATTTTAGCTTTGTTTCGAAGTGTTTTAATTTCCTCACAATGTAATGCGAAACCGATTTCCAATTTTTTATAAATTCATTCTGGTTCAGAAATAACTGAAAAGTAGCAACCCCAATTCCCTGAAAACTTGAAGAAATGATATATTCTTCTCAATAATAAAAACATTCCGGGACAGTGACAAGTCATCCCAGAAACAGATGCTATCATAAACTTCATATTTGTTTATTTTTATACCAAAGCCTCATGATACAAAAATAACAGATCGTGATCCCTCAATCTAAAATTTTTCATGTGTTGTCATCATTTTTGTCTGCGTGGTAAACGGGCTAACGGGGTTTATGCGCTCGTAAATTATGTAGCTTAATCTAATAATATTCAGAAGTAACCAAATCCTTATTAAATATTAGCAAAGACTGTGGCAATAACACACTCCACACAACACAATTTCTGTGGGGCGGTTTTGGAATTAAAACATAAATTATTGATCATTAATTAATTAATTATGCCACCCAATTGAGAGAGATATTTTTTTAACAAAAGCATTTTTAATGTAGCATTAAAGAACAAGAAAAGTAAAGAGGGTTGAGTCTTCCTCCTGACGAATTTTTGGTCTTTGTGAAACGTTAAAAATATGAACACTGACGTTTATTTAAAAGAGTTTCTAAAATAATCAATAGGCTACAGACTATATTACATAATCTGATGATCATTCTAATTTAAAAAGTTTTGTAAATATATTTTTGGGACTGAAAAAATGCCTTTATTTTACTTTCCAAATCAATCCACAGGCAAGATCTGCTTTCCGACGAAGAAGCTCAAGAAGTTACGCGACTGTTGCATCAAGATGATTGCCGCCACTGGCAACCCGACCCCACCAGTTCGTTCATGCAAGATTCCACGTCGATTCAAGACAGCTCAATGGGTCCTCCATCCCTCAACGATAGCATGGGACCACCTTCCTTACAGGAAGATTCAATAACAGAACCCGCCGTAGAATACGCTGTAGTCAACAAAACGCATAAGTTGGATTCTTCCGGCAAGAATTTTATTTCTTCATCGGTGATGAATGAGTCCACTTCTAGCATAGATGTTTCCACCCAAGATTTCGATGCAATGTCCGCATCGATGTCTAAAATGGATTCTAGCGTAGCATCAGATTCCGGTTTAATAGGTATGGAACTTTGGATTTTTTTTTATATTTTCTTATAATTTTTTACATTTTTAGATTCTGTGACCAGCGTTTCCGATAGTAACCATCTAGAAAGTTGCACTGAATTCACTCCACTTCCGCGTAAAATCGTGGGAATAGAACATGGCGTCCATTACTACGAAGATGGTCATTTTTGGATGGAAGTACCTGGGTTACCGCAGGACGAAGAAGACGATTTGGAGTACCCTAATTACGTTCCTAAACCGTCAAAAGTTACTTTTTCAGTGGATCCGATCAAAGTCTACTCTACGTTTAGTATAACCGAGTACGATAGAAGAAACGAAGATGTAGATCCTGTAGCAGCTAGTGCTGAATATGAATTGGAAAAACGCGTTGAAAAGATGGACGTATTTCCCGTTGAACTTATAAAAGGTCCCGAAGGATTGGGATTGAGTATTATCGGGATGGGTGTGGGTGCTGATGCTGGATTGGAAAAATTAGGTATGTCCAGAACGTTACTTTGTCATCTCTTGGACATGATTATAAATTGTGGTGGATTAAGTCTTTAAATTTTAAGAATCAACATGTTTTACATGATGACCTCTGTATTTGAAGTGAACCGCATAAACAACAGCCTACATCACGAAAAGTAGCCTTTTCTTTTTTTTTTCTTATTTAAATCGCTGCTTTAGTACAGTGATACCTCTTTCAAGGTTAAGACTTATGGCGTAATAAACAACATAAAAAGATTAAGTTATAAGTTTCTTTCTGCAAAGACAAATATTGAACATTCTTTGGGATCGGTCCTCTTATTATTTCTTGAGTTACCGGTTCAATTTTGGTTTTCCTCCAATTCTCACGCAAACAAAATCTCTTAGCAATACTGGTTTTTTGGCTTGCTTGATCGACTCCCTCTATTAATTGTGCAAAAATAACATAATTCCTGTCATGATTATCTTTCAGGTATTTTCGTCAAGACAATAACATCAAACGGTGCAGCGGCTAGAGATGGTCGGATTCAAGTGAATGACCAAATAATTGAAGTCGATGGAAAGAGTTTAGTTGGTGTAACGCAAGCTTACGCCGCAAGCGTCTTAAGGAACACATCCGGGTTGGTAAGATTCAGCATCGGCAGGGAACGAGATCCGGAAAATTCAGAGGTAGCGCAATTAATAAGGCAAAGCTTGCAAGCCGATAAGGAGAGAGAAGAAAGAAGACAGCGTGCACTTGAAGCGGAACAAAGTGAGGCCAGTACATTGCCTTTAATAGGTAAGTAATAATGCGAGAGACCCACATTTTAGGTGACTGGTGTCGCATACTGTACGTGGATATAACCGAAATTATATTAAAATGTATTTCATTTATAAAAAGCGTTTGTAATAAACAGCATTTCAAAAGTTGTTTTTTTTTGAAAGAAAGTAAAAAAAAGACAAAAAGAAGATTATGACGAATACAATATTGAAGTAGGAAAAAGCTGACCAGTAAAAATAAAGCTTTTTTTAAGTTAATGAGAAAATAAAACGTTGGAAGGAGGAAAAGCTTTTTGTTTTCTTTACCAATGACCTAAAAATTCAAAGAAAATTAAACACAAAAATGAATCTGCATTTTTATACAATTAATGAATTAATTTTTACAGAGTATATCTATTATATTTTTATGTAAAATATGAGAATAGTATATTATTAATATTATTTATACATACACCCCCTAAACTGTAAATTTCAAGAATTAAGAACAAAGGAATCGACGGAAATATTGATATTATATACTTATTTACATAATAAAGGATTAGGATAAATTAAATTAAAGGCGTAATTACCTTTTCAATAACTAGATGGATATTCAAATGGACAGTAAGCATCTAAAATTTCAATTGAAATAGGGATTAGCATTTCGATAATTTGAACTAAAATAAATTAACTTAAATGAACAAATGAATTGACAATTCCGTAGAGGGGTGGAGCACCAATTGTTACTTTAAATGGATCTAAAGGAAAACCGATAAAATTCGAGACTGTATCCCCACTCCATACAAGGTCACCTAAACTGTGGGCTTCTCTCTTCCTTTTAATTCATTCTTGTCCGAATTTGAATTCCATGTGAACTAATTTGTAGGTTCGGCAAACAGTAGTGTGTCTGACGGTCCAGGCAGCCCATCAGTTCACAACGATAGCGTTTTCGACCACGACATGCATGACACTAACGATCTAGAATCACTTAGAATACTTCTACAAGAGGTAAGTCGCTTTCATTCCGTTGCTGTTACAATTTTGTGTAACCCTTGGGTGTATTTGTGTGTGCATTTGAGATGCGAATCACTGACATAACCGCAGAACATTCTCTGCTAGTTTCTGTATGTCTTTTGTGTTTATTGTGCAGAGCCAACGAAAACTTAATCTATCCGAACTAGAGGTAGCGCGATTGAAAACTAAGGTACGTATCTTATTACGTTTCTTTCTTTTCTAATTATCTTTTCGGTGGTATAAATGTTACGCTTTTTTGGTGACGATTCTTCTGTGCGCCACACCGTCGGTTATATTGTAAGATAGATTGAAGGCAAGCAAGATCGACAGAAAGACGTAAAATGGCTTAAGTATCGTTTTAATTTTTCTCCTTTTTTTCTGTCAGCTTATTTTGCTGTTCTCTACTAATGCATAAAACGAACAATTTTAACTACGAAAGAAAGGTGGTGACTAAGTTCTTAGAGCGATATAAAAAAATATAATGTCGATCAGTATTTCTTTTAAGTAATACACGTTGTTGTGAATATTGCTAAAATAAATTCTTTAAAATAGCAAAGTGATTAGTTAATTGTAATATTATTTCAAAATATGTGTAGTGTGTTAATAATGAAATGCGAACCGGCCAGCTTCAAACGTGCATAACATGTTGTCTCTGTATTTCTCATACATGTTGTTACAGCGGAACCTTTCTAATCGTAATGAATGTAACAAAAATAATAACATATTCCATTTCGATTAATTATTGTTAAATGCCGAATGTCAAGTATCAGTTTGCGCGATGCACGATATAAGTTTAGTTTTTTTTAAGAGTAATCATGTATATCATTGAAATTGTAATTTTTCATCTTCAATTGCCTCTATTCAATGCATGTTAACTTTCATCAAGATCTGTAGCTATCTATCTTAGTTTTTGATACTTGAACTGATATACTTTGAGATGTCCCTATTTCTTTAAACGCTTCATATGTTAAGCTGGCGATTCAAATTTTATTCGATTCTTGGAGTTTCGGGCAATAGATCGAAGTTTTTTTTTTCAACTGGAGTCTACAAGATGACCATCGATCGAAATCGTTGTCATGTTTGATTCATGCTTTTAAACTACTTTTAATGTGTTCTTGTTACATTGCTTACTGCTGAAAAGCTTGTGCGAAATGCTAAATAAAATCATTTGCTTTTACATTGAACTCTAATTAAAATTTGTCCACACCTATGAGAGTGGCGAAGGCAATTTAGTTTTATCAATTTTTTCTTGTAATTCTATTTTCGAAAAGAGAAGTTTGAGTATTTTGGAAAGGAATTTTTTGTACATTTAATTTTGTTGGTCAGCCCGCAGGAAAAAGAGTTAGATTAGTATTTGCAGGTAAAGCATGCCACATCTAATATTAAAAGTGTTAAAAATAAAGAAAAAAAATGCCTTCTGTTCAGGTTTTCCGGATATATACTTATAAGAATTAAACGTATGTAATTCATTCTTATATAATTTTCAAAGAAAAACTACCAACTTAGTTTTATCGCATCAATCTAGAACTTTCTTCACCATCTGTTCAACGCAATACTACGAAATGTAACTATTACGTGAAGATCTAATATCAAATAAAATCAAAAAAAATTGTAAAATATTTTTGTAGTATCCATTGCATGTTTATGCACATTCTGTAGTTTTTTCCCATAGCTTGCATTTAGCGTTAAAATTTCAGAATCTTTAAATTTTTATTTAGATTTTCAGAAAGCTATTTTCGAATGTAAAAATAAATGAATTTTTACATTCGAATATTGCTAGAAATCCCTTGCATGAATTTAAAAAATTAAGTCTTAATTCAGAAAATTATCATATAAACCGGATCGTAGATAATAGTGCATAATAATTAGATTTTTTTTTTTATCTTCAGTTAATGGAGCAAAATGGTATGAAGTCGGATGAGAGTGAGAAATTAGAGCAAGCCAATCAAAAGCTGAAAGAAACCGAACGAAGCTTGAGCGCCTCTAGGAAAGAGATTATGACATATCAGAACATGCTAGAGCAATCGCAGAACCAATATCTAACCTTGGAGAAGAAGTACAATCGGGCCAAGCAATTGGTTCGTGAATTCCAACAACGCGAATTGGATATGATACATCGAGAAGACTTCTATCAGCAGCTATTACAGGAGAAAGACACGGAATACAACGCCCTGGTGAAGAATTTGAAAGACCGCATCATAGCGTTAGAGCAAGATCTCTTAGACACCCAGCGGAAAGCGGGGATTCCCATCGGTTTACCATATGACAGTATTACACTAAAACAATTAACACCGCAAATGACTAAGCGACAACCACCGAAGCCGATCTTAGAAGTGTTAGATACGGATTTTTCCGACACGGAGATATCTGATACGAGTCCTTGCGACGAAGACAAGACTGCTACAGTAGAAAGAAAACTGCCAATCAAAGAAGAGTTGGATAGCGCCGTTCCTCCGCATGAACTGCTCGATATCTCCGCAAATAAAAGTAAAGCAGAACTAGCTAATAGAGGCGCGTTAGCGAATAGACAGTTACCCAGTAGTAAAAAAGGTTCCTTAAGTAATAGTAGTTCGGATTGCGGTCTGGACGAGAGTTACAATTCGGCAGATGAACTTAGCGAGCCAGTTCAGCACGATCAACAAAAAAACTCGTTAGTTAGGCCTTCGACTTTAAACACGTCACCCCATTACTCGCAGTATACATCACAATCAGCGCAATACAATTCCCAATCTAGTGCGCAATATAGTTCGCAAACAAGTTCGCAGTATAGCGTACAAAACGCTCAGTATTCTTCGTATTCCGGTCAAGGCCAATCTACGAATGTGATTTATGCTAGGGTTCAGAAGGAATCCAGTTTAGCGCAGCAAAGTAGTCCTGATCCTTGGAGTGGGAACAAACCTATCAATATGGGAATGGGACCGCCCGCGTCACTAGCAGAGCAACTGAAACAGGTATGTACAATTTTATATTTTCTAATGGTGCTTGTTTGTCGTTATTGATATATTTTCCTCTAACGCCAACTCCTTCCGATGACGACATCATCCCTACACTTTGTACAATTAATATATATATAAAATATGAAAATTTTTACGTTAAATAAACATTTAATCAACGGAAATGTTGCCTTGGTTGTATAAAAATCTTCCTGTCTTGTTAACATAGGTCCTTGCTGAAAGAGAAAAACGTATGGGCAACGAAAGCGTTACAAGTTCCACGGACGAACTTAGCGAAAAATCAAAAAATACCGCTCAACATTTACTCGAAGAAATTAGGCAAGCCGTAAGCGAGGCTAATTCTAGAGGTTGGTAATGTACATCCACCTATTTTTTTTTTGTTTTTGTTTGTTCGTATTTCCACCACTACCCTACAGACCTAAACATTATTCATGCCTATACTGACTTGATTTTTCTTATTGAACGTTCATTGTTTGTTTTTAGTTTTTCGTTATGCTGTTTTGTTCACAAGTTTTGTTGTTGTTCAGTTTTAAGTGGAATTTTGAATATGTGCGCTTTATTTTTCAATATAATTAGTGTTGGGTATACTTATCTATGAAATGTATATGTTTTAATAGGTAGATATACTTGACAATTTAACTTTCAGCGCATGTGTTTAACATTCCACTGTTTCGCCAAGAGTTTTCGTTAATTCCGTATTCATTTCGTTCTTATCGTTCGCTAAAGCAGATGGATAAAGCTGAGAAAGCAAAAGAAATATAGTTTATTTCGAAGTTAGTTGGGCTATGGTCTGAAGTCGGTACTTTTTCAGTTAAGAAAGTTGTACCCGTTACTTTATCACCACCAGGCACAGTACCTTGGCAGCACCAATCAGCAGCGTCTCCGACCCCACCCTCTCCTTCTAGCCTGTCTTCGGGATCCGTGTCGCCGTCAAGACACGACAGTATCTCGTGGAGCACAATGAACCCGTCTGATCTCAGCCTCTCTTCTTGTAGCATAAGTAGCGATAAGAGGAATTCGTACTTCTGGCAAAGAACGCCTGTAACGGAGTGGAGCAAAGAACAGGTTAGTTAAATTAGGATGTGTTTGAATATTTTTTAATAATTCCGCTTGTATTACGGTAATTTAGAGCAACAGCATATTTTTTAAATAATAAATATTCGGTTTATTTTACACCAAATGCTTATCTATTAACATAGAAAGATAGGTCACAGAGTGCCATTTCATTTTACTAGATGCGGAAAATAACATCACTTACTTAAATAACGATCTCCTTCTCTAATACAAGTTTCAAGCTGATGTCCGAAGTTGCTCATAACATTTCCCAACAGAAAAAGCACTTCACGTCGAATTTTAACTCGAGAGAAAGAGGTGGCCATAGCATATCTCCGAAACGAGAAATGAAATGATTTGTTCAGGAAAAATCTCCCATTGAGGCTTTTGCTGTGTAGGCAGTGTTGCCATCTTGCTGGAACCAATATTTATTTCTTGTTTCCGTAATTCTGGCAAGAGAAAGTTTGTGATCATGTTATCTCTAAGAATATTTAACAACACAAAAGTATCGCATCTTAGCGATATTTTCAGCTGAACGAACATCAGATTCTCGTGATGGTCTCTTGATATCAAGAACAGAACCAGTTCGCTCAAATTTTGCAATTAGACTCGTAATTACTGTATCGCTAGGTATAAGATTTCCAGCAAAAACAAGATGAAGTCGATGAATAGTGTTCATAAATGAACGCACGTTTTCGTAATAAGTTTGGACAACTTTTATAAATTCGTCGACGGTGCATCATACAGCTTTCTGTACGACCTATGTCAAATATGTGACAAATTAAAATCTCCAATATTATGCTGAGACACCCTTTACATTTGTTTTCGCAAACTTAAATTACTTTCGGAATATTTCATCAGCTTGTTTGTTTTTTTTTTGTATCTTTTCAAGAAGTTAAGAACTCTTTGGACCACCTGCACTTCGTAATATTTACCTTTGTTCCCTTAAATTTGCCGGTGTCTGTATTTTGCAATTTGTTAAATGAAGGTATAGATGATCCTTACATCCAATAGCTATCGATTTTGTAATAGAACCAAATGTATTTTCATATATAGGGAAATTCTATGTTAATAAGTAAAATTTGAATCTGTTCCTTTTTTTTGTGCATTCTGTATATGTTAAAATTATCGCAAATTTATTATTTTCAGGTGTGCCAATGGTTGTTAGCATTAGGATTAGAGCAACACATTTCAAAGTTCCTCGAATTACAAGTGAACGGCGCCTTCCTACTACAATTGACCTCTATGGACTTTAAAATATTAGGTGTAGTAGGCGATGACAAGAATAAGCTCAAGCGCAAAATCAAAGAATTAAAGGTACACATGGAAAAAGAACGGAAGCAATTAGAGAAAGATCGTAAAGAGAAGGAGAAACAACAGAGAAAAGCAGAGAAAGCAAGCAAGAAGAAATGAGCCGCATACCCCGTAACACCCGAAGTACATAGACGGAACGGCCCTAAGATAAACAAAAAGTTAGAAGAAATAAGTGACATACGTATGAATGTATAATTTATAATGTAATTTTTTTTTTTTTCTTTTTGATTTAGAGTTGGTACGTACCAAAATCCTGCCATACAGGTCTTAGATGATAAGTGTTAATATTTTGTATTATATTAACTTTTCCGTGTATTAAGAGAATAAGAATAATATAATAAAATAACAGAAGCTTCCACGGTTAGCGTTAGTGAATACTAAAACTATTCCGAGTTTGGATTGTATTCTAGATATTTTTGGTTGGCAGATGTATTTAAGAGAGAGCCGGGTACAAAATGATTTATTTGGATTTTTTTATTTATCAAGTAAGAACGGCAAAGTTTGCATATCGCGTCACGATTCTTTTATTACTTTTCTCTTACATCCAACTTGTAACATCTTAGTACTCACTAACAATAAGGTAAAAATAGATATACAAGAAAAATAAAGGGAGCAGCGTTATTTATGGTAGCTAGACTGATATAACGAGATTTTAGGGTGTATGACAATTACATGATGACAAATATTCAAAAAGTACGTGCTTGTGGTAGATGTTATTACTAATTATTATTACTGAAACGTAAATAATGATCCTATAGATGCCTACGACGTCTGTATATACATATTGGTCACTTTTCTAAAGCAAAAACAATGGAGGATCCCAATGTAAATCGTTGCATTGTGTAATATCTATTACACCTAAATATACTTAATGGGTATTTTTTCGCTGAACAGGCAATTTTTACTGTAATTGCATTTTTGATTTGTGACGCTTCTAGTTTATTTCGGACGTATTTGTATGATACATATCATAGGGAGAAGGACTTATTTAACAGTTCTTTGTTTAGATTGTTTCGACGTCCTTTTAACTTAGAATACGATTTTAATTATTCTCTCTGTAATTTAAACGACACTAAAAAGAAGTTAAATTTTACTTTATCAATTTAAATTTGATCTTATTTTACTATCTTTTAAAACAAAATTTAACCTAATAGTTCTATACAAACAATAGTGTTTGCCAACACGATTAATATTTTTATGTAAACTTTCTGCGTAAAAAGGGCAGTGCCTAATTTGTAGGTTAATGGAATTTTAGAAATTGAAATTTGATGATATTGCTACACTTGTCATCATCATTATGATCTGATTGCCGGTGTTGAGTTGAAGCTTCTTAATCTCCTCTTATTTTTCTTTTCCATTTGTTCTTATCCGTCGCTAAAATTTCAGCCTCTTTCCGCTCCCGTTCTTTTTCTTCAGACATCTTAAGTCTTCCCGTTCTTTTTCTTCAGACAGTCTCATTATTTCATTTCATTTAGATCACCTTCGTTTTCTTTTTAATTTTCACCATTTTGCATGCTCCCTTGGTTAGTCTTATGTTAGCCATTTTGCAAATATAACCAAACCATCTCAGTGCATTTTCACTTAATCTCCTCTAACCATTCTACACCTAACTTCTTTCTTATATCTTTGTCAAATCTTATTGTTGTGTGTTAAATTTGAACAAAAATTAAGATTTTATTTATAAAAAAAAAATAAATTAATTATGTTTTTTAAATATTTGCAAAATTGTGAAACTGAATTTAGAATTTCAGATTCAAACTTTGTTTTGAAAACTACATAATTTACTTGTTGTTATCACAAAAGTTGGAGTTAATTTCTTCAACCAAATTCTTCAAACTTTTGGTTTTTGCAAAGGAATTTTTGTGTGCGTGCAATGTACGTGCTTTGCCCCAAAGATATTAAACATCGCTTAACATTTTTGAAATTCCAGAAATGTTAGTGCAAAAATTATTGCCAATAGCTAAGGTGTGATGCACAATTGGATGATTCATTATTTACTTATACTCCACGCAATCAAGGCAGCTAGCAAATCGGATGAGTGACATAGTTAGCTCGACTGAAAAGAGAGGATGGGCAACCGAATTTCTCGGCTTGCTAATACTAAGAAATAGGGAAAACATATTTTGTTCAGCACACTTGCTGATCTTGCCGAGTAAAGCTGCACCGGCTAACATCTTCGTATTTTACATACAGTACGTGATGCGGCTGCGTAATCTTGGGCGCATCTCTACTCCGTAGCCTTATTTACGTAGCTGCAACGCGTATAAAATACGACGAAGCCGCTCACGTAGCTAGCACGCCGATCAAAATACGTTCATCCTATCCCTTCTAGTAATTTGTATCAATAAAAAGCATCAGAAAGCTCAAATGTTGTTACTTAATTGTGAGTAAAATAGAAGGAATTCAAAAGCATGTCTGTTTTTATTTAATTTATTTTTTCCCTGGTACGGAATGCTGCATTTGGTTAAAATTTAACATGTACATTTTGGACATACTTGTAAGATCTGAGCTTACGCGAAAACTTCCAAAAAAATTAACATATTTGTAGTACTTCCTAAAATTCAATTAACTCGCAAATTGGACACCACACCCAGTATAATATTGAAGGTCTAAGCTACATTTTGAAGTAAATGTTTTTTATTTATCGCTATATTATTTATAGCTTATTATAACGTATAAACATTCAATCCCTTTTTTGTACGTTCCTAGTCAAGCAAATCTAAAAACAAATGCAATGTATAATTTAAAAATTGCTTGTTGTAAATATGAATTATTATCATTGTAATCTACTATTCCTTTTTGTAATTTTTTTAGAATAGAAAGTGATACTGTCTGTGTACATATTACATAATATACATGTATATCATATAGCTGTCACTTATTTTCATATAATGAATATATTGTAATACGCATTCTTGTTTTTTTATATATATATAATTTAATGGAAGAATGAGTATGTAATACTGTACTTGGTTAACGTTTAGTTTATTGTAATTTTTTTTATCATTTGGTTTGATTACTTTGTAATTTTATCGAAACGTCTGTATTTTGTACATTATTATATAAAACATTAACGATGTGATTGTTGTAAGATATAGACTACATTTAATATGTATTAGTTCTTAACGGTTTCCTTTTTGTATGTAATTTTATCTATTTAATATTGTTAATACGTTATTAACAAGTTATTTTAATATTTATTTAATAATTTTATGTCGTCCGAAAAACTATTTCTGTTTATTATTATTATGAAATAATTATTTTTTGTTTTACTAGCATACTCAGGATATCGCTGAATTATAATAGTACAAAAACACCAATCAAAAAGTGCGATAAAACTGGTGTAGAAAACAACCCTGTAGTAGGTATGTAGTTAGATATCCTGCATGATTTTCTTCCTTTATTATTGTTTTTTGTTGATAATTTTCTCTAAATTCTTTGATCTTTTTTTTGTTACGGGACCAATTTGTTTATCTTTTTGTAATTTTGTTCTTAACTCTAATTTTTTTTTTTCTACAAAGTTTATGTTACGTCAGAAAACTGATGAAGAACGTTACGTTTGCTCAACTTTTATGTATCAATTATGTATTTAGAAGTGAATGGAAAAAATGTATCTTTAAAATAAATTTCTCAATTCACGAATTTAGGCAGCTTATTATGTTATCGGTCACTTTTGTATAAAGTGTTTTTATGTGATTTTTAAATGAATTCATTTAATATAATTACATGTAGATTTTATTAAATAAATAACTCTATTTGTAAATGGTTTGGTTTTATTTGCGTCGTAAGTTTTATACGCAGCGCCGGATTAGCCATGCAGTACGAGTAGCAAATGCTAGGGGCTCGCGCATATTCTTGAAAAAGGGTCATTTGAACAAGACCTTAATACGGGATACGTCTTTTATAAATCGTTACGCGGGTACGTCCAAGCAATACGGTCCACATTTTTACATACTTGATTAAAAGCCAAATTCATGACCGACTGTGAAGAATATTAGCAACAGACTTCAAGGCAACGCTAACTATAGTAAGTGCGATCATTTGAGTGACGATGAAAAAAGCACAACTTTTTGAAATTCAGGTGTTTATTATCATAAGTGATAATATATTGTTTAAACAAATGGAAGGGTATCATATCATCATTCGACAATTAAAATCTCTTACGACAGAAGGAATTTTGGGAAGATCTCCAGTGCTCTTATTAGCATTTGCTACAGGGCCCCGCGATTGTTTAATCCGGCGCTGACTATACGTTGATACCATTGATACTAATTTTATAAATATTGAGGTTATCTACGTATTTTTGTTGCGCAAACATTTTTTTTTCGTTTTAATGTTGAATATCGTGCTAATTTTTTTCTTATAAATCTGGCAAATACTTATTTTGCTTACTCTCTTGAGCCTTACTTAAATAATAGAATGTGTAACATTTACGTGGATGATTCTAATATTTATTGATTCTTAAAACTAATCACTAGTGTTGGGTGCTTTGCGTGCATTTCGGTTAGCGCGGAAAGAATGCGGGGCCGTATTGAGCAATACTGTATTTTCGTGGATTAGGGAGATTCAACAACCGAGGAGCCACATCTAATTTAATCCGAGAAGTCAATATTATTTAAACGCAGTTTAAATGTTTAGAGATATTTTACCAAAATAATAAAACAAATTTTGATTTGCAAAAATTGAAAAAAAGAACGTCCAGTAGACCCGTCGGTTGTTCCAAAAACAGATGGGGTACCTCAAATAATACATTTTAATAAAAATTACAAGTGAGTTTTTAGGATAAAACAAAGGAATCCAGGCTGAAAAAAAGAGGCTATACCAATCGAGGCCTAGGAGTTTGTCTAAGTACAACAAAAAAATACATTAATAAGGTTAAAAAAATTCCTCTACAAGGCTCACGATAATTTAGGCCAAATATCAGTCGTATTATTTGTTTTTGCAATAAAGAAGCACAATGTATATCTCTCGCTTGACCCCAGACAATAATATTGTATGAAATCGTCCTATATACATTTGCGTCATATAAATTCAATAATACCTCTATTGACAACATATCCTTGAGAGCATTTATGAAGAAATACGCCTTCTGAATCCTGGTGCACACTTAGTCTGATTTGGCCAACCTAGGTAAGGTTTATTCGGTAGGTTGCATGGTTTAGAAATGCAAATGATAAAGTCATTATAAAATTCAGTTATCACTGTCTTTTTCAATGGTTAATAACTAACGCCAATCAGAGAAGCTTCTCATTACGGCGTTTATCTTAAATTAAGAGAGTTAACGTCTCTATCAGATACAATAATGCCACAGTTACCACCGTCATCATCAATTGCAACTTGAAAGAGTTCAAAAGAAGTTTCTGAAGTACCTTTCATGTAAATCAGATGGCGTGTATTCTCCTTGTGGTAGTGATCACGGTGTCTTTCTTCTGAGGTATAAGCTTTTCGTCGTCTCGCCGTAGGGATGTGGCTACTTTCATTTCAGGTAGAGTACCGTAAAATAGAGTTACTTTGACATTCGGGGCAACTTTGCCACACGCGTCTTTTTGATATATATTTTTTTTAATTTGTCCGTTTTTTTTTTGAAATTTTGGACAAATGGCGCAAAGAAAACAGGTGTAGTGAATCTGCAAAAAAAAAATTATTATCCTTTTTGTTACGCAATGGAAAAATAAAACGAAGGCATTATTGATATATCCAACACTTTTGCCAGGGCTAAGGGCTGGAATAAATTATAACATTACCAAAAATTTAGTATTAGGCCTCCTCGCAACTGAAAAGGCCAGAGCTTTTGAGCCCAATGAAGATATATCGCGGCATATCTCTAGTACTAGATGAAGCAGGACTTCAACAAATAAAAAAGAATGAGAAACTCGAACCTGAACATCAGAAAAGCAGAGAAAGGGAAGACACGGGTGAATCTGTACTAGAGGGACAAACACAAGTAAAAAAGACAATTAAACCATAACTAGGAACACGTGGCATAAAATGTCCATGTAAAATCGTAAAGAAAAAATAGAACGAATTGGATTTGATGCTTTCATAGCGACGAAAGCAAACATCTCATTGAGTTTATTTTCAAGGATAAAACTTATTTTTATAAATTATCTTTTGCTTAATTTTAGTTTAAGTTTAAGCCCCTATTTTATGAATCAAAAACGTTTAAGAAAGAAATTATCCTTGTTTTTATGAAAAATGGCACGTAGAAGAGCCAGAAAAATGTGATAAAGATTCGACTGATTTTTATTTTTTAGGTACCAAAGAAGGTGTAAAACACGATCCACTTTAATGTTTTATGCCACGTTACTCACCTGCCAAAGTAACCCCAATTCTCTACATACTTTGGCATATCGCAAATAAATTTTTTTCTCCCTTATCTTTTTATATTTTTTATCAATTTTAGACCATTTATAGCCTCGAGAAAAATTGTTACAGAATTATTAGTATAGTTATCCCAAATAAAGCGAAACCCTGTTTTTCGGTATGTTTGGTAAAATATTTTTTTCAGCCCACGGGTTTCCTTTTTAACTTGCCTGTTTGGCTTTGCCTCATCCGTGATCTCAGGATTTGTTTTGGCCACTATTCAACTCCTATGTTATGTATATCTCTTACTACCTGGTCTTTTTTGTCTTATATTCGGGTTCCATTCCATAATATTTCTTTGGTATACATATTTCCATCCTCTTTTTTATGTGCGGGAGCTATCTCACTATTTGGGATTTTATTGCTCTTACTATATTCGCTCTAATTCGTGGTTCTAGCCTTTCGTGTTCATTTCTCTCACGCCGTTATAATAAAAGTGGCGATCATTTCGTTCATTCAAATTAAAATTATTGCTATTATTAACATATCTCACAATAAGTAGCTAGATTTTTGTGTTCCGTATGTTGTAAATATTTACGGCAAGAAGCAAAGATAAATGTATTTATTGTAAATTGTTGTAATGTGCAGCAATGGTTTTCGAATATATCATGGTGCTTATCAGTGTTTATTGTCCCATTAATGCATAACAAAAATGGGACATGCACATATAATTCATATTTTCTTGGAAATTATCAAAAGTTAATAAAAAGTACAGTGTTTTTTTTTAAACATAAATCCTTTACTATAACATCGATGCGAATAACCTAATGGTATTAATTACAAGAAACAACTGTGAGATATACAGGGTATTGCATTCAAATGTAATTTTTTAACTACGGTTGCGTTGGAATTAAATGGGAAAATGTTTTAATTAGGTTTAAACAACATCACACAAGAGTTACGCTTAGGCGCACTCTGTATATTCCCGAGTACCGTGTTATGGAATTGGACACTTGGAGGGCTTTCTTTGTTGCCGTCGAATGTATGATCTTTTATTAATATTATGTGACGCAAAATGAACCAGTGAATCCGAACGGCGAGTACGGCAAGAACAAGAACACCCAGAATGCTGTGAAGCTTCCAAACTGACGTGGGTGCGAAGTCAGAATATCTGTGTATATCGTTTTCGGCAACCGGCCTATTGTACGATTAGCTGATCAGCGTCCTTAAGTACCGGTTCATTTCAATTTGCACAACTCTACTATTCAGTTCTCCTTGTTATCAGATAACACGATCTCAGCAAATATACACTTTCCGTGTTGTTGTTAAAAGAAAAATTTAGTTTTTTTCTTATAAATAAAAAGAAATGAGATCGTACAAGCAATACGATGCGAGCGGCATAGAATGTTTTTAAACTAGCGGTGCAAAATACAAAAGAAACCAGCATTTTACGAAAATATTTTACCCTTGCTACCATAATTGTCAAAGTTGTCAATTTCTGTTAGAGACGTAAAATCCCATTACTTCCCGTTGTCATGGGCAACCAAGATTACGTCCTTCAAATTAGGGCAGTAATGATGGATCTACGTAGCCAGCAGTAAGAAAAGGCTTTTTTCTTACGTCCTCTGCGCCATAAATAACTAATTATCTCTCATTTTGCTAGATTGCGTTTTGATAGATTTGATAGATTTTCATAACAAACTAAGGTTTTGGTAATGTCAGCAGATATCTGTTACGAAATAGGTTAATCGTCAGTATTTCCAGCAAGGGCAATATGATATCTTCTTTGACTAGCGATTATTGATTTGATTCATACGGACAAGTGATGGTTCACTTCTTTTTTTTTAACAGTAATTAAAACCTTTTTCCTGTTATAGAAATAGCTACAAATTTTCGACCAAATGACTTAATTTTACATCAAAAAGAAACTAGTTTTTTCCGAAACACTATCATATGTTGTACGCCTTGTATAATATTTATTTTTTTCTTATTTTATTATCTCACATGTCGAGTCGGAAAAAATAAGAATGTTCTAAATAACAATAGAACTCTATAACATAACTGATTGGATCGATAAGATAAGCACTTACTTATAAAGTAAGGATGTTTAACAGGATACCACGTCTACTATAAACTGATAAAAGTACAAATTAGCAAAAAATGTACAGACAGAAAAATCTACTCTACGAACAATAAATAAAACTTATCTGCTTGTCACTCTGCGTCATTGTTGGACATCGTATCTGCTTATTATTCCAAACATTCCGAACAGCGTTTTGAATTGCTTGTTTAAAAACGTGATTTTTTAATAACACAAATAATCTATCTTACGCTGGTATTGTGAAATACGGAAGCAGCATATAAAAAACATTCCAAGAATGGAAAATGTTAATGGAGCAATAAAAAATAAAAAAATCCTTGCGGTAACCATGTTTTGTTTGCTTTTGGTAGGAAATGTTGATTGTGCCAATTATTTTTGGGAAACACACCGTTTAGTAATCAGTAGGAAATATATTTCGAGTTAAATTTTAGTTTGCAGTACATTTATCTAGTGTCTATGGTTGGCATTGTGGATATCATGTAAGTAAGCCAAATTTACTGCGACCTTTAGATAAATTACACTTCGTAAAAAAAAACGAAAAGATAACTTTTTAGAATTGTAAATTTGAAGGATACAAATTTTGCAATTTATAGTTAACGGTTGCGTGAACGTAAACAAGATTATATGCGTGCTTCTTGTTTTGACGAACATAACTGAGAGCTATAAGATCAACAATTAACAATTGCTCAAGACCCAATTTATTTTTTAAAAGCTGGAAATTCTCAAAATAATTCAGATCTGCTTGGTATGCGTAATGTTTATAGTAGTACCTTGCGTCTTGGTCTTAACAAACAATACGCAGCAAATAACGATAACATTTGACCAATGAAGTGGCTTAATTGATTGTATTACTTTTAGACGATGCCTAGCAAATACATAAATCTCACAGAGATCTTGTATGAGTGACGTGCAGATAAACTTATTTACGATCTAGGTGCATACGTATAATGGTTATCTAGAGTGAAGATGACCCCCTGCGATGAATTATATATAGATTATAGTTATTTGAACCGTTCGTTCAATATAATTATCAAATAATTTCAATTAAATATAGAATTAAATAAATATTTGTTGTTTTGTTGTTTGTTATAGAAGTTAACTATAAAAAAACCTTATTTTTGTAATAAATTATAAAAAATTCTGGGTGTGTACAGTGACATTCTTATGTTTTGTCTCCCCCTGAGACGATGTATCTATACTTTCTACCACTCGTAGCCGTATGCTTAGATTATTGTAGGATTCGCCATTTTAGTTTATGATGGGCGTTCCCAATAAACGCTGTTCTGTGCTTCTATTTGCTGAACCTAAGTACTTGGCCTTGCCACGCGGAAGGTAGTATCGATATTTAGTCGTTGTAGGGGGGAGACAAAATATAAACCGGCTACTGTACATATTTACGATGTTTCAAACATCAGCATCTCATAATATTGTTAGAGAGGACAATTTGCAGTCATTTCTTTGTTCTTGTATAGTAATTGGTTAAAGAAAAGTATGGCAAATTTAGTATTTAATCTGCCATTGGATCATCTCTTTAAACTGAAAATATTATAATTCCTGGTGTGCGTTTTTTTATTTTATTTTTTTTACGAAAACACTAAATGTTTACGCTAATAAAAAGATTTTAGTTCTTTCAAGCACTTTTTTGACGCATTTTTGTACCGAGTGTTGAATTTGGAATTGTTATCTTAACATTAAAATAATGCTTCGACTAGTGAAACATGCTACGTGGTCAATTAACGTGATTAAAAAAAAAACTGGAGGAAATTGGAAGGGTGCTATCGTAGAAGCCATCGAGAGATGAAAGCTCAAAGAAGAAATACAGAACATGAAGGCGGACTAGTACGACTTTCTGTTGTAAAAGCAGAGATAAGTCTATCAGCATCAAAGGAGTAACTGGTACAAGGTATGCTGCTGTAGGTAAACTAAATTCTGCGCCAATTGTATCTCATAGAATTGGATCATTTGATCTAATGTCTTATCGGTGTCTAGTGTTGTCTTCAATAAATGAACATCGCCTTCAACGTTTGCAGGGATGCCATGGATTGACCTAATTGAAACTAGGAAGCTGCCTTACGAGATGCATCTGCAACGCAATAACATAAGAGGAAATTGATTGTCTTATATTTGTCGGGGTTGTGGTATATTATTAATTACAATCGAAAAAGTGAATAATATATTTTTCGCATTTATTACTCATATGTTCAAATTTTCCAATTGGTACGGCGTAAAATAATACGACCAGGGTACCTCATCAACAACGCTGTTATCGACTTCTGTAAGTAGTGCAACCACATGATGCAAAATAAAAAATATAGAACACATATACAACAACGATAAATGGTAAGCTATTGATTAAGACCGGTTTTCCCATTCTTCGTGTACAAAGTACGAGTTTAACGTGCAAAATGGCACGGTTATTTGCAAAATTTTATATTCAATGAAAAAATTATTTGATATTGGAATATTTCTTTGTAACAAATTGAAAATTATTTCTTAAAGTTTACGTTATATTTATGCTTACAAAACATTATCGCAATTTTTATATAAAGTAGGTTACCTTTCAAAATCACAACTTTAATCAACGCCAAAGCAGATGATAAATATAATCTATATCTGGATCTTAATCTTAATCACGAATGTCACTTTAAGGAATACGTTTCGTCCATCAGATTATAAAAAAACCGAACCACAGAGAATATGTACAATTTTTATTCAGATCTTTATTGAAAAGATACAAGATGCAAGTATCGCACAAAATATAATAAGAACTTATGGAAAGTTTTACGATTTAGCTGAATAGAAATATTTGCGGGAATCTTTCTGGGTGAATTGTTTAAGGCAGTGCGTAACGTAAAAATTACACAAAACATCCTCCTGAAATGTTAATAAACGTTCAAATACAGTCTGGATGATGCAAAGTGGTGATCACTACATAATAGATGTTAAATGTATGCATAACTTAAGTTTTACATCTTGAATATTAAAAAAAAACAAAGGTTTGAATAGTGTTTCGTACTCATTTTAGCAAAAAATTTGCGTGCATAAATATAAAAATAATTCTAGAACAGTTTCTCTATTATACCATTGAAGAATATACAGAGTGTTCCATTAAAGAAAAAATAAGATAGCATGAATCACATATGGTAAACATTTCGATGGCCATTTTGTAGGCTCAATCGAATAAAATTTGAATCGCCACTCTAGCGTGTAAGGCATTTGATATCGGCTGTTAAAGAAACAGCGTTATTTCGTAAAAATCTCAAATGATGTCAACTATTCCAAAAACGTAATAATATACAGGATGTTCCATTTGAAATAATGAAGCTTGTGTCGTGCGTTGCAGCAGTTGGCAATTCTGTATATTTGAGTGTAATTTCATATTGTGCAGCACCTGCTTATTTTTGAGCTTTTTCTGTAACGTGCTTGTTGTAAATTGGTTAAAATATAACAAACAGGTTTAATTTAACGCCAATTCTTTTATTTACACTCAATGATGGACGGGCAAAAAGTCAAATGACATTATTTAAATTCTTTTATTAATAGACTAAGCGAAACAAACGCGACGGTTAATCTGGTAAACAAGAAACCGCACCAGTAAAAAAATTGACAAATTAAGAATTTTGACACCGATAAGTAAGCATGCAGAAACAAGTATACTTTCCGTGCGCTTCACGAAATTAGCAAAGACTACACAGACTCGTGTTTTGTCGACTCTCGAGGAAACCAGTAGGCAACCCGAACCCATTCTCATGAGACGAGTAAACACGAGTCTGTCTAGTTTCGCTTATTTAGTGAAGCGCCACTCGTTTCTGCAGGCTTACCGAAATATACAACGTACCCTAAATTTAACGACAACTAAATACTATACAGAGTTACTACGAATGAAGTCTTGAAAATAAGCAAGTAGCAACAGAGGGCATCAAGTAATTAATACTAATATAAACGTTGCTTTTTGAGCTAACCAAAAATTGGTTGGCTCGACCAACTTTGTTTAAACACTCTGTATGATTTAAAACAACAGCATTCAGTTGGATTGGATCACCTTTAAAATGGTTGTTCAACCAACCAAATGAAAAAGAAGTGCATGCATAGAATTAGAAATGACCACGTGTGCATGAGGAAATAAGTATTCTTGAAAACGAAAAGTAAACGCCGATTGTGCAAATCTGAACGCTGAATGTGCGTTGTGTTAAATAAAAAAAAATCTCTTTATCAAATTCTATTTGGGTCCGTTGTGCCAAATAACTTTCGTGATTGATCTAAAAATAATAAGTTTTGGAGTACAACCAACACAAATATTGGTTTGATTTAACAAAAATAATCGAACCAAAGCTAATGTGCTCTGTTAAGTTGTTCCGTAAGTTGGACATACTCGTTAAAGTGTTGAATAAACACATAAATATGCAACACTCCATGGTTTATTGGACGGACCAATTCCTTTCTCTCAGTGAAGGTGATCGGTATCTTAGTGAGTACGCTTAGCACTCACTAAGGGAGTTACTAGTTCGATTTTTTAATTTCTGGGAGGTTTGACCAATACAGCACTCTTTGCAACCTTTACATTGAATATAATAAATTGCTTCACTTTTGTCTAGACTGCTCGTCGTATCCTTGAGTCTGTGAAAGAAGAATTCTTTACTTACTGACTAGGGAACTATTTTTTTCTGTAAAAGATTGTGGGATTAAGACTGGGAGGGTGATTTGACGTGGCAGAACCGGCGATCAAAATCGAAATAAGGTAACAGTTCTTTCTCAAGATTGTTCTTAATATATTCAGAAAAGACGAATGACAAATCTTCACAAGCCCAAAGCTTGAATTAAATTGAGTTTATATTTTAAAGGGTGGTTTGAATAAAAATGTAGATCTCTTCCTGTGTTAGTTGGTTTTCTATACCAATCTAGTTTTTTTTTAATTGTCGGTATCTCTGGTAACCATAATGTTGAGGGACGGGACTCAGTACTTTGGTCAAACCGAATTAGTGCCCATAAAAGTAGTGTTAGATTATACTCTAACAATACCGCATTAAGTGTACACACCAATAATACCAATCACCTTTTCGATTTTAGCAATGCCAGGATTCTGGATGTTGAAAATAATTTATTCAAACGTAATTTTCTAGAGATGCGCTACATCTGCATCTACATTTGTGGACGCTATCAATTTTCAGAAAGACAGAAAATTAAGGCAACATTTAATAGATATAATTACTTAATGCCACCTTAATGCTATGTGCTTTTTTCAAGACTCCTTTAAAATAATTTCGTGGCATATGAAATTCATATTATGTAAGTTTTTCAACAATCTTTTAATTAACTAATCATTATTTTGATATTCATTTGTGTATATATAATAAAAGAATTTAAACAATGGGTTCGTAGATCTTTTATCCTTCCACTATTGAGTACAAAGGAATTTTTGCGTTGCATTGAACCTGTTTAGTGCTACGTAGTACTCGGTACTTTTGGTATATTTTAAGATATAAGAGAGATAATATCTATTGCCGCAATGAGCGACAATATTGAGACAGGTGTAATCTTTACAAAGTTACACCTTCCACGAACTTATTGTTATACTAAATTGAATCATCCCAAAATAAATAAATAAATAATCTACAACCTGATTGATACGAATGAATGATGAATAAAATTGTCAAAAATAATGAGGAAATGCGAATTGTTATCAACATTCTTCCATTAAATTATTTGGGTAGTGCATGTGTTTTTCCGTTCCTTTATACAGAAAAACAAATTAAATATTATATCTTCGCGTCTTCCTATTACATGGGCATTTGTTTATGATAAATAAGAGGCAAATACTATAATTGTATTGCATCATATATACATATTAATAATCACGAGCTTGTATAATTCTCTTAGCGACCGAAAAAAAAATGGAACCAAACAAAAACTTAGTGCGAAATATAGTATACGCGATAAGCGGCGGCTCAAGCAATGCTTAGTGCACATGGTATGTCATCAGCTGTTGATACGGACACTGTTTATACTATATAAGATGGTTAATTACTAATTCATTCAATAGAACGCTCCGCAACAAGCTAGTATTGTGTTGTTAACATTGGCTTACGATATCAACGAGATGTCCACTTGTAACGGATTCAAGAATCACCATAACGGCACTGCAGATACGGACGATTATCAGAACGGGTATGTAGTGCTTATTAGTGCTTGAATAATTAGAAGAAAAAAAAATGTTCGCTAATATGCGGGGCTTTCTTGCGATTTTCGTACATTATTTGTCCATTACGTAACTTTAATTGTTTTAACTGTGTGTTAACTAGGTTAAATTTTAGTGAAATTAACACAAAAAAAAACCGCCAATTTGCCAATCGTCACGAGGTAAATTAAATATTTCTTTTTGCGTATCGTCGCGATTTAGCAATATTTTCTGTTACTCAATCTAATCGTATAAAATATGAACTATTTACGAAATTTGAAGGAATTTCAATTACTTAAGGCTTTCAAGGCCAATTCAATTGATTTTTTTCGCGTTAAATGAATGTTGTATATTTAATATGGATAATAAAAGCCAGTTGTAAATTCTTCGGGATTATCGATAAATATTTAAATGATAATCTAATCAACTCCTTTACAAAAACTTTCCCAAAAAAACAAAACTGGTTGATACGTTAATTTTTTTATCTAATATTATTTACCTTTACATGCGAACTTGACGCATAGTAACGTTGCTTGTACGTAATTTGTCGTTAAAAAGGAGGTGTGTCACATACACATTGTCAAGCCGCTATAATAAATTAACCGGTTTTAAGATAGCATCGTTCGTGAATTAACTTCTCCATTATCTTGGTATGGGAAGTAACAAAATATTCGTGACGTGAATCGGATTTTACAAACAATTGAGGCGAAAAGTTACGAATACATTGTGCAATTCTGGGAACATTTATTAACAATGCATGTACTTGTTTTTAACAAGTAATTAGTTCTGTATGTTTTAAATAAGTAACCGTTTTCTGTTGGAATAATCTGTGAGGAAAAAGATAAGTTTTACGATTGCGTCATAGAAAATATTCTGTTATTTTATAATATTTTGATAATGGTAAACACGCTATATCATTATCTTTGTTTGTTGCAAGTCCTTTTCGAAATTCAAAGTTGCTAATATTCTGATGTAATTCAAGCTGCGTACATGCTGCCCTAAATCCCGATTAAACATAACAAACGCTAAGACAACAAATCCTATAACGCATCATGTTATATGTTATAAATACACAAATCAGATCTATTTGTTTTGCATTATACGAGAACTCCATTCTCTAAGCAGCGAGTTATGATTAAGCCTGCAGACACAAGTACACTTTCCGTACGTTTCATGAAATTAGCGGAGATTAGACAGACTCGCGTTTTGTCGACTCTCGGGAAAACCAGTAGGCAACACGAATCCATTCTCATGCGACGAATAAACACGAATCTGTCTAGTCTTTGCTAATTTCGTGTAGCGCAACTCGTTTCTGCAGGCTTAGGATGCGTACATAAAAAATACATATTTCAGATTATTTTTATGGAATGTCAGAGTTTGTACGATGGAAAGGTGAACTGTTGTCGGCCTAGTAGAAAAGGCCTGCTTTATAGTCCAAATATGCATTTATTTTCCGATATAATTCGTCTTTAGTTCAATGCACTTTAGCCAATGAATGCCTCTCAATTTAATTCAAAACGTTTTTCAGCCATAATTGCCTTTAGGTAGGAAATAGGTGGAAGTCACAGGGAGCCAAATCTAGTGAATGGGGTGGATGCTCCAATAATTCGTATTCACATCTCAATTTCCACATTACGAAAGCACTTTTGTGGGCCGGTACATTGCTCCAATGAAAAAGGATTAGACTTCTATTGCAATCCAAGCTACTTCTCACAAATTTTTTCATCCATTTGGCCCAGAAGACTTGTCTTGTATTATTGCAAAAGCATCGGTTTCCACCTACTGATTTTTTCGCTGTTTCGCTTTTGACCCGCGGTGATGGGCCCATAATTATAAATCGTGGCACAAATTCTATTGGACCCTTTTTAAACGTTGAGAAATTCGTTTTCGCATTCGCTTTTGGTCTGCATTTAACAAATGATCTTACACCAAACTTTTTTCAGATTTTATATGTCTAGAGCCTCAGCTATCTTATACACGTTTAATGGCCGATCATCAAATAGCATATCGTGAGTTTGGTCAATGTTCTCATTTATAGTTGCAGTATTTTCGATGTTAGCTTCTACAATTTTGGAAAATTTGGAAAATAAATTGCATTATTTTTTACGTCAAATACCACGGATGCATTAATTATTTTTTTAGTCCAACGTTTGGGAAATGACAGAACATCAAGTTCTTCTTTTTAAATAGGTCTTTATTTCTTTTGTTATCCCGTTAAGTAGCTTATCCTTTTCTGATTACATTGTTGGGATTTTAAAAGAATACTTGAATGGCGGATGTTAAAAGCCGGTACCGATATTATCCACATTTGCTTATATGCAGCTCCTCGCTACATTTTGTGAAAGGTCAGATCTACATCTCCAACTCACCGAAATAGTTGAAGAATTAATATTTTCTGGAGCTGATGTAATTGAAGCTGGTATAGGTGTAGGTTTCGTGTGTATCGCGCGCATGAAAGCAGTTATCAGTTATCCTCAACTGTCAACAGTAACTGAATGTGCCGGATGGAGGTTGCACATGTGCTGGGGATGTTGCCAAAGTTATGGGTGCTGAGGCTGACTTTGTAGTGGCGGGAGGAATGTTTGCTAGCCAATATAGATCAGTGATTAAATACTTGTTTTTCAAAAGGAAAACGAATCATGAGATAAAAGTGGAACTGAAGTGAAATTTATGGGGATTGTGCACCTTCGTTATCTACCATAAAATAATGGACAGCCAAATCTAAATGCGGCCACACAAGCATCTCAGTTGACCGCGTGCATAACATTTTAACAACTCATTTGAATATAAGGAAGCTTCCCGCAAGACGGATGCCGTGATTGCTCAAAATTCGCTATAAAGAGTAAAATTCTAATGATTTTTTGCGTCGATTCATAACTGTTGATGAAACACGAATTCATCACACCGCCAGAGACCAAAGAACGATCCAAACGATGGGTTTTTTGTGGCTAACTGGCGGCAAAGAGATCATGGCCACTGTTCTACGATATATACGCCAACTTATTGGACTGGTTCAACAATGCTGGCGAGAGAAAGACGTCCGCATTTGGCGAGGAAAAAAATTCTATTTCATTAAGACAATGCACGCATGCACTTGTGCCATCGCCATGGTAACATTTCATTAGTTAGGCTCGGCAGAAAAAGATTTGGCTCAAACCATGAAATCATTGAAGTAGGAACGTTTATTTTGCAGGGTTGGGAGTTTAGATGAGATACAAAAGATAGAAAAACGCTGGGTTAGGCGTATTGACCTCAAAGGAGGCTATGTTGAAAAATAAAATGAATTTTATACATAAAAATTTCTTCTTCTTTGCTAAGGCCAAGTATCGAACTCCTTTCGTAATCAAGAATCAAGAATGGCAACAAGCATAAGTTATTTTATTGGCCGTCTTCCATCACTGCAATGGAGAATACTGTATCCCAAAGCACGTTACTGAATAGTGGGTTGCTTCACACAGTCATAAGACTAGTCTCAGCTCTTTGGCATTTGAAACAACTTCTGTGGGCAAAAGGTCGAGTGTCAGGCCTGACTAACTGGTTCCAAGTTGTGTGAGACACGGTACTTGTGACGTTTTAAATTTCCAATTATATTTCTCGGAAATTGAAACAAAAATTAAAAGAAACCGAGAAGCAAACATATGAGACTTGTGACCTATCTTCGAACTGCGGTAACAGGTTTGATAAACCGAAAGTGACCAGCTTACCATATGAGATCAATCGAAATTAAACGATGGCTCTCATTACATCTAATGTGGCTTTAGACATCTGTACGCGAGCGTTGTCCTCGTCCTGTTAAAAACCTTGCTTCATGCAATCTGTATGCAATGAAGAAAAGAAAATACAATGATTTCTAAGACTATCTCACGATTAGATTTGCTAAGTTTATCTCTGATTCTAAGCAAAGAGAATCTGCAATTATAATTTGTTTCCTATACCATAGTACTCATAGTACGGATACAGTTCTCTCTGTAGCAGACTCTGAGTACGACGATTTGCGGTTGGTAGTCGTGCTCCGTGTTTTCCCATCTACTCTTCGCGAATGGGCATCATTTTCGACCAATAGGTTCCATACTAACTGCTATCTTCGCCTAAGCCCACAGTATGTTCTTGTTAAGTCTGCAGAAACGAGTTGCGCTTCACGAAATTACTAGAAACTAGACAGCCTCGTATTTATTCGTCTCATGAGAATGGGTTCGTGTTTCCTACTAGTTTTCCCGAGTATCTGCTAATTTCCTGAAGCGCACGGAAACTCGCTTCTGCAGGAGGCCTTTGTTTTCTGAGAAAACATTGACTTTTAGTTCTCAAACTTTGATCGTTTTTAAATTGAAAATAATGAAACTAAAAATGAATTATGAATTTAGAAAAAGATTTTTAAAGCACCTCTTAACTTTTTTCTGTTATTTCTTGTTTACGGTTTTAACTATTATATTTATTTCTATTATATTTTTGTTGCTAATTGTTCAGCTTTAATTTCTTGCAGGATAACCTTACATTTCCTATCGGCAATAAAAATCTTAATCTAAAAATAAAATTTTTATCTTTAAGATTTGCATCTACGTGATATTGTGGTTGAAAATCAAGATCGAGTATTTATTTACAAACAATTTATTACTTCTCGAACAATGGAGTTATTGGTAAATATTGTAAGACATTGATTACATATCTTCCAATGGAGTGTTCTTATTAATAGTTGTTGGACAATTCTGTTATGTAGCAACACTAGTAGGGATTTGTTATTTTTATTTTGATTAATTGATTAATTCCATACCCAACTCATGATACAAGAAAGAAATATTAGAGAGTTTCTGCGAGGAAAAGAACTGCATTCTCGGAAAATTCCGACACAAAGCTAACTGTTTTATTATCATAATGATTAACGAGTAACAAAAACATAAACAATAAGTGGTTACTGCGAAGCTAAACAGAGCGTCTCAACGGGAACTGCAACTATTGATATCTGCAGAATTTATTAGATTACTAACATTAATGGGAACAACTTGCCTAAAATATTTCAACACGTCTGTTGCTTCCGGTTGTACAAAAACTTAATATCAACTTTTTTTTTATGGAACTCTTCGTCTTGCTAATGTATTTAAGAGGCAGAATTCTTTTAATCGGGTGTATTACAATATAACCGCGTAGAAATGCTGGCCGTCCTAATTTACGTGGTGATGCAGTCATTGATTTGATAAGAAACGATCCTTGAAGAAGTACTAGGTGCGTTGCGAGTGAATTAAAGACAAGTTAAGTTTGCATATAGCGTGCTTTGAAACGTGACCAACAGTATCCATATCATTTTACAAGGCTTCAGCATTTGGAAGATAATGACGGCCAATTTCGGCAACCGTTTTGTGAATGGTATTTATATCACGATCTGAACATCCAAGATTCCATTCTGCGGACAGATGAATGTTTATTTACCCAAGATGGAATTTTCATTATTCATAATCAACATCACTGGAGTTACGAGAGCTCATCTAGTCTAATGACGGCTAGAAGTCGTCGCTATGACCGAAATATTTGGGCTAGTTTACGCATAAGCTTATTTTTGATAACTGTTGTCATTACTTCCCGTGATTTTTAATTTATTCGTATTTTGCCGCACCGAATAAATGCAGAACATTATTTGTATTTTCTGCAGTAACAGTTTCCACAATCTTTGACGTGTCTCTAAATCTCCGGTAAAATATGATTTTTATGCACGACGGGCAAGGTACCCGCTTTACACGAATTGTACCGGATTACCCGGACAATACTTTCCCTGACCGTTGAATTGGTCGAGGTAGTCCAATATCTTCGCCACCTCAATCACCAGATCTCACACCGTGTGATATCTTCGTATGGGACGTCTTGATAGCGTTGGTTTACCTATTGCCGATGTTAATGAACTAGAAAACCGTGTATTTCAGGCAACCCAACAAGTAACACCGCAGATGTTACGCAGCGCCGTTCAAGCAGTAGCCTGCTGAAGCATGTTTAGCCGAAAGTCAATTCGAACAAAAGTGTTTTGTGATATAAATTTTCGGTTGTTTAATATTGAAAATGTTTACATGATCTACTTTTCAGTCTTAAAAGTTTGGTGCCCAATACCGAACACTCTGTATATTTCAATGGCGTTCTAATACCTTAGTTAGATAGAGCCTGGTATGTAATCAATTCTCGTAAAAATTTGCGCCAAAATATTTTTGCATTTCGGATTTGTTGAAAGAAATAAATATCTCCACATTTAGACAATTAAGGACGAAATCACACATCTGAAATCCACATTACGTAGGTTTACGTTTAGTTGGAAAAACCAAACACGTAACAATACACAGGATGTTCCATTTGGAACAAAATAATAATAAAAATACACACATACGAAACAAATTTTTGAAGGTACTTTATGTTATCAGAAAATTAACTTCCTGCTATGTACACAATAGGTGCAATTTTACAGTTCTGGAAGGTTGGGGTACCCTGAATATAAAAGAGGATTTCCATTTAAAATCAACGGTGGTCCAGTGGTAAGAAGGTCAGTGTCTGACTGGGTAGAATTAAGCGCTGTGTGTTCCAGTCCCGTCAGGATCAAATTAACTGCCCTTCACCCTTTACGACGAGGAGATGATAATAACAAAGTCATGGAATACTTTATACACCCAATTTACACGCAAAGGTTATTAAGGATATGATAAGCTTTAAAAAGCTTATAAACCCCGTTGGGCGGTCACCACAAAATGAAAAGAAAGCAATTTATAGCTAATTAGGTATTCTAGCCTAGTTAAAAGAAATAGTTTTAATATAGGGGATTTCCATGGAAGTGGGGACAAAATTCCCAGCACATCGTTTAATCAATTATTAGCTCAGAATTAATATTATCTCATTGGCAGTTCCTAAAATATTGGCATGATGTTTATTTATGTGCCATTTACTCTATTTGAGTCAGACATTTTGAAACAACAACGTACAGGGTGTTTGGTAAGATATCATTGAAACTTGAAAATATATTTTATTGCTTATAGCATATTTTACATACGTGTCTTCTTCTTTCATCAACACAACAGTCAATACTCTCAAAGCGGGCGATATTTATACTTTTTATTAAAAACAATTTATCAGCTATAGTAACTTTCCTTCACCGTAAGATTTATGAAAATCTATAAGATTTATAGGTATTCTGCAGTTAAAATAATGGCACAGAATTGTAACTTCATCTGCGCATTTTTACTGGTTACGTTACAGACCTCGTAGTGTGTAGAATAAACCAGTTAGTATTAATTTAGTGTTTTAGGATGTATACTGGTGCCAAAGTTGAATGTGACGCTAAATAGTTCTTATACTGTGGTAAATATAGTTATTCTAGAAAAGACCTCTGTGTGTAGATTACCGTTGAAAATATCGTTCCGTCCGAAAGTTCCTTTGAAACTTTTACTTATTGTAGCATCTCAAAGATTGCATCTTTTGAAACATCCTGTATATTAAAAACTATCGCAGAGAGATTGTACAAATAATTAATTAAGTGAGGTTTAATGAACGTTCTGTTCTAATTATAACAATCAATTGAAAATTTTCAATTCCATGTGGGCAAAAAAAATTTTGTGTATCTCAACAGCTCAAATCGCTGTAAAAATTGTGAAGTATTAATCCTTGTGAGATTTTTATGTAATTATCTATTTTATCTTACCAATTGTTTAATACAATTGCCGTACTGTTGCCACGCTAACTGTAATTGCGAAAGGCGAATAAATAAAATAAATAAAAGAAATGATAAGTAACTAATTGTATGAACAACAGCGGCAAATTAAGACGTACTATTTTCTGAAATAGCTGATTGCCAATGTAATAAAAATAACACACACACATTTTACGTTTCCCATTATATTTAATTTCAATTCTTCCAATTCAGAAAATTCCCAAAATTCCGCAAACATGAAGTACGTATCGACGTTATCTACATGAAATCCTGAAGACGATTGTTGACCCAACAATTGCAATCAATTGTTTACCTGCAGACAATGAATTGTTGACATATTCATTGTTTACTGGGGATGCAATGTAGGGCCACGCACGGCAACTCGACCTCCACGTGCATCTCCATAGCAATGTACACAACATGAAAGGAAAATACACAAGAAAGTCGAATTCGTTGTGAACGTTACGTACAATTAATAAAAAAGAAAATAATCTGGTAAATAAATGTACGTATTAATCAAATTTAATTGCAAGATCGCTTTGATTTGAAAACGTTCAACTATTTTGAATAACTACGGGGTGTCTCACGATTTTTGAAAGAGTATGTATTGGAAAACTGTGAAAACTTTGTAATGTATTGTTGAACTAAAATTTTTCAATTAACTAAAACTTCTGGACTTTGTTAATTTAAATAGAACACCCTATATATTATTATATTTTTGAGTTCCCAGTTCAGTTTTAAGCTTTGTTGGGTAGAACAACTGCTACTAACCAGAGCTGAGCAATTACTTATAATAGTAAATAAATGCAATTAAATATACCTTTTTAAGGAATTCATTACAATTACATTTGTTTATAAAATCTGAGGAAAAACGTATTTTTTCTGATATTAGTTATTTGTTGTATATAACATACATGTAAATGGGAATTTCAAATAGAAGTATACTGTCAGGATGGAAAAGAAATCAAATATATTCCAACCTATCTGTTAATAATTTATTATTAAAAAGGACAGAATATAACTTATTATATGAAAAAGACAAAACAAATGCAATGAACAAGTGAAAGTATAAAATAAATGTGCGATTACGATAATAGGCGTAACAAAAAATTGTACCACAAAAACTATTGTTTCTTGGGATGAAAATAATGTAATTTACGCTACCGAAAAAGTGAAAATTTCAAAAATTATTTTGTAACATGATCAAGAGGCGTGCTAGGTTTCCACAGCCAGAATCAGTCAAAACTAAACGTGCTCCTGGTTTGAACTGTGTCGCTGAGTTACCATGATCAACTGCTTCCCGCTCAGTTAGTGGTTTACATGTTATCGCGCCAACTGTGGCTTATCACCTTTCCCTCTGCCGAAGAAGCTCCATATGATTGCGGGCGAAACGTCAAGTTTTCGATTAACCGTGACGCGGTCCAAACCCGGAACATGTTTAATTTTAACATTTAATATTGCAGTCCTGTGCTGTACCTTTTTCGGTATCTTCTTCTACAGTATAGCCTTTAGTATTAACAGTAAAAGATGCACTAAGAAGCTTCCATTGGTTTAGGTATTTTTGTTTTTCTTATTACTTCTAAAACGTGGAATAGAAATATTATTTAAAAACCAGCCGTTAGTTTTTGAAATCGACCTATTTTCACCTTGAGAAAGTGATAAAATTTGCTGCATTCAGTATTCATCTAATGATATTTCAAACGATACCAGAAGCAGAGGCCAAAAAATTATATGTAAAACTCGGTGCTTCAGTAGAGTACGCATAGTATATAATTTTTACAACGTTAATGTATTAAATCAGTCACAAATCAGTTTTAGTTCGCGCATGCTTAGATCAACCCAATTTAATTTCTCACAAATCGGCTGCAGAAACAAACCTATAGACAAAACCGTTGCAACTAAGTGTTTGTAATTGGAAGAGTAGTTTCTAATTGGATTTTTAAATATTGCAATTTTTTAAGCAACTACAATTGCAAATTACTTAAAAATACAAGAAAATTAAAAGTAATGTTAATTCCTTTTTGGAGAGTAATTTCCCAGCTTTGTTATTAACCTTATTTGAAATATTTGTATTTTTTAAAAATTTCTGACGAGTGAGAGCGGAGCTGACCATATATTAAACTTAAATTAAAATATAATTTTTTAAGTACCACTACCTATCTTGTCCTTTCTTAGCGAATTATCCTTGCAAAAAAAACAAAAAAAATGCCATATTTATTATGCATCTAAAATGGATTCAAGAACATGTGTATTCTAACGCAATTTTCTTCTAAAGAAGAGTTCCCAACAAAGTGGTTAGATAATCGTTCGCGGCTACTTCCGGCAACCAGAAATCTTAGATAATAGAAAATAATCTAGTTCAATGAGACATGTAACCTCAGCATATTACTAAGCTTTTAGAATTTTCCAACGTACACCTTTTGATGTACTGATCGATATAGTTGCTCTTGAGATAGTTTACATTTGTAAATGGAACTAGTGTAAAAATAATTGTTGCAAGTTTATTGCTCTTATGTTGCCGATTGTGCTACATATCCGCTTAATAAATGTGTATTAAAAGCTTACAAGCTTGAAAATGATGTAGCAAACAAATGATACGAACATTCTATTTTCGTTAGAGATGGGCCGTTCAATTGCTATTCTGCTAACGATCGCAAAGGGTAAGTGAATGAATATGATGTGCGAGATTTGTTTGTGTGAGTTGAATTGATCTAAAATTGATATCGATGACCGTTGATAGGTACTCGTGCAATAAATTGAAATGTCATTGGCATTCAATAAACAAGTAGCTCCTGATTAAAGAATTATTCAAATTTACATTTAGATTTTTACAAGTAGTATTTGTACTAATAACACGATTCATTTGTTTTATGCGCAGCAAACATTTAAACAAATACATATTTAGAAGAGGAATTTGAAAGACACGTTTTTGGTAGAGATCTAGTTGTTTAATTGTCGGTAGTTTTATTTTGTAATAATAAATCAATAGATGTTGCTATTTTTTCCATAAATTTAAGATTTCAAGTGTATAAATTTAACATTAACAGATTTTTTCTTTGTACAGATGCAGCTACGAAAGCCTGTTGGACACAGCCAAGTATATCCAATCCCACATACACAATGTGCCGAAAATTGGCATCATATGCGGCTCTGGAATGGGTGCGTATTGGCACGAGGGTATCTAATCACTATTTCTTCTAAGCATGCTTGCATGTCTGGAAAAATTAGTTTAACGATACGTTCTTAATGAAATTTCTTAGAATATTCTTATATATTCATTGCCTATGCGTATTAACAAGATTATATTTCTTACTTAGCTTCTCTCATAGCATTTCAGGCATCCTTGCCATCTCGATCAACTTTTGGGATTCTGTTATTCCATTCTATTCAGCCTTACGGTACGAGCGTAGTCTGAAAAGTTTGCAGCTTAACATAGACGTTTTTTTTTGTCAAATTCAGTTTTATCTCTCAAAATAGCTTAGCCTGTAAACACTTTTTCCAGTGAGGCTCTCATTTTAGGAGGCTCCCATTCAACTCTTTAAGTCGCCCATATAGTAATTGGAATCTTGTTCTGCGGAATAGACGTTTACGAATGTGACCACCGATGAAAATCAAGTTATTTATCGATGTCAAAATTCCGTCTTAAATAGGGATTTGGTACATCTGTTTGAATACGTTTTTGGTCCTGGGTGAGCAAACACGGCACCCAAGACGCAGTTAGCTCCTTCATGCCAAAACTTTTAGTCAATAGTCTTTAACCTTCGATGGTTAGCACCATTTGAGGAACTTTTCCGATGTTATCGGTAGTGGTTGCAGTTTTCGGGCGTCTCGAACGCTCAGCGTCAACCAAGCTGATATAACCATGTTTAAATTTAGCCAAGCAAAATTTCGCTGTGATAAATGATGATAAATGAACGGCTTGATATTAGATTTTCCACATTTTTGGTGGGTAACGCATATTCACGTTGAGATTTTCAGATTACTCTCGTATGGTTGGACTCGTCTGATCTTTCAGCAAAATCCTTTTAGAGCATTTTCGAACACTTTTTAACGATTTCTCTTCCAGTTCATACAAAAAATACATAAAAATCGTTGCAAAGTATCAATTTTGAATTTGTAATTTTAATTTCTTTGTACCCCTTAAATGTTACTAAATTATCTCACTACTATTGCCCTCCATTGTCACTTCATCGTATTAAACTTGCGTTATTGCGTAAAAGCAATTAGATTCTAGGATGCTTTCCGTATCGTAATCTACCGATCGATCAGATTAAAAAGTACGCGAGAGATTTATTTTAGTTTTAAAATCAATGCCAAAAAAACATAATCGATTCATATTTGGCATTTATGAAGATAACATAACTTTTTAAAATTGAAGGCTGCCATTTTGAAGGTTATAGACGCGGGAAATTTAAGTTAGCTACTTTTTTCGTATTAATACTTGGGTATATTAAAGTGCCAATATATTACGAAAAGTATGACAATGGTTTGAAGATATACACTCCCCGACAAAAACTTAGACGCGGTAAGATGTTTTAATGGTTTTAAGGGTTTTAAGGGTTACAATATTTCTTTGCGAAACTAGCAAGATATCTAATTAAGTTTTTATTCATAAAAGTAAAATAAACTTTAAAATATCTCCTCCAGTAATATATGAACTAAATAATAAATTATTACTCCAATGTTTAAACAATTTCCGCGACAAAAATTTAGACGCTCTGTTGCAAATGTAAAAAAAAAATAAACAAACGAGTGATCAGTAATGCGTAGATCCTCCATTGCTCTTAATCACTTCCAATAGTCTGTTATTAATAGATTTATATAAATTTAACGCTTAATTTTGAGGGATATTCTGCCATTCAGTCACTATTGAAGTTTTCACTTCCTGTACCGTGAAATATTGACGGCGTCCGCCATAAGCGGGACGTGTCAATTCACCCCACATGTTTTCATTAATGTTTAAGTATGGTGACCGTGCCGGCCACTGTAAAGTTTTAATCTTCTTCTCTTTAAACCATTCAGTAATGGTTTCTGCTTTATGAATTGGCGCGTTATCTTGCTGAAAAACAAAATTGCGCCCGGCCCATTGGTTTCCAAAAGAAGATTGTTCGTAGAAGATTGTCACGCAATAAGTCTTTATACGTCACAGATGTCATTTTGTTTGTGCAAAACACTATCCCACTTTTATCGCGGAATCCAATCGCTGCCCATATCATCACGGATCCACCCCCTAATTGTCTGGTCATTTTCACTTTTGGTTCCTTTCTCAGATCATGATAATAATGCGAGTACCCATTATTCAGTCCAAATTAAAACGTTTCTCATCGGAAAATATAACTGTTTTCCATTGTTTCTTCCAGGATACGTGTTCTTCAGCAAATCTCAACCTCGCTTCTTTGTGTTTTGCCGAAGGTGGCGGTTTTCTCAACATTTTCTTCCGTGATATTACCGGTGACGCCTTTAAAATCCTTTGAATATTACGCGCGTGCGTTTGTACCCCCGCCTGTTCTGCAATAACTCTCGCCGACGCAGAAGAATTGGATGCACACCGCAATGTCATGCGTTTATCCAGTTCATTTACAGCTTTCGGTCGTCCCTGGCCTTTTGGTTTGCCGTAATTTTCCGGATCTTTTAGGAAATTTCTAACGGAATGATCGCTTCTTCGTAACCGACGAGCAATTTCCTTCTTACTAACACCATCCTGGTGCCAGGCTAGAACTTTACCCCTTTCTATCAAGGATAATTGTTTTTTTTCTACCTATATTGCAAACACTTTATAAAATATAATTTCTCGTGGTGAAATGTGCACACTTTACCAGCACAACCGCTGCATATAAAGAGAAGTATCGAATTAAAACATTTTCGCTTATATTAATGTAATAAATGCACAGGGTCTAAATTTTTGTCGCATTTAAAATTCCTATTTTGATCTGGGAAAATTACCCCTCATAAAGCAATAAATACCCAGAAATATCTATAAATGGACTATTTACATAACAAGTATTAATAACCCTCATTTACATTTTACATAATGTCTATAAACTTTGTTTCGTAAATAAAAATGATACCGCGTATATGTTTTTGTCGGGTAGTGTATTTTAATGAAGCAATATTACAACAAAAACTGAATATTTATTTTAAAAAAGGATATACAGTCAGTCAGGAAAGTGACATACACCTACCTAATGGTAAAGAAGAACAAATCTCAACATTCCATTATGATGCAATGTTTTTATTTCTTTTTAACGAAGTTTGAAAACACTAATTACAACATGAAGGCAATTATTATTTAAAACTATGACAGAAAATTACTGACAAGTCACTCTGTACAGTGCAGAGTGTAATAGAAGAATTCAAAATATCGGGAACAGTTGAGACTGCATCGCGAAGTAGATGTTCTAAAATTTTCAACAAGCGCGACAAGAGGCATCCAGAAAATATAAGAAGAATTTAAGAAGATCCGAGTATAACAGAAGAGTACCGCGAGAAAATACCATGAACTAATGATTGGCCTTTTGGAGTACGAATGTCTATATTGTAAGCTCGTTTTCTTAATAGACCACCAAAGGCAGATTGTAGCAAGTACACAGTTACAAGCATATTCTTCTTGGTGAAGATACTGTTTGGTTTTTGTTTTAATGGGAGTGTATAGCTCAGAGAAGTGATCTATACCATTTGACAACCAAACCTAATTTAATAGCTACAAGCGTGTCTAACAGAGAAATATGTCACATTAAAAACATTTTGAATGATCCTCATAACTTAATAACCAACAATCAGTAACGCCAACAATTTTACAAATTCCTCCGCCTGCTTTAATATCCGGTTTATTTTTTCAACGAACGTCCTAAAAAGCAACTGTGAAGGTTTCCACGGGACAACGAAGTCCGCGTGCGAACTGCTTTAGCTTTAACAGAATTGCGCGGGACAACTAAAACTGTTGCATAGAAAGTTGCTGTAAATTAGAGAATAAATCTGCTTCAATATTCCATATTTAATTCATGTATAATGCGCTAGTGGCGGCTGGTGATGAGGTCTAGGACAGGACTTTGGTTCCTTCGTGTAGTTACGTTGTATATCGTGTCATTGTGCTTGACAAAAAACACAGAGGAAATCGAAGCATTGTTCTTGACCTCTCATTTACATCACCATCGGTAGCTAATGTAACGTACGTAATTAATTCATTTAAACCAATCGCAATTATTTTTGCGTCGATAAATATTATATGTCTGTGCTCCTTCGAGGAGCCCACTTTGTATACTGAGGGTTAAGAATTTGCACAAACAACAGATTTGGACGAAATTATATTCATTTTGAAAATGAACATCAACGGTGATAGAGAGAATGTTGAATCATCAACAAAAGTTTCAGTTTTAACATCTCACTTACATACAGAGAATTTATGTAAAACGCTCTCGAAAACTTTATGATTAACTGGAGCATATTACCCGACATTGATATAGATAATAAAGCCCCAAAACGGTTTCTTCAGATAATTTTTGGTTTGGGCAATAGAGACTCGTGTAAGAATATTTTTAAAAGTAACTCGGCCTTCACAGTTTATAATCTGTTTATTCGTGAAACTCGCTTATTTGTTTTTAAATTCAATGACGAGTTTTCCAGATTATTACACCAATGAACACCATTCTCGTACAAATTACTACCTTTTACCTTCCCCTATGCAACTAAATACACGAGGAAGTCAAGGAAAAATAGTGGACTGTGAAGGATGAATCAAGGTGAAACGGCGAAAACTGTTTCATCGATCAGGAAAGTGATTTGCTGGGAAGGTAATGGAGTTGTGTTAATTGACTATCTTCAAAAAGGAAACCTAATAGTGGGGGCATGGTACGCATCTTTACTTGACAAGCTGAAGGCAGCATTTGAAGAGAAAGTGTTATTCCACCAAGACGATGCATCGTTTCAGACTTTGGTGGTATTCATGGCAAAAATTCACGAGGAGTTCCAATTGGTGGACCACTAATCCTATTCACCGGGCCTGGCTCCAGGCAGCATTTTTTCTGTTTTCTAGGCTCAAAGTTTCGCTTGGAGGACAGAGATTATATCGAGAAATAAAACCAGATTTGGTTCATCCAACAAACTTAAATCACACCAATATTTGTGTTGGTTATCCTGCAAAACATATCACTTTTAGATCAACTACAAAATTCGCTTCATGTAGCAGACGCAAATAGATTTCCGTCCGTAATCATATTCTCCGACTGACAGCGTTCCTTCACTGCTGCGTTAAAAATGTTACTAACTAAAACCGCTGTTGCATAATCAAGCGCTTCAAAAGAAAGCCTTCTCGGCCGGTGGTCCTTCTGGGTGCGCCGGAACCTGCTCTACGTGCTTTACCTTGATTTGCAATCTACAGGTTCCAACACCGTAATACAGTCGAACGATTACGATTAAGTCTACGCGAAATTTCCCGGAAACTAACATGGAGTTCATGCAGCCCAATAATCCGGCTACGTTCGAAGGGAGTTATATGGAGTTTTTATACAACTATCACATTGTCACAGGCGTTCCTGGAAAATATATGCGGATCATATATTTTACATTGACTTATGTAAACGCTGAAAACAAATTAAACCAGTGCAATATGATAAATAATCGTTTAAGTTGACCTTCAGAGATACATTTATAAAATTTTAACAACAGAAAACGCTGGATCAATTTAGGAGTGGGGTATTAAAGATATCCCGTCATTAACATTTTTTACTTTGAATTGAAACTGAAAGCATTAATATATGGAGCAATGACGACATTTTTGAAAGGTGCAAATGAATAAAGTATTATTCTTGATTATAATTTATTAACGCTTGGTTCCAGGTTGCTTGGCAGAGGCGCTTCACGACAAGATGATTCTTCCGTACAGTGATATTCCCAATTTCCCAATGAGTACTGTTGAAGGTCACGCAGGCCAACTAGTCTTTGGAACTCTTTCTAACGTTGACGTAGTATGCATGCAAGGTCGTTTCCACTATTACGAAGGTTATCCACTATGGAAATGTGCGATGCCTATACGAGTCATGAAATTGATCGGAGTACAATTCTTAATAGCAACAAATGCTGCTGGCGGTATCAACACTGCCTTCATGGAAGGCGACGTGATGTTAATCAAAGACCACATCAATATGATGGGTTTCGCGGGCAATAATCCGCTTCAAGGTCCCAACGATACGAGATGGGGACCGAGATTTCCACCTATGAACAAAGCGTATGATGCGGACTTGATACGCGAGGCAAAACAGATCTGGAAACGGGAAAGCTTGGATGGTCGACTATTCGATGGTGTCTACACCTGCTTGGGGGGACCAAATTTCGAGACAGTAGCCGAATTGAGGATGTTAAAATTACTGGGAGTGGATGCAGTCGGGATGTCTACCGTACACGAAGTGTTAACCGCAAGGCATTGTGATATGTCCGTCTTAGCGTTCAGCTTAATCACGAATGTTTGCGTTATGGACTACTACGACCACAATATGCCAAACCATGAAGAAGTAATGGACGTCGGGAAGATAAGGCAAGCCACGTTAAAGAAGTTTGTTGAGAAAATCGTCGCTTACATTGCTCAAAATAGGCTGAATAAGAAATAAGCGCGTTTTTGGTTCCTATTTACTTATTTATTAATTTATTTCTGTTATTATAGTTAACAAAAGCAAGTTATTTGCTATGTTATTGTATTTTATTAAGAAACGAAGCATGACTACTATTAAAAACGTCTTAAATTATATTTAAGTTAAGATAAGTTAAGTAGAGATAATAAGATGTTTAATTGATGTGTTAATCTGATAAATAAAGTTCTTGAGTTCCATATTTTTTTTAATTTAATTTATGATAGTGAAAGTTTGTGAAGTTTAACAAAATGGAAAGAATGTTGAAATATAATCTTTATATTTTAGGCACTAGCCGACAATAACGTATTTATAATATGAGTTATTTGTTTTAAAAATATCTGATATTCAGACAATTGCAATATTTTAATCCTGTTGTTCCTGTTGCGTTAATGTTCATTGAGTAATAAACAGAGTTGCCAGTTTCTCTTTACTAGTGTCGTCATCTTCGCTGCGTTGTAATATTTCTAATAAAATACAAAGGAGTTAGAGTAATAGAAGCAGCATCGTATGACAGTTGCTATATGCAAACGCGAGGCAGACTTTGTAAACAAATCTGACGTTTTCCCTCCATCTCGTCGGCGTATCATTTCGCTCGCCTTTGCTACATAATTAAGTGATTTTTCACCAATACCGAAACATACGTTTGGTGACTTTCGTTTGTAAAAGTGTTCACACACCTTGTACAACTAATCTATTATTACCTTCCTATATCCGGGTCCTTTTCCGTTTCTCATCTTATTAATTATTTCTCGCAACTCTTGCATGCTTATTTCCTTCTCTGCTTCTTCTTCTATTCTATTTTCTACTTCTTGTTTAGTTTCTTCTTCAGTCACTTTGGCGTTTAGCAGTTCTTGAAAATATTCTTTCCATCTATCTGTTATATCCTCATCATCGTTCAGTATATTTCCGCTTTTGTTTTTTTTTTTAAATTGGTAACCGGTGTCTTGTTCTTCCTCATTGATTGAAGTACCTTATAGAAAGGCTTTTGGTTTTCTTTGTTACTTTTTTCCATTTCTTTTCTCCAAATTCTGCGCATTTCTTCTGTTTTACCTGAGTCGCCAAGTTTTTGACTTTTTTTCCTTTCCTGTTTATAAGTATTCCTTGCGTGTCTTCTTTTGTTTTTGATCTGTTGCTTTATCTCTATTGTTCACCGCGTAGTTTCTTTCTTGTTGTGTTTGCAAGTGCTGCAGTGACGCAATATCTGCATAAAACTTGAGTCTAGATATCATACTCGAGGAAAACCCGAGCTTAAAATAGTTTAAGACGAATATCCAAGATCGTTCCTAGACTTCAATTTAATATTACAACCACAGCTATTGATTACTAGATGGTAGCAAACATTTACTTATTTTACATGGTTTTTAATGTTAATGTGATAAATTCATGTTTCCAATAAATAACAGTTCATACGAAAATATTATACTTAATAAGTGTTCGAAAAATCACCAGCTTTTTGGTATTTCAAAAAAGTTTTCACAAAATGAGACTTAAAATCATCAGAACTGGTGAAATCTCGCCAGACCTAGCAACACTGGTGGAGATCCTGATTCAGCGCCTGCAGTTCGCATGTATTCGCACATATTCGGCGCCTTTGGTGGGAAGAAGAAATCTGGCTTCTCTATTACTTAGTTAACTTCATCTTCGCCTCTTTTATTCTTATGTAGTAAAGTATTATCGGATTAAGAAAGAAATTAAAAAAATTGTAACGATAGTATTGCATATAATGTGCCATACCTTCGGAGTGAAATTGTACATAAACTATAAATATGTCTGATAACTCAGTCGATATCTATCACGTGTAAAATAATTGGGAAAACCCATCAGTAGAAAGCGGATTAAAATGTAATTCATGTTTTTAAAAATAGATGCAAAATTTGCTGTTTTATGATTGAGGCGATAAAAGATATTTTTTTTGTGCTTTACTTTAGACTAAAATATATATTTTTTATGTCTGTAGTTCTAATACGTAGAAAACCGAATTTCAAAATGGAAAATAAAAGAGTTACATAGATTTTAATTATGGGGTTCTTGGAATTTTTTTATCACTTAGGAAAGAAGTGCAGCTAAAAATATGTTTATCAACTTTTAACTTCTTATTAAGAAATACAGAAAAGACATAATCGATCCAAGTTCACTTGAGGAGTTGGTTATATACCAGAATTAACTAATGTTAATTCTGGTTATAGTATAACCAACTCTTAATAAGGCTACCCAAATAGAGAGATATTTGTCACATGTAGTGAAACATTAAAAAAAAACCTGTAACGAATTGAAAGATATCTCTGTAGCTAGTAAACGTAAGCAAATACACATAAACTAATTAGAATATTAAAAAACATTATAGGTTACATCGAAAGTAACACCATATGCAGTGTTATTCAGTCAATGCCAATTCAATCAACCTACACACCCTAAAACTGCGATAAATAAGGATAAAAGGGTCTTTTGTCATTGTAGCACGAAACGTAAAACATGTGTGCGCCTTACTCTAATAAATCAAAAAGACCTGAGTAGGACAGAATAGCGGTGCTAACCTCTAAGAGTTGCTGACTTTCATCTCCAGTATTTTTCTTGGCGTATTTGGTTTAATTGCCAAATTGGCCAAAAAAAATACTAAAAGTTTCAAAAAACCATCGAGTGCAAATAATGGACTTCCCGGAAGAAGTACTAAACTTCAAGGACGTCAAAAAACGAACTCTTATTTTCTCTTGAAGAAGATGGCTTTTGTCCATCGAAACGTTAGTGTAAACATATTATAGTAATTAAAGAAAATAAGCCCCTATGCTCAAGAGTCTTCTTTTCCCATTAAACCAAATTGGCCAAGAAAAATACTAAAAGTTTAAAAAAACCGTCGAGTGCAAATAATGGACTTCCCGGAAGAAGTACTAAACTTCAAGGACGTCAAAAAACGAAATCTTATTTTCTCTTGAAGAAGATGGCTTTTGTCCATCGAAACGTTAGTGTAAACATATTATAGTAATTAAAGAAAATAAGCCGCTATGCTCAAGAGTCTTCTTTTTCCATTAAACCAAATTGGCCAAGAAAAATTCTAATGATTTTAAGGTATGTACCACATACAGAACTTAAAAGGAGTCTCTGATCTTTTTAATCTAATGATTATTATTGGTTTTCTTTGATATGAGTTATGAGTAAAGTTCGCCAGTCTCCGTGCGTTTCACAGGCATCGGTATGGAAGTGGTCGTTCGGGTGTGCGATTCGTAATATATGCGCAAATTTATTTTTCGCATATGAGACTATGCGATGGAGTGGGATTACGATACGCCTCCGAAGCGCACGGAAAGTGGCGAACATTAGTTGAGTTTTTCCCTTGATTATTTGCAGTTTTGAAATTAATTGATGGAGATATAGTTTAGTATTCTATATCAATTCTATTTTAAATAAATGGTTTGAATGATATTTATCTAGTTATTATTTTCTTTCAAGCATTTTTATCTGGATTTTGAGAAGCGGTTCCATGTCAATTTTATTATTTTAAATATTTGATAATAATTATAAATTTTTCATTTGCCAAGGTATTTTATTACTTTGTTTCTACCTTAAATAGCATATTTCTGATTATGGGTGGCTTAATTTTGCTATCAAGAACTGCATCAGAACAGCAAGGAACTGAATAGAACACATAACATATGTATTATTGCTGTACTGGAGCAGCACTTCCGTGCCGATCGAAAGCATCTTTTGAGATGAGATCTACAGAAAAATTGAAATAACGTATAAATTTTGCCTTTGACGAGTCTATTAGTAAATAAGTACAATGTGACTGCAATTGATCTCTTTTTTCAAATTTATCTTTCAAAAAAATATAAAAACAGATGGATGAAAGCAAAGTGTGCGCGACACCTGATTATTTGCTTAAAAATATCTTGTCTTTTTGTTTTTTATGTAGTAGATCAAATAACAGTGTTTATTTTATCTGCGCCTCCTATTATAATCAATTTTACTCCGCCTTTTAACTCAAGTGAAGGACTATTTTGAGAAATTTATTTAAAAGTTAAAGGTAAGCTGTTTCATTAAGAGCATTTGATACTTTTGATAATCCAATAAAAGACGAAGATGACATGAAACTATGAATTGTATTTATTTATTTTTTTCAAAGTATAGTAGGCTAATTGGAAGGGCTGTTAATTTATTTAATAAGTTGTTACTTTTTTTGGCACACATGAGGGGTTGGATTTCAAGCCAAGGCAGTGCTAAACGAAGATTGTACAATTATAGGCACTAAATCGTCAATAATTACGGATGTACAATTTAGTTATTTGCATATTTTTTTATTTAACTAATTTTTGTACATTAAGAGCGAGCAAAAATTTGGTAATGATCTGATTGCTAAAATGTCGGCATTAGATGGAGAAATGTTTTTTCTTGGAAGTTCAGTTCCTTGGAGTTTCTTGGAAAATAATTTAGTAGCTAAAATATGGAAAAAATACTAAAAAAATGTTTAGAAGGTATTTTATTACTTTGTTTTCACCTTAAATAGCATATTTCTGATTATGGGTGGCTTAATTTTGCTATCAAGAACCGCATCAGAACAGCAAGGAACTAAATAGAACACATAACATATGTATTATTGCTGTACTGGAGCAGCACTTCCGTGCCGATCGAAAGCATCTTCTGAGATGAGATCTACAGAGAAATTGAAATAACGTATAAATTTTGTCTTCGACGAGTCTATTAGTAAATAAGTACAAGTGAATGCAATTGTACTAAAATGGATGCAATGAAGCATAAAAATTTAATTAGGGTCTACTTTATTGTACTCATACTACCTGCACAGATATATCTGTACACCGGAAGTACACAGTCCACTATACTATGATATAGATTCTCGCACATGTGAAGCGGGAGGACATTACTTATTTTGCCCAATGTACACAATGTTTATGAATAGATATTAAATGATGCAATTTCTATTCAGATAATATTAATCTGATAAATTAAGGATTTAGAATTCCAACTCGAGAAATTTAATTGCACATTGATCTTATGTAAATCCCCCATCTGTATACAATCTATCTACGTATATACGAAATCCTATAATTAATAATAAGTTATTTTTGTCTATCAGCTTTACCAGTGGCATTTTGTAATATTATGTGAACTACAATGTTATTATTATAAATTACCGCGAATCGATAAAAAAATTATGCTTTGGAGATAATAAAAAATGTTTAGAGCGATATGTTTGTCTAACATAAAATTACTCCGGATTTAGTGGTAAATACAAATATTTGTTTAAAATGCAAAATATGCCAAGATACATTTATTACAATTAATTAATTTTATATTGTCATTGTCGTATTAAAATTATTGGGTTTTTTCAAATTTCCCTCTTAAGATTAATTAACCCTGTGTAGATGCGGTTTTCTTCGATATAAAAACAGAATATAGTAACTTACAAAGACGCGAATACCTTCGAACTAAAACACGTATTATAAAATTAATCGCGAGAAATAAAAAATGATTTATGCGTATACGTCATGCAACTTTTTTCGAGTTGAATGTACTCATAAAGTGTAATACGGATTAATGACGAATTGAACTCAAAAACTAACTTAAAAAATGTAAAATAATAATAAATAAATAAATTAACAACTTACTGATGCAAGGCAGAAGCAAACAATTAAACAACATTAAAAAACGTAGGTAGTCTTTTTTTTTATTTATAGGACCAAAACAAATTTAACTTTTAATAAACCTTAAAAGTAAAGAATAAAAAAAATAAAAGTAAAGAATAAAAAAAATAAAAGTAAAGAATAAAAAAAATAAAAGTAAAGAATAAAAAAAAGAATTCACGGATTTAGGTCGGGAGATTTTAGGGGCCAAGTAATAAATCCTCAACAACCAATCCATGGTTCCTGAAAATCATCGAACTAAATGCCCTTCATAGTGAGCTGGAGCGATACCACACTTATTGATGATCGGGAAGCGGAGTATGTTGGATCTTCTCAAAAAGCATTTCATCTAGAAAAGTTAGATCGTGTTCTGCTTTTAGCCTATGTGGTAAAACTTCTAATTCAAGTAGTTCTCCATTAAAGATATTAGCCCAAGTATTCACACAAAAGCGGTGTTAAAATCGTGATTGTCTAACAGCATGTAGATTTTAAAGATGCCATAAAAGGAGCCTCATCTGACCATAACATTCTTATGTTTTAGTTAAAAATATCAGATTTTTGGCAGGAATCAAATATAGAACTCCACACGCGGTCTGTAATTGTTCGTCATAGAAAGTTTTGCGAAAGACGAAACTGCGCTGCAGTGTGTTCAGCGCTCAAGGTGGGGTTGTCCATTACTGCATCAACTACATTTTCTTCGTTGTTTACATTATTTTCCTTAGCGTAACTATCTCGATTATCACGTGGAACAATAAGTAACCCAGTTTCTTTGAGTCGTTGAAAAACATGACCGAAAGCTTTGTGGAGAGGTTGACGTCTACCAGGAAATTTTCGGCGATAATCTCAAGAATGTATAAGAGATTGCCTGAAGACCGTCACCCAGTCACACATCCAGTTGCGCTAAACTCATTCATTTTGAAGACTGTCAATTTAGAATTTCGAAAGATATCTTGTAAACTCAGGTAAAAAAAGGATCGAAATTTCAAAAAACTTGAATAAATAGTGAACGGTTTGTTTATTTATTTTTTAAATGTTTCTGTATGTAATGCTATTACGTTGGTGCGTGTTTGAGCTTTTTTCGTTATTTTACTTGGGAATTACCTGGAGTCTCTTGGCTTCGTGGCTAGCTTTTGTGTGTTACAATGAAACGTATTTTAAAAACAATATAAACTTTATTACAAATAAATCAAGAAAATGGGAAAAAAATAATATTTCTCGAAATATTTGCTTCCCCATCAGGCTCCTGAAAAAGCTGGTTAATTAGTTCACTTTCATTAATTTCAGGGCTCACAAGCCATGCAATTAGCAAGGAGTACACATACCGTATGCCCAGCGTCGTCCTACGGGAGGGGTTAAACCCACGTCTGTTTGTTCATTGAGATGATATAGATTAATAGCAAAGCTCTCCGCTGAATCGAAACACTTCTTAGATGATAAATTTTAATACTATGAAAATATAGGAATAAAAGCAAATAGCTTTATAGCATTAAGCGGAAATACTATTACTGAAAAAATAAAGGGGAACATTTCTGCAGCTAACTGAACCTTTTATTTTTTACATAATTCTTTTTAGGCTTTTGAAGCTTTATACTGATAAATTTCAGTGACATATTTTATTATAGCTCCATAAATAGTGAATAGTAGTGTAAAAAACAAAATGAATAATTTACGATAATAATTTGTTAAGAAAACAAATTTAATCCCACAAAAATAAAATGGTTTTTAGTATTTCTTAAAGTAAATGTTGTATTGAGTCGCGCGTTTTAGGAATAGTATTGCGTCTCTTGGCATAGTAAACCGCAAATAAATCTTAAGTTACTTCCGCGGAATTATCACCGTAAAACTGCTTTTACTCTGGTGTGTAATAATCCATTTTTAAGAAATAACATTAAGGTATCGGTACACTCCGCACCGTACGATCGCTATGAGAAATCGTTCACAATCATAAGACCGAATCATGCGATCAAATAATTTTAATTCTAACCTGCCTTGTCTTATCCCTGCTATAAAATACATTTACAAGAACCTTCTTTTCCTATCTTTTTACCCTAAAACATGCGAAATGTGCGTAGCTAATGGAAAGATTCTTGCCACAAAACGAAAGCAAGGTGCAGTTCCATTGCGGTTTTACACTTTAGTCTCTTAACAGCGTTGTTTCGGGAATAAGTGTTTTCTTTATTTTTAAGGACAAAATTCGCGGAATTTTTTCATGTTGACGCACGTCTTTGGAAATTATAGAATTTTTTAAAAGAGTTTTTGTCTAAATATGCCATTATTTTGAGGTTCCTAGTTATGAAATAACAAGGTCAAAACTTCCCGTTCTCCCGGACCGCCTGTACATAGGTAACTTAACTCCGCTTATGTATGTTACCTGGTTTACAATTTCATAAAAGTACAAATAAGCAAAGGAATTAAAAACAAAGGATTTGCATATTTTTTGACAAGCACAATTAGTAAAATACCTTATTACTACTTTTATTTCCATCTAAAATGGTCTATTGTGTCTATTTAGTTAAGAAAAGTTACTATGAAGAGCTATTGAAACGATTTATTATAATGCGGTATTCACGGAAAAGTAGATAGGAAATTCACTTTAAAAAATTTGCCGTTAGTCACTTAAATTTAAGCTATCTATAGCTTATCAATTATCATTATCAACTCAATATAAGGAGACACTGGGGTATATAACTAGAATGAACCTTTGTGGATTACAAAGTTGTGAGCAAGCTTTCAAATTCAGAGATGGCAACAAGTACGGCCGGTAACCCATTTGACGTTGATTCTAGTCAAAGCAGGTAAGTTAGCATCTTCAAATACACCGTGTTCTAAACGTAACACATACAATTCATCTCCCTTTTCAAATTTATCTTTCAAAAAAATATAAAAACAGATGGATGAAAGCAAAGTGTGCGCGACACCTGATTATTTGCTTAAAAATATCTTGTCTCTTTGTTTTTTATGTAGTAGATCAAATAACAGTTTTTATTTTATCTGCGCTTCCTATTATGACCAATTTTACTTCGCCTTTTAACTTAAGTGAAGGACTATTTTGAGAAATTTATTTAAAAGTTAAAGTTAAGCTTTTTCATTAAGAGCGTTTGATACTTTTGATAATTCAATGAGACGAATATGACATGAAACTATGAATTTTATTTATTTTTTTTTTCAAAGTATAGTAGGCTAATTGGAAAGGCTGTTAATTTATTTAATAAGATATAATCCTGTTACATATGACAAACAACAATACAATGCTACTTTTGAAAGCAGTGTTGTATAAAATTGCTGCAAAGTTACTTTTTTTTGGGACACATAAAGGATTGGATTTCAAGCCAAGGCAGTGCTAAACGAAGATTGTACAATTATAGGCACTAAATCGTCAATAATTACGGATGTACAATTTAGTTATTTGCATATTTTTTTATTTAACTAATTTTTGTACATTAAGAGCGAGCAAAAATTTGGTAATGATCTGATTGCTAAAATTGTTGGAAAATCATTTAGTAGCTAAAATATGGAAAAAATATTAAAAAAATGTTTAGAATGCAGCAAATGTTTAGAATAATAAAAAAATGATAAAAAAATTATAAATTAAAAAAAAGTGTTCCCCGAAATTTGAAACAGTTTAATTAGACAACTTTAATAACTGTCAAAAGTAATATTTAATTAAAATATTAAATTATTTCAACTAACTAAACTTGAAAATAATAAACTAATTTAAATAATCCAGAAATTAACTTATTGAAAAAAATCTTTGATAAAATTAAATATAAATATATTAAGCTGAAATATATTTTACATTTAAATATGGGACTAAACTAAATTAGTTTTTAATTATAAGAGTTATATAAAAATTAGATCAATTTTACAATAACTTTTATTTATTTGAAATACCCCTCACGTAAATTTAATAAACACTACCTAGGCTTGCAAAATCGTGCGCTTATTACTAGCGACTTTTTCCAAGTTTGGCTGTCAAAATTTCTGGTAGATATTTTGTTATTCTGGCAGCTTCTTCTAGATAACTGAGCTATTATATTATTTTGTTTTCGTACTTATCTAGTAGTCTACCACAATTTGTGTTAATTTTGATCGCAAGTTTTCATTTAGGTCTTGCTTATTATTTAAAAGAATTCTCTCCTCCGTTTTGCTTTTCAGGAGATGCTTCTTTCTATTCTTCCTTCCAGTTCTTTATTACAGCAGCTGACGAACGTGCATATGGTGCAACATCGCTTGCAATCTACGGATACTACCTTGTCGCGTTAATCTCCCAAGTTTAATACTATATCTGAGTATAGGACTATCGCTATTAGTCCTCTACGCATCATCAAAATTGTTTCAAGCGAACCATTTAGATAAGCTAAATGAATTTTGTACCTTAATTACGTGTATTGTTGCGTAGGTGCATGATTCTTTTTTCTAGGTCTATAATTTGCTAAAGCTAATAGTCGAAAAACTCTTATTTACACAGGTAAATTATATACAGCAGGGGATTTACACGAAAATTGTGCGATCAAAGTTCGCGAATGTTGTTATTATAAAAGCCTTAATTTATCAGATTAATATTATCTAAATACCAAATTCATTCCAATTATTCACGATGTACACACGTAATATAATACTTATAAATTACTCATTTAATTTCTACAGACAAACAGTTCTACAAGGTGTCTCACGGGAAACTGCAAGAGTATACATTGTAAAACTCTGAAAACTTGGCAGTATATTAAAAAGTTCACGTATTATTGAACTATTTTCTTTTTATCTGACACTTCCGGTTATATCGGAAGTAGCTGTCCGTTGTTGTTAGTTTAAATGGGGCCCCCTATATATTATTACATTTTTGAAACTATAATTCGATTCTAAAGTTTATTTTCTAACCATATTTGAAATATTTGCATTTTTTGAATACCGTTGAAAAGCTGAGATTTTGCAGAATTGTTGATCGTTTAGGGTAGCATTAGAAACTGAATGAATTTTTCGAAAACATTATACAGATTGTGCTGCAATTACGATTAAACTTTCAAATGGAAAAAACTGTGAAAACTAAATTGTTTTAAATGCAATTAGGTACCTATTTTCTTCTTTCTTATCAACTTTTTTTAGGAGCAAAAAACAACACAATTTTCTTTAAAAAAAATACGCACCAATGAGAATGTACCTTATGTAGCTTTTTTAAATGTCATCCAACTTTGGACGTATCTAAGTTAATCATGGCCATTAGGAGACGCCGAAGGAATTATTGCAGTGATGGTCAGTTGCAATGTTGCTAGTAACATATTCAACAGCTGTATTAATCGCTGCCGTTGTGTCAAACTACAAACTCGCATCACTAAAAAACATTGTTTTGTTCTTATACTAAGGTATAATTCTCTAGAGTTTCATCGAAATCTGAATTTTTAGGCTGTTGGTGTTCCATTCTAAGTAAATAGTACACTGGCTGTAATTAAAAATGCACCACCTCTAAATTGTTGGAGTATTTCGTTAAAATGTTATAAATATTACTTCTGAAGATCAACTAAACTATTGTTTATCATACTGCATTGATCTAGTTTGTTTTCTAACATTTACAAGGGTCAGATGTTCCCTACATATTTTTAGAGGAACACAACGAACCTTGTTTACTTTTCGATTGTTATAAAATTGATTTCTGTATGCTGGTAATTGCCTCTTCCTAGTACTTATTACTAAATTACGAGACAAATATATTAACAAGTACTATTATTTCTTGTAGGTGCAGCTATGAAGATCTTGAAGTTTCCAAGACGTTTATACAATCTCGTATCAAAGGAAAGTACAAGCCAAAAATTGCGATCGTATGTGGCACTGGATTAGGTAGGTGTTGGTATAAGACGTTGTCTAGACTAGATTTAATTGAATTTGCTAAGTGTCCGCAAAAATAGTGATCAACATCATCAAAGAAATTTAAAAAAATAACGTACGTTGATAAAAGCGATCAACCTTACACGTAACTGTTTCTTTTATTTATTTTTTTTTTTGCAAATGCACATCTACAGGTTCGTTTATCCTTCTTGATCAAATAGATCTCAAATAGATGCTATTCTGCGCGTATGTTTAATATTTGTTTAATGTCCATTCACTTTTATCTATTTCTTGCTAGTTAGCAAATAGAAATTTCTAAATTTCGCGGGCACCAAGCCATTAGTCAGTATTTCTTTTATTACCGAAATTATTAATTTATATATTTCCTCCTCTGTGTATATGGACTTATTTCCATATTTGCTTCAGTTAACGTTTCTTTCCACGTTTGTAATCTTAGTTCACAAAGCCAATTTCAGTGTACGTATCAGCATTGATGTTTGTAACAGAATCTTTAAAATCTAAGAAAAGAACACGTTGACATTTAAAAAACATATGATCACAATTAAATTTCCCGGTTAAGGTTAAAATTGGCAGCTTTTATTCTTCGGATCTCGCGTACGAAATGCTGTGGAAATAATTTCTTCGGCTTGTTAGTAAGTAGCAGTTGCGAGGCTATGTAGAACAGAATGAACCGCTCCTTCACCGATGTTTACCCTTTGAAAATTAAGGCGCCTAGTTGCTTGTAGATTTACGAGATTCTCACTTCATCAGATTGCTCCACCAAAACATCTTGCGAAACACGCGAATAAATATTATATATAGTACGCACCGAGGCACGGTTTGGCCCAAGGATCAATTCTTGCTTCCGTCTTGTTATCGCCCCTTATAACTCTACTTTCTGCTAGCTGCTGCTGCTTTCTGTTAGCCTTACTTAGGTTCCACACATTGACTACCTATGTCCAACACTTGGTACCAGAACGTATTTCTTACGAAGCATGACTAAATACTCCAGCATTAAAGCGTTTGTACCTTGCCCGCTTTCAATCACACGTGATAGTGCGTTGGAGGAGGGTGTACAGAGTTTTTGTTCTTCCAAAGAGAGGTTATTTTGGGTATCGAATGGAGATTGTGACAAATATCTCGATGTGTCTTTAAACACCGAGACTTCATGATAGTCTGGTTTATAATAAAATATTATTATTATTATTTGCGTATATTAAACCCAAAATGATATTATTTTCAGGTTTGCTAGCGGATACGCTTGAAAACAAGCTTGAATTCCCGTTCAGGGATATTCCTAATTTCCCAGTGAGTACGATTGAGGGCCACAAAGGCCAATTCGTCTTCGGCACCCGTGCCGGTGTCGACATACTGTGCATGCAAGGTCGCATTCACTACTACGAAGGTTACCCTTTACGAAAATGCGTAATACCTATAAGAGTAATGAAACTCATAGGCATCGAATTTCTCATCGTCACAAACGCCGCAGGCGGCATCAAACGAGGTTTTTCCGTAGGCGACATTATGTTAATAAAAGACCAAATAAATCTGATGGCCTTCGCGGGTAATAACCCACTTATAGGTCCTAACGATGATCGGGAAGGACCCAGATTTTTAGACATGAATAACGCGTACGATGAAGGTTTGATACGCGAGGCGAAAAAGATATGGAAACGTAAAGAACTTGGTGGTAATTTAGTAGAGGGCGTCTACAGTGGTGTTGGCGGGCCAAATTTCGAAACTGTGGCAGAGGTAAAAATGCTTGCTTTGCTAGGCATTGATGCTATTGGGATGTCTACTGTACATGAGGTGATCACCGCGAGACATTGTGGTATGACCGTCTTCGGCTTCAGTCTCATTACGAACATTTGCGTCGCTGACTATCAGGAGGACAATTCGCTAAGCCACGATGCTGTTATCGGCGTTGGAGAGACGAGGAAAGACAGTTTGAAGGAGTTTGTCGTGGAGATGGTCGCCTATATTGCTGAGAATAGACTAAATTAAAATGAAAAGCTTCATTAACTATGGGTTATGCTGTTTAGTGTTTTTTCTAATAGCTCCTGGTATAAATACGAAATTCTTAATAATTACTTTTGTGGAGATGCATTAAAATTCAATTTAATTAATGTATTTTAGATATTATATAACTTTAAAGTATTAAAATTTTAGTTATAGGAAATTTAATTTTACTGTCACAGTCTTAAATAGCCGAATAAAGCATTATTTTCTTGATCCTTCTGATTTTTATTAAATTAAATGTTGGAAATTTCATACATTTTAATAAAAATTATTTTCAAGTCACAAACTTCTTAATTGTTGTGTGTAGCATAACACATTGAGAGAAGGCTGGTTGTTGATTTAACATTTTTGTAACATTAACAAGTGGTCTCGTTTGTATACGGCGAAGCAAATTCTTCTAACAAAATGCTGCGGTTGAATAATTTAATGCATGTACTCCGATAAATACCTTCTTCAAAATATCTTCTTCGCCAATTAAAGCATAATACTGAATACTTTTGTCAACATGTCAAAATCCAATATGGCGTCGATGGGGAAGGTTGATGATGGCCAGAAAGAAGCGAAACGTCATATAAGAATTTCGACTACACCATTAGATAGAAGATCGAAGGTGAACTCGAGTTAGTTTTTCTGTTTGCAAGACGAAATAAAGGTGCTAAAGGAAAAGAAAAAATAAGCACTCTTTGTTTTTTGTTTTTTTTTCTAGTCTCGAACGGCATTTGTCACAAGTCAATTTTCTCTTCGGATTCATAAAGAACAAAGTTTGGCAGCTGTACCAAATTTAAGCCTAACTTATATCTACAGTCATAACCGAGATTCTTATGGTAAGGTTCGAGAATGAATCAGCCTGTACATTTTGTTCCTTCCTCAATAAAAAATCCCTTGGGTTCATTCATTTCGGATTTTGGCATTTTAACTTACAAGAAAAGGTTTTCAGATGGGTTGTGTAACCAAGGGTATGCCCTGAGGTAATTTCTTGACTAGTGACAAAGCATTCCAACTATTTCAAGTGGGTGATAGTATCTTTTAAAGTCAGAGGTTGCTGCAGAAAGATAAAACCTAATTTTAAGGTGCCTTTCGCCTAAAGCAGTCAGTGCACCCTCATAACTGCAGGTTTTGGTCTTGTATGGGAAAATCTAATCCAAGGTATGTGCAAGTTTATTAGAATTACGTGTATTAATAGTCCTTTGAAGTAAACCTAATTGCTGCTCGTTATTTAAATTTCTTTGTTATAGATTTCCGAGAAAAACTTAAGAATCGATAAGAATTATATATTGTTTTCTGGAGAGATATGCAGCTTTCTTGAAAAAAAATGTAATGTAAAATATCAATATTATTTAATCATGGTTTCAACAATGTGTATCGCACGGACAGCAATGGCGTCAACAGCTTTGCTTTTCAGTCATTTTAAAATTAAAAATTGACAGGTAATCTTTAAAACGAAGCATTTCCTTGTAGATCTATCTAACCCTGTCACTGGCACTTGCTTGCTGGCTCAGTTACCAGCATAATTTTGCGCGGCATACTCACTAATTCAATTGCCTCGACTTGGTAATCTCATATGAAGTGATTATAGACGTTCTAGTAGAAGTTAAATGTGTGCTAATATACAGGTATTTTATAAAAAAAAAATAGTTTGGTGCTATACCTTGCCTCAGCTCAAACGTTTGAGTAGTAGAGCAACAGACAATGTTTCAAGATTGTTCAAACTGATTTACCAAGTTGTTCCATCGTTCAACATTGAAACACGTCCTTGAATTCAAAGTGATGATTTCTCCATGATTTTTCCTGTTGTTCTTGATAATCTCTGGAGTACTCAAATTTTCATTTCTAGTGGTGATCATAGTGTGAATAAATTTAAATCTTGTTTATGTTACAACTCCATATGAAGATTACTGTAGGTCACTTCTGGCTTGAATGTAGTGAACTGTTTTTTTAAACTAATAGCTAAAACTGGTTAACTTCCAAATCTGTGGACATTGTTCCTCAGACTTTAGTTGACAGCTTATCACGTAACAGAGGCGTCATGAAACTCAATTTGGTTGAACTAGCTGGTGGCATTCAAAACGCTAAGGCTGAATAAATTTACACTTTTTGGAGAAATTAATGTACATTGTGAATGATGTAGTTTGTAACGCAGCTAATACTGATTTCATGGAATAATTATAAGTACTAATTTTGAGCAGAACCCATCAGAAAATGCCTAGGAACAATAACCAAAAAATATAATGCTAAGACAGCTTAGCTTCCTCATGGTATTGATGGAATAATTCACGGCAAACGCAACAAAAGGAGAGAAAAAAATTACACAAACACACGGACATGTTTCTGCCTACCCGGTGTCATCAGCGTGGTTTCGAGAGTAATTTTTTATCTTTACCTTCTATCGCTGTTGCGTCACAGTTAATGCCACAACTTTCAAAACGACAAACTCGACATTTCTCGGCGCCCTCTAATGCCAAAGAAACGCCTGCCTGCCGTTCAGGAAGCAGCGTTTGCCGTGAATTATTCCATTAATCCCATGAGGAAGCTAAGCTATCTTAGCATTATATTTTTTGGTTATTGTTTCTAGGCATTTTCTGATGTGTTCTGTTTATATACATCATTGTAAGCCTGTCGGAATATTCACATGTGCGGTTTCCCAAAGCGCTACCAGCGTCGCCATCTCGTGTTTAGCAGTCATGAGAACTGCTCGAGGGATGGTTTGGGGAACAGTACCCGGTTTATGTCGCTGCTTCCTGAACAGCAGGCATGCGTTTCTCTGGTACTAGAAGGCGCCAAGAAATTCGAGTTTGTCGTTTTGAAAGTTGTGGCATTAACTGTGAGGCAACAGCGATAGAAGGTAGAGATAAAAAATTACTCTCGAAACCACGCTGATGACGCCGGGTAGGCAGAAACATGTCCGTGTGTTAGTATAATTTTTTCTCTCCTTTTGTTGCGTTTGCCGTGAATTATTCCATTAATACCACGAGGAAGCTAAGCTATCTTAGCATTATATTTTTTGGTTACTAATTTTGAGGTTGAGAATGTAGCCTAGCTTAAAGGTGGGTGCGCAAAGTGTCGCTTCTCGTTTCTTTTTATTCTCCAGAGAGCTTGAAGCCAATTTCAGGTTGACAGACAGGAATGATAAAGTGAGAACTTTTGGAAAATAACCGCATACAAACCTTCCTGTTCAACAATCAATAATTTAACAACTGTAATAAATGTTCACAGCAAGGTCTCTCTATTTTAGTTTTTGACGGTGTTTCTTAAACTTGTTGAAATATGTAATTATCTGACAGAGATTTCGGATATTTTCGGTAAGTTCTTTGTATTCTTCTATATACGAAGGCAGTTTGTAAATATCTTTGTGTAGATAAAATACAATAATATAGGATTGTCAAATTCGAGGATCATAGTGCAAAGTTTACTAAGCGACTGTCAAAGAACATCTAAAAATTTTGTCATGGTTACGCCGTAATGAAGTACTCTGTATATTGTGAATCGTTCCTTCTAAGCAGTACCAACTTAAAATCAATTTACTGTCACTCCAGATATAGCTATCCCAGTGTTAAAGAAAAAGTGTTATAACAGAGGTTCGGATTTATACTTCGAATATACTTGGTGACAAATTACTTCTTTATATCCAACATGCGCCTACACATATGGTATTACTTTGTCACGTGTCAAATATATCTTGATGCTGTCAGATAGAATAATTTTTGGAATTTGTGAATTAGTACAAACTAAATTTTCAGTGCTTTGCCGTAAAGTTATCATAAAGCAACTAATAGTTTTTGTTAATGGCGAATGTTCCAAGGTACGATTTAGCTAAAATTTAATGTGTAAGTTATTGTTTAATTTCTAACATTCCAGTCTTACCTATGAACAAACTGAAATAGCTGTTAATTATATAACATCCTGTATTCCCCGGAAACCCAAAGTTGGTATAATATGCGGCAAAAAACTAAGTAAGATCCGTTTTAGATCATCGTAGGTACTTGGTAATCGTTTCATTTTCAGGTGGACTTGCTGATGTGATGGAAGACAAGATCGATATTCCATACGAATCCATTCCTGACTATCCTCAGGTCGCGCCAGATCCTACGTGCGTTCTAACTTATGGTACAATCGAAGATGTACCGACGCTATGCTTCAGAACTAGATTCTATATCAGAGAAGGATACACGGCCGACAATATAATCCTACCGATCAAAATATTAAAAATGTTGGGAGCGCAATTGGTGATCCTTACTAACGCAGTAAACGCGCTAAATCCCGACTACTCGATTGCAGACGTGATGATTGTAAAAGATCACATTAATTTAGTTGGATTTAGTGGCAATAGTACGATTAAATCCACCGATCCGCGATGGGGTTTTCATCAGGCACCGATGAACTATAACCAGCGCCTTCGCGAAAAGGCGATGAAGGTCTTCACCAATTCTTCATTTCAAGGGGAGGTCCACGAAGGTATCCTCGTTTGTTCAGGTGGCTCAGAATATCAAACCGTGGCCGAAGCGCATCTTCTAAAGCAGTTGGGTGGCGATGCGGTCGGCTCATCTATTGCCCATGAAGCTTTAGCCGCTGCACATTGCGATGTAGATGTCTTAGCCGTGAGCGTCATCTTCGGGATAAGTGCTACAACTTACCATAATGAAGACAAGCAAATAGATTTGCAAGCTACGCAAATGTTGCAACCGCTCATAAAGCTATACATGGTAGAGATAGCTCCTGATCTCAAGCCGGGAATGTCAAGAGAACAACTTTCGGGGAGCAAAACTCCGCTACAAAAAGATGCTGCAAAGGTAACCGAGGAACTTCAAACTCCCACAGAACCAGTTTCAGAGGCAGAAGTCCAAGTATCTCCAATGGATCAGAAGCAAAGCGTAGGAACGTCGAATGAAGCGGAAGGTGCGTCTGGATCAAAGACATCTGCCGAGAAACCGGTTCCCGAAGCGGGAGAGACACCTAAAAAGAAGAGAAGATATTGCGAATGTAAATCTGAGAGGTCCGATACTGATCCCAAATCTGTTGAAGTAAGTCCTTTGGCTAGCGCCGCAGCTGAACGGCCGAAAGATGAAGCCGACAGAAGAAAAACAAAGAATTGCACATGTAGAAATAAGCAACAGCAAACAGAGTAATAGTTCTAGTAAAATAATTCCTCTTCTTCAAAAAAATATAATACAAAGATTTCCTTAAGTAAGTATTTTGCATATAACTATTAAGAAAGGTTGGACGAAATACTAAAAGTAACGTTATATACAGTTTGTGCTGTATACTGAGGGGAAACTAACATATGGATCACCAAAGATGACAAAGGCAGATGAAATTATTACTTTTTTGCAGCGACTAGACAGACTCGTGTTTTGTCGACTCTCACGAAAACCGGTACGCAAGACGAACCCTTTCTTATGAGACGAATAGACACGGGTCTGTCTAGTCGCTGCAAAAAAGTAATAATTTCACTCGCCTTGGTCAACACTATAGATCACATATATGTAAGTACATACTACGCATTTTTTTCTGTGGAGAAACGCTCTGAGCGGATGAAATGAATGTTTGAAGAATAGAAATGTTCCACTCTGCCTACGCGCATACTTGCCAACGGCAAGAGGTAGACAAAAATTGTTTGTTTGAGTGAGTTTTATTAAGCAGACAAGAAGAAAAAAATGTAATTCTCTGAAAGCAGCTATTAGATGTGCTTGCAAGTGTGGCTATGTCGTTGCAATAAATTTTTTTTTAATCCTCACCGTTTGTAGATTGAACTTGTCTATGAAAATGAGATAAGGAAGATTATTAATAATCTGAAAAATAGTTATACGAGAGTATACCAAGCATTCTAGTGAAATTAAGCGCTGATGCGATTATAGAATCTTCGTACGTTGTCATTAGTACTTCTTTCTCCGAAGGAATTTTTCCTAGCCGATTAAAATTCGCGATGGTGACACAAGTTTTAAAAAAGGTCATCCTCCTTTAGAAAAACGCAACACGGCTTTCTTAAGAGACATAGTGTAAAAGTTGCTATATTTCCAATTCACCCATAAATTGGGAGAATGCCTTGAATCAGGTGGTGTGGCGTGTGCCGTACTTTTGGATTTGTACAGGACATTTAACTGCATCTCCTTTCCTTCGTTATTAAAAAAAACTTTACCGTTACGGTATTCGGGAAAATGCTTCGCCTGGATAGGGTCTTATTTATCACGATGCAAACAGATGGGTAAACTGAGGGATGTAGCGTTAGGGACTTCCGTCCTGTCCTTCGCCCTGGATATTTCCATTGGCATACCACAAGGAAGCATATTGGGGCCTCTTCATGATATTTACGAATGACGTTCTCATCGATAATTCTTTCATGGTAAATTAGGCAGGAGACACCAGTCTTCTGTTAAAAAGTGAACTATTTACTGGCATTGCTTAAAGCGGTAATCACGTCATGAGCACAATGGACGACTGGCTGAATAGTGATGGCCTAGTTTTTGCAAGGCAAAGCGCATCTTGTTTAGATCTGATAGGGAATTGCGCAAATCGTTACACACGATCTTTAACAAGCACAGCTATGATTTAGTAAATCAAGCTAGTCTATTGGGTGTTGCTATTGACGAAACTCTCTATCTATCTATCAGATTTCTTGCATTGTTGTGTGGAATGGAGCCTTATTCAGCACATGATTTTGTGAATGGTTTGTGATTTTTTCAGATGCTCTGTATTTGACTTGTTTTCATGTAGAGCATGTTTTTTTGTTATTGTCATTCTATTCACAATTTTTGGAATTTATTCATTCAATAAGAGTAAACGTGTTTTAGGAAGTTTTTAACGTATCACGTAATAAGCAAAAGCAGTTTAGTTAGATGCGCGTGTATACAACATACGTCTATCGTCGCGCGAAAAATAAGCTTTAGATTGTACAAATAGAACACGCTACAGCTGTACATTAAAAAACACGTTGAGTGGGTCAGGATTGTTTGCTGTACAAACATTACGAACCAGTCGAAAAGCTCTTTGATGCGACTTAAAAGGTGGAGCCGCTCCGCGATCGTTTAACCGAAATGTGAGCAAGTGCAGGTGTCGTTGCTAAATAATTAAGTGTTTAACAGATGCGGTACGCGCAAATTGGCATCGCTAATGTCTTGTCGTGGCACGACCGGGCGTCAAAATTTTCGCAAGTTCGTTTTATTTTCGTGAGGCGGTCGTCGTGTTTTAATATGTTCCGACTGACTCACTTATTTTATTTATATATATATAAAATTGGTCGACATATCCAAGTATATTTTAAACGGTTCCGTCTATGCGAAATAGTTGAGAGGTTAGTATGTAGCGTGTAAATACACCCACGTCGATGTAGCGCCTAATAAAATGTGCATAGTTGAAGCCACTCTAGACGATGCTGTCTACGATCACGAGTTTCGCAATAGAAGGAAGTCGTTAATCCTTGTTTTACATTAAACTGGAACGATGTAAGATTTGGTACCATCGCAACTTGTTTCCAAACAAAACGAAAAATTACAGTAAAGTATTTAAATTGGATGTTATTCTGGGGTATTGAACAACAAACGTAGGATAGCGTACTATTACACCCGGCCCTCTAATTACAACTACATGGAGCATTTGCTGACAGTAACGTTCATGAAAATACTGACATGGAATTGAAAGAAGATGTGAATGTTGTATAATAAGTTTAGTAACTTGTTTTCTCGCATAAATAAACAAAGCAACTCAAATCAAAGCAACAACAATCTGATTTTTTGGTTTCTTCTTTGGGTTCTCTTTCTAAGAAAAGTAACTTAAATATACGTGTAATATATTTTTAATAAAATAAAAAATAAACGCGCTTTGAAACACTCAAACTCAAGAAGGATTGTTCATACTCTTTGATGAGCAATGTAGCGTATTGGAGGTGTATATAATGATTTTTATGAATGGATTCAAATATAATATCACTTCATCAGTATTGGCTGGTATCACCAAGTTCTACCATCAGTCCAACTCTGAAAATTAGATATACACCTCTCAAAATAAATTGATACAAACTTTTACATTCTAACAACATAAAATGCTTTGAGCTTTAAGCAAATGGGCTGGATCATCCTGAAGTTAATTCGAAAAAAAATGCATTAACTGGTCAAACAGTTGGGTGATTCCTGAGCCTGCGCTTGACTATACAAAGTTAAATGCTGTTCGTTTCAATCCAACCAGAGTCAAATTTTTCTGGCGGGTTTGGTACAGCTTCATTATGTTGATTTTGAATGTAAGCTATGAATGTAGCTAAGGTGTTTGAAAAGATGTTAAAAGCTCAAATTGCACATTTTATGGAGAAGTGTGATATCTTATTTGATAGGCAATTTAGCTTCCGGGATGGAGCGTCTATACAAGATGCAATAGTACACCTGTCTTCTATTATATATGAAGCTTTAGATAGGTTCTCTGTATTTTTATCGACCTAGTATCAGATCTTCAACTTACTAAAAAATTATATTGCGGTTAGAGAGAGTGTCAAAGGTTATTAATAACATTAGTAAACAAGAAACAATTGATTGTCGGATTTCGCAGCCCCGTATTGTTCAATAAACGGTTTATTTAACCTGGAGAAACAGAACGGTCGGAGAAAGAAGCTATTTTTACATATCGCAGAAAATTTATGACATCATCCCTTTAGAAATAAAAAATACAAACTCTTTGGCCCAACACAGAAGGGACATTGGGGAATGGATACACAATACGGACCGATTGAGATTTCATCAAGTAATAGATTTAAAGAATTTTTGTAGGCTCTATGATGGAACTAAATTCCTTTGTGCACGAGGGGACAATCACCCATAAGCATATACACGCAATACGCTATGTTAGGGTTTCGGACGTTTTCACAAACAAGTAGTGATACTTCGGCGAAATTTATGGTCATTAATCTACATACATCGCTACAATTCATTCGTTCATTCACTCACATAGCGTTTTTTTTTTCATGTAAAATATATGAAAAAATATGTAATAATTTATGAGCGTCTCGCCTGGAAAGTCCAATGTGAAAATCTTATAAATAAATTCAATTCGCCGTGTCACTTGTTCAAAAGTTGCTCAGGTGGACCTAATCAAAAACAATACATGTTCCTTTCTAGCTGTACGCTATTGTTGCTATAAACATCATCACATAAAAGATTGCGAGGTTACCCTTAGATGAGTTTGATTTTTTATTCGCAAGTAATAAAAATCCAGAATGTACGTATTTCAGGATTATTCAACGAACGTTAAAATCCTTTTTATTTTTGCTTGTCATTGACCTATGAGACTATTAACTTAGAACTAGACGTGCTTGTACGGAATAAAGATAGTTGAGCCGTGAACCATAACGAGGACAGGTGCGTTGCGTTCTTCCGCGTGTCGAACTCGAGGATCGTCTTTCTTATCGACCGCCGGGCTCGCCTAATATAACCGATCCACCTGCCCATAGATGACGGGGACTCGTCGCGTCGTCGAAACGATGAAACCGGCTAAACAAAAGGTGCACGCATATACAAGCCGCTGCCGACGACGGTGATAGCGTAGCGGTAATATCGGGAGGATGTGAAGGAGCCCCCACGGACCGTCGCCATAGTAACGCAGGGGTATCCTGCGCGCCGAATCATTGGTCGGCCGTATGCCGGGCTCTCCCTAACGACTCCGACTAGTGAAAGGCAAGAGCCTCGACGGCGACGGGCTATCAAACGCACACACCGGTGCGGAACGGGCTCGGGGAACGAGATTCGCGTGGTCCGCCGTTCACTTTGTACATACATACCATACATATTACACGACGCATCCATAGACTTCTTTGATTTTTGTAGCGATCTATGGGACTTTCTAGTTCTACGATTTGAAATTATCACGTAAATAAATAGTTTTTGATTTTGCTTGTTTCGATTGGATATTCTAGTAGAAATTGTAATCAAAAAGACCCAATGGTGTTGTAGAATAATCGAGTTAGATATAATAAAGACAAGTCAATAGTAAAAGCGTTGCTAAACGGAGTGTTTTTTCATCAAAGGGAAGGGTTGTTTTAAATTCTGATAGAAACTGTGTGCTATTAGGGTGCAGTGAAATCGAAATATTTTATAGTTTATCAGTGAAATTGTTTTTAAACATCTTTTTTCAGGTAATTTAAAATTCGAAAAGGGGTTTGTTTACATTGCTTGTATGGTGTCTGGTTCGCTAAGTTTTATATATTTTTTTTTGCAAGTAACTTAAGTATTTCTGTTGAATTTTTTTAGTGATTTAGGAAATTGTTCTGTGATTACAATGAAAAACCTCCAAAATTGGAGGATATTTTTGAAAATGTCATAAGCTACTTTTTCATTACTAGGTACTCTGTTTTTTTTTTTTAATCTGTTACAATATCCTAAATATCAACAAAAGTATCCAATTTGGATGCGTAATGGATATGACATCTTTTCTGTTTTTTTTTTTTTTTTTTTTTTTTTTTACATTAAAGTTAAAGTTTTACATATACTCGTCCATCCGATAAAAATTTTCGGTTGGAAGTACCAACGCAGTTGTTTTATTAAGTAAGAATTCAAAAATGTAATAATATGTGTGTTCTGTTTAAGATGATAACGTTGACAGCTACTTCCGGTATAACCGAAAATCCTAGATTTTGGTTCGATAGTGCATGACTTTAGCATGTAACCAAGTTTTCAAAATTTTTCGACGTATAGTCTTTCATATATCGATCCATGCAGTTCATTGTGGGACATCCTGTATATAGTTATTTCTCTTTTTCGTAAATCTAAAGCGGCAATTTAGATAATTTGCCATTTAATACAAGAAATAAAAAATAAAATTACTATGGAGGGAAAAATTGTATCATCACATTAGCATCTTTATCCATCCAAAAAATTTTTTTCTCCTTACTCAAGCTTTCTTTAACAGTCCCTATACTTTTATATAGCCTAGTATATTTGATGCGAAAAATATATACAAAATAGTAAACATTATCATTTCAATGCTTTGCTAGAACCTTCGGCTTGGTTATTATTAAAAGCCAAAATATTATTTATTTTTCTGGGAAAATCTTTCTTTTAAGTACAATATCCTTTATAACTATGATTATTCTTTTAATACATGGAATATGATATAGAATCACTTGTATTCAGTTACGTTATTGTTCAGCTTAATACCACGATAAGAGTCAGTTTCATAGGATTGGTCCATATGAAATATCTTTTATCCATTTACATCAATCTTGATTATGAATTACGTATTTTTGTATTTAAAAGCAAATCTTTGTTATTCAACTCGAAAAAAATAATTTTTTTATCGTTGAATCGATTCACCATTATGTTCACTAGTTGCAGCTTGGAAAAATAAATTCCTACCACTTAAGGTCGTTTTGACTGTTAAAAACACATCTCTTGAAAGAAAATTAATATATGACTTGATATTTCTCGTAACTTAAATTTCATATTCGCAGCACTCTAATATCAAATATACAGCCTTGACCACATGTATAGGAAATTCCTGATTACATTAGCATTCAATTTCAAAGGATATAAGTGTGGTGTAAGACAGGCGTCCACACCGACTGAGCCAACCTTCAAAGTCAATGTAAGTATGGAGGTGGCCAATTCTTTTGTTTTCCTATAATTTTTTAATCCGCGCACTTCTTTGTTTAGATGGTTTGCGAGGTCCGTCTCGGCTCTTTACACTTGACACTGCAGCCACGCGAGATAACCCCGAGTGGTTGTCTCAGGCAGTGTGGATCCTAAACGCCCTTGGAAATTTTTCAATTCCGCAAGCAATTTCACCTCGCAATTCCGGCAAAAAGATCACATTCGTATGTATTTCGCTAACAATTTGGTGAATTATCTAAAAATTCTTAAAAAATCCCAAAAACAAAACGATAAATTTGCAGTTTACCTGTACTAAAATTAGAAGCTCTCAACTGTCTTGCAAAAGACAATAATTCATAGAACATAAACATCTAGCCTCTTCGTACAACAGTAACGATAATGGTGATCTCCCTTGACCAATGATGATCAATTTAAGCCAACGTATGACGCAACATGCATTTCTTTATTCGAGATTCTTCTACCTAATCAAAGTTGTCCGCAAAATTTAAAACTCATGTTTGTCAATTATACCAAATGTCCGCTAATCTGCAAGCTTCTGCTTTTCTGTTAAAGCAGAGATTAAGCTCGTAATAGCGTTAGAGACACCTTGGCATTGCGTTGAGATGGTGAAACCCCATCGCACTTTTTCAGCATGTCAGTATCTTGCCATGACAACCCAGATCTTCCGATTCTTCACTGATCGAAAACGAGTGGGGCATTGTGGCAAATCCTGGAAGCTTTTCGGTATAAATTGCAGCTTGCTTGGGGTACCATACCTGAAGAGGACATCGACTACCTACTGGAATCAATGTCACGAGGAGTGAGGGAGTGTGAAACTAAAACGAGGCCCAACACATTATTGTGTTAATCCTTCATTCTTTTTTGTTTTAATTATAATCAATTAGTACCTTTGATTAGTTATACGTTTCTGCTAAGTTGCAATTTCCATGTCATGTAGTATATTTTCTCTCTGTCTTAAGTATTTACATAACAGAAATGATGATTAATTATCATAATTATTTACTCATCATTCACCATTTAGAAATAGGTACGTTTCGATCATGAGCCCAAATTCCATTGGCGTTACGAACACTCCACATTACTTTCCTTTGAAATCAAAAAACAGTCTAAATATTGGATTTTCTTACGAGATTTAATGCATATGGTCAAGTCTGTACAAAATTAAACCCTAGAAACCTTGTTCTAAATCAAATATAAGCAGCGTATCTCCGATAAAGTGCGGCGCTTCACGCGTAACATGTGAACATGTCGAGTGGCAGTGAAAGAATGGTCGAAAGTGTAAATTCACCCGGCTATTACGGGCGATCCGGCATCTTAGAGACGCACGTTCGCGGTCAATGGTATCGTGTCTTTGTAACGCTGGAGGACGATTATCTCAGCATCACCTTGGACGAGAGCTACGAAAACACGACCACTTTAAACGGCACCCTCAACAACAACATTGAAACGCCGAGCGGTCTAAGCGATACGCCCGACGTTCCCGACTCGGTCGCTAACCAGAAGCGCATGGTGCGGGTCGTCAAGTCGGACAACAACGGCCTCGGCATCTCGATCAAGGGCGGCAAGGAGAACAAGATGCCCATACTGATCAGTAAAATATTCAAGGGGATGGCCGCCGATAAGACGGAGCAGCTGTACGTCGGCGACGCTATACTGTCCGTTAATGGAGAGGATCTGAGGGAGGCGACGCATGATGAGGCGGTGAAGGCGCTTAAGAGGGCAGGAAAAGTCGTGGAACTTGAAGGTAAAAATGATAGAGCGTAATTATGGATGAGAAAGTAAAATACAGGGTACAGGGTTAGGTAGGCGTGTTAGAAGATAGTTATGATAGTAATAATCGTCCAAGTTTGAGAAGGGAGTCATTCTTTATAATTTATATTTTAACAGTACATATTATGTACGCACACGAACATTTTTTTTTAGCCTATCGTTGATTTTTACTTGGATCCAGGGTCGTCCTATCCAATAGGCACAGTACGTACTGGGTCGGTAAATTCATCTCCAAAGCCCGACAACTCAATTACAACCTCTGGCAGAAATCTGTCAAGAAGTTAAACCTTTTGTACAATATTTTGCATGCTGTTCTCCGTTTCTCGATCTCAGTATTAAGTCAGTCTGTTTTGGTAGCGTAAAATTGTTGAGTACGACGTATATCGCTACAGCACTCAGATTAAAACTTCGTCGTTAAATTGCTTCTGCTTTCGCTTGCGTCGTGTAGCTTCTCCGTAATCAGGTTCCATGAAATCTTTTGCCACGCTTTCAAGTGTCTCGAACTTGTTGCGGTATTATGGAAGTACTTTATAAGAGCATCGCACAGTTTGATGTTGGTTCACGGCTCAGCGCTTGGGTCCTCTAAGGCTACATTGATAATATCAATCTTTCCAAATCACAGTGTTCTAAATTAGTGATTTGGCTTCATGATTAGCTGTTGATCGTTGATGTTCACTATCAGCGCCGTCATATAATGCTAAGTAACTTGCATTGAAAGCTTTTGTTAGATCACTTCGTGCAGATCATTTTGTTTCTGATAGCTTTGTAGAGCAAATTATTTTTTCTTCTTCTTTTGGTGTTTGTTAAGAGTTGACCATCTCTTCTGTGAAACTGAGAGAAAACTATAACTGTATAACACTGTGTTTACTACTGTAGAACAACACTAATCGGTGTTTGAAAAGGATTGGCTCGAAGGAAATCAGCTAATGTCGTAGTGTTTGATGTCTTCCAGCGAGTAACTTGTTTACATTCATTACGAGAATACGCGTATGATATATTTACCATTTTTTTTTCCACAAGTTCGACGGATTATGGTGAAATTATTCTTTTTCATTTATTAATAGCACTTTGTTATTGAATATTTTTACGCACGGTGCATAATTACAGGCGTAGGTATTAAGATTTGCCAACAGTATAAATTTGCAAGCGAAAAAATTGCACTTATATACCATTACAGTACGCAGACAGATTATCTATACAAAAACTTCGTAAACGATGTTTAATAGAGCATTTTTTTTTACGTAACCATCTATTCACGCAATAATTTTTCTCCGCGTCCGACAGCGATAAAGAACGTCGCGTCCTCCACCCACGCACGTAACTCTAGAAACGTTTCAATTAATTTTAACGCCATGTATAATATATCAACGTCCATTACCGCGGATAGGTTGTGTATTTGATATGTGTGATGATATTTGAATAAAATAACGCAATTGAAACGATTTTACAATTTCAATGAAGCAGGCTCCGAATACATTAGCATTCTTTTACATTTTAAGCGAATTGATTTATTATTTAGCGAAGTGCTCCTTGCTCTATACATTTAACCCGTTGGAATCGCGAAGATCTGTTGCTGTATTTTTGGGTTAAGTGGGGTGGGTTTGTTATTTTAACGCAGTTGGTAATAAGAATTTTTGGTTTTCATATCATGTATTAGCAACAATCTTGTGAGCGTTGTTTCACCTGCCACTTATTAATTTTCGGTAAGCATAGGCCGCTTGTACTGCTGAGCAGATATGATAGCAGCTAACTTCGTTTACTGGAAGAAATCATTCAGATCTTGCTCGTCTTGCTTAATAAATTCAAATATTCGTTATGCTCTTCTTGTTATGCTTTTGTGTTGTTTACAATACTACGCCACAGTCCTTGCTATCATTATTAAGAAGAAATTGGTTAAAGCCGAGAGGGCTGAGAATATAGAGGTGAAACTAAAAAACATGTAACAAATTCCTGCGTCTTATTTTTTTAAATGTAAATATGTATAAATACAACAGATACAACAGGGCGAATACCAATTAATGCAGAAATATCTTTACTTTCATAATCTTGATCATATTTATTAACATTGCTATAAAATCTGCTGGTTTTCCCTTATTTCTTTACACATAACATTATTTTATTTTATAATTTCCTAAAATATTTAAGTTAATTGTTAGAGAACAACACTCTAGGTATAAAAAACACAGAAAATGCAAACACTCAAAGCGGTATTGTATTCTGACAATCTCTTTTCGATCTCTCTGTATAAACGTAGTTAAATGAAATCATGCAAATGAGACAACACGTATTTTTTTTATGTGAATTTAATTTTTTTTTTCATTTTTCATTATTAATATGGCAAGTAATTTCAAATTTCGAGAACATTTCTAGAGCATTCGGAGCATGCTCGGAGCGGGAGTTGGAAACTCAGAGCAATCAGAATTGAACTCGGTGCAATTCTTATCGTTCTGGCTAGAGGAGCAAGAATTGGTCAAGAGTAATGTAATAACTGATGTTTATAAATACAACAAAGGCAAGTTTGACCAATGCACTTAGCCTCTCACAATGAAATATGCAGGAATTGTGTGTTCCATTAGCATTGCTCGATTCAGAATTTTTGAACTGGAATTGCAAGGTCTGAGTGCGTTCTAATGAAATTTAATGGAATACGTCATTGGTCTGTGCAACTGTGCACTCTGAGCAAATCTAGCACCTTATTCAGCAAAGTTCTGAGGAAATCTAGCACCTCAAATCTTATAACAACTGGCAGCAACACTGCTTGTCGTTATTGTCGTTATTGTCGTATAATGTAATCTTGCTACTGTTACTGTTCAAACTCAAATGTCCAATGCGCAAGCAACGTTTATACCTAAATATTTATAAAGTTTATTTTAAGAGCATAAAGTAAACATTGTTGTAAAATTTATTGATTTTGAGGTTGCGATCACTTGGATAGATTTGAACTTTGAAGGGTATGTTTGCAGTTTGCAAACAGACTTCGAGGTTGAAGTTGAGCTTAAGAAAAATACAAGCGCTTCACATAAAATACACCATAGTGTAGCAAATTGTTGCAGGATACAAATGTAGCCTTTTTTTTTGTAGTATGAGTATAGCTGCCACACCTTTTTTTATGACATACAACGATTGTTTAGTGTCAGCAGTAGTATTTAATTTATTTATTATTTTGTTGATTTTTTTGATTTTATTACCAAGAGTTATCCAGTGCAATATAGTTTAGTCTGAGTTAGCTGTTCGACTGATATAGACGCGTTTTCGAAGCACCGTAACTATGGAAAGAAGATGTGAAGCAGAAATTATTCGACACCTGCAAGGAGTGTCTGTAGAATGTAAAAGTAATATATATCGGTGGATCGATCGTTTTAAAACTGGTAGAACATTAGTAGAAGACGATCCACTCAGTGGTCGCCCGAATACGTCGGTAAACGAAAGAAACATTACTGCCGTGGAGGACTTATTGAAATAGGACAGGCGAATGACTATTAATCAAATTGGTGTACGCCTATGAATAGGTATACGACAAGTTCATGACATCTTGCATGACTGTTTGTGCGTAAGCAAGGTTTTAGCCTGCTGGGTGTCAAGCCTGTTGAGACAGAAGTTCAATAAGTCATCAACTTTAAGAGCTGTTAGCCCGTTACAGTGACGAATTTGGGCAACGGATAATAACCACGGACGCAACGTGGATTCCTTATTTGAATCCTTCGACCAAAAGTCAATTCAAAGAATGGAGTAAACCGGAATAACGGCATCCACTTAAGGCGCGTGTAATTTCGTCTGTTGAAAAGGTAATGCTTACTGTACGAAGGGATTATTTTTATCGATTATCTCTTGAAAGGTACTACAATTAACGCAGAATATTATTCGAATTTGTTATCCGAACCATCGTGGCAGGCACTTGTCAGAAAACAGCTTAAAAAGTTGCATAAGCGTCTATTATTGCAACAGGATAATGCAAGGAAGACGAAGGATGTTTTGAACGATTTACGATGGGAATTGCTTCCGCATCCATCTTACTCACCAGATCTCGCACCCGGTAATTTTCATCCCCGTTTTGAAAAAACGTTTACGAGGTGTTCAATTTGAGCGTTTAACTAAGTGGACTGCGGAGACATCGAAAAAGTTCTTTGAGGACGGCTTCAAAAATCAGTTTATCGTCGGGATAAATGTATTCAGTAAAACTACATTAAAATATTGATGAAAATGGACAAAATAAAAACATTATAGCTAAATTCTTAGAACTTTGGAAACCTCCCCCGTATGTACACATATTTATTACTTCTTATATACAAGCTGAAAGCAAGTTCAATGATTTGCAGTAGTTATACCTAGACTTGCATTGGATTTGTTTTTATGGCCCGGACAATATTTTTTACTATTTTCTCAAAATTAAAGATCATATTTAAGAGGTTTCTGATCATCTGCCTTATTTAATACATTTATTTGTACACTTACGAATCACTTTCTCACACTTATTCTTATTACAACTCATCTATTAGTTCACAGAAAATTTACTGAAACTATTAATACGCCCACAAGAGAATAACAACCTACTTACGCGATCCATATATGCAATCTCAATTACGGACATATGTATTCCAATCATCGCTTAACATGCTTCACAACTATGTCAGAGTTCATCGATTATATAAATTGGCTTCGTTATTGCGAGGCTAGCAATTCCGAACTTCATTCTCCGTGGTATATCTTCTGGATTTTATGACTACGCGCAAGATGTCCATTTTATGACCGTCTCATATTTATTTCAATTAGCGTATTTAATGGCTACTGCGCGTTTATACGCCGATGTATGTGAGTGTCTAGTTTCATCGCTGAAGGAGTTTTTAAGTTCAGTTTTGTTTAAGTAATTACATATTTATATAGTAATGTAAGATGACGATGGGTATGTGAAAGGAAGGACCTAATAGTTTTCATGGTTCTTGTTACGCCTACGCCTATTTGAAATACAAGAAAGTACAATAAAGCAATAATTTTATTAAATATGAAGCCATATGAAGCCAAGGTTCAGTGAAATTAATTTTTTAATAAAGAAATTGGAAAGTGATCTTGATATTTTTATGAGCAAACGCATCTGAGGCTAAAAGTCTTATCGGTGATGGGTAACTATGGGTTTGTTGGCCAGGTTTGCAAATTTCACGAGCGGTCCGGATAATAAATTCAAATAATATTCTGCGTTAATTGTAGTACCTTTCGTCGGATAATCTATAAAAATAATCCGTTCGCAATCCCACAATACAGGCAGCATTACCTTTCCAACAAGCGGAACTGCACGCACCTCAAATGGAGGCTCTTCTTCCAGTTTACGTTATTCTTTGGATCGGCTTTTGGTCTCAAGATTGAAATAAGAAAGGACGTTTCGTCAGTAGTTATTTTCTGTTGCCAAAATCCATCACCGTAACGGGTTAACAGCTCTTGTTGACGGCAAGTGTCAGGCACATTGAGTTCCTGTTCTGGTTCCAACAGTCTTGGCACTTAGCGGACTGAAACCTTACGTACATCCAAACAATCATATAAGATGTCATGAACTTGCTTCTTAGGCGTACACTAATTTTACGCCAGTAATGTTTCTTTCCTTTACTGACGTATTCGGACGACCCCTGCGCGGGTCATCTTCCACCAGTTTAAAAAAAAAATCAATCCACCGATATACACTTCCTTTAGATTCTGCAGACTCACCTTCTTCTTTTTCTAAATTATTGCTCTTTGAAATTTAACCGCATTTTCCATGGTTACAAAGACAGTACTGTGAAAACGCGTCTATATCAATCGAACACCTGACTCGGGCTGAACTATATTGCACTGCATCGCTGTATAAATATGTCGCGACTTGTCTATCACCAATAGCACTGCCTATAAGCTCCGAGTAACTTAAAGCACAATTCCCAGAACTTTAGAAACATCCCTTGTATTGAGTGTTGCTAAATCGTTCTTGTTGCATTGCTTCTGTAAGCTCATCCAGCATTATGTGAGGACGGCAATCATTAAGTTTTTCACATTTTCTTCAAAATTATTGATAACAATGATTTTTTCACGATGCAGGCTTGATGAAGACGAGCATTATCGTAGACAAATTTCTTCAGAAATTTCGTGCAAATGGCCCAGAGATCAGTAGAGTATACAAGTCCCTATACCACCCCGCATTCATGGGTAGAGATGACCAAGGCAGGTGAAATTATTACTTTTTTGCAGCGACTAGACAGAGAGTCGACAAAACACGAGTGCAAAAAAGGAATAATTCACCTGCTTTTGTCATCTCTATTCACGGGTTGATTTCCCAAAACTACTAGCTCGGTGCGACCGACAACATACGTAACACTCTCATCTTAAAATGGCACACGTGGAGTTATGCTTTTTTCTCCACGCTTCCTCCACACTAAAAACTCTATCAGAATGGCGTAGAGCGAGTCTGGGCTTTTCAGAGGAAAGGCTTCTTTCTTAATGATGAGCCTCCCACGACAGTCGAGTGGGAGGAATCGTGAATAACCGGTTTTTTTTATTAGTGGATCACTTCAATTCAATAACATCCCCTTGCAAATAAGCCTACATTTACAAGTGTTCTTAGTCTTTGAAAAGCAAATGTTTTGTAAATTTAATTGTTTAATTGTTTTATGCTAAATAAATCTATAAAATCGCATTCGCTTATTACAATGTTAACTCGTGCAAACAGAAAAAAAAATCAATACAATCGTTTCTTAGTAAGCTGATATAAAACTGACTCCTATTTTTCCATTGTTTATTATTTCAAAACAATCTTCTCGTTATCACGTGTACACATAAATTCCATTGTCTAGTTTTCTTGTTACATCGTTGTTGTCGCCGAGTATTTCAATACGAAAGACGAGCACGCTCAACAACATCGTGGAAGGCGAAACAATTCCATTTTAACGTCGCTACATTAGCACGCGAAAGGTGTTGCGTACCCTGGTATCTTGGCAATAAAAGAGACGCATATACGTCGCCGAGTCTATGCATCACGTTCAATAAATATTGATGCATGGGCTGCCGTATAGGTAAACAAAACGCCAAGGCACTTTTACCTGCCTGCCCGCCTGCATCTATACCAGCGGTTCTCAAACTTTATTTTTCGCGTACCTTTCAAATGCGATGTAGATCAAACGCGTACCACCGAACTAAATGTACCATATGTGGTACATATCCACCAAACTTGTAGCGTAATAAGACACCGTTAAACATTCAACAGATTATTATTGTAATGAAACAACTTGTATTTTAAAGCGTTAAGTTTAATTAAAGAACAATAGACTTACAAATATTTTGTCTTAAACGTCAATGAGAATGATGGATCTGCATAGTCGCAATGAGAGAAGCAATGTTAGGTTCAATTGTAGTCAATTTCATACGCACATTTGGGTCAACATCGAGTCTATTTCGATATTTATTTTTAACTTCCAACATTGCAGAGAACCCAGTTTCACAAAGGTAGGTGGTTGAAAATGGAATTAAAAACAACAAAGCTTTTTTAGACAAAGTTGGATATTCATTTTTAACTCTCAACCAAAATTCGGACAACTGCAGTTTGGCAAACTCCATTTTTAAACCTCCATCGCAAGACAGGTCTATAAAAGATTCTTTTTCGTCGTTTGTCAGTGAATCGGGAATGCTCTCCAAAATAAAAGGGTTGCGAATCCAAAGGAATCCAGAATAGTCGTCTTGAAAGTATTTCCCAAACGCGTTAATCAGCATTTGGCAATGTTCTTTTATGTTATTAATAAAGTCGTCCTTCAAACTTATTGCATTTTCTGTCACAAAATTTTCCAAATTACAAAATGATTGTAGGTTTTTATTTGAAATACCGTCTTTTATCATTTGACATTTTCTGATGAAAGCCCTAATTTTATCATCTACCAAAAATCGATTTGTGGTTTTACCTTGCAAACTTAAGTTCAGATCATTCAGACGATTAAACATATCTGCTAAGTAAGCAACTGTTGTTAGCCACAACTCGTCTGTTAATCGATCTTGTAATTCAAAATTGGTTTCCATTAGAAACAATTGGACTTCGGAATGCAACTCGTACAACCTACTTAGCATACTTCCCTTTGAAAGCCATCTAACCTCCGTGTGCAGCAGCAAGTTTACATGAGCACTACCCATTTCAGAACACAATTTCGAAAATAAACGTGAATTTAAAGCTCGGGATTTGATAAAATTGACTATTTTGACTGCCTCCTGGAGAACATTCTTAAACTGATCTGGCATTTGTTTTGCTGCTAATGCCTCTCTGTGGATGTAGCAATGGGTAAAGGTACAATTTTCTGCAACTGATTTCACTTTGCTGGTAACACCTCCGTATTTTCCCGTCATGGCGCACGCACCGTCAGAACAGAAACCAACGCATTTCTTCCAATCTAGTCCATTCTCCGCAAAAAAGTCATTGAGTATTTTGAATACTTCTTCGGCCGTAGTTCGTGTTGGGAGTGCTTTCCAAAATAAATAATCCTCTTCTACTTTAGTTTCAAATATATACCGCACATAAACCATAAGCTGAGCATAATTTGTTACATCTGTGCTCTCGTCGAGCTGTATGGCGAAACAATCACTATTCTTGACGCGGACTAATAATTGTTCTTTAACATTCGATGCCATCAGTTCAATCCTGCGATGGACGGTATCATTTGACAGTGCTACAGTATCCAGCTTTCTAGCAGATGTTTCACCTAACATACATGTAACTATATCTTTTGCAGCAGGTAGCACCAGTTCTTCACCAATAGTATGAGCTTTTCCACATCTTGCAATTCTTAAACTCACTAAGAAGGATGCCATTGTTGCTTTTTCAGAACTGCCGACAAAGGACAACATAGTTTTCTTTCCGTCTTTCATCTCAGCCAACTTACGGACAAAATAATCCTTACTTTTATTTTCTAATGTAGAATGTTTTGTATTAAAGTGCCGCTTCAATAATGACGGTTTCATGCAATGATTTGAGAGAATTTCAAAACAGATCACACAGTGCGGCCTAGGCTCATCGTTTACGGTTGTGAACGTGAATCCCAAATTAATGTATTCCGCATCATATTTTCTTACTATTTTCCGTAATTTGGAAGGATTTCTTTCATATTCACCCACAACATATTCTGGTTCTGAAGTAGAATTTGATGGAGTAGCATTTTCCAATGTTTTTATGTCCCTTTTAAGCCACTTATCCATATTTTTCACGTGTAAGTTCCTGAACACAACTTAATAAACACGTTCGCACTACTATACAATTTTCACAACTCTGCACAAACACGCATTACTCTGCAATTTTCAAACATGCAGGGGATTTCCCATTGAATCAACACCAACAATACTATTGCCTTTGACAATATGAAAGGTATAAAATGTGAGAAGAGATAGATTACCGATTTCAGCCAATGTTTATTTTATTTGAAGGCAAATAAGTAAATAACGCTTATTATTTGTTCGCGTACCACCTTTGGTGGGCTCGCGTACCACTGGTGGTACGCGTACCACAGTTTGAGAACCGTTGATCTATACAATGTTACGTGTGTAGGTACGGCAGAACACGACTCCTCCGTTTCTATATCGACCGCGCTTTCGGTGCGTTTTCGCCGATATTAGAAAGGAGAAGCGGCCGCTGCGAATATATGTATATAAAAATGCGAAACGGAAGTTTACCGAAATAGCACGTAACTTATACATAACTCATTACCATAGCAACACTATGTTACGTGAAATTAAGCCATACGCGTATCCTTGACAAGAATCTAATTTATAGCCACAGTTCCCATCACCATCAATTTTCGCTATATACATACATATGACTATTAATGGATGCATTTTCTTCATTTTGTTTTTCTTTTCGGTTGGGGAAATTTAGGTTAGTTCGATGGGCATGCGTGCGTTATGTGCGTTTCCCCATGGTCGATTTCTGTAATAAATTACGCCCGAATGGAATTAGAAAACTATTTAAGAGATTGAAGGTGGTAGGGCTGCCAAATGTTATTAGGCAGGCATCCGATGGATGGTGATTGATGGAAATGTTAGTGTGACACTTAATATTAATCTAGAAAATAGTCGAGCTGGGGCAAAGATTGTTTTATATTTACGAAAAATACCTTTTCATTTTTTGCAAAAACAATGAAAAAAAAAACAATTGCTGGTGCAATTTGTTGTTTTTCAAAATATTCGCTATTAAGATTTATATGCTCTTGCATGCGTTTGGACCGATTTTCAAAACATTGTCTACGCATTTTTTGTTTGACATTTAGGAACAAAGAAGTCGTTTGGCGATAAATCAGTTTAATACTGGTAATGCAATATTAATTGGATATTTTTCTCCTTCAAACAATGAATTATTTGATGATTTGATCGTCTATCTGCAACGCATCAAGCACTGAGCTTTGGTGCGCCTGCAGAGAGAGAAGCTTAGTTTGGGTTGCAAATTGACGCTCTCACCATTCTGCACCTTTAAAACTGCCTACGACAAACAGTGAGAGATCGAGGAACTACACTTGCCACAACTAAAAATGCATCACCAAAAAACAAGTTACTCCAAAAATTAGGGTTGGTGCATTTTTAATTGCAGTCCGTATATTACAGCTTTAAATCACCACACATAAATTAGCAATTTATTAGACGAAGACCTTCAGAGTGACAAACGAATGTTAATATTGCAAATTGAAACGTACAAAAACAGCAATCTTTCTTGTGACGGAGGAGTTGCTGATTCCAAAGTTGAAGCCGCTACAAGCCTGAGAGATATAGCCAAATAAACAAGAAAGCTTGCAGGACTTTTAAAGAACTTTTTATCAAATTTTTCGTAGTAAATCAATAAAATTGCTGCAGATCAAACTACTCTAATCCATAAAATGTTATTTTGATTACATTAATGATAGCAAGGACTGTGGCATAGTATGGCAAATACTCACGCATACGAATCCTCGAAACGGCCGTGCCGGATTAATTAATTAAATTTCTGTGGTGCGGAGTGTGCCGACACTTTTGTGTTGTTTGCCATCTTGGTAACATAATCGATGCTGACTCCGAGTTAATTTTATTTAGTTTAGTTTTTTAGTTTTTTATTTGCAACCTTATGATGTTGGAAACATTATTACCATATGGCGGAGGACGAGTGCCAAGCTGATATTGAAAATAGAACAATCCAGTGGGACATGAAAAACAAAACATATACTGTTGTTTGGGGCAACTCTGTATTTGTCAGTTGAAGTTTATTTGTTGTATTTTGTGTAGTTATAATCCAAGTTTTTAATTTTTTTAAGTGCCAACATAAGTGAAACAATGGAACTAACTAGAAAACATTTTCGAATCACGATTTATTATGATTTCAAAGGAAGTTTAAGCATAAGGAAAGTCTAGATTCTTTGGCTACGGCCGCTACCGACGAAGAAATTGTTGCTGTTAAAGAAACAACTGAAGAGGACAAGAGAGACATTTTTGCTGTAATACAGCATTAGCTCAAGATTGGACCTCAGCTACTAAAACAATCATACACGATCACCTATATTACAAAAAACATCAGTCGCCTTGAAAAAGCACAGTGCGTTTTTAACTTTTTTGAAGAATGCGGCATACCAATTTTTTTCTAAAATTGTGGTAGGTGACGAAACGTATGTTGCGTTTCTTGATTTACGTATTCGTTGAGAGAGCCCATGTATGAATCCATAAAGGCGAAGAAGCATAAAAAATGACAAAGAAGCAAGGAGCTGTAAAAGTTTAAGTTTACGGCGTTTAATAGAAGAACGGGTCTCTGTGAAATAGAAAGACTATAAAAAAATATTCTAACATCGGTTGTTTTCAAACACTTACAAAATGTGCGTCTTTCATATTTTCTAAAATCGAAATAGTCCTTTAATTTTCCTGTCAGTATATTTTATATTCTATGTAAATAAACACATAACCAAGTGAATAAATACTTTATAGAAATATATTTAATCATATTGAATTTGATTTACAATCTCCAAAACGCTAAGAATAAACTAAAATGATGTAAGCATTTCAGAACCTTGTCCACACGTATGTCTCGGTCAATTTATTAGATCAAAGTGTGGTGCAAGCATTTGCGTTTTCATGTACGTACGTCCTCAGATGAAAGCATATTGTTTATTTTCAAACGTTTTTGAGTCTAAAATAAACAAAAATATTTTGTATAATTTATATAATTTACATTGGGACGAACACGTTTAAATTTAAACCGTAAAACTTTCCAAATACATCGGAGCGAAATTAATCAGTCCAGGTTTACGAGTGATCTCCGACTTCTTTTTTTATATATGCATGTTTAGTTTCGGAGAGGCTTTAATGACTAAACAGACGCATTAGAGAACAGCGTATTGTTGATGCCAAAGAGTCTGTTAGCTTTGTTTATTACGACCGTGTTGTTGGCTTAATTTTTACGGTCTCCCTGACTAATTTCGGTTTTTTAAAGTCTTTTTTTTTTTAGAAGGTCGGTAATGAATATTTATGCGTATCTTGTAATATAACGCGCTGTAGTAAATTTTCTCTAACATTATTGCTGATGTTAAATTTAGTCTATACGAAAATAAATCATTTTTTTTTCGCAGTTGGATATTTCTTCTCTTTGGTTGAGCGATGCATATATCATCTAGAAACCAAGATATGATATGTAAAGAAAGAATTAAAAATTCTGTGTCAGAGCAAAATAGGAGGTGATTTAACAGGGAAGGTTTTACTTGCTACTTTAGAACCTAGCTGCTCTATATTGTAAATTCTCACCTTTTTCTTCCAAAATAGGTGTTTGTTTCTGCAATCACTTTGTCGTTTAGGTCATGTAATTTTGACACGAAGATGTACGCACGCATTGTCTTGATGAAATAGAATCCTTTTCTTCGCCAAATGCGGACGTTTTTCTTTAGCAGCATAGTTGAAACGATCCAGTAAATTAGCATTAATCGTTTTGCTCTTTTGAAAATCCATCTTACGGAAAGTTCTCATGCATTCAAATAAGTTGTTAAAACATTAGGCATTCGGTCAACTGAGATGCCCACAGCTCCAGCAACCTCACGCTGTTTCAATCTCCGCTAACTCATTAGCCTAACGTCAATTTTTTCAACCATTTATTCCTAACTTGGTGATCACATTTGGATGATTTAAATGTTCTTAATAAAGGTGCTAAAACTAAACAAACAAACAACTAAAAACAACTAAAAAAAACTCTCATCATTTGTCTTTTTTTTTGCAAAAATAAATATTTAATCACTACCCTATATTCGATTTTTCGATTGTTATTAAATTACAAAGGTTGTTCACAAACTAACTGACGTATTTGTTTGAAAATCTGAGAGGACTCTTGTCAAAGGTTATCTTTACGAATAGTAGAGCCGGGGCCAGGTAATTATCGAATTCGCCCCGTATAACGAGATCAAGCAACCTAGATGTATTATTAAGTTCAAAATTAGTTCTGGTAAATTTAATGTGATTCATCGCATATTGTCTCTCGTGGAAAAAGAGCAGTTGTATTAACATTTATTTTCATTAATCTAGCTACCAATGCCATCATAAATAAAACTAGCCACTCCGAGGTTTAATGCGCTTTATAGTTTCTTGAATTAGACTCCACAGAGATTGATACATTTTACATTCCTCCGAACCAACTGTTACAGAAGTCAAAATTGCCCTTTTGAACACATCGATTGCATCTTTCGGCAACTGAAATGTAAAAAAGTCGCTGGAACTTAGGTTAGGACCGTACGAAGGATGATCTAATAACTTAATGTTTTGCTCCCGTTGTCATGGAGGAAAATGATTCGTGGTTGCGAGTTGGTTTTTCACAGCACGGCAATCACTTCTGACAAGCAAACCGTTTCACATTAACAATTCTTTGATCTCTTAAAGAAATTGTAGCAATATGATTCGAAATTCAGACAAAAGTTGCGACCATTCTCTTCAATACATTTCGAGAACGGATAACTTTTGTTGGCTTTTTTTCATCTTGAAGCACTCGCACACGCGGGATCAACGCTTGGTTTCGGATTCATGATACGTCACCACCCTCCATACTATAAACATTTTTCGAGCTTCCTATGTTGAATCGGCTCAGTTTTTCGACGCCCATTAAGGCGAACCGTTTCTTTTTTTTTTGTTCTTCAGTAAGAAAAGATGTGGGAAATCTAACATGTAGAATTTTTCCGGATTCCTAGATCAATTGGAACGCCGCAGCGATGTTTTTCTTTGAGTGACTGCGGTCTTTGGTGATCTTGTTCTGGGATCGACCGTCGGGTAGTGATTCCTAAACCATTAAAAAAAAAATTGTTTCTATTATTAATATTAACTTAATCCACACCTAATATCCTGACAGTCATTAGCTACATTAGATCTCATCATACAGAATAAAGTAAAACGGCACATTAATGTTTTCCAATTTTTACTAAAATGCGATGTACGTAAAACGGAAACACATAAATACTAAAGGAGAGATAAGTATTTTGGGAAAATGTGACAAATAACTAAAGATGAGTCAAAAAAATGCTCATTTGCAAATTTTGCATGTGGACGATGTCTTGGCATCGTGTAGCAAAAGTCATTATCTAACTATTTCGTGCATCTATTACAAATTAGGTTTTTACTTCTCAGTTATATATTTTGAAAAACATAATTCAGTTTAATTTAAATTAATGTACGCATTAAACGTCAAGAAATAAGTTATTTTTATTATTGTTGTTTGTTTTCATTCGGTTATTATCAATCCAAGTTATTCTAATGACCGGGGTCTGCTGCATTTAATTTGAAAGAATTATTGTATAACTTGTAAACGGTTAAAGGGTATTACAGTTTTGTCAAAGTAAGTATTTAGCACCTAAAAATACCCTCCCTCAAAGGGATAACTAGCTTTAGCGATGAAGTTAAATACTTGGGAGCTACGTTGCCGTAGGCTGCTTAGTAAGAACTGCATACACAGCAATAATCAGGTCCAGAATCATCTACGCCTTTTCGGTTGGTGACTGAAAACAACTCAGAAAACTGTGCAATAGCAGCTTCAACAAATTTAGAGACCTGTTTATCTGATCATCATAGGTATGATACGTATCTGGGGATCTTAGATGGGATCTCAGAATCCTAGAAGATCCCAACATAAATTATCTGATCCACATTTGCAAAAGACACGATCCCTGTGCAGCTTTGTAAGGTGGCATCCGGTGAGCTTCAAATCAAAATAGGTACCCTGGTATGGTACATGGATGGTTCAAAAATAGAGGGTGTTGGAACAAGTATAGGTATGCGTCTAACTATTACCTAAAAATAAATATAATCAGCCACGGTCAGGCAGCTGTAAAGGTTGTTATGGTCTACACATCTGATACTCGAATGTATACACGATCTAAAGCGATCACTACGTTATTTTGCGGTGTCTCACAAGGCATCAAGGGATCGAAGGTAGTGAAAAGGCAGATAAGTTGGCCAAAGGAGCAGCGAACATGCACCTCGTTCGTCCTAATCTCTGGTCTCCAAAAGAGCCACATAAATCAAGCAATAAAGACATGCAAGCGCATTTAAAAGGTTTCGCATTAGAAAAATGTTTCCGGACAAAAACAAGCGAAAGCACTGATACCAGGCTTGCCAAAGACGGCATTTGAAAGTTAAAATCAGTTTGAATAATTTTACTCTCTTGTAAATAAGCCAGAGTATTCAATGAATCCCGTTTTCGAGTCGCAATTTATTATTCGATGGTCGTACAACTTTAAAACGTCGAAGATACATTTGACCATAATCCTGATTTAATGGCTACACCACACATCATTCTTCACAATAATTCGCGCTTGTCTTTTAAATCCGTAAATCCAGTTAAACATGCATTTATTTGAAATTCCATGCTCTAAAAATAAGAGAAATCAACATTGCCGCATGAGCACGGATATAGTAATAATAACAACTCGCTCGATAAATACTTCATGTGTAATATCCTATTTATTTAATAATAACCCAGACATTATGCTTTATACGTGCTTATACTATACGACGCGTCATCGAGATCATCATCATTAGCAAAAGAATTCATCTCGTAAAAAATCTGGCTATTCTAATGAATGAATCGCGGTAATGAATAATGAATGCTGTTTTTCGCATACCTCGCGTACCTATTCCAACTTATACGGCACCGGTTTTGTGACTATATTAAACACGTTTTCTACGGCTATATTTTTCTATACGATACCAAAACACATAATATTACCATTTATAAATGTCAGTGGAGAACTGGTTGGCTATTTCTAAAGGAAATCGTTGCCTTATTGAGCAATACGTGCCTGCAGTTCTTTTAAATCTTATTAAAAGTTGTATAGTGCTGCGTATGATTAATAGTATTCGTAAATTTTTGTACGTCATGAGTTGTTTTTTTATAGTAATGAAAGCTGTATTATTGTAACGACGCTTGCATTAAAATGCATACCTGTATCGAGATCTTCACTTTGCAGTGTCCAGTGGTAAACGATTTTTGGCATTAATTTTGTTTCAATAGAGATTATTAGCAATATAGAAATTGGGAGCACCTTCTCTGGATCTAGATTTTGCTTTTAATAGTGTAATGTAATAAATATTTTAGAACGGAAATTATGTGATTCAGATCCGTCAGATTTTGCACGAAGTTTGATCAATTTGAATAAAGGTAGAAAGTTTTTGCCTAACGCGAGTAAACCATTTTAGCATTAATTTTTTGGTTATTGTTGGGCGCCAAGCGGTGCCTGGTTTGTCGTTTCGAATGCGATGGCAAACGGCGATGCAAGGTGGAGTAAAAACACTCTCGGGACCACGCTGATGATTTCCGTGGGTAGCGCTTTTTCTCTCCTTGCGTTACTTTTGCTGTGAATGATTCCATCAAAACCATGAGGAAGCTGTTTTAGCATTATTTTTTTTGGTTATAAATCTATACATTTGGAACTGATGCATAAATACCACGCGTCTCTACGTAAATGATGAAAAGAGAGAATACAAGCGCGGTGTGCTCCTATTCGTATTCTCCGTTTCGTACAGTTCATATTTCCGTTTCGTATATTTACGTAGAAGCTCGAGAAGTACGTTGCATTATACTAGACGCAGCAGATTGCAATTCCTATTAACGGCTTCGTCCATATCTCCTACCTATCCATGCGTACACTCGGAGTACATTTCGCATCTCGGCGGTGGGCAAAAATTGCATCCCTGGTTATTAGCTTCACTTACTCCTTACAGTGGTTAAAATAAAATCAAAAACAAATATCATGCAGAAGTCGCCAACGTAACACATATAATTTGTTATCAGATTCTTCTACTGACATTCATTTCTCCTTCTTAACTGCACTTCTAAATAACCTCCATTAACCTTTATGTAATAAGCTTTTAGATTGAAGTTGTAAATCTACAATTTTCTTCTGTTCTGCATCTTTATTTGATTTAGTTAAATCTAATTTAATTAGATTTAAGTTTAGTTATGTTTAAGTTTAGTAAATTCAAGATTTACATTTCCATGAATTTATATTACCTTGCATTGTAATTGGACGTTAAATCTGTTAGATTATCACGTTAATACTGCAGCAGTTCTCGCTTCTATTCCTTGATTTATTGTACCATATCTTTCGATACTTTCGAGGTTAAGTGGGTTGAACGTTCGGGAAAGTGTTAGATTCCTGTGTGTACTTTAGGCGCTTGCTGTATTTAACGCTGCCACTTTTGAAATCTCCGATAAATGCTTAAATGCGGACTTTCCGTGCCTGTGTTGCACCGATTTTGAAGTGATGATAAGGGATAGGTCAAGAACTGCCTTACTTTTCTTATGTTATAAAAGTATTATATGTTTCTACGTAAATTCAGTTGAATTTGAAACTATAACATTAGAAATATCATTAATTTTGAGGAACTTTAAAGGAAACATAGTTTTGGAACAAGTTACACGGTATCCTCAGGGCAGAGAGTCAAGAAGGATTTAAAAAAATTTTTTTTTTTTGAGGAGACAAGTGTTAGCGGACAACATTGTTCGTTTGCAGAAAAGGAATTACGTATATTCGGTTTCCATATTTTCCGTCAAATGAAGCAGCATTTTTTTAGTGTAATTTATTTTTTAAACCAAATTACAAAATAGGCAAAAAAGATGTGTAAGTAGAAGTTGTTTTTTTTTTGCTTTCTTTAACCAAAAGGCGGTTCTGATCTAGCTCATGATACTGATGCAATCAATCGGCCTATCCTGCATCATCAGCGTTACTCCGGATGTTTCTCTGCTTCATACGGCTATTTGTCTCTGGGCTTTCGAAATGACCAATATCTCGGTACTTGCTTAAGAGTTGCTTTGGGAACTGTACCCGACTTTTGCCGTTGCTTTCTAGGCGAGAGGCGGGTTTCTCTTGGTATTAGACGTCGCTACTAACTGTTGTTTTGAAAAGGAGAGAAATAAACCGAGAGGCGCGATGTGAGGTAGAGAAGTACTCAGAGCAACCTTGGCTAGGCAAAAATGTCCATTAGTCAGTATGGATTTTATCAATCCCATGAGCTACATTAACATCAGCTTTGTTGTAAAGCAGTTATTGCTTTATAATTGCTTGTTAATTTTATTTATTTATTGTTTTGGATAAAACGAGCCAATTATTCAACATTTTAAACTAGAGAGATGCTATTAAAGGGTATTTGTTGAGAAACCAATGTAATTCTTGAATAAACATGTAAATTTATTATAATTTCATTTTATTTCAATATTCTTGGTTTCTCCTCAACTTCATCCTACATTTTATGCGATTTATTCCACCATCCTTTTACGATAATAGACGTCGTAAAAGGATCATTCGGCAGCGCCGATGCTACACCATAGCTTAAAATTTTAAATGTATGCATGTGTTATGCATTTAGCGGAGTACAAGTTCTACAAGCTCGACATCTATCCGTTGTTGCATTATGCGATAAAATGGAAATGCAATTATGAATTTTATTGCGACGTCGACGATAGAGCCCGAGCAAGCATCGCAGCTCCTTTCGAAAAAGAATTCGCCTTATATCCATCTATACACATAATAGTTCTCCGGGTAATGTATATGCATAGACAATTTAACATTTGCATGCTTAACGTGAGAATTTCGTTCGTTGTGTAACAAGACCGATTTAAAATTAAATTTGTTATTCAAATCTGTTTCAAATGTATTTCCTGTTCATGCCGATGGATCATATCGTGCATTACGAATAAGGGTTTTATTGTACTTTTGTTTAAAGGTCGGTCGGTTTAAAATATCGTTGTGCGTGCGTATTGGTAAACGACACCCGATGAAGCAATGAAAATTATTTGGGCTGCGTTATTTTCGGCGAATTTATTGGTATATATTAAGTGTCTATAAAAACAGACGATGTACCATGAATGTGCGTGAGTGTATGTTTCTACAGATGTATATGCGTATGATCACATGTACTAAATGTCAACCTCAAAGATGTCAACCTCCAAACCAGGTTTATATCTCGCAAGAATGCGTAAAGATTTTTTTTATGTTTTAATAACTTGGATGGACGAACATCCTCAGTATTTTTCCGTTTAATGTAAGTTGCAAATTAACTTTCGAAAATTTGTGAAACGTAGTCAGTAATGACCAAAAGAAAATAATAGCAACGAATATTAATGCTTAAGAATTGTGCAATTCAAAAATGTGTTCGTTTTACTCCAATAAATTTTTCAAAGCTGAGTGGCTAAATTGTTCTTTTTCCCTGTTTAAGAGATTTGCATTCTTCTTCAGCGTAATTCTCGTCTAATTAATATCATGCCCAGTTTCGTCTGTGTTGTACTATACTTAACGATTCGATTCTTCCCGACTTTCTCTTCGTATCCGCTTTATCTTTCGGATTGGCGAGAGTGTATTTTGCGAACTGAAGCGCACATTTATATCTTGTACCCTAGAAACTTTCCATATTCTATGAACGGAAGTTTGACAAGTTTCCGATCGCAAGTTTCTTCCGGAAAATTTCGTACATAATGCCTATGATGGACTTTTTTATAAATTTAAGTTCTTTATTGTTTATTAATTAACAAACCAATCGCGGCCTTTTTGTATTCTCTATCGTACGACTAACTCGATCATATTTAAATTGAGATGCTCACTATAGCAAATAAGTGCACAGTTCCGGTAAATAGCGTCCATTTCGGCTTTAACTTGCGTAGGTATTCAGCTCAATTTCAAATGCTAGAGTTTAATGACGGCTCGATATTCGACATTTTGTATTTTTGCTCAAGTACTCGACTAGCATGGCTGAAATGTTCAAGAGTATCTTTCAGCGCATGTGCAATTATTAAAACTGTAAGATCGCTTCAGCCTACCCCAAGTTCAAATTTTGCGGCTTACCGAACGAATACTTTCCACGTCGTCCCTAACATGGCTAAATACCAGTTAGAATTTGTTTGTCCGACGACGACTGCGACCACCATTGAAATAAACCAAAATGTCATCTACGTACCTGAACCAATAAATACAATTATTGAATAATGGGCTTGTATTGATAAGATGTTCAAAGTATCTCTATTAAAAGCGGACTTCAAGGATTACTTATTGTTAGACTTATGCTTTGTTTACAAAATTCATAATTGAGCTGGAAATAATGTTGCTCCATATAAACGTTGAGTAAATTTAAAATATTTCTTTTAATTAGGGGATTAGTATGGTTTTGATCGAGCTTTAAAGCAATTAATTTTAGAACTTCTTTTCTTGGAATATTTATAAAAAGGTTTGTAACATCAACGGATAAAAATTGACTATTAGGAGGAATTGTAATTTTTGAAAAGGCATGCTTTAGTAAAGATCGGCTGTTTTCCGCTTTATAGACTTAATAATAATTTTAGTGTCTTTATTGAGGGTGCTAGTAATGTTTGGCGTTTTTTATTACGTTTATTAGCTATATTGTTGGTATTGTTAAGGGGTAGATCAGTTTCTATTAAAATTTCAAAATTCCCTCTATTCGGGTTTCGTCGCCAAAGAAGTCGCATTGTTATTCCATTATGATGAGTTTCAATAAGTGTTTTCCGATTTTGTTAATTACATACGTTAACTTCCGGGTTAGACATAGCCACTTGAGCAATTGCTTCTGAACGTAGTCCAACTTCGTTTTTATGTTTTCTGAAGAAAAAAGAATAATGATTCACAAAATTAAATATATTTGAGGTTATCGTTTCATTGGAGTAACGGTAACAATTTAGTTCAGTTCTATCATTTACGGGAAGACACAGCCAAACTACCGTGAAATTTTCATAATGGTGTATGTAGTCCCCGACAAAAACTTAGACGCGGTAAGATGTTTTACGGGTTTTAAGGGTTACAACATTTCTTTGCGAAACTAGCAAGATATCTAATTAAGTTTTTATTCATAAAAGTAAAATAAACTTAAAAATATCTCCTCCGGTAATATATGAACTAAATAATAAATTATTACTCCAATGTTTAAACAATTTCTACGACAAAAATTTAGACGCTCTGTTGCAAATGTAAAACAAAAATCAACAAATGAGTGATCAGTAATGCGTAGATCCTCCGTTGTTTTTAATCACTTCCAATAGTCTGTTATTAATAGATTTATATAAATTTAACACACAATTTTGAGGGATATTCCGCCATTCAGTTACTATTGAAGTTTTCAGTTCCTGTACCGTGAAATATTGACGGCCTCCGCCACAACCGCGACGTGCCAATTCACCCCACATGTTTTCAATAATGTTTAGGTCTGGTGACCGTGCCGGCCACTGTAAAATTTTAATCTTTTTCCCTTTAAACCATTCAGTAATGGTTTTTGCTTTATGAATTGGCGCGTTATCTTGCTGAAAAACAAAATTGCGCCCGGCCCATTGGTTTCCAAAACGTAGAAGATTGTCACGCATAAGTCTTTATACGTCACAGATGTCATTTTGTTTGTGCAAAACACTATCCCACTTTTATCGCGGAATCAATCGCTGCCCATATCATCACAGATCCACCCCCTAATTGTCTGGTCATTTTCACTTTTGGTTCCTTTCTCAGATCATGATAATAATGCGAGTACCCATCCGGTCCGTCCGAATTAAAACGTTTCCCATCGGAAAATATAACTTTTTCCCATTGTTTCTTACAGGATACGTGTTCTTCAGCAAATCTCAACCTCGCTTCTTTGTGTTTCGCCGAAGGTGGCGGTTTTCTCAACATTTTCTTCCGTGATATTACCGGTGACGCCTTTAAAATCCTTTGAACATTACGCACGTGCGTTTGTACCCCCGCCTGTTCTGCAATAACTCTCGCCGACGCAGAAGAATTGGATGCACACCGCAATACCATGCGTTTATCCCGCTCACTTACAGCTTTCGGTCGCCCCTGGCGTTTGGTTTGCCGTAATTTTCCGGATCTTTTAGGAAATTTCTAACGGAATGATCGCTTCTTCGTAACCGACGAGCAATTTCTTACTTACTAACGCCATCCTGGTGCCAGGCTAGAACTTTACCCCTTTCTATCAAGGATAATTGCTTTTTTCTACCCATATTGCAAACACTTTATGAAATATAATTTCTCGTGGTGAAATGTGTATACTTTACCAGCACAACCGCTGCATATAAGGAGAAGTATCAAATTAAAGCATTTTTGCTCATATTAACGTAATAAATGCACAGGGTCTAAATTTTCGTCGCATTTAAAATTCCAATTTTGATCTGGGAAAATCTCAATTACCCCTCATAAAGCAATAAATACCCAGAAATATCTATAAATGGACTATTTACATAACAAGTATTAATAACCCTCATTTACATTTTATATAATGTCTATAAACTTTGTTTCGTAAATAGAAACGATACCGCGTCTATGTTTTTGTCGGGTAGTGTAAATACGTATTGCGCGTCGCCAATAAACGTCCAACCAAAAGTTATTATATTAAGCGATTTATGCATCGCAATTTGTTATAGCGTTACACAATATTGCAATACAGCAAATACAGCAATATCGGCGATACAACCGTATTAGTTGCGTCTGAGTTTCCATCGTTTCGTTACCTTGCTTCCGCCGTTGCTGTTTCACCGTTCTGCTATAGAGGCGGAGCGCATTAATTGCAGAATCGACATAAATTTCTATCTTGAAACTGGAAACGCTGGTGCGCAATTCATCTTAGATTTATGTAACCGATCGGGAACGCCGTTGCGCATCCTACGTGCTTTCTAAACGTAATCGTTATGTATGTTTTACGAGACGGCATTTAATTAATTCTCATTAATTATGTATAATTGTTCGACGTAAAACTTCGAGCTCGCGCCTAAAACGGCTACTAGTATACTGCTGCTGTTCCTCTAACATCGACGTCGGCGCTCCCATAAGGAATTCTGTTCGGAGTTTCATTAGGGGGATACTGCTTTTAGCCGGAATTAAGTACTTTGCGAGACTACTTCGAAAACGGAAACGTTTTAAATATTTCTATAAGCTGTTAGCGACCTCATAAGAGCGGTAGAAATTATAATGACCTATGTGATAAAAGTAGCAATAGTTAGTAAAGGTATAAATGTAACATTTGCTAGGTTGTAGCAAATTGAAACATGAAATTCTGGCAATTCATCAATAGTACTTATTGTGATAGTGATTGTGTGATTGACCAATCCCGCGACGAAATATTTCACTTTTTTTATTAGTCATTATTATGCTTTAGCATATACATGCTTGCTGTTTGCTCATTGTACGTGTACGACAATGTTAATCAAATTCAAACCAATAGTGAGCAGTGGGGCTGCAGGTGTCACACCCTCATCTTATCAGAACACAATATTGTGGAGACTCTCGGAGCCTCTCCCTTCTCCCAAAAGAAGTACAGACGCAGGTTTCGCTATGTAACGGCTCATCAGCGCACATTTGTGGAAGGAGGTAATCAATCGACTAATTGTAAAATAATGAGCTGTTACAGCGAAACGGGCGTCTATACATGGTGATTCATTATTAAATTCATTAATTCTCTGGCTAATTAAGCTGTTAGTCGACCCTTGCGACCCTCACAGATCGTGATGCCAAGGGTCCCTAGTCGCAATCGTAAAGGCGTTTGTAAATATTTGACACGATTTGTATCTTGTTCAGGAAAATTTCCGAAAATAGTTGATTGTAATTTTCCTTTATCCAGATGTTATCTCTAACTAATCTTGATGTCGCATTTTAAGAATATTATCAAAATATCTTAAAGAAAATTCCCCGTAGCTAATTCATAATTAATTCATTGATTTCATCTTTCTAAAACGGCTTCCTTGTTTTATTAACGAATATAGTTGGAAGAAGTCTGGAATATTATATGCCACATATCGTAGGGTCGAGCCAAGGCCTTTATTCCTTTCACTGCTCCATGTAGCAGCTCACATCCTATTACCAGGAACTATGTACACGTAATGACTCCCCGTGGATTTTGCAGGTAGTTATATTTTGCAGGCTAGAGATTTTATTATTGTCGGTTCTGGACTCGAGATATTCGGACGTTAGATGGTTGGTGGTGCAATGATTCTACCGTCTTTCTCACTAAGGGCTCTTCGTTGATTTTTGCCATCTTAATGTTGTTGAAGGAGGTCTGGAGATAGTCCTGCAACGATGGTTCGCTGCGAATGAACCACGACGCGCTGAGTTCGAGCAGGCTATTTGTTGTAGTTCAATTGACTAATTTCAATTACTATTGCAAACAATCGCTAGTAGAGTGACGCATTATACAAAAATTATCCCGCTTTTATTACATCGCTATTGCAGTTTTTTCTTTGCTTTTTTAATCTGATACATAGACAGTTTCCAGTTCATTTACTTAAGCTGGATATAACAGCTTGTTTGCGTAGACGTGGGATGGCTGGCCTCCGTCATATTTTCTTTGAACGTCCGCTGCATAAAGAGCATCGAGAAGGTGTAATCCAGATTTTACTAGCAGTGAGAGTAGATATGCCAACAGATATAACTTGCTTCTTGATATATTTACAAAGGACAAAGATTAGGATTTGAACTTGTATTCGTGCCTTCATTTCTTACCTTTGAGAGGTTTGCTTTAATCCTTTAATTAATGGCCGATAATTGTGAAAGGCTCCAGGACGTGGAATGTGTTCTCAAAATTTGTCCTTTCCTTAATCTATTGTTAGAGCTATCTCGTACAAAAGCAAAAACAATTGATTGCAAAATTGAACAAAAGTATAGAAAAGAACCTTCTCTGGGGTTTCGCAAAATTTATTTGTTACTGTCTAGCATTTAATATTAGTTTTATCTCACCATACTTTAGATCTAAATTTAGATTCATCCTCAGTATTATGCGAGAATCTCCATGCCCCTGCTGGAATTTCAAATCGTCCGTCGTTCTTTCGTTTTTTTTTTAATATTTACGTGCAGCTCATCTCATCCATCATTCGGCAATAAAATCGGATAGATAGATGCTTTAATATAAGAGATCCGGACGAACCATTTGCAATGCAATAAAGCCGAGAAAATCACGCGCAATTTGGAGTAGATGGTAGTTCGCTTACTGATACGTTGCCTTCCTTAATACCCGCGCCGCGCCGCCTGCCAGACAATAATATGGGTTCTTCCTTCCATTCTTTCACCGACCAAACAATGGTCCAATTTCCAGCGCCGTACGTTCAAGGCATATGTAACATACAAGGCATATGCCAGCGCGCAATATTCGCATTGACGAATTTTATTTTTTGGTTATTGTTGTCGCTGAATTCTAACAGTAGCAAATTTATGTGGTAACTTATTTAAGTTCAACGTGGTTATTCATCCAGATCAAATTTGAGGATTCTTTTGTTACGAAATTGAGGCACAATGTTAAAATGATAAACCCACAATTATGGTTTCTTATTTTTTTTAACCTTAAATTCGTGGTTCTCCAATGTTTTATTTTTTTGGGATGTTTTTAGGTCTTTGGGTAAAGAAAGCAAAAAAGCTTCTTTTTCTTGAATTTTTTTGTGCAATGTTTCGTCGTACCATTTTCGTCCATTCTTAAGCGTTAATTTTAATTCCATGATTTTTCTTTAGTTTTTTGCAGAATCCTGTTGTTTGATATTTTTTCACGCCAGCTGCTATTTGGCTTTTTTTTTTCTTAATTTTTGATCTTAAATTCGAGAGACAAAGAAAAAAGAATTAAAGTCACAAATAAAAAAATAAAATGAATCCAAGAAAAAAGCTTTTTGTTTACTTTACCAAAAACATAAAATCGCGAAGAGTGGTGGAAATTTATGAATTTAAGGCCAAAAATAAAGAAATAAAATAAAATCAAAGCTTAAAAGTCAATAATGCATGTTATGCAACCAAACGTACTTCTGAAAATACTTGGCTGTGGATTATGGGAGTCGGACAGAATTTATCGGTACAGCCAACTGTAAATCAACTAGTCTAACATTTAATCATTTTGCTAAAACAAGACTAACATTTCTTGTCCAACTCCTAGCATTTTAATGTATTTTCTCTTAATTACCATGAAACTAGATCCTGAAATTTTAATACATTACACGATGTTTATTTAACAACAATTTTAAAAGAAAATATGCTGCCGAGAGTAGTAGCGAAGTTCGCATGTTATATTAAAATCGTATCCTGTGTTTCGTTTTTGGAAGGAAATTAAATTTCTTGTTTACTTAAGGAAGTAATGCAATTAAAGTGTACTGACGAATGCCGGCACACTGCTTGTTTACTAGTCGCGGGAACAAGCAATGGCTCTTGCATTCGATGAGCTTTTAGTTTTAGAGATCAATGAAATTAATAGATTTTATTTTTTTATATATATATGTATATACGAACCCCGATAACTATTTGTTGGGACGAATCATAATATTTTATGGTTTGACGGTGCGGTCTAAAAGATATTTTTTTATTTTAAAGACATTATATGACAATATTTCTAGGACATTAAAAAAAATATATATTTTTAACAATTAAAACCGTTACCAACAAAATGTTGGGATATATAACCCCGGTTAAAAAAGAGTTATTACTCCTTTAGCCATAACGACCGTCGGAGTTCAAGAAAGCATAGTGTCCACAAGAGATTTACAAAATTCAGAAGTACAGCTGTGCCAAATTTCTTGTAATTTATTCCGCAACTCTGGAATAGTTTGCTGACGACTATTTCTCAAATGTTGCTTTATTTTGTACTGCGAAGTCTGAATGACATTCAACTCTGGATTACTGGAGGAATCATTAGAATCTACTAATGCGGTTGGATGCACCGTCCCGGTGAAATTAATATTATCTTCTCAGGTATAGTTTTCTTGCACTTATCAATAATGATTCTTCAAGAATTTGTAAAGATTTCTGGACATTTACATCTATAAAAGTTAAAGCGCCCAATCTCATTGTTGATACGCATCCCCAGATCATAATACCTTGTGGAATATTAATGGTTCCTTTAATATGGAATGCTTCTGTTTTAGCACATAGTATTCGTTTTTTATGGTTGCCAATACATTGATCCGTCGCCAAATTACTTCATTCTAGTCTTTCTGCGTCTACGATAATTTAGATTTTACGCAGTTTGAGTTTGCTTTTGGGAATGCGAAAATCTTCAAGATATTGTCGTCGGGTAACCGTTTGGTGTGGACTTTTGTCTTGTGTGCTTGGACCTTACTTTTTTAAAAACGGGAATGGAAAAACAGTAACTGTTAATGATGATTCATATTATGAGATATTAACTAACTTTTTGTGGCCTCTCCTGGAAGATATGGATCTCGATAATCTTTTCTTTCAACAAGACTGTGCTACTTGTCACACTGCCAGAAAATTTACAAATTCATTGTATGAGAAATTTTTTTGCTGTGTAATTTCCCGAAATGGCCCTGAAGATCATGCGATTTAACACCACTCGTCTTTTTCCTTCGGGGTTTTCTTAAGGATCAAGTCTACGCCAATAATGCACACACAACTGATCATTTGAAAATTAATATTCGTGCGGTTATTGGTGAAATTAATTTGGGAATTTTGAGAAAAGAATTACCATATGCAGGAGTCACAATATACGTGAGGCCCAAGCTTTATTTAACATTGTAAATATTACATATTTGTGAACTTTAACCCTCTGTAATTAACATTAATATCTCAAGTCATGTTTAATGAGATTCAATTAGTAGATCATCCCCTCCAAACATGAACTTTAGTATTGTTAAGACGTTTACAGTTCTAGTTTCAAGTAGTTGCCGTCTTTTCGTTTGATGGCGCCACATTCGGGTTTATGTTGATTGGTTAATACTTTTTAACCAAAAAATAAAGAGATGAGTTCTAACAACCAAGGAAAAAGGGTGTTGTATTTATTTTGTTCACCTGTGATCATCCAATCATCCGAACATTTTTAAGGAGAAAATACAGTCAATTACGTCGTCGTAACAAGTATTAGCTGAAAAAATAAAATAAATTTATTATACAAGTACACGTTTTACAAAAATTTTGTAGGTTGTTGTAAATTTAATAGTCCATTTTAGAAAAACATTCCAGTTATATAAGCCCCGTTCAACCCGTAGTAATCCGTCTGTTTATGTTTACGTGTAAGAGAAATTAGTACTCCAAATTGTTATTTGATTCCGTTAATGACCAACGCGACATTGTAGGTGGCCGAACAGGAAACCCTTTTTTATAAACGTACATAATTTCATTTTATTACTGTACAGACTGAACAAATTATTTTCTTTCTCCCGTAAATAAAACTCCTCTTTGTCGCGTTTTTTTTTTAATATTTGCGCGAAAAAGGGTTAAATATTCCTTTTAAGGGCGCCCTAAAATGTTAATTGCATTTTTACTGTTTTTATATTTACGTGTAAAAAGAAGCCGTGGATATGTGGCAGCGCCAAACATATCACAACTCGAGCTAGAAAAAAGATTCATGTTGCTCTAAAAACAGCTATTAATTTTTTTTCGTTGAAGTAATTTATAAATTTTCTTAAATAGGATTATTTATAGTTTATACAATTTAATCCGCAGGTCTGGCAAATAGGTTGCGAAGTATTCCGAGTTGAGTTACCTATGCTACGGTTCTGTTAATCCTTAGAAGAATCTTACAAATATATCGATGGGAAATAAACGCGAAAGGTATCGGGATACTCTGCATCACATTTTCGGGTGCTTCCGAAATTTCCATTGTCAACTGTGTGACAGAACGATGTTAGATTTTTTTTATTCTAACATGTGCCGCTCTATTCCTACTCTAAAAAGATTTCTACATTAATGTAATTTTTAACGGTTATTTTAACCTAAAATAATTTAACCTCAAATGACTAAAACTACACATAAACCTAATTTTCCTCGTTTGTTTAACGTAGACCGTAATCTCATGCAATCTTATAAATTTTCGACCTTTATCATCTGGATTAAGTAGATGGATCCTAAGTGTATTCTGCTAGATCAGCGATTTTCAATATTTTTCTTCTAGCGAACCCCTTTAAAAAACCAAAATAAATTGCCAAACCTCTTAGTTGTTATTAACATTTTGAATAACAGTTCACAATGGAAAACAAATATTTCCAGACTAACATTATAATAAAACTAATGTTGTAGCTTGACCAACAAAAAGAAATTAATACATACAATAAAGCAGAACATTCATCTCAGTAAACCTGATAACAAAACGAAATTATCCACGAATGTTCACGAATATCAATTGATTCTTAGCTAAAATTAGGTTAAATTTGAAGAAACCGTCAATGGCATATTTGTGCCCGTTTGGCGGAATAAAGAAATTCAAAATTCAGTTCCATGTTTGAATGTTTGAATCAGGTCCTGCATTTAACATGTTTGTGTCTTACCTTTCAGATAAGTTTATGTTAAAACTTTCTTACGCCGAGATAAAGGCAAATAAGAGTAATATTAACTGTCAGAGGATAAATTAATGAGGTTCTCTTTTTCCAGTAAAGTTAATGACGTATTTCTTTGAAAACCACTGGGTATATTTTGTTGTTGTTTCTTAATTCGCATATATTACGAAAACAGTTCTTGAAAGATAATTGAAATAACATCCCTTTTAATATTTTCGTTGTTGCTGATGGTGCTGAGAGAACTAAATTGTTCATCTTCAGACCTGCCTGGTCTGAATCCAAAGGTTGAACTTCTTTAGCATGGCTTCTATTCTATTACGTACACTGAAAATGGTGATACTTGGGGCTTGTAAAGTATATTTTATTTATTTATTTAATCTAGAAGGACATGTCGGTTAAGTATGCAAGCTTTTGCAGCTAAAGAATGGTAAATATACAACATGATAAACGAAATGGATAATCAGGAAAAAATGCTTCAGACTTCAATTTCAGGCAAGCGAGTTGGAGCTTTGCCACGAAAGAGTCATATAAGTTTCTAGAGTTCTCATGAGGAGTTTGGAACAGACAAGAGCTTGTAGCCCGCAATTTTATAAAATTCACAATTTTTGCAGTTGTTGGTGCTTGTCAGTGTTTGTTTATGAATGCACTCATCCAATATTTTCGTCCCACACCCAGTTCAATGTTATTCTTTCCACAAGTTCACTTTCTATTCTATTTGCTAGGTACCAGCACGCTGAAGAAGAAAATACTGAACGTTACGTAAACTACATGTATTGAAATTACTTTTGATATCTGCGCGAACAAGTTTACGAAAGTAACATTTTTGTTGCGAATTACAAAACTGAAGGCTTTAAAGTAACAACAAAACTAGTTTAAAGGAACTTTTAAATAAACTTTCAACGATAAAAAGTCGCGTCATAACCGTGTTAACTCGAGTGAAGTTGAATGTAGTTGCACATTTTCCTCCGACGTACGATTCTAGTCTATTTTCCTTCGTGAAGCAGTGCATATCAATATATATTACTTTGCTGTATCGCGTGTACCCAGGTGTAAACCTAGAGATAACAGAGTCTGCATGATCCAACGAAAGTTTAAGTTTATGATGCGAAGCGTAACTGACGTTTCAGTTTATTTTCAGTACGTAGCGGTCCATGTTCGCGATTAAAATGATGTAGTCATGTACAATGGAACGATTCAATTAAAAGTATGTTTATCTTGGGAAAATAACCTAAAATATAACACTTACATATATATTATAGTTTAGAAGTTAATTAAAATTTTTTAATTAATTTGTTTTTCGATTTTTTTTTTAATATAGATTAGCTTTTATACAGAAAGGCTGTGAAGCGGAGTGCTTGCGTTTTAATTGAGTTAATTAAAGTTATGAATATTAAATTAGTATGCATTGATTAAATATTTATAACTTTGAGGCGTTACTATACATAAGTTATTCTAATTTTCGAGATTAATTTATCTAACCTAGGTTTATAATTAAGTTTGGAGTAAAGTTATCTAGCGCTGTAAGATAATTTCCGCTTACGTTGGAATATGTGTTGAAACTAACATGTTTATGTTAGTTCCTTTTTTTACCGTGATAGATTTATTGATATAATCTAATAACTAATAACAGAAAATGAAATAACTCATACAATCGTCCAGTCAATAAATAATTCATGTTTATTTAGGAATTGTTAATTTTCATTGCTTGGAAATAATGCTTTTACAGGTTTAACTTCGCAGAGGCAGTTCTTGTTGGCGGAAATATTAAAAAAAAAAACATGGATTGTAGCTTCTATAGCCGCGCCTTAACTTTAATATTAGCTTGTCTGCAATAATTTACCTTTTAATAAATAATGATATTGTGATATTTCCGTTGATTCACTTATTCATCGCTCGAATCGCGAATCTAGATTGCATTGCAACTTTGGGATTGTAAAAAACACGCGTGGAACATTTGGCTCTTGTAAATGCTGGAAAATAAACTAGACCAATGCAATGTGACAAGCAATTGTTGAAGTTGATCTTCAGAAATACATTTGTAAAATTTTAACAATTTAAGGGTGGTACATTTTTTATTGCAGCCAGTTTTATTATTTATTTATTTATTATTTATTATTATTTATTTACTAGCGAAAGTCTAGGAGACGGAGAGAATGCAGCCATGCAGCTATAGAAACCACTGGAGAATCAAGAAATGGTCCTCTGAAAGATGTTGCCAGAGCGCAAATGGCTGAATGTCATTCGCTAACGCGCTAATGACAACGATTTTACATGCCGTATTTTTATTATTTTTTTATATCATCATATTATATTTACCGGCCTCATTTGATTATGTATTTGAAAATTTCCGGGAATTACTCTAAACGCCGACTCGAAAAATAGCTTTTCCGCGGCGATTTGCGTAATTTTCGGTCTAAATACGGCGTTTAAAAACAAATAAATCCGCAAGAATGGATGCGATGGTGCTTGATTGATAATCGTTCCACGGTTCATTTAAATTTGAAGTGTCGATAATCGCACATCGCATGCGTCCATCGTAGAAATCATTCGATATTACGCGTATTATCGGCGAATGAATACGCTGCAGTGTATCTACTTCACGCGCATCCGAAACAAAGCGGCGCTCTGCGCACGCCGTCTCTTTTATTTTGTTAATGATGCCGCGTTATGTAAATGTCTATTAGATAATGAGCGTAGTATATTGTAATTGCAACAAAATACTCTCTCTGACGTTGATTTATTGTGGCTTTCTGCGCTAGGTATCAATTCGAAAATTAATTACGGTGGGATGAATTAATTGGGCGGTTTTACAAATATCAAATGCGGACGATGTTTGAGCATAATTTGCGCTAAACGGGTGCTGGTTAATCTAAAACGTGCATTATTAAAATGTAATGTATATATAAAAGGGATCTGACAAAAACGGTTTTTGAGTTTACAAATTCTACATTTTAATATTTTTTAGAATTTATGTGGTCTCAAATAAATGTTCTCTTCAAAGAGGAGATGTCTTAGTTGAAATAAATAAGTAAATAAATAAATGGTTCATTGTCTATTAGGCTATAAGTGGTATTAGACAAGTTATAACAAATACACAATATGAAGCAGAAATGCGGTCCCATCAAAATCTCGTGAAAGTTGCGTATTGGCAAAAGGAGCGGAACTGAAGCCGATATTCTTCATATCGGCCATTGCTCCGCCATTATGCTCACCACTTTCACGAGATTTTGGTTAGCTGTACACTGCCATTCAGTGAAGTTCGGTCATACAATAAAAATCTATTATATCACACTGTATACAATTATTAATACATAAAATTAGAAAAATATTAAGCATACACTCTTTTCTAAGGGTTTCAAGCCATAAATTATTATGTAAAGTAGAAATATTGCGACAACCACAATAAAGTCCCTTTTATTATCAGTCCAAGAATTTCTCGGAAGTACCGATCTTTTGAAACGGGTCGTTTGGGGATTATTAACGAACAATACATTTAGGAAATATACCGCAGTATCATTCCTGTTTATTTATCACAGGCGTAAAGATATAAATTTTGCTTCATTTTACTGTTAAACGTGTGTTGGTGTGCATCTGTCGTTTTTGCGCGAAAGTTTTAAGAAAATTCACTTCAAAATGGCACGTGGCGAGCCTACCAGTGTAGAAAAACGTTCACGCATTATTACGCTGTTTGAAGAAGGATATTCGGGGCGACAAATTGCCGAAAAAATAAATATGAGAAGTTCAACAGTAAATGACATCGTAAAGCGATATCGGACAACTGGAACTATAGAAAATCGTGTTCGTCCTGGAGCATCTACGAAAACAATAAAAGCTGAAGATTTGAGAATTGTATTATTAAGCAAACGCAATAGAAAATTAACAGCGCCACAAATAGCAGCCGAAGTCGATCGCGGCCGTGAAGAACAAGTTTCGGCGAGTACAGTAAAACTTCGACTTCAACAAGCGGACCTTCATGGGCGCATTGCCATTCGAAAACCCTTATTACGTCGGGGCAGCAGAGCAAAACGGCTACAGTGGGCCCGTTCTCATCTAGATTGGTCGCTAGATGATTGGAAACACGTGCTTTGGAGTGACGAGTCAAAGTTTGAGGTTTTTGGGCAAAATCGACGAGTTTATGTCCGAAGATCTAAAACCGAAAAAATGATCCCGGACTGCATTGTGCCAACAGTGAAGCAAGGGTGTAGTTCTGTGTTAGTGTGGGGATGTTTCTCCTTTGCTGGGACGGAAGATTTATGCAGAGTGCAGGGTGTAATGAGGAAGGAAAATTATTTTGCAATACTCCAGAATCATGCAGTCCCATCAGGATTGCGTTACGGCCTATTATACGCAATCCTGATGGGACTGCACATTCATGCATGGCAACGACCCAAAACACATTGCGTTAGTGTGTAAGAACTATCTAAAGGAGCAAGAAGAACAGCACACCCTGAAAGTAATGACATGGCCCCCACAAAACCCAGATTTGAATATACAGTTGTTGTGGGATGAGCTGGACAGAAGGATCCGAAAAATATGCCCAACTTCACAAGAACATTTACGGAATATTCTGCAACATGAATGGATTAATATTCCACAATCCGTTTTAATAAAACTTATCTTAAGAATGCCTAGAATAGTTCGAGCGGTGATTAACAGCGAAGGAAGCTTTTTCGATTAAAAAAAAAAATAATGTTCAGTATGTTATATTATGCCAGAATAACTTTTTATCTATTTATTTCTGTCTTTTTTACCTGTACATACAATAAAATTGCATTTTGTTTTTAGTTTCGTTTGTTTCTGTAACCTTTTCATGTTTTTTACTAACCGACCGAACTTCTCTGAACGGCAGTGTACATTACAATAATTATAGCATTAATTTTCTAACGACAACGTGTGAGCATGAAAATATTCATCCAACGAATAAATAGGCTCATTTAATAAGAATTCTCTTGATGCATATATCGAGGTGATCTTTCATAAACTAACGCTATGTCTATTTTTTGGTTAATAGTTGTTCTTCTTAGTCGTTGGATAACAATCTCTATAAAGGGAATTCGTGGTTGCACCGGCTTAGTTATTTAAATAAAACTTCAACAATTTTTATTCTTCTAGGTTTCGGCAATGAATTTATTGCTTTCTTCAGAACATATAATTGGCTACATACTAATAAAAGCAAATTAAATTTTCTCAATGCAACTAAGATAATTTCAAGTTAATATTCGTTGTTTTTTTGAGTAATCTATTAAAGATTATTAAATTACGAGGACTACATTTTTGTTAAAAATTTGTTTGTGAAAGTAAATCTACCCCAAAACATTAACCCTTGTGAATTAAAGTTATTTAAGTTTACTTGTATATTTTGTAATAAAAAATGTTGTTTAAGGAGGAAGGAATTTAATCAAGCAGTTTTTGTCAGTTGAAATTTCTTTCATTTATAAAATATGTAGGGTGTGTCGGGAGGAACGGACCAAACTCCAACAGTGCGCAAAGAAACTTATATGTTCTTATCCGATTTTCATTTGCTTTCAAATTATGGCGCAGTTACAAATAAACAAAATTTCATTCAGTAGCGTTCTTTAATCATAACATTATTTTAATAAATATCGCCATTGAACTCCAAATATTTTATGCTTCGTTTACGACGGGCGACTGTTGCTCTTCTGATCGCTGCATGTCTTTCTTTAATATCGGCTGAAGTATTTCTAATACGCTGAATTAGTGCACCCCAAGTGTCGAGTTTTGGCTTGTAACTTTTTTGAGCCAATCACACAAATAATAGTCCAATGGTGTGAGGTCTGGAAATTTTCGATCACCAATCCAATGTCCTGGAAACTTATCGTCCAAATCTTGTTTGACTTGACAAGCGAAATGTACAGAAAGGAGCTCTGTCATGCTGATTTGCATGATGTTTAAAGGAACATCCTTTAATAGCCCTTGTAATTCATCTTCCGAATGAAAGGGCCAATTAAATAACTATGAACCATGCCACACTACATGTTTACCGATAACTTGTGCCGCAAAAGTTTGACTATTGCGTAGAGATAATAATTCAGATATACAGTGCGTCATATGTGATAAGAAGCGAAAAGCTCGTCAATTGCTGACAAAAGTCTAAGGCACTTCGTAGGAATAGCATATACGATAGTTAAACCAATTATTAAGTTGTGGAAAAATAAGAAATCTCAAGACTGGTTGAAGAGTGTCCCAGGTCAGAGAGACTGCAATTTCTGATTGGACACAGGCCTACATTTACAGTATAACTAGTAAGCAGGACACTGTATGTTCAAGAAACACATAAGCAACCTTCTGCCAGACGGAAGGGGAGACTGTAGCCCATACGTAGGCAAGGCTGTTAAATCTATCGAAGAAAGAAATGCTAACGTAATTGATCTAATGATAGAGGAACCACAATAGATCTGAACCTTTTATTTAAAAATGAAAATTACATATAACAAATGATCTGCTTGAGTTCATGAGGTGAGATAATGGACAAGCTCAGAGATGATACCAACAAGAGTAGTGATATCCACCGATAGATCGGCAACTACAACGACACGATGATGAGATTTGTTGTACACCGGTGTTCTTGTGCTGCTATCGTGTCGATAGATGTGAACACGTCTATACACACCTACACTTAACTTCCATAGAAGACTTGAGAAAGATGCTAATATTTTACTTTTAACGTAGCGGCCATTGATAAATAGAGCTTTTCAGTGTTCTTTTTAGCTTCATTTTTCTGCTTTATCTTTCACTGATTATATTGATTAGAGCTTTTCAACGAAAGACTTACCGTAATCGGATACGTATAAAAGCACGCGCCTTAAAAGGCTTTAATACGCTTCAAACATAAATTGCGTCTGCGAAAAATTCTCACGTAACTTACTTGGAGGTAGAAATACGATATCGCTCAATGGAATACAATACCCATTCCATCCATTCCGAACGAACAAAATCCGTTGTAACTGCATGTAATTATTCGTCGTGTTAGCTATTGCGAGTAGTAGATACACAGCGTAATCGTATTACGGCGCGTGTTTACCTCTCTACTTCGACATTTTAAATTAGTAATTACGCACGTATACACTGCTCGCCGCATTTTAGGATTTGTTTAATCCTCGGGGCGTCGCGATGCCGCAACTGTTCGCAAACGTTTCGCGCGGGCTATTGTAATTCGATTCAGCGACGAGTGCGCGCCAAAATCTATTAATTAAATTAGTGACCGCGCTCGTACTTCGGCAAATAATTGCGGCGATCGAAAATCGATGACCGATTCGCAGTCCGACGGTTTGGTCGGATAGGAACGCAACGGTTCTATTTTGTCGGTCGCCGTAAAGAATTAAATCGACAAAGTATTAGCATGTTTCCTGTGCCTTTCAAAACAATAGGGAGACTACTCGGCGTCACGCTGATGTCGCCGGGTAAGCAGAAACATGTCCCTGGGTAGAGTATCCTTTTTCTCTCCTTTTGTTGCGTTTGCCGTGAATTATTCCATCGATACCATGAGGAAGCTGTCTTAGCATTACTTTCTAATTTAATTATCCTTTAATTAATCGAATAAACGATATAAAAAATGTATAACGCCGGTAATTAATACTTATTTTAAATAGAACTAGAACATAATTAATAAAAATCTAAGCAGTAAGCGGGCGCATGCTGTACGCGGTGTAATAGCGGCGCTGACATCGATTACTCATCGCCACTCGATGCAAGATCATCTAAAATGTGGGCCTCTCTACTTCATGGTATATCGCTTTCAATTTTCAAAAAATAAATTGGGGAACACCCATTACATCACATCGCTTTACGGCAAATAGTTGTACATACATGTGATGCAATTCTCATGCATGCGCGCGTCCGCAATTTTAAAACGTTTAGCACCGTCGGTAACGGGATTGCGGTTAATTAGCAAGTTTTTCATGGAGCGACCGGTTTTACGATTATTGCGGCGGACCGGGCCCGGTCGACCGATTCTATTCCGTCGTAACGGCGGTATTTCGTTTCAATTAGCACTTTCGACGTTTTAAATTTTCTTTTAATAATCGTCACGCGAACTAATGCTTTTTTTTAGGTTCGCGTGCGAACGGTGTCATCCTCATTGGACGCGGTCGTTTCGCGAAATTAACGCTCGTTGATTGAATGCATTAGTAACAATTACGTTAATCCCTTTGTGAATTAATCATTCTAAGCTTTCGTCTGCTATTTAATCGGATTTTATATAACTAGGAGTAACTGCGGTAGAGGTAGAACGGAAGGACGTTTTAAGTGATTAACAACTCGGCAAACACTAGCTTATAAAAGGCAAATATTTTTATAGTTCTGATAAAGCTTAGTGTGAATGGTTAACATTAACGTATCATTTTCCCTGTATGTATGTGGAAACACTACTGAAAGGAAGAGCCATCTATGATAATTCTCGTTCATTCTCTTAGCCATAGTTAATTAATGAATGAATAAAACATCTTATCCATTGTAGTGGCCTAATTTTTAATTAGAATTAAATGTTATTACATTTTGACGTGTCGACGCTCAAGGTCGTCTTTTTCAATTTTTTTTCTTGTTTTGTTGTTCCATCTAATTCTAAAATGTTCAATAATCAGCCAACATTCATGTGGAATGTCCTGATGAGTCCGGCAAGCTTATCTGTAGTTATTAGGGAAGAAATTCAAGTGGGAGTAAAATAAGTGGATCCTTAAAGATATACGGCAGCCGAATTCATGAAACAAAGTCAATCATTTTTTGTAGTTTCTTTTCGCTTGACAGAGCGCATCTCAAACCTGTATTCCTTTTCTCTGAAAAAGTTTCTCAAAGTTGGGATCTCTAAAGAGTTGTTTGATCTGAGGACCCACACAGACACTCCCTTTAATTTTGGCTTCATTGACCCAAGGAAATTTTCCAAACAGGTGCTGGAGTTTGGACCCATTCTCATCCATTGCTTTTTAAGTTTTTTGCACTGTTTGTATTTGTGCTGTTCTACTAATGGTGAGTGCTATACATTTGCTTTTCCAGACATGAAGGCCAATTTTTGTTGATCGATTTCTCTCCCACAGACAAAGGAAACAGCCGCATATCCCCATGATAAACCTATCAACGCCACCTTCAGGTCACCAACTATACTTGCTGTAGTTAATCCTTTCTAGTAGTAACTTTACATTATCGTAAGTTTCCTTCATATAGATAGCATGTCCGATAGGTATGGATGGAAGTCGGTTTCCATTATCCAGCAAAACCGTCTTGAAACTCAGTTCTGAAGCTTCTATAAACACGCTATTCATGTGGCTCATGTGCAATGCCGAGTTCTTGTAGTAAGCCATCAATATCGCAGTTGTACAAAAGGCTTTCTTCTTTTTTAAAGAAAGATTTGATTGGCTGATGACGACTACAAGTTACTCGGACATTTTCTTCCAATGTCGAAATCTTCAAGCTAGCATTTCCGCTTTGGTTTTGGATAGGTCGAAATCTCATCATGCTGACGTTGACTGTTGACAAGAAATCGTGGAATCTGGAGTAGGTAGTCCTCTGCCATGGTATGTCGGGGCATTTTGCCATTCACTCCTTTTTCTTGTTGAAACCACAAACTGGTGGTACCTCGCTGAAATAGCAGTCATCAATGTGATTGAAGGGCTTTTTAACAATCAGAGTTGCAGTAAATAGCATTCCCACACTTTTGCCATTAAGATATTGTGAAAGATTTATTGTACAAGTGCGGCAGGATATGTCTTTATCTTGCAACCGAAATACAAATGATACGCTTTCTTAACGATTGCGCTGATGGTCTTTTTTATCGTATTTGAAACTGTGCAATTTTAGCATCGTCGTGTGCAGTGCTCTCGGCTCTATCGGTAGCGTTATGCGTCAAATGGTGCCCAATTAATTTTGTTTTCTTAAGTTCATTGGTTACGTAGTGGTTGCGCAATAAGTGAGGAAAAGCGGTGAAATGGAGTCGTGTTCGATGAAGTTTATTAAGGGAAATTGTGGTCATTTCAAACGGCGTTTATTAATTAAGAAAAATGGACTACCTCGGCCGCAGATTAACTTAGTTCAAGAATGTATTAAAAGTGAAAAGTTTAAGCGTATTTTTAAGTAAATAAGTATTCGAACTCTTACACACGAACGTTTCAATAGGCAAGATATTATAATCAGCAGTAAAACTGAACAGTTCAGTTTTAAGTAGTCCTGACTAATGGAGCAGCTAGCATTTCTTACACCAATAACAATTCAAAAACAACTTACTTCTTAAGTACTCCCTCTCAATATTGAAAAATATGATATATTTTTTTTATTAATTAATTAATTAATTAATAATTAATGGATAAGAATAGTATATGCATCATTTAACCTAGGTCAATTTTTTTAATTAGCTTTGTCCATAAAGCGGCAATAGCTGAGTTTTATATATAACTCCTCATAGATTGAATATAAGGCATTCTTCTTTTCTTGTTTACGCAATTTTGTCTGCTAAAATCTCTAGCAGTGTACTTAGTGAATTGTATTAACGAAAAGTGAATGCTGAGGTAATTTGTCTATTGTAGCCCATAAAATTTAAAGGCACTGGGAAATTTTATTTTTCAAATATTCCTTTTCCACTAAAATATGACAAATATTAAAAACACCTTCCATCTTTCAAAAGCTCTATTAAACGTCCTTAAACTTCTTACATAACATCGATTGTTATTGATTTTGTCTTCCTTCATAATCAAAAGTAGTATTCACTTTATAGACAACATTTATCGGTAAAACTATTCGATCGTAATTTTTTAGTTGATAGCCCATTTGCAGCGAAACGGCCGGGCTAAATGGATAATTTGAATGTTATTGAATGCGGAATCAATACGAAAACGACGCAAATGCTCAGGGGAAAGCAGGATTTTATGAGTAAATGAATGTTAATAACGATATAATTCACTCGTTTTATGTAAAGTTTGATAGTTCCATTGTCTACCAGACACGCCGATACCTTTTAGCATGGCTGTACTAGAGTTAAGAGTTTATAAGTTGCGGCGTCGCCTGCATCACGTGATTTACATATAAAAGAGGACAATAATATTGGAAAATATGTAATTTAAAATGTTAAAGAGTGTTTATTGTTGTTTCAGTTGTTTTGAAATCTGACGCTCTTATTAATGTTAGGGACCTTCTTCATTCAGTAGGTTGTTGAAATGTTGGTGTCTTGTGCGACTGGCGGCAATACATTTATATAAAATGTGTTCTGCCGTTTCCAGTTCTTCTTGGCATAGACGACAAGTTTGATCTTCAGCTTTGCTTAGTTCGAAAAAGTGATATTTTACAGCTGCATACCTTGTCAAAATGTTTAAGGTTCTCATTGCTGAACGATAGTACCATTTTTGGTCTTCTGTCTGGAATATTTTCTGAGTCTTTCTGATTATCCTCTCATGTCTTAATTGTTTCTCTTATGTGGTTGTTCTGAAGTCCATAAAAGGAGTTGGCACCAATGAAAGACATGCTCGCTGCTTCTTTGGCTATCTGACTTTTTGCTTCTCTCGATCTCTTGGTGGCTTGGGACCCACTTTAACGTAATGTAATGCCTTAGATTGTATAACATTCGTGGATCAGACCAGATTTATAATGTATATGTCTTAATAGCCTCTAGGACTGCCTGACTGTCGCTGAAGATACTTATTGTTATGCCTCGCATTCCTTTCTTGAGGTTCTTTATGGCGTACACGTTTAAAACAGACAGCGCTGTTTGTGTGGATTTAAATTTAACTCGTTCATATTTAGCAAACATCCAGTATATGCATTTTTTGTTTTATCTTAGTCATGCTATTTTTAGGTTGCTTTTTTATAATTTCATGTTTGTGATTATTGACTTTGCCTTACTTAGAATATAAGTTTGCCTTTCACGAATCCAATAATGCCATTCTCTACGGCGAAAAGCCTATTCGTAAAATAAATATTCCTTTTTTCTATGTTTATGCTTTTTTATACGGAGGTATATCGTTGTGATTTGGCAACGTCTCAGTTCCCAATCTCCGCATTATCCACTTCATCTATTGATCTTTCGGTACGTGCTTTTTCTTTTTCGCCGACAATGGAAATATATCTTCGATTATAAAAAAAGAGTACGCTTTTTTGCGGCCCCGAAACTACCTACGTAGATACGTCCATAAAACGTCGCATTGGTTTATTTATTTTGCGAGCGGGAAACCCGATTTCCAGTTATTTTGTCGGCCATAATTCTCTGCAAAGTGAACTGAGGAGTTAAAGATAAGGCTTACACCCGAGCGGTACGCGACGGTTCAACAACAGGTGACGAATCGGAGATTTACATGTAGGTCTGCGAAATTGAAGTTCCCCAGGATCCGGTTCAAAAGATGTTCTGGCAGATTTGCAGATTCTTTATTCGGGGGTGATTGAATTTCTTTATCTCGGATTTATCGCCTCAGTAAATTGCCTTCAAAATATAAAACTCAGAATTTACGTTATATTGAATTAGAATGTTTGCAGCTGTTCGAACGCCTTGTCGCGGGGTAATTTCATTTAAATGGAATATTGGTTTTCGTAGACGCCTGCCTGCTGCGTCTGACGCTGATATAAGCACCTAGTTGTGTTCAGTTCTTTTATCCCTTTTTCCTTCCAAGGATTCGTCTCTATTGTACTTGTGCGAACGAAAAGTAGAAATACGTTATTTCATTCATATTGATCATTTGATATATTTTCGTTTTGCGTTTAATATTACATTTTTAAATTGAGTAGCCGAGAATTAATCAATCTAATAATATACCAGCTTTGCTTGCATTGAGAGAAAAATGAACGTTTCAATTTCAAGTAAAATTGCTTTCTCGGCTTTTATTCCGTTTCGCATTAACTTACTTAATTTTTTGGGATTATTATTAACGTAATATTTTGCCAAACCATTAGCTAATGCTTTAGGGACATTTCTGGGGAAAGCGACCCTGAATCAGAGAAGAACAGCACTTAAATACAAGGAAGTATTTTCGTTATTCTAACTCTATTTATTCCTAATTCTAACTCTAATTAAAAATGGAACGCATTGTACGTAATCCTGAGGTCTGAAAGAGTGTCAAGATTATTGACATTTCCCTTTGTAGATGTTTTCTAAAGTCATCCTGCAAATGGTCCGCCAATGGTTGAATAAGAGCAGCATAAATTTTGCGGGTGCCCAAAGACTATTCTCCTAATGTTCTTCAGGCACAGCCAATAGAAGGTTTTTGGTAATTCTCCGCAGAAAGGTTTACGAGAATGGCTGAGAACAATTACAACTAGGTCATAATATATTCCGCAAGATGACAAATTTGATGATTTAAACGATTGGCCAAATAAGCAAATTCACGCAAACGAACGTACACACCTCTTACCACGTTTCTACGCTCTATGTTCTTTTTCTATTGTATTTTGTTCTGCAATTGCAATGCAATGCGAAAAATTATTCTAGGCGCTTCTATAGGTCAGTTTTGATTGAGCTGTTCATTAGAGTGTTAATGTTTTTGCAAAGTGCCTTCTGTTTTGCATTAATGGTTCAGCACTTTTAATTTATCTACGTATCGGTATCTCTGGCTCAAGTCTTTGCTTATGTAGCTCCCACTAAAAAATTATAGCAGCTGTCGAGAAACGAATAAAGGCCGGTTTCCATCTGTGGAAGTGGTGCGCGGCAATATTTTTTTTTTAATGATATCGTTCCCATCGCGGAGCGACTCGGTATCTAAATGGGAACGATATCATTTGAATACACGCGGACAATTGTAAGCAGCATTTTGACGCACCGCTTAGATGAGAATCGCTCCTAACTGAGACCCTTTCTTTTCTAAAGGAAATCATTAAGTAAAAAGCTAGACTGGAATGTATTGTATCTTAAGGAAATTCTAGAGAAGACGTGTTAACAAAATTAAAGGTAAATTAAACAGAGCAGTCTTGTAAATTCACCTTCTTTCTTAGGATGCAAGAATACCGAATCCGTTAGCTTTATCTTTTATATTCTTATTTTCTATAGCAGCATTAGAAATAATCCTGATGAATCTGCTCTGAGTTTGGTAATATCACACTGATTACCTTCTCATCAATCACCGCAAATAACGTCTTACTAAAAACGTGTGACAAATATGATGTAATTTACTAGATCACCTTCTCCTACGTCGACAACGGAGTAAATATTTTGCATCCTCCTCGCGCCTGAACGCCGGAAGGCGGAACAATAAGTAATACATAATATACTGAATAATGAAATTATATGGAGTAGATGAATGGGCTGATAGCGTGCGGCGATGTCGATGGAACCGGGAAGAAGAGGGGGAGCCAACGGAGGGAGCAAAGAGAATTCCTAAGAGAGAAAAAAGGATAGCGAGATTGCGAGGAAGGACGACGTGAAGGGAGACGGCAAAGACGGACGCAGATGAGGCTGAGAGATTAATGAACGGTCCCAACATCACACAATAATCTCGCCCTACCATTTAATGGACTCACCTCAGCCACCGCTGTTTAATTACGGGGACGACGGAGTTTCCGACGTTCGACAAAATCGTTAGTCATCCACACCTTGTGGAAATGCCGCTAGCCTGCTAACCCGCTTGCTCCGCCTAGGGATTGTATAAATACGACCGTTTCTAAGTTGCGATGTAATTCCCTTGCAAAAAGGACCTATCACTATCGCAAGCATGAAACAATTTTTTAATTATAACAATCAAACTTCATTTAACGCTACAGAAACATATTTATCTAGCTAAGGCTTACAAAATTGCTAACATTTGGCATTAAAATAGAACTTCCATTTGAGCAAACATGAGCAAACGAGTTTGAGCACAAAGATAGCGTATTTTATTATTTAGCTTCAATAAGTACTGTATTATGCATATTGTTCTAACGCCAAGACCCTGCTAGATTTACTTCTTTGTAGCTATGCTAGAATATAACCAGGAAACATGGAGAACAACAAATCAAACAGGGGACATTTTTGGGAACAGCCAACTTTGTACCAGCATTCAATTCAACGTCCTTAAAATAGACTTCTTCAACCCTTTTTCAAGAAGGAAATAAATAGTGAAAGTAATAAAAGAAAAAAAAAAACGATTTGGTACACTTTTGCATCCGTTCGAATCAATCCACTCTGATGGTGGCATCTGCCAAACATAGTTTTTGAAGGCTTCAACAGCTTCTTGAGACGATAAAAATCGCTCTCCACTCATCTTTTGTTTGACATTTGGGAACAAGAAGAAGTCGTTAGGCGATAAATTAGATAAATACAGACAATGAGGAATTAATTCGATGTTTCTCTCCTTCAAATAATCAATTGTTTGATGTGCTGTATGAGATCATGGCATTGCCATGATGAAGGATGTTGTCGCTAACATTCTTACTTTAATTTCTTACTAAATCGCTTCAGCCACAATATTTTGGGCGGCAGTGTACACTTCCAACGCCCTTCTAGGGTCAAACAAAATTTCGACTACGCTAATGTGTTTCCTCCCTCTTTTCGTCTTCGATTTTCATTTATACGCATTTCGGGCGGAAGCTCCCGCTGTTCCACGACACCGAAAAGATGAATTATGTTTCCGTTCCGTAGTAATCTTAGGATCGTAAGAATCTTTTATGAATTTATTTTCGAATTTATACTTCGTTGGGACACACGGAAAAGAATAATGCACAACAAAGAATTGCGTTATGTTAACACGACATAATGAGGAGAAACAAATTGAAAAGAAAGAAAAAAATAATGTCAACATGAAAACTTCAGTTTTCACACACAACAGGACTATGTTAAGTCGCTGGTAATAATTTAATTGGTTCCATTTACGTCTACAAATTTTGAATCATTAAGTCATGCTAAAACTCGAATTATATATTCTTCTATCCCTCACTAAAGGGCTTCTAAGTCAATTATCAGCCATTTGATCCTGGAACCGTATCTGACCGGAACACTTCGGAAATGACTTTGACCGACTACGAATTCGAAACATCAGAATCCGTAACCTCATCCGTCCCTTAAATTAGCATCATTTTGGGGACGATCGGCTCGATGTCGAAATGCCAACTGCGTTTACAGGAAATACTGTGAATGTAATACGTCATAAGGATCGGATACATGGTAATTTTACGGGCAACTGTTGTAGGGTTAAAATTTAAAGTTTATCAATGGCGGTTCGTTTATTTAAATTTCATTAAAAGAAAAAAACGAAATCCGTTCAATATTTTGATAGGTTGAATTCTAGTTTCTGTGATATTTCTTGGACTCAATGTAAAATTGCACTAACAGAGTGGTTAAATTGATGGTGAATTGATACTAATGAAATCACTAAACAAACATGCAGCTGGGAGTTGCTAGAGGAATGGAAATTACCTGTTTTTGTAAAATTTCTATTTTCTGGTAACCTGAAGTATTGAATTTTTGCGCAATGTCACTAGAGAAATGCAAACTGGAGATTGCTTTATTCCAAAACTCAGAAAATCATCTGGTACTTCTATAATGTGCGAACTGCAGTTCTGTTTTATGTTGCGCTTATACTGGACGGTAAATTGACGATTTCCTCAGGGGATTGACACAAGGCCAAAGGATCAGGCGCAGAAATGACGAAATAAGGAATTAAAATCTATAATATTTAATTCTGCATGCTGACGACATAAGCTAAACAATGAATAGCAAAAAATTTTAACGAGCTTCTTTCTAAGAAGTACCTGTTAATATTTAAAAATTAAAGGCAAAGAACAAAAAATAATGCTTTGAAAAAACATTGTTATTGTTTAAAATAAATTATGTAAATGTAATTTTTTAGGAAATCTGTTGAATTAAATCTAGGATTACATTGGAAGAAAAAATTGAAAAAAAAAATTATATCTTCGATAACAAAACAATGATGAAGAAATTACAGAGTTTCTCAGGTTTGTTAAATTATTGCTAAAAATATTTTTTGGTAAAATATTATTTTCTTAGATAATCAGGTATCGGTGTAGCGAAAGGAAGGAGCCACGTTGAGACATCTGGAGTTGCAGATTTAGTATTTATTGAAGGAACATGTGTACTTAATCGTTTCTGGTCATTATTACTTTTAACAGCTTTTGGTAACCCAAAACGTAATTCCCTCTTGGTTCGGGACTAGTTACTTTACAACACGCCACATTTTCCACGATCACCAAATGTTAATTCTATCGAACGTTCATGGCAGAAATTGAAAGTGCAGGCGTGAAAAATATACCATTTCCAAAAAAAATTGTTTTAAAAAAATAATTCTTGGTAAAATGAGGAAAGATTAGACCACGTACACTGGCCGCAATTAAAAATGCGCTACCAAAACAATGTTTATTAGTGTCAAAAATAATTGTACCTTACATGAACATGTAAATGAAGGACGATTCAACAAAAGAAATCTAAACAAGATTCGTTTAGTGTATCTATACTCAGGTGTTAAAGCAATCGCAATAAACCCCATTCGCACTATTCATCCGTAAACTCTCCTACGACCGATAGCGTTGCGCCACTGCTGCGCTAAAAATGTTACCGCCTAAAACCGGTGTCGTACAACCAGGCGCTTCAAAAGAAAATCTTCTAGGGGGTGGTCCACTTGCTCTACATATTTTACCTTAATTTGCAATCCCCAGGTTCCAACACCGTAATACATTCGAATGATTAGGATTAAGTCTATGAGCAATTTCCCGGAAACTAACACCGCCTTCATGTAGCCCAATAATCCGGCCACGTTCGAAGGAGGTTAGGCATCGCTCACGATTTCTTGGAACACACCACACGCATTTTACTCGTTTTTGTACATTTTTATTGCAAATATCGGATTGTAACTGATGTTCCTGTAAAAACATCGCGCCGAACACCCTGGCTCTTGTAAATGCTAGATCAACGCAATATGATAAACGATCGCTTAAGTTTAGAAACACGTTTAGAAGATTTTAACGAAATATTCCAACAATTTAGGAGTGATGCAATTTTAATTTCAGCCAGTGTATTTGGAGTAATAGAAATGTCTTTCGGGTGATGTTGCGTAGTTAAAATTTTACTTGACGTTTCGCTGACCATGCTGTCAGCTTCTTCAAAAGATCTCTAAAGACTTTAGACTTTTAGACAGTCTTTAGAAATCTTCTGAAGAAGCTGATAGGATGGTCAGCGAAACGTCAAGTAAAATTTTAACTACGCGACATCACCCGAAAGACATTTCTACTATGGATTACGGTCGTGAAAGCCTACACTCAACTATTTGGAGTAAGTTGATCAAGAATAAGATTGAGTTTGAGAAGTTGCGAATATTGCAACTTGTTACAATAAATCCCTCAATTTTGACAACATCTGTGTATAAGTATTATCAAATATTATGCAAACGTTGTTTTCAAAGTATTTTACATTTTCAGAGACTAATTAGCGTGTTTCTTGTAGCAACCGTGAACTAACAACATACAGGCTATGTATCTTTATTGTTATCATCGTGTAACAAATGTTATTCGAAATTTATCGCTTCTGTTACAGTTTAGCGCTCCAACGTCGCTTATTTGTTTTGAAAACACTTACACAAGCATAATATATTGTTTTATACCTATACAAAGCGGGTTATGGAAGCATGAATAAGTATGCTAATTATTCATAAAACGCCCATTTTACATAAATAGCGGCACCATTAATAATACGGATGGTAATATATTAGACCAAAGATCTAAATCTGCGCACCGCATTTCTTGTCTAACTGTGTTTTCCTTTTACGCACATAAGCGGGCGACTATACATGCATCTCGGTGTTGCTGTAAGTAAAGTACTTCCTAACATGGTAGTACATGACTTAATGTTTTGTGTAATTAAGGTCAGGCACAGTAATTGAATTTTATACGGCCGTAAGTTGGAAGCTAATAACGCCGCGAAATTATTATTATTGCGAAAGTACCGTTTCAATATTCCGCGGCTTCCTCCCCAATCTGTGGTCAATATTATGAAATGGATTTTATCTTATTCAATAAGGCCACAACTTGAAGTAAAATTGGAACAATTAATGGAAAGAATGCAAGAAAGAATAAAACGTCCATGTGACGATTATCGGATTGCGATTGAGCCAGAACTAGCGCGAAATATCATTTAACTGCTAAAACAAAGAAACATGGAGAATCTCGTCATCACATTAATGCCTGTATGCATTTGCTTGATAAAACAAATATTCTGACAGAGCTTCTGCTTCTGCTTGTTCACAACGTATTGTCGATTATTAGGAAAAATCATTATACGAGGATCATTCAATCAAAGATTTTTATTTATCTTTCATCATAATCTCTATTTAACTCTATACACTTCTCCAAGCGTTTCTCCAGGTTTTTTAAGCCCTCCAGAAAGTAGGATTTCGGAAGGTCCTCAAAATAGGCATCTGTTTGGGCGATAACTTCCGCGTTCGACGTGAACCGTTGCTCGTCGAGTCATTTTTTTAAATTTGGAAATAAAAAGAAGTCACTGGGGACCAAATCCGGTGAATACGGTGGATGCTGTACTAATTTGAACTTTAATTCCATAATAAATTTCCGGCCATCTAAACTGCGCAGGTGTGCATTGATGGAAGACGTTTTTTCTCGATTTATTCGCTCAACCGGTCAAATAACGACGCGTAATACTTTCCAATTATTGTTTGCCTTTTTTCCAAGTAATCGGTGTAAATGGTTCCCCGTGCATGGCCGTCACCTTGCCGGCCGATTTCACCGTCTTCGCCTTATTTGGAGCCCATTTGCCTACAAAAACCCCCTGTTTTAACTGTTCCTTTGTCTGCTAAATGTAATACTGTATCCATGTTTCGTCCATAACAATGCATATATTGTTTTGTTCTTACTATCTATAAATAATTACTTTGAGTACGCGCGTGTGCCCTCTGGAATTTATTGCCATCTGATCCAGCGATTCAACCTGATTGATCGCGAGCATCTCTTACAATTTTCGCTGTTTTTTATCGAAATCGGTCAATCGAAATTGCCATCCACTGAACTAACAACAACGGTCGTAAATAAAGATTGTATAAAATACGATTGCGGCTGGTCTATCGATGCGTACCCGACAAGGGAGGATTATAGTAAATAGGTGTACATACGCATGCAGATATATTTTCATTTATGTTAGGTTTTATGACGGCCGTAACATCCACATGAAATTATACTTTAGCGTCATAAAATCTTTACGTTTTCGTGAAACCAGGAAAATGCGCGTGCGGTTTCACGTTGCCCCAAGTGTCATCGCAATTTGTCGACGTAATTCGTTATTTCGTAAATCGCGAGACTAGGAATTAAACGGAACGACGGGCTTATTTCGCGGAATATGCTGGAAAGACTAAACACGAAAATTGTGCGCTCGTTTCTTATGCGAGTGTACGATTTTAAAAAAGTTTGAAATGTCTGAAATGGGAACATGTAGCAGATAAAACGTGTTCTTTTGCAACAAGGTGCAGTGATTAGTGAATCTCCTTTTGGCAAAATATAAATGTTGAGTGTTATATGTTATATGTGATAAAAGCAGATAATGAGTGTTTTGTTTGTGGATGATATTCAGCAAGATTCTTCTCAGGAACAACATAGAAACCATCTTCAGACCTAATTTCAAAAACTTTCAGACTACTTTCCCGTCAAAAACCGCAATCATCTGGGACCTCTTGGTGTCTACCAAATCCTCAGTAGATTGTTCGTGCGGTAGTATATACACTGCCGTTCAGTGAAGTTCGGTCATACAATAAAAATCTATTATATCACACTGTATACAATTATTAATACATAGAATTAGAAAAATATTAAGCATACACTCTTTTCTAAGGGATTAAAGCCATAAATTATTATGTAAAGTGGAAATATTGCGACAACCACAATAAAGTCCCTTTTATTATCGTTCCAAGAATTTCTCGGAAGTACCGATCTTTTGAAACGGGTCGTTTGGGGATTATTAACGAACAATACATTTAGGAAATATACCGCAGTATCATTCTTGTTTATTTATCACACGCGTAAAGATATAAATTTTTGCTTCGTTTTACTGTTAAACGTGTGTTGGTGTGCATCTGTCGTTTTTGCGCGAAAGTTTTAAGAAAATTACTTCAAAATGGCACGTGGCAAGCCTACCAGTGTAGAAAAACGTTCACGCATTATTCACGCTGTTTGAAGAAGGATATTCGGGGCGACAAATTGCTGAAAAAATAAATATGAGTATTTATAAATACTCATATAATACAATATAATAAATATAAGTACAACAGTAAATGACATCATAAAGCGATATCGGACAACTGGAACTATAGGAAATCGTGTTCGTCCTGTAGCATCTAGGAAAACAACAGAAGCTGAAGATTTGAGAATTGTATTATTAAGCAAACGCAATAGAAAATTAACAGCGCCACAAATAGCAGCCGAAGTCAATCGCGGCCGTGAAGAACAAGTTTCGGCGAGTACGGTAAAACGTCGACTTCAACAAGCGGACCTTTGTGGACGCATTGCTATTCGAAAACCCTTATTACGTCGGGGCAACAAAGCAAAACGGCTACAGTGGGCCCGTTCTCATCTAGATTGGTCGTTAGATGATTGAAAACACGTGCTTTGGAGTGACGAGTCAAAGTTTGAGGTTTTTGGGAAAAATCGACGAGTTTATGTCCGAAGATCTAAAACCGAAAAGTGATCCCGAACTGCATTGTGTCTACAGTGAAGCAAGGGCGTAGTTCTTTGTTAATGTGGGGATGTTTCTCCTTTGCTGGGACGGGAGATTTATGCAGAGTGCAGGGTGTAATGAGGAAGGAAAATTATTTTGCAATACTTCAGAATCATGCAGTGCCATCAGGATTGCGTATAATAGGCCGTTACTTTACATTCATGCATGAGAACGACCCAAAACACACTGCGTTAGTGTGTAAGAACTATCGAAAGGAGCAAGAAGAACAACACACCCTGAAAGTAATGACATGGCCCCCACAAAGCCCAGATTTGAACCCTATAGAGTTGTTGTGGGATGAACTGGACAGGAGGATCCGAAAAATATGCCCAACTTCTCAAGAACATTTACGGAATATTCTGCAACATGAATGGATTAATATTCCACAATCCGTTTTAACAAAACTTATCGAAAGAATGCCTAGAATAGTTCGAGCGGTGATTAACAGCAAAGGAGGTTTCTTCGATGAAAGAAAAATATAATGTTCCGTATGTTATATTAGGCCAGAATAACTTTTTATTTATTTATTTTTGTCTTTTTTACCTGTACATACAATAAAATTGCATTTTGTTTTTAGTTTCGTTTGTTTCTGTAACCTTTTCATGTTTTTTACCAATCGACCGAACTTCTTTGAACGGCAGTGTACATCAGTGAAATAAAATGATCGGTCAGCATTCGTGTTACAAAGCACGAGCGTTGTACACGGTTGTTGCGTGTAACCGGGTCCGCGCTGGCTGAACAGAAATTGGGCACCGAATCCGATTTAATCCTATTCGCATCTTGTCTCACAACCCTCACTATTACAGAAGAGAAGAAAAATCCCTGAATCTGCGGAAATCTCTTAGCGACGATGGCTACTTCTTACATCATGCTTGAAAATCCCAACTGATTAAGCCTCGTAGAAAAAGCTAGGGTTCCGCTCTATTGAGCCGTAACAAGCTCTATATTAACCCCTCCGTAATGAATACTCCCCACTCAGTAGCAGTCTTGAAGATGTCCCGTAAGAGTTAGACGCAACGTCAGCAGAAGCTACGACTTCGACGCGGTTCCAACTCGGAAACCAAGAGCATATTGCATTGTTTTGTTTAATTTTGTTAAAAGATCAGTCGGCAATAATGATAAATACGCAGATACATCACTAATAACCTCGTGTATGCTTGCTCGTATACGACTAATTCGTCGTGCCAACTGAACCTTAGCACATCGATTATGGATACATACATGTTAGCGTAGCGTGCTGTTACGACGTAATGTAACACCCATGGTATGCGTAAATATTCTGTTCGATTTCCATTACCCGCGATATGTGTAGTTTACTAACAGCGCAGCGAGAGCATCGTAATTTCTGCTCCTCTAATTACACGCGCCAGAATATGCGCCAATACCGGGATCTTCAAATTAATATTCCACATTGATACCGCGCAATATTCCGCTTCATGACGAAGTAATGAAATTCGATCTACTTACTGCAGGATAACGGGAAAGATGGAATAAAACGTGTCGTCGTAACGTTCTATTGATGTTAAATGTAATTTTCTTTCCTACGAAGAAATCACGAATGTCCCGGTGTAACTTTTGTTTCTTCCAATATTTACGAGGGAAACCGGGAGATGTAGAAGTTCGAAATGATATACGTACTTACATCTCAAGCAGAAGGCGAATATTTTGTCGAAGTTTTATTAATGTTTCTTGTTAAGGAAGAAGTTATGAATAGCGGAGTGATATATAAGGAAAGTTGAGCGAAAAATTTGCGCGCGGCACGGTCTCGCAAAACATCATTTTTCGTAATAAAGCTTGATATATATCTCCCTGCCCCTGTCGGGCTAATAAGTTACACATACAAAGGTTTCCAGATACACCGACGCAACACAGCAGCTTATTAATCCAACTCGGTCGGTGTTGTAGCGTTTGTCACTGGGATTTTCTCTCAGGACCCTCTTTTATTGTTTCCTTCTTCTTTTTCTTCGGGTTTTCTTAATTTGCAGCGAGATGATGTCGAGAAAGCTACCATGGACGGATATCAAAAATACCTTTCTGAATTTCTTTGACACCCGCCTGGTTATTCTTGGAAATATAACATTTTATTAACAATTCGTTTAGGTCCTAGCGATTAGACACGCCTTGCTCCCGAGAAATATATTTCTTTGGATATATTTACTTCAATCGAGTAAGTGCAAACAAATACACGTGTTTTCTTGGGATGAGAAAAGCACATTTTTTTGAACGAATTGGAATTAGAAGTGTAAAGAATCTAGACCATTTTCATTATATACTTCTTCTACCCTTACTTCAACTATCGGTAATATTAAGAAACGACAAAATATTACTCTAGAATACAACAGGAAGCTGGCAGATAATCCAAACAGTGTCGCTGAATATTTTAATAACTTTTTCATTGATTCGCTCCGTAAAGCAGTATTTAAATTTTCAGTTTGTCAAAATAATATCATTAGCAAAAATTGTATTTCTAGCAATACTATATAATAAAGTTTTACAGTAATTTAGAAAATAAAATGTCTTTTGGGCCTGAGGAAAAGTGCAGGTCATTGGCTTGACTGATCCCGACGATATCATCATTTAATCTTAACAGTTTAAGCAAAATAAATAGAAGCTTTGGCGTCAATTAATAATTGAAGATGAAGCTTGGATACACCAATACCAAGACAGTGCCTCGTTTTACACGTTGGCGAAAATTCACGAATTAGGGTCCGCCGTTCACCCTATTCATCGCTTTTGGTAACTTTTCTGATTTCTAGCTTCAGAGATTCGCTCGGAGGACAGAGATATTTATCGAACGAGGAAGCTATCACATTCGTAAACGCCTGGGTGCCAGCTAGTATTTGAACAAATTAAAGGGATGGGAGCTATGTTGAGAAAAGAAGCTGAATTTAATAACAGAAATATTTGTTTTGTGTTACGCTGGAAACTTTTCATACTATCCTCGTGGATTAAATCTACCCATTCGAAACTGATTAGGCAATAGTTGGGTTACTCTCCACTTGACGCTTTCGACCGCTTACGATTAGATGATTCAACAACTAGTCAGTTCAATGGCTTTCTGGATTGCTTGACATGGCCTAAGTAAATGCTCTGAATAAAGAAATCAGCCCTTTAACAGAGAAGGAATAGATTAATTTAAATTCCAATAAATTTGTATAAATCGTGTCTTCCGACTTTGATCTTCATACATATTAATTCACTAATTCATCTATTTACATCGTGTATAGTTTCATACGTTACGTTTTCTCATCTTCAACTCCATATCTCCATACAACTTTTGCGAAGTAAATCATCTCGAAGTTTTCAACTGTTTCGAAGCCGAAACTTTCGCCAGCTGAAATAACAACGATTTGCCTTTATTCCATAACCGGCGGCGGTATTTTCATCCCGTTGATGGTGACGGAATCGCGTCCGCAGCAGATCGATCCAATTCCGAATATGTGCAAAATGTCAGCGAGGGACGCAACGGTGCGATGGTGGCAATTTAAAAAAATCGATGAGCTGCTCAGCGAGCGCGAGAAGTTTAAAAAGTTTAGCGTGTTTCATTTAAATCCCAGACACATCGAGGTGCGCCCTCGGGAAATTCCCCTAAAGAGTATATAATCAACACAAACTTTCAATGGCCCGCGCTTAAGTAGTTTCCGAGCGATTTGTGATTTTGTTCGACGCGAGGTTGTGGCGGTGGCCGCGTATTCGCGCCAACAGGGAATCGCCCCGCGTATACACAACGTCATTATATTCCGTCGTGGCGCGAGGAAACAGAACAAGGAAGCCGTTAGAGAGCTGATATTCGTGGAAATATGTGCGCACGGAGTCCTTTAGAAGCGTGTTGCTTTTTAGTTTATTGTTCGTACTTTGTTGACGCGAGTTGGAAAACGAAAAACATTCTTTTTACGAGATTGCTAGCGGTGTCAGTGCAACAAACATCGTCATGTTGTAAAGAAAATGAGTTCGTCTAATTAATGTTGTGAGATACGCATGATGTGAGTGTCAAAAGTATTTTCTCTTTACTTTTGAAACGTTAGTGGATGCAGACGGTATAATACTTTTCTTTATGATCTTTTAAATTTTCTATTTTCAATAATGACAGATGTTTAGTTTGGCAAACAGCACTAAAGCCCCCGCACCACATAAGCTTAATTAATTAGTCCGGAACAACAGTTTCGGGGATGCGTGGTTCCTTAATTATACTCGAACATTAAAAGAGATCTGTCAGAGCTCTCCTCTGTATGAATGTGATTTTTGTGATCGAATTCTTCATTGTTAAATCTTTTGGCGACAAAAATATTGAAAAAATGATACAATGATTTTCTTTCATATATCGATTGGCATAGTTCCCAGTGAGACACCCTCTGTATTGTTTGTATTCTATTTTATTTGTATGACCAATGATACCTTTACTGAATATCAAACAATTGCAATTAAGATAATAAATTTATGTACTATATGATGCATTTGAAAAAAAAAAAAACGGTTTGTCTGACCGCACGTTTGTTATAATGTAATTAAAGCAGCACCTCTGTGATTGAGGGCTAATGTGTTAGTATTGCTTCATTTTGACTCTGTTTTTTTATGCAATTGTTTGGCGTCTGATGATGACAACTATGTCGAAACGTTAAGTTTACCAATTAATTCTCAATACCAACTTCGCATAAATCTAGTGTTCATGAAGATATTTTTTGTATTACGTATTCACTATTCAAAACAATCTATTCTTATTCAGATCTGATATCAGAGCTTACTATTGTATATATCATACAATCCCTGTCTACATATTTTTACGTAGCATTTTTCCGTGTCAGGATTATTTTTCTTTCCATCTAGTAAACTATTACATTCTTACAAGAGCTTCCACAACACTGCCTCATAGTGATTTGTTTGGCGATATGATGTACAGCAAGTGTCCGGATGTACATGGTTCGTAGAGAATTTATTGTCGGAATGTTTGACAAATATTTTATATTCTCTGCTTGTACACATACAAAGATAACGGATAAAAATATATAAGACAACATCTGTTGTGCGTGCTCTCGGATACCCAAGACACAAAGGTCGGGAGTGCGAGGTATTCGATCCTTCTAAAATAATAGTAGAGATTCTATTTGTTAAAGTTTCGTGTCTGTAATGGGAACTTTCCACATGTATCGTTTCCGGCGAGCATTTTACGGTCGATAAGGACGAATTCAATTTTATGCTAGCAGTATTATAATAAATTCTCGTCCGGATGGCGGGAAGTTTAATATATACATGGAACAAGTTATAACATTTTCTAATAACTGTCCGAGCCATAAAGTTTTTCCGGGATTAAACAATATTGAAAAACTTTAATATAGTCGGTAGATTTTACGGCTACTTCAAACGGCTGGCTCTTTTTCTAAGATTAAATCTAAATTTCAAAGATATTTCGGTAGTAATGCATATTGTAGAAGATTACTTTTATATAGGGAGCGATGAGGTTAATGCCGCGTCTATTCGCAGAGTTAGCAAGTCAGTCATAAAACTTATTTTCTTGGATTTATTATGGTCATCAAAACTTAGTTATTATTCTACTATCAGTAAGCGCAACTATAAGCGCTTATAAGAAGTTATTTCTGATAATAAATAGGATCCGCTGCTTTGGCTGCAGGGCCGGATGTATAAAGTTTGTGCCTAAAAAAGGAATTTCTTTTTTGATTAACAATTTCGCTACAAGCTTAGAACTTGAGAAGTTCGCCACTTATCTAGCTTAGTAATCCAATAATAGTTAAACATAAGTGGCTACTGTAATTATTAATTATTAGAGATGACAAAGACGGGTAAAATTATTCCTTTTTTGCAGGGACTAGACAGACTGGTCTTTTGTCGACTTTCGGTCGGACTTTCGAACCATTTTAGTTTTATCCATACTGTATGCGTAGAATCGGGGGATAGTTGTAAATTATGCTTTGTAAGATGTATTTTGGGTTCACGTACACTGTAAAGATGTCTACTGTACTAAGTCAAGCGGGATGTTCGTGAAAGGAGAAACAGCGCCAAAAGAAGACAATACGAAACCAGCTGGTAACTGAAAGTTGTTAATTTTAAAAGCAAACTTAGAACCGTCAATGACTCTTAAAAGTAAGATCTACAATTTTTGCAACAAATTTTGTTAAACAAGTTGTCTAACAAAGTTGTCCGGTTGAATTAATGCAAGAAGTAGTTGGTCTGAGGTTATAATTGGTTTTGTAAGTTTTAACGAGACCATAATATCTCGATGCAACCTAAACTTCATCTGAAATATGGTCCTCTTGATGAAGTTTGGTAATTAAAGAATATTATCTAATCTGATAAATTTAGGTGTAGGGTCCCTCAGTAAGGGAGAATAGGTTTTAGGGTTAGGGAGAAGTTCCATCGATTTCTCTACACAAGAATCTTTCTTTAAAGCATTTCCTTTGTCAGATTAGGATTTTGTTTTGGGAACATGTTTGTCTCTCTTTCCAAAGGTATACTAAGAAGGGTTAATATTCGCTGGGTTCGGGGCTTAGAAAAATTAGCAATCTTTGGTTCTGACTCTGTCGCTCTCTTTCAAAAGTAAAACTTCAATGCATTGTACAATTTTAACTAAAGTTCCGCAAATATTGATGTTCCTAAACGAGATCGGTAAGCTAAATTTAGATCCTAAAGCAAAAAAATTCTTAACTCGGCCGGGAAAAATGCAATCAGTCAAGAATAAGTTTAAAATTTTGATGTTGAGCGTTTTTAAAATCAATAAAAAACGTGAAAAGGCAAACTAACATAAAGATATTTCTAAATCACTAATTCAGTGCTTCGTAGTACATTTTTTTAGTGAGGTGACGGTCCAACGGGGTGTTTAAGCTTTTAAAGCTTGTGATAACATTTTTAGTGTGCAAATTGTGTGTGTAAAGTGGCCTTGTTACTATCACCCCCTCGCCGTAAAGGATGAAGCGCAGTTAATTGTAATTGACTCGAACACCCAGCATCTGGCTTTACCAAGTCAAGCGCAGACCCAGTTACCACTGGATTACCGAGCCGTTAAGTCTCATTAATAACTAAAATAACCAAAACAGTTTAATAGTTACTTTCTATGTGAGGTTGTCCACTTTTCTTAAGATGATTTCATCTACCGTCTGGGTGACATTGTATATTGTTTTAATGTTGCTAAAGAGGAAATTTGGGGTGAGTCTTCTATTACGACATCGATATAAAAACCGAGTTCGTTACTAAATGAAGCAAGTTTCCTGTTGGCATCCATGTATCTGAAGTAAAGGAAACTCTAGGAGCGCGTTGCACACATAAAAAAACTCATATGTTCTTTTTCGATTTTCATTTGTTAAATGTTTTCTGCATTTGTTTATGGATATAGCAACTGGCTTATATGTCCCGTTTCAATAATGAAAGCAAAAGTATTCGATGTAACATGTTTAAAGACAAGCCGTTAACGCACCACTTGTACGTTTTATTGTTGCGAGTCTCAACTTCTGTTTATTCTTCACTGCTAGTAGAAATCATCTGCATAATATATCACATGGACATCACGAATGAAATTAACGATATCATTAAAACGAAAAACGGTCTTCTTCCTGGAGCTGAAACATGAAAACGATAGATACTTCTACTGCAATTATGGATAAGATCGAGTTAGTGCGTTTTCACAGATCACATGAGATCCCATCACGTTTAGCTATCTGCCAATATTCTTTTAATAAAAATAAAAATAACTCGTGTCCACTTAGTGTATGGGCGGAAGATAATTCACGTTCACTTCCCGCCACACAAGATAGAAATTTAGTTTTTTAAATGGAAAGCCTTATTCCCGATTTAGCTTGGTTTTTGAGATAATTTGGGATTTTTGTGAAATTCCTGTGTTTTTAAAGCAGTATTTAATATAGCATTAAATATAAACAACATTTAATATCTTAAATGCCTTCCAAGCCAAAGTGGAGATCTAATTTTATTAGATTGAGTATTTCTTGAAATTTTCTTGAATTTCTTGAAATTTTTGAAAAAATAAATTTTTTATATGAGCTAGCTTCGACAGCAGGGCACTAGCTATATGAGCTAGCTTCGATACCATGTTGTTACAGTTTGTGCTAGAACACCTTGTATGTTTTTCCGAAATCTGATGAAGCTGAAGCTTTCTCATAATTTTTCTTAAAAACATTTCCATGATACGCGTCCTTGTTTACTGAATTAAATATGGAAGTAGATATTGGGAATGTTAAAGAAGATTGATATACATTATTTAAAAAATCAAACTTGCATTGTGTAGCGAAAACTGAACGTCCTGTATACTTGGAGGCTATTTTATGTTGTGCAGGAGTTGTTTCAGAATGATTTTTATTTGAAATCCTCTTTTTTAAATTGCCCAGGAAGGGAATTATTTTTTACTCACGCATGTATGGTGGATAACATTAAACTTGGCTTGATATTTTAAAGTGGTCATGGGGAATATCTAAAGTGACAATGTCAACAATGTTGTAATTTAGAGATTACTCATGCCTAACACGTAACCATTTAACATTAAAATATCTTTTTCACCAGTTTACGTTACTATATCACGCTTCTCTACTTCAGTGATAAAAAAAAGAAAAAACAAAAAAGAGGCGTAAAACTTCTCAAGAATTTTTGTCGCAGAATTTCGCTAAGTAGGTCACAAACAGAAAGTATACGTATGTGCAGTCAACTACTTTACTGTTCTTCGCATTTACTTACTCCTGTTTACTTTTTCGCAAGCCTCCTATGCTTATCCATTTTTCATCCTACGTCACGCGAAAGATCAAAGTTCAGATGACAAAATGGAACGAGAATAAAGTGTAGAAAGTGCTGGAAGCAAAAATAACACTTACACACGCCTATACCGGGTAAATATTTCCTCCTTTTTTTTGCTTTCCACTTCTTGTATAGGTAAGATTTTCCTTCTTTTTTCGGTAAAAAAAGCTATTTAGATTAGGATCGCGGGATCAGATGAATATTAAACATTCATTTTTCATGATTTTAAGCAATATTTCATTTTATTAAATTGCTACTGCTAGTACCAGTAGTAATTTTAACTAAATGGAATTACTGGTTTCTACTTACATCTTACATCTTTGCTCACCAATATTTGCGAAGAATCACCCGTTAATTAGAATTTACGCCCATATGAGGAGCAAGCGAATTAAATGAGCTCAATTAGCCATAGGCAACGCGCACAATTCCACGCTTGCTTGATACATTAAACGAACAAGCGAAAGCACCCTTAATAAACCAATTAAAATTGCCAGCATATTTTACGGTCACATTCGAATTACAACTACTGAATGCGTTTAATTAATGCACACATATAAATCTGGCACCATACGATGGTTTAATGTACAGCGTGTTTCGTACAAAGTTTGCAATTTTATTAGAGGATTCTAGAGGCTTGGTGAAAATCGTATTTTTGTGCTTGTTTTAAGCGTTTTTGATTATGTATTAATCCAGTTGTATGTGATAACCGTGCAGCCTATGGACCAAAATATCCTATATATACCTTCGTTTCGACACATAAATTATCTGATTAAATTTGTAACAATTGTTTCTTCTATCTTTTCTGTACAAGTACCTACTTTTAGGTTTTCTAATTTAATGTTATGCGCTGTTTCGTTTTTGCGTTGCGCTACACTTGACGATTCAATTCTTTCAGAGTGGTAATGCGCCATGTATTCTTTGAACCTGGTATCTATAGCCCTTCCGGTTTGCCCAATACAGGGTTTCTCTCGGTCATCGGATACGATTTTGTAAATTCCAACCTTTGTTTTATACGCGGTTTATCGTAGTGCCTAAAAGTTTTTTGAGTGTATTTCGCAAACCGAAGTACTCGTTCATATCTTGTTCTTTAAAAGCATCACTAACACCTTTCGATAGTCTATAAGAGGGTTTCACAAGTTTCTTACAGCGGATCTTTGTCGGAATTAAAACCGCAGAAATTCTGATATAATGCCGATATTGGACCTTCTCAAGGATACAATCAACGTTTATAGAAGAATAAGTAATTTTTTTTTATAAATTTCAGTTCTTTATTGTACCCATTTTCATCCTTTAAGGGAAATTTTATCAATTTATTTATTGGGAAACGCGACCTTTCTGTGTCTTCGACAGTAGTGATTTCCTCTCTATAGATGTCTATTTCCAATTTATTGTTGTTAATTGGCTGTTCACTTTTATTTTCTTCTTCTCTGAATTTAACGGTCTTTTGAATTATCATGAGAAACTCTGGAATGGTACATTTCTCGTATCAAGCACAGCTAAAATGTCGTTTACATACCTAGAGTCTAGGGAAGTATACGGTGTTCTTTTTCATGCACGTTTCAAATTTATTCATGAATAAGTTGGCAACGAAAAGGAGACACTGGACACCGTCGTACATTCTAGTTGTTTTTGCCATCTATTTGAAACCGGTTTTGATTCATGCAAAGTGAAGTTAACCTTTTGTATGGAAAGGAGTATAAATTTATTAAATAGGAAAGCAGGCCCTGATAGTAATGCCGTAGTGATGGATTTATTGGGGTAAAATCAACACATGCTTTTTCTTTTAGTTCCGTACTTCCTTTTATAAAGATTTTCTCTCACATTGTTTGCTCATCGACATCGATCGACAACAGGAGGATTATTCCAAATTTCATCAAGGTCTGCATTTTAGAATAACGTAAAGTCTATGGCTATAATGTTTTAATCATCTGTTCTTTTTTGTATCCGAAGTTGTTTGGGAGAAAGCACGTAACTATTTTCACTATATGTCCCACTTATTTAAGTCGCGCTGTGTTTTTTCTCTTCCGTTTCTTGCTTAATTTCCACGTTTGACAAAAAACAATGTCAATATAACTTCCTCACGGTACTGGTTGAAAAACAATATGAGAAGAGAAGAAAAACACACTAGCTCGCGGGCTACATGCCGTCATCAGCGTGACTTCGAGCGTGTTCTTCTCCACCTAAGTTTGGTTATTTTCTTCCCAGTTTATACTACTTCCCTTCGCAATGACGAGCCGGATACTTCCTGGTGCTTTCTAGTGCCTGTCGTCTGGAAAACAGTGGTAAAAATCGGCTACTGTTCCTCAAGCCATCTCTCGAGTCCAAGAACCGCTTGTTCTTGGGCTGGCTAACTCGAAATGGCATGCGTAGAAGTGATTTGAGAATCGATACATGTGAATAATCGCCATACGCTTGCCATGATGTATAAAAACGAAACAATTGCCAAATATAGATTCTTCAAAGTTTTAATGGAATCACTCATGGCAAAAGCAATGTGAGGGGGACTCTTTTTTCATCCTCACATTGCTTCTGCCGAGGCGAATTCCATCAATACCACGAGGAAGCTATATTGACATTATTTTTTGATTATTTTTCCTATGCATTTTCTGATGAGTTTTCTATGTTTCATTTTGTTCTTTAGTCGCCCTTGCAACATTTAGGATATTTATTGTAATTAAATTTTGAGCGTTTTATGTTTTAATTTTTTTCCTTATTTGCATTTGGTCTTGTTCTGTTATTTATTATTTGTTTACGTTATTACAAATAGACACCTTGGTTCGTCAGATTCCTAACTTTTGGTGACATTCGATGTTTGTTGTTTAGCTACCTGACCTCAACGTTTAATACCTACTAAAACTCTTTACGTAAACATACATGCGTTTAGTTAGTTTTATAGTGAGTCAAACGAGATGTAAACGATTTTAATTATCCTGATTAAGCGAAAGGAAAAATTTGCGAAAGCTTAATCAACCGGTGATTTATGAACTATTTACTTTTACGCCTAATTTGCCCTACTTGACCCAACCTTTGTACTTTCCTTGCATTGTGAATGTACTTGTTACTTCTTTGTTCTCTTTCACTAGATATAAAATCTTTGAAATAGTTCATAGTGTAGACAATTCTTTCAATAACACAAGCACTGCTGGTAGCGAATTTTGTTATTGTTGACGCAGCCCGTGGTTCCTGCGCAATCTTAAAAATTACTTGTACAAAATCAATGTCTTCTGAAAAAAAAGTATTCGTTTTTTATATTGCTAACGGAAAAATTACTGCTTTCTCAAAAAAGGCCTAAATGAAATTATTTCGTTGTATTTTCAGAAAACGAGGAAATATAGAGAAAATCCTTCTAGAATACATTCTATTAAATTCAACGTAACGAATCCCATAATAAGTTGACAACATTTCGCGATAGCTGTAGCTTACTTGCTTTCCATTCAGTCTAAATCCCAAGAAAGTACTTCCTCTCACTCATATCAACGAAAACGTAATTCCGAGTGTAATAATCTACGATCTTTACTGTGTCTTACAAGCAGTCGACAATTTTTGTCTCTTCACCCGCGAGCAATCTCCTACCCGCTTTTAAAATACCATTTATCCTATCCTACTCCGAGAAGGCCTCGAGAGAAATCATCTCAACTAAAAGAGATAACGAATTATTTGAACAAGGCTGCTCTATTAGCGCGTGATTACGGCAAGTGCCACCCACTACGCCTGATTCTAGATATACCGGGTGTTCTTTTACATTTGGTTATTGAAAATGGTCCAAAATGTAATTTTTAAGATAAAAAAAGCTTTGAATAAGCAATTTTAAAAAATAATTGAAATAAGGCGGTTCCTTTTCTGCTGAGCTTATTTAGCTTGACATTTTGACATTGTTTACAAATTTAATTATAGTGAAACTTAAATTTTCAAAATATGTGATTTTAAAGTGATCGTGTCCCCAAAAAATCATGGATTTTACTAAAGAACAATTATCGAGCTGTGATTTTCCTATTTCAGTCTTTCAGTAGCTCAAATAAATCAGAACCTAGAAAATGAAAAGAATACATGTTGTACGTATCTTGATTATAGTCTTATGATGTATGAAGAAGAAAATCAAAAACACCCTGTACATCGATATCGAACCTCCAGTACCGTACAAGCAGAACCTTAATAAGAACTTAGCAGGCGTTAATTGGCTCCTCAAACGTTACGTACGAAATCACTCGCAACCGGGCAAAAGCTGCAGCATATCCACATGCAAAAAGAAACTATTTAATTAGCGTTGATTCTTCGTTAATCGACGACCTGGTTGGTAGTTTCAAACTGCTGGCGTAATTATGCCCCAGAAGGAAATTTTCTTAATTGAATCTCGCTGTGCCGTAATTAGTAACGTTTTCGAAATAAGACGCTTGATGTGAAAAAAGAGTGCTTATTGCAATTTCTTTTGTTCGGGACTATTTCACTAATTAATCAAAACTTCTTAAAAAAAGATTGGTCTGTGAAATAAGCGTTGAAACGATTTAGAAAGGCTCTCGTGAATAATTAAAGAATAAAAGTGAAGCATTGAATTGGATGTCAGGTCTGGCTATAACATAATGGTCACCAATTTGTGGCATGTTCTACAAACAAAACGAAACGTCGTTGTGGCATATGCAACTGTAAAACTTGAAGACCCTGTTTGCAAATTCTTCTGTGATTTTAAATCACTAATCACGTCTTAGTCCAAAATTTGGACGTTTTAGCTATTAGTATAAAGAAGAAATCTAGCAAAGTAGTTGTGTTGAATTCTTCTATTCCGAAATACGAGGGGAGTTCGAAAAATGTCTGGGCTCGACAGAAGATGGCTAGAGTAGAAATAACTGAATTTGTTGTAAAAAATTGGCAGCTATTTCCAGTATAATCTCAAATGTCAGATTATTCAAAATATTTTAGTTCAATGTCGGCTTTAGTGTATTGCCAAGTTTTCAGAATTTTCCAAACTTATCAAACGTATATCGATCAATGTAGTTCCCGATGCGAATGCGTCAATAACAGAAGAAAATATGTTCATCTATTTAATTGGCAATGCGTACATATAAACATATTATCACGAATCACCGAACACGAAAAAATCCACTCTCTCCTCACCCGTGTCCTGGCAAGGAGTAATTGCTATTCAATTAATATTGATTAACAACAACGGCGTAGTAGAATACAAACCTTTTCCCCTCGCTGCTGTCATCGTACCGATAAACATTGAACAAAAGCGGTACGCTACGCCGAGCGCAGAAAAAATTAATTAGGGAAAGCCAAGCGCAAACAATGGCGGTAATTGGAAAAGCGCCCCCTAACAAAGAAGGTCAAGGTTCCTAGCTGTCGCGACAGAATACAATTTGTGGAAATCGTCATGCACATAACAACCCCGCTTGGTTGGTTCGCTTTATTCCAACGAAGGAACATCCTAGATATGAATGTACGCCGCAGCGGCCGGTTTATGTTTTGTTTCCCCCTTGCAACGACTAAATATCGATACTATTTTCAGCGTGGCAAGGCGAAGTACTTAGGTTCAGCGAATAGAAGCACAGCTTATTGGGAATAACCATCATAACCTAAAATGGGAGTAATAAAATCCACGTATGAATCGTAGAATCGTAGTAGAAAGTATAAATACATCGTCTCAGGGGGAGACAAACCATAAAAATGTCACTGTACGTCTGTATAGAGCGATCGTCAAATATAGTGGGCTTTCATGCGCTTCTTTCAGCACGAAGAGTTGACGATCGCGTTTCGTGGGATGGGTAATATGTAGCTTGTACGTGACTTCTACAAATTTCTCGAGCACATTAAAGTAGGTAACGTTGATTGGAGACGAGCATACGAGGCGTAGAAATTTTATGTATAATTTGTAGTTACAATAGTACGCAACCAAAGAATGCAATTGTATTTGTGGAAGTGGTATAATTACATGATTTGAAATAATTAAAGTCTTAACACCTGTCAGAGGAAGTTTGTATGATTCAATATAATACTGCAACTATAAACTTTTTTAAGGACTTGTTATTGTTTTTCTTTTCCTCTACATTGAAGTTTATTGTAATTGAAGAAGTTAAAGAAGTCTAAAGCGAGTGCTGCATTTGAAAATTGCATCCGGAAATTGTTTCCGGTGTTAACATTGTTAGTCGCTACGGTGTTAAAAAGATACTGTGTGTGTATGTACACTGCCGTTCAGAGAAGTTCGGTCGGTTGGTAAAAAACATGAAAAGGTTACAGAAACAAACGAAACTAAAAACAAAATGCAATTTTATTGTATGTACAGGTAAAAAAGTCAAAAATAAATAAATAAAAAGTTATTCTGGCTTAATATAACATACTGAACATTATATTTTTTTTCATCGAAGAAACCTCCTTTGCTGTTAATCACCGCTCGAACTATTCTAGGCATTCTTTCGATAAGTTTTGTTAAAACGGATTGTGGAATATTAATCCATTCATGTTGCAGAATATTCCGTAAATGTTCTTGTGAAGTTGGGCATATTTTTCGGATCCTCCTGTCCAGTTCATCCCACAACAATTCTATCGGGTTCAAACCTGGGCTTTGTGGGGGCGATGTCATTACTCTCAGGGTGTGCTGTTCTTCTTGCTCCTTTAGATAGTTCTTACACACTAACGCAGTGTGTTTTGGGTCGTTGTCATGCATGAATGTAAAGGTTACGGCCTATTATACGCAATCCTGATGGCACTGCATGATTCTGGAGTATTGCAAAATAATTTTCCTTCCTCATTACACCCTGCACTCTGCATAAATCTCCCGTCCCAGCAAAGGAGAAACATCCCCAAACTAACACAGAACTACGCCCTTGCTTCACTGTAGGCACAATGCAGTTCGGGATCACTTTTCGGTTTTAGATCTTCGGACATAAACTCGTCGATCTTGCCCAAAAACCTCAAACTTTGACTCGTCACTGCAAAGCACGTGTTTCGAATCATCTAACGACCAATCTAGATGAGAACGGGCCTACTGTAGCCGTTTTGCTCTGTTGCCCCGACGTAATAAGGGTTTTCGAATGGCAATGCGTCCATGAAGGTCCGCTTGTTGAAGTCGACGTTTTACCGTACTCGCCGAAACTTGTTCTTCACGGCCGCGATTGACTTCGGCTGCAATTTGTGGCGCTGTTAATTTTCTATTGCGTTTGCTTATTCTCAAATCTTCAGCTTTCGTTGTTTTTCTAAATGCTCCAGGACGAACACGACTTTCTATAGTTCCAGTTCTCCGATATCGCTTTATGATGTCATTTACTCTTGAACTTCTCATATTAATTTTTTCAGGAATTTGTCGCCCCGAATATCCTTCACTGGTAGGTTTGCCACGTGCCATTTTGAAGTAAATTTTCTTAAAACTTTCGCGCAAAAATGACAGATGCACACCAACACACGTTTAACAGTAAAATGAAGCAAAAAAAGAGATATATCTTTACGCCTGTGATAAATGAACAAGAATGATACTGCGGTATATTTCCTAAATGTATTGTTCGTTAATAATCCCCAAACGACTCGTTTCAAAAGATCGGTACTTCCGAGAAATTCTTGGAATGATAATAAAAGAGACTTTATTGTGGTTGTCGCAATATTTCTACTTTACATAATAATTTATGGCTTTAATCCCTTAGAAAAGAGTGTATGCTTAATATTTTTCTGATTTTATGTATTAATAATTGTATACAGTGTGATATAATAGATTTTTATTGTATGACCGAACTTCACTGAACGGAAATGTACGTCCATTAAACATTATGAGGATGGGGTTCCAGTGAAAAATCTAAATAAACTTGCACAACAAGCAACAGAAACTGTAGCACAAGCCACAACAGATGAGTTGGATAACAGAGGCATGACTCTGGCTTTACAGAAGCTGGTGAAACTGACGATGAAGTAGTAATTAAGCAGAATGTAATAGATGAAGCAACAGCATTCCTTCAATTTATAACAAATGAAATGATCGAGGAAATCGCGAAATGTACCAACATTTACATTAGGACAAAGCAGGGCAGTTCTACTAGACCTCGAAAGACACACTACAAAAGAAAAAATACTGGCACTACTAGGGCTATTATTTCTGTTAGGTCCCAAAAAACAAAGCCACACAAATGTCGAAGTCTACTGGAGGCACAGGCACTGAATTTTTTCGAGCCTGTATGAGTTATAAAAGGTTTTCATTTCTACTTGCAACAGTTCGCTTCGACGATCTAATCAAGAGAGAAATGAGACGAGGTATTGATGATATATTTTCGACGAATTTGTGTTCAATTGTAATAAAAATTATTGTATTGAAGATCATTGGTAATTTGGATTTGTACTGTGGCAAGCAAGCGGAAGGATCCTATATTGTTTTCCGGTTGGTTGATCCTTACAAAAATAAAAACCGAGATTTAACCTGTGACAACTGGTATACTAGCCACCCTTTAGTAAAAGAGCTTCTAAAGAATAAAATTACAATTGTGAGCACACTAAAAAGAAAAAAAATCAAGAAGGAGATACCGCCAGAATTGTTACCGAACAACAGTAGACCATATCTTTCATCAATTTTTGCGTTCAGGGACGACACAATCCTTGTTTCGTATAGCGTAGGAAAAAATATAGCCGTCCACTTCGCCCGGTAACAAAAGGTGGAATAGATACGGTAGACCTTTGAGCTTCCTACTGCTTATTTTTCACGCAACATTGCAACAGAAACTATCATCCGCTTCATCAATTTAATGCATATTTTTTTAATTTTATCCCTTCTAACTAGTCACAGTAAGTCTAGTTAATATGAACCTACAATTACAGAATTATTTAATTTAATGAAATAAGTCTAGAAATGACTTTCATAATTTCGTATCGTTTGTATACGACAAAACGAAGATTATATTTACGAATTTTACTTTCCTCGCATTGCTTTTGCGCGCTATTAGGAGCGTTGCAATAACGTGACTGTGGATACCGATTGCATGCTCGCAAGGTGTATTTGATATACTTTATAGAAGCTCTTCTATAATTTGATTGTGATAAGGCAAATTACTTATTATTACTCGCTATATTACCGCTAATGCATTTAAAATTTGCAGCAAAACACACTCATAAAGAACACGAAAATTATATACGCAGTAGTACCCAACAATGGGATACCTTCCCTTTTCGTAATTATTATTGGTTTATTTTGGTATTAATATTTCCATTTTTTTTGTTTTTAAATTACTGGAATATTCTTAGAAATAATAATTTTCCTTTTTATTCTTTAAAAATGATAAATTGTCTAAGAAAATTGTTAATTTGATTTCCTTTGCGTGGAATAAATTCCTTAACTCCCGCCTACTGCGTACTATTTGTTCTCTGTCCTGGGAGTTTTCTGTTGGCTCTGGTATATACAATTAGCTAGAAGATCGGTCAGCAGAAGTGCAAAGAGACGAATGATGGTGGTCTAACCAGGGACAGCTGAAATTTGTCCTGTAGACAACTCTACGCCACCGTATGTACGGCCAAATTTAATTACGCGCTGATTACACATCCGGTTCAGAGGAACAAACAAGATTATATGGGGGAAGATTAAACACAGAGCGTGTATCTTTCGTTTTAAACTATAGGTATGTACGTAACGTCCTGTAGAAGCGTATAGAAGGGAGGGAAAAGCATTCAGATTAAAGAAACCATTACAAGATAGGTTGGCGTAATTATAATATTTTTTTTTAATACTAGATCTAAACGAAGGTAGAAATCATATTTGACTCAAGTTTAAATTAAATGCTCGTACTTGTAGGCCAAATTTCCATCCAAAAGATTCAGTAAGCTAATCCTGCTCTTTTGTGGCAAGATGTACCATGGAAGTTGGAAACGCCATCTTAAACAATTAGGCCCAGAATCGTCAAGGACTTGAGATAAATTAACAGGTTGCTGAGCTAGCCAAAGACGCAGTGTAAATGTATCTTATAGGTCCAAATCGTCACTATGATCTATGGATAGGAAATGGAAGAGAACATAAGGGAGTCTCGTACTAGTAGAGTATCGAACAAAAACAGGTGAAATGATTCATGTCAGACAACAGAAATTAATGCTTCTTCCAGCAAAGGGGACCTCAGAATCTTGGCATGTTTGTTAATAGGTCGTGCCGCCGTAAAATATTACCTATACTAGTTAGAAAAACTCGAAGATCAACTCTGTCGTCTTGGTGAAAAAAATCTGGAGACTACATAGGCATATTCTAGTTAAATAAAAATGACAAGAATGCCTCAATAGATTATTTTTTTGTATCTACTGAATTGAAGGAAGAAGATTCAAGTAGACTAATTACAATCCATTAACTATTCTAACCTACAACAAGTAGTAGGTTACAGTAGGTCTTAAGTAGGTTGCAGTACTGTGCAACTACAAGCTTCAGCGCCGTTAAGACCCGATTCAACAATAGTACGGGCATATTAAGATAAGCTGAATTCTTTATTGTACTTAAAGTATTAACATTTCTCAGAATAAATGAATTTGGTATGTTGGCCCTATTATACCTAAAGCTTTATACTATTAAAGAAAAAGTTAGTTCGTTCCCACAATTAAAAAGGTAGAAAGCAATTTAATATATAGAAGATAAGTTCAATAAATATGCTTTTAGTAAGGACTCCTTTTGTACAGGGGCGTCCAGAGGAGAAGAAGGGTTAGCGTTTGGAAAGGTAGTCCTCTATACGATCCTTATACACGAGCCGCGCGGAAATGCTGCCGAATATATGTTGTTACCTGCGTTTCGTATCTGTACCTTTCGGTTCTTTCGTAACCCGAAAATTTTTTCTTATTTTAAAAAAATTAAGAAGTGGCTTTTACCTACAAAACGATGTTGCATAACAAACTTAGATAGTCAAATATTAGAAATAATGTTTTATTATACTTTTTAAATGTTTAATGTTTGTCTCGTTAAGCAGCAGCGTTATATACGTAAAAACCTTTCTATTTTTTGATAAATAAAAACATAAAAAATATGGGGTAGTGGGGTACCCCGGCTCCCATTGTTATTTATATCGATTAATATATCACAATTTTGCACCTTATTTTAAGTTTGTTGCATTTACAAGGCAACAAACGTTGAGAGACTGAAGAAAACATACGTTTGTTGTCGTATCAAAAGCATATAAAGCATACGGTGCAATTTACGCACCATTATAAATTTTCCACAGGAGAAATAGTAACTTGCGATATATGATATCTCGCCGACAATTTTTCACCCCTCGCACATTTCCAACAGTTCCAAGCGTTCGCAAAGCAGTTCAAAGCGTTCGCTATTACCTTGTTTAATACATTTAGATTTAAATTTAAATGGGAATACGGTGCATTATAGAATATTTATTATTGTTGTTCCATGTGTAGAAGTCTTTATCGATTTTTCAAAAAAAAGGTTTCTACATTTCTAGTTCATAGAGGTAATAAATTAACTTTCGGTTTATTAATAAATAATCGGTTTTCAATTACAAAGAAGGAACATACGCACAATTGTTGCCCATTCTCATGAAATAATTATATATCAATTTGTCTCCTTACAGGAAAGCCTGTGGAGCCAATTTATTAACGATTAGTATTAAATTGTCGCCTGACGGAAAGTTACTTTATTTTGAATTAGGGATGTTAATAAAAGGACGTCAATTAAGGAAGGACCAATAGCACAATATAACAATTAATTTATTTATTATTTATTATTAGAACACAATAAACCTTCTTCGTGTTATATGCGCAATAGAGAAACGTATTGAACATTTTTTTATTTAATCTATCTCACACGGCTTTACAAAAATAACAATTATTATTTATATAGTGGTACTTAGGCATTAAAGTTATAGCCTCCAGTTCAGACATTTACTTTGCTATTACCGAAAGAATGGCTTTAACTTTATGGGTGATAATTACCCAATAACATTTAACGGTGATTGTTATTACTAAATGCATTACATTGTTATTGTTAAGAAAGGCTTTCAAGGTAAATGTAATAATTTGTAATGATTCATTTTGTGCTTGTTTCAGGTGAGTCTGTTGAAATACCTAATGGTACGGCTGTAAAAATTGGATGTTATGTTTTATGTAGATGTTTACTGCAGTATACACGTTTTATGGAATTTATCTTTCTGAATATTCGGCTTTTTTATGCTTACAAGCAATTTTAATACAAATTTCTTTCCCGTCATGTTGGTTTCTCTAAATTTAGGCTGGTCTGGCCAAATTTTTTGCATTTAATTTTTCCTTAACCAATCAAAACACAACGAACTAATAGATCATGATTGTATGGAAGGTAAAAACGTATAGCTAAATGCAAAGAAAAAATAGGATCAACTTCTTCCTCACAGATTGGCAGGTTTCATTATTTATTTTTTTTGATCAAGCTACTTCATGCTCCTTAATTATTGATAAATTAATACGGAGTCAAAGGGATACAAAACTTCAAATTCTATGAATTGTTTTATAAGAATATCCGATAACATACCATAGACGATCCTCACACAGCATTTTGGGTCTTCTTCATAATATTCAAACATACACATAAATTTGGCTCATGCTGTATATAAGTTAGCGAAGTGAACTTGCAAATGTATCGTACGACTAATATAGAAGTTACACAGGTACAACGAGCATCTAATAATTCTGTTCTTTTTAATATAATAAAGTACAATACACTGGCTGCAATTAAAAATGCTTCGCATAAATTTGTTTGCGAAATAACGTTTATTGGTTCAATTCAAAAGAAAAATAGAAAACTAGAAAATGCTACCGACTGAAACCGGTGTTGCACTTGAAAAGGAATTCTTCTCGGGGGTGGTCCTTCCGGGTGCGCCTGAACCTGCTCTACGTGATTTATCTTGATACGAAATTTATAGGCGTGAATACCATAATACAGTCGAATGATTACGATTAAGTCTAACCGCAATTTCCCGGAAATCAACACCGTTTTCATGTAGCTCAATAATCTGGCCACGTTCGAAGGAGATTCATTGTTTATAAGGTGTACGGTCTTGTCTGCGAAGCATCATTCACGATTGCTTGAAAAATATGGCACGCACTTCATTCGTTTTTGTACATTTAGATCGCAACATCTGTCTTTTGCGATGTTTTAAAAGAATCTCATTTAGGTATTTTATATCTTTCAACGAAAAATACATTACACAAAATTGCCTGGGAAAGTGAATCCGTGTGGTAAAGATAGTCATGTTTCATGAATCGATCGGACAGCACAGCGATACGTTATCATGACATGCTTTTAGAATGAGTAGTTGGCAGTGTGTAGAGAACTGAAGAACGGAGGCAACCTGGGTGGGGATAAATAAGTGGTTGACAACAAAATCGAAAAATTACAATACATCATTTTAGAAAGGATTTAAAGATACCTTCGTAATAGTTGGAGAATGAGGTATTGTACTACGTTAAAACACGTTGTTAAGTACAAGATAGAAAAGGTTTGCCAAATATTTTGGTCTGTAGGCATCGTGAGATTTTGGAAGCTGTAACTATGTCAAACTATCACTATTGGAGGGAAAACATCGTTGGTTTTCTCAGAGAGGAAATTTTCAACACTGAACACAATATCACATTAACACTAAGGTATATATTTGTAAATTTTTGTACGAAGTTTTTGGAAGAGTACACTCCCCGACAAAAACTTAGACGCAGTAAGATGTTTTGCGGGCTTTAGGGGTTACAACATTTCCTTGCGAAACTAGCAAGATATCTAATAAGGTTTCTATTTATAAAAGTAAAATAAACTTAAAAATATCTCCTCCAGTAATATATGAACTAAATAATAAATTATTACTCCAATGTTTAAACAATTTCTGCGACAAAAATTTAGACGCTCTCTGTTGCAAATGTAAAACAAAAATTAACAAATGAGTGATCAGTAATGCGTAGATCCTCCATTGTTCTTAATCACTTCCAATAATCTGTTATTAATAGATTTATATAAATTTAACACATATTTTTGAGGGATATTCTGCCATTCAGTCACTATTGAAGTTTTCAGTACCTGTACCGTGAAATATTGATGGCCTCCGCCATAAACGCGACGTGCCACATGTTTTCAATAATGTTTAATTAAGTCTGGTGACCGTGCCGGCCACTGTAAAGTTTTAATCTTTTTCTCTTTAAACCATTCAGTAATGGTTTTTGCTTTATGAATTGGCGCGTTATCTTGCTGAAAAACAAAATTGCGCCCGGCCCATTGGTTTCCAGAACGTAGAAGATTGTCACGCAATAAGTCTTTATACGTCACAGATGTCATTTTGTTTGTGCAAAACACTATCCCACTTTTATCGCGAAATCCAATCGCTGCCCACATCATCACAGATCCACCCCCTAATTGTCTGGTCATTTTCACTTTTGGTTCCTTTCTCAGATCATGATAACAATGCGAGTACCCATCCGGTCCGTCCAAATTAAAAAGTTGCTCATCGGAAAATATAACTTTTTCCCATTGTTTCTTCTAGGATGTAAAGGAAGGACGTGTTCTTCAGCAAATCTCAACCTCGCTTCTTTGTGTTTCGCTGAAAGTGGCGGTTTTCTCAACATTTTCGTCGGTGATATTACCGGTGACGCCTTTAAAATCCTTTGAGCATTACGCACGTGCGTTTGTACCCCCGCCTGTTCTGCAATAACTCTCGCCGACGCAGAAGAATTGAATGCACATCGCAATATCATGCGTTTATCCCGCTCACTTGCAGCTTTTGGTCGCCCCTGGCCTTTTGGTTTGCCGTAATTTTCCGGATCTTTTAGGAAATTTCTAACGCAATGATCGCTTCTTCATAACCGACGAGCAACTTCCTTCTTACTAACACCATCCTGGTGCCAGGCTAGAACTTTTTCCCTTTCTATCAAGGATAATTGCTTTTTTCTACCAATATTGCAAACACTTTATAAAATATAATTTCTCGTGGTGAAATGTGTACACTTTACCAGCACAACCACTGTACACACGCATATAAAGAGAAGTATCAAATTAAAACATTTTTGCTTGTATTAATGTAATAAATGCACAGGGTCTAAATTTTTGTCGCATTTAAAATTCCTATTTTGATCTGGGAAAATCTCAATTACCCCTCATAAAGCAATAAATACCCAGAAATATCTATAAATGGACTATTTACATAACAAGTATTAATAACCCTCATTTACATTTTATATAATGTCTATAAACTTTGTTTCGTAAATAGAAACGATACCGCGTCTATGTTTTTGTCGGGTAGTGTATATATTCCAAAAGATAAAGAGGAATATATAAACTAAAAATATGAATAAAAGCTTCGCCTGATTTGTATTTATCGCATAAAGGTGCTTAATACATTTTATTGTTTGTACCAGAATTTACGATAAATAACGTATCAGAGGACATACACGTTTGCATTAATTTCACCTTACGAAAAGCGAACCGTTGCAAATCAAATAAATCCAAAAGCTAGAGCATACATACATGTAAACTGTAAATTTTAACGGGAATGTAATCGCTCTTTTTATTGTATTAAAATATCGTCAGATTAAAGCTAACAAAACCTAATACTGTACAGCTTCGCGTAGCCGGGCTTAGCTAAACTAGCTCGATATCGTTGTTTTCGTTACGTCTTCAACGGACGACGTGCATCGTATAAATGCACCTGACGCTCTCGAGTGAATACCAAAAAGGGGGGAAATAGAAGCTAACGAGTTTAGCGGAAACGCTCATTTCGGTTCTAAATTTAAAGATACCGTGGATACGTTTGGCTGCATTCAAGTGACTACCTAAATAGTTGTAGGTAAAATTGAATATTCTTCCTAACATCACTTCTTCTTCTACCGCCGCCCCTTTCCCTCCCGTATGCTGTTCATCTCTCTAACGAATTTGATTAAAACTTTGCTGTATGAGTAGGTAGTTGAGTATATAACGTAATTAAAATGCGAAATGCAGTTTGCGCTAAAATTTTTAGTTCAATATATTGTTGGGATGTCGTTTTACTTTGCAGATGAAGTTTGTTGAATTTCATAACGCATTACCGTGAAGCCATTGTTCGGAAGGGAAAATGCGAGAAGTTTTGCTAAATGAAGTAGGAAAGGAATATTTATAAATGCTTTGAAAATTATGCTTAGACAATGTAGGATTAAAAGGTTATCCTGCAGCAAAATACATTCGAATATTATCTGAGGATGATTATAATTTTATAGGATGATGGCTAATCTTTGCTCGCCCCTCAGATTCACTTCTAGAGCAGATAGAAGGACAAGAATCCTGGAGATAATAACAATAGCCTTTATCGCAAACATTTAATCGTGTTTTATCGCAAATACTTTATTGGTATCTCTAAGTAAACGTTTCGCTCAAAGACTAATTGACCTAAAAAATCACTGAAAAACAGAAATTGCGCCGCACTGTACAAACACTCTAAATTGCTATCATTGGAAACGCTAGAGGTTAACGGGGAATTTACAAAACTCTCTTGGATTTCGAAAAGGAGACGTCACAATGCAAACTAATTTAATAAATTTCGTTTTGCGTAATGTTGTTTATATACGTCCTTTGTTACTTTATCTCGTCTTATGCGACTTCTCCCCAGCTAACTTCGAGGATATTTCCACAGTTATTAATTGCTGAATAGACCCGAAACCTTGTACACAGTTGGCGGTATTGATTTTGTCGTTGCATTGCTCTAACGTCTCTAAGAATAAGTAAAGCGGACTCCATTTTTCGGTTCAGTTGAAACTTTATCTGCTATTGTATGGATTTAGTAAACGTTTCTTTCCTCTTTTTGTTTCCTGTTTCTTCTTGCTGTCAGCGACAATATTCTTTCATGTTCTACCTGTTGTGTTGTAGTAGTTTTATTTAAATATTTATCGCCTCAATGCGGTTCAAGAACAATATGCTGTTGTAAAAATTATAATAAATGGAATTGTAACTATATATAGAATCTTCTGAAAGAGACAAGCTGTAGTTTAAAATAATATAAAAAGTATTAAATATCAAAAGAATTTAGAAAATTAATTTTATTTTATTTCAGGATGTTGGTACCAAATCACGGAAATATGGATGGAAACTTTACTTATGTATCTTTCCTATTGCATCAAATTATTGTACCAATTATTATTTTAATTGCATATATAGAAACTAGCAAAAGAATTGGTATAACTTCTCAATTATTACACAATTTTTCATTTGCTTTTGATCTTTACCCATAGTCTTATTGCAGAATAAAGATCAGCAGAGTAGGTGGTCGGTTGAGTACTTCTAAAATCTACTAAATTACTTTAGCCAGATATTCATTTACCCAACAGTGTGTTTTGGATTGCTTTGCTGTATATAGTATCCAGATCATTTTTATACCACGGCTCCCAAGCAGGTCTTCTTCAGGAATAACTTTTAATTAATGGTTGTTCGTAATTTTTCGCCTCTCTGATGATATTTGTCAACTCACTCAAGTTTCACAGTTCTATAACATGAACTATCAGGCTTTTTGAAGAGATTCTGATAGCACTCCTTAACAACAACCAACAATAGTTGAGTGTAGGCTTTCACGACCATAATCCATAGTAGAAATGTTTTTCTGCTTCTTCAGGAGATTTCTAAAGACTTTAGAAATCTTCTGAAGAAGCTGAGAGCATGGTCAGCGAAACGTCAAGTAAAACATTAACTACACGACATCACCCGTAAGACATTTCTACTAAGAACCAACAATAATTTTTAATTTAACTCTTCCCTTATATCGCGTAGAAGTTTTCAAAATTTGTGTGTTTGCACAATATGTTTTAAATAAAATAGCGATTAACATGTTTTAGAATTTCCCTTTAAAAGTTTCGTATCTACAAACCTAATTACCGGAGTAATCCGAAAAGTTTCAAATCTCAACATGAAGATGGTGTTACTCATTGGAAAATTCTTTAGAAAATATCAGCCATGATCGCCGATCAGTTGCTGTTCAACAGTCGTTTGTGTTTCTGTAAAAAACAAATATCGACCCGTCATTAAATTCTCTCATCATCGGGGACTATACCATCATTTACCATATTGACATTTTTAGTAGCTGAATTTAAACACGAACCCATCAGCTTGGTTAGCAATGAATGTCCGGAGCGAGCAAAAATTGCAACGACTACCGATAACATCGGAAAAGTTCAGCAAATGGTTCTAGACAATCGACGAATTAAGGTTAGGGAGATATGTAGCAGAAGCTCTGGTCATTTCGAAAAGATGTGCTTGCCGTATATTCACGAATGAACATTTTTAAAACCTTGTTGAAGCAACTTGAGCGAAATAAGTAGGAGTTTTGTCGCCGGTTAATACGGTTGTATTCCTGAAGCCAAGGCACAGTCGCAACAGTGAAATGCAATGGGTGAATCGGCTCCGAAAAAAACCGTTTCACCGGCCAGAAAAGTGATGGCGACAATTTTTTTTTCTTTGAAATAGTCACGGAATTGTGTTGAAAGAAGAAAAGCAATGATGGGGGGAAGCTACGCATCAGTATACGCAAACTGAAGACATATTCCTTCGGTAGTTGCCATTGCAAAAACTCACAAAGTAAGTTTCGAATTGATAGACAGCCGTCCATATTCACTAGACTTAGCCCCCGGGGAATAGACCGTATAGACTTAAAAATGGAATGTAAAACTGAATTTGACAAAAAAAATATTTGTGTCTGTATTAGGCTGGAGCGCTTTTCAGACCACCCTCATATTACAAACAGACGAACTGATGAAAAACTTTTCGTAATGAAAATCAACGATTACATTTATTTTGGCAGCCTTTATCATACGCAGCTTTTAAAAATACAAAACAAAAATGTTCAATATACGTTATTTATTCTCATTTTACAACGAACAACGTCCACAGCCGTTCGAATATCCGGACAATTTTCGAAGTATAATTTATTATTTCAATATCGCGTAAATACGCCCATCATTTTTCCTTTATTTCACCTATTTACTTTTCATCGTAAATTAAATATTTGCGTTTTATTATTCACGTTAGCCGTAGATGTTTATAAATTTCGCATGTATGTATCTGCGTATTTTCGACGCGATGTTTAAGCTTTAATGGTAAAAACTAATTTTGACGTTCGTTTGTATTTATTTGGTACGAATTAATCAAATTCCATAATTAATTTCACATGGACTTGCGTAACGGAATAGATACATTTGCGTCTATTTTCTCTATTCACTTCGTCGAAAATGTGAACGGTAGCTATGTAGTACGTATAATAACAATTGTGTGCATGCAGTGTGCGACACCAATTCTGCTGATACAATATTTGTATTTAATTAAACAATTCACTGAACAATGAAGCTGAAATTGAATTGTCGTTTGGATCTCGTTAAAAATTGTTCTAAACTAACTTGCCACAAAATTTAAGTTGTATCCCGTTTATGGATATAAATTATGAATTGCTCTTAATTTGCAACAATGTATTACGCCTTTGTACACATTTTGCAACAATGAACTATAGTTTGCATTTATTTCGTAGCAGAAACGAGTTACAGAAAATATACTATGTTATTTAGCATTCTTCTACGGTATTAAATATATTGTATACTAATCAACGAAGAAAGACAACCTCTCTTCGTTAACTGGCGCAGTCAGCAGGATTCTTCGACCTTACTAATACCGAAGATATATAGATGGATATATCCCATTCCTTTGGCACCGAAAAAGGTTTGCAAGTATACACATGCATGGAGAGGGAACTACCGTGAGGATCATTCGAAAATCTGAAAATCATTCCAAGAGTCTCCACATCGTTATAGATAGGTCCCGAAAGCCATCAAATTCTCATCAAAAGACAAAAATTGAAGAGAAGATCAAAGAGGAAGCGGAAACGCATCAAATGACGTATATCCGACATGCAGCCCTGCATAATATTTTCAAAGAAATTTATAATAAACACTTTAAATAATTACCATTACAAAAGTAACATATCCAATCACATTGCTTATTTGTAACTGTATTGGATGCAATGAGAATTAATTAATTAAATTGTTGGAGTATTTCAGATGCATTTCTGAAAGTCAACTTAGACAACTGTTTATCATATTGCATTGGTCTAGTTTGTTTACATCGCATTGTAAAGAGAGATCTTTCATAATTCAAACTAAATAAACATCATATAACGATCTAGCATACAGACAATGAGACTGTAATACATTACAATACATTATAATATTTAATTACGTATTTACCTACACAGAGAGAATGATTCTTATTGCTTTAAATAGGGGTAAAACATACGTACAGTTGTTCAAAAAATCATTATTTTTCATTCAATTTTATATTAGATGGTTGCAAAGCAAGCTGCTTTATTTTGAAAACTTTATATCAAAAAATATATCTAACAAAGCATGTTTCTTAAGAAATCAGGAAACAATTATTGACGAAAACTAACTAACACCTCACTTCACAATGGGTATATTTAAAATTGCACATTTGTATTTTAGCCATTGATGATGCTAGTTTTTTACTCAATCCTCCTCAGTACCCCTTCACTATTGAGTACAAAAAAAATTTAGTGTTAAACTAAACCTGTTTAGAGATATTAAATATAGCCACCAGTTGGGAATTGAGGTGTTGATTTCATTTCTTTACAGTCGATACTGCACAAGTGACAAGAATGTAGCACTTCGATTAATATTATGTTACGTGTTGTATCCATTTATTTGAAGGTCAAATAAGAAAATAATAATAGCAAGGACTGCACCATACAAGTTGATTAATTCGAAAAAATTTGCGTTTGACACCAATAAATCCATCAAAGCTGAGCGACTAGCGGACCTTTTATTCCATTTAACGGATTTTCATATCCATTTTCATGCAAATGGTTTCGTTAGCGTTTAATTCTCGCGGCAAGGGTTTGAGGATTTCTAATCGAATATTATGACCGGCTTCGTTTAGGTGTTGTGCTACACATCCTTGCGCAACAATAATGAGCTATACGTTCTTTGAATCTTGTGCCTATCGCCCGTTTTATTAGTCCAATATAAAGTTTATCGCAGTGATTTTATAAATTCCTGACCTTTCCTTCGGTTCATCTCAGAAATTACCTAGAAGTGAGCGAAGCACGCGTTCATGTCTCCTAAAAACGTCGCTAATGTTTTCCGATATTCTGTGAAAGAGGAGATAAATTTCTTATCGCGAGTTTCTGCCGGAATTCTAATCGTGGTATTTCATACATACCGCCTATGTTGTACATTCTTAAGATCTTGAGATCAACATTTATATACGAGTAATCTGAGTTATTTTATTGTATCTACTTTCATCCAAGGAAAATTTTACCAATCTGTTAATTAAGAAACTAATCGCAGCTATTTTATGTTGTCCACAATGGTTAGAATCTCTCATTGGTTGGAACATTGGTTTCCTTTTTATAGATGTCTATTTCCAGTTTTTTGTTGTTGCCAATTACTAACCTATCTAGGAAAGGGAGTTGGTTGTTCTCTACTTCCTCTGTAAGTGCAAGGGTCTTGAATTTTAAGTTAAATAGTTCTTTTTTTTAATATAAGAGATTTCGGAAATGTCGTCTACGTACTCAAGCCAGACTCTAGAAAGGACTGCCGCGCCTTCTAGTTAGAATTAAAAATTTTTTCTCTCATCATTTCAAGCAATCCTTTTAACGCTTACTATCCTTGCAGAACACCCACTTGTGTTTTGCCTTCTTTCAAGGCAAATTTCGATAGATGAGAAAGTTTACTATCTACTCATGCCCCAAATTCCCACAGAATTTCATTCAATTCAAACGTGAATTTGATACGCGAAAATCTTTCCTTGTTAGATAATACGGTAGCCATTTCTGGACAGATATTGGTCAATGGTAAATTAATTACATTAATGGCATTTCGAACATGCTGATATTTGTGGAAATATTAGACTCTGAAATATACAGGCTACGCGTCAACTTTCCAACTTCAATATTTCGCTTCGATTCTATTGAAATTGTTCACCAATTTAATGCGCGATAATATAAAACACAATTACACTGGCTATTATAATTGGCTGGACAACTACCGCGCGTTGTTACCGTACGCGAATATGGCAACATACGCAATATGTTCAATATAAATTGAATTTGAAATTCACAGTATTCGGCGCGGAGTTTCCATCCACACAAAAATAATCAATCTTGTAATCAATTTGCAATATGTCCATTTCAGCTTTGTCATCGGCGATTTCGAACAATATAATTTTCGACCATAAATCACGATTTTCGTTCGCACCCCCCACTTATTAATCTGCATAAAAAATTGTTCGAAATCTCTCCTATCCTACTCCGCTGCGCCATTTCGTACCTTCAATGGACTCCAATGAACTGCGTCTCTCCGCGTTAATAATTTTCGCGAGCTGTTGCAATTTTAATTAATTAATGGCGCGGTATGTAATATTTTATCGGTGGGTGTATGGCGTTTAAATTTAAATTAATGCGTATAATTAGAATAATCGCGATTGTTTTTATCCCGGCGAAATGTTAGTAATGATATGCAATAAAGAGGTTATGGCTAAATTAAATATGTCAAAACTGGCTAAAAATCCCCGATTCCGCTCGGTCCTAACGAGGTGTACATGTTACCTTTATAATTTAAAGCCATGTTGGGGATAGGCCATAAATAATTTATTAATAATAATAGTAATAATGGTTAATTGTATTGCCAACAGCATATAGGTAGCAATTTAATAAATTGTATTATTACATATTGTCAAGCAAGGTATGCAATCGAATATTAAAAAAAAACTGTGAAAAATATGGTCATGCTTTCTGAATTATTTTTTTATGTTGGTTGCAACTACATCTGATAGTTAAATCTTGCTTAAATCATATCAAGATTGTGGTAAGCTAGCTTAATATTAATAAAACTGGCAAAATAAAAAATATTTTCTAGTAAACGTGACAAAAGAATTTGGCAAACAATTATAGTAAATCTTCTTCGTTTCATGTTGTCAAGTACGTTGACGAGGTGTTGGAGATGCTATCGTGTTGAAATTGCTTCGCTAAGTTCTCGTATTGTGAGTGTTGTATTTTTTAGGCGTGAAAAAATAAAATAATGTAAAATAGTTACATCAGGGTAATGCGGAGAAAAATCTGCTACATGGTTATCAACATATTCATCTAAAAAGTTAATTGTTTGTTGTAGCTGTTACATTGTCTTGTCGGTAGCATCCATCTTTTAATTCGTCATCACGGAACTAGTTTAGAAAAGGTTACAATAAATTTCTTTCACCATTTACCGTTTCATTAAAAAATAATGCAGCAATAATTCTTCTCCGAGAAGCTGCTATCCGTACAACATGATTTATTTCTTAATAAAACCATTAAGTTGGAAGCAAGCTTCGTCTGAGATGAAGGATTTGTTAAGGATGTTATCATCATTCATGTCAAACTTGTATAATAATTTACTTTTTATTATAATTATATTGCATAACATATTTGTACCCATGGCATTTCATAACCAGGGGCGTTTTAGAGAAGTTACAAGCGTTCGTAAATTTGTGTCGAGATAACAGTGCACTGCAGAAAATTAAACACTGCATTTATCCGACTTATACCTTCAAATCAATCTCGAAATTACAACCCGACTTGCGCCGGCAAAGTAGTGCTTAAAGTAGAATATCCAGCAAATTCTAACTAGACACACTCTTCTCGTTCCTTCTCACTCGGTTAGACGATGACATCTTTAACATAGAGCCCGCGATATCGTCCGTCTAATGGAGATGTACGAGATAACAAATAGTGCCAAACGTTATGTGATATGAGGCGAATTTTCAGCTGGAGCTGTATGAACTGCGGTGAATAAATCTGCTCTAATCCCGGTATTTTTCAGTTTTACGCCAACTTAAAGGGGATAAAGTGAGAAAAAAGTACTTCGCTAAAAGTTCGTCTTGGAGCTTTCGTCCGATAGCTGGAGGTATTTGTATCTTGGTGAGCGGAATGCTAAAAAGGATCACTTTTGTAAATGATTTTAAGTCGGCTTACCTCGCTCAAAGAAGGAAAAAGTGAAGGTTTCGCATCCGATTTGAACAGGCTATACGTGCATGAGGAAGTTTCATTTGAAGCCATTAATATTTCTTAAGATGTTAAACATTTTGTTTAGATTAGCGAATTTATCATTTTATTTTTGTTTTACTTGTAAATCCATATACATCCTGTTTATACATACAGGTGCCTAGAAACAATAACCAAAATAATGCATTAGCAATGGTATTGGTGGATTCACCCAGCCAACAAAAATAAGAGAAGAGGCAGTGCACATGTTTCTGTTCACACGGCGTCATCAATGTTGCTCTGAGCGCATTTTTCTCCTGTTCACTTTATTGTTCACTCATTTTATGGCACTAATCTACAAAAACAGCACTGAAATATCCCATCTAGAAAGTAATCCAGAGAGAGGGAGCAGAAATGTTTATATTTATTTAAATATTGATGTGTACGTATTTAACGTAAAGCTTGATTTAATTTCGCGTAATACACTACTTCGGCTATTCATAATGGGAAGTCCATACGCCGCACAAAACTTAGTACGTGCCATTGTAGTTTATACAGAGTGAATGAGGAGAAACGGACCAAACCCCAGGAGTGTGAAAACAGTATAAAAAAGCTGATGTGAATCAATTGCAGCAGGCAATTAAGTTTCTCAGCGGTCAATATTACGTGTATTAAAAGCGGAAAAATACCGTCCATACGTAGTTGACAATAAAATCATTGGCCCTTTCTTCTTGATGAAACTCTCACGGGGCAGCGATATCCGAATTTTTTGAGGGATGCACTTGTATCTGCTTTTGCAGATTTTTTTTTCCGAATCAAGATGATGTTAGCTTCCCTATTGGCGATATTTGGTCTCAGCAAGACGATGTGCCTTCGTGCTTTGCACGTCCTATTCGCGAGTTTTCAAACAACTGTTTTCCGGGGAGGTGGCTCGGTAGGTGGAGACCAATAAAGTGGCCCCCCAGATCCTCAAAAAAAAATTGTTTCAAATTTAATGAATTAACGTGTACATAAGTATAGTCTTTGATGACATGGAAGAGTGTAAATTTTCAACATTAAAGCCACTCAAAAGAAAAGTAAAGCCCGAAAAACTTTCCAATTAATACTTTATTATCAGAGTAGAAATCAAGAGATTTTGAATTAAATTAAAAAGGGATTTTCTGGACATTTCAGTCGCAGTACCGAATGCAAACTTTTCAAGATAAGGAAAGAGAATATTTTTTAATTAAAATGCAAGCTAATTATTTCAAATTTAATTTTCGGGCTCGTAATAGAAATTTTACACAAAAGAATCGCCCCTCTTTTTATTTTCTCTCAACATACAAGGTAATTATCTCGCAGCGTCCTATTTCTGGTCCGTGCATTTTTTTTTTGTTTTAGAGGAAGAACGCTTATTAGAAAGCGACGATTTTTTTCTGTGACCGTTAGTATACAGCTGTAAATTTTAGTTAATTTATGCGATAATTTTATTACGAGCAAGCTTTCGCTGTATACAGTCAGGTAGTGCACGTTAATTACCAGGAGTTGTGTCGTTAGGGACCTTTACAAATTAATAAGGACCGAGAAATAAATTAAAGTATTTAATTAAGGCAGGGGCGTGGGCAGTATTAGATGAGAGGAGTTCTGAATTTTAAAGGAGGGGCACTTAATGTCTTAACAACAATGTCCAGAGATGGATATTTATTGTTTTGGCAAGTGTGAATTGAGTCACTTCTATTTTATTGCTTTAAAAGAGCAATTTCGAATATTCTTTATATGTGGTGAACGTTCCAACGAGGTTATAAGATGTTAAGCTTGTAACGGGTGGCCATCTTGTGTGCATATAGGATCGACTTTTGGTTGATATTTGGAATTTAAATTTGTGTAGTAAAAAGCGGGAGCAAACTAATATAATATCTTATTAATAATATTTATAAATTAAAAAGTAGATGGACACTAGTTTAATTTCTGAAGTTTTTCGGTAATTCTGCGACGTGGTGATTACTGAAACCTTATCCTTCATCTTATTTGTCCAAAGTGATGTTGAAATGCGACAAATGGCTTATTTAAAAAGTAGGTTTAGCATGGTTAAAACCGTTGATTTAAAAACCTGTTGAGTAGTTTTGGAAATGTTTTAGTTACATTTTAGTCTTAAATTACTTAATTCTACAAGAACTTCCTCAAGAATCAATCCTTTTTTATAACAGCGAAGCTTGAAACAAATGCGGTTTTTTTCATGAAATTATGAATGTTTTGAAAGTGGAAAACTGTTTCGTTTCGACTAACACTTTTAATTTTTAAAACAACATTTTTCAACCGCCCACAACTTCATTTATCCGAAACAAAGCGCCGAAATCAATGGAACACGCTATGGCATTTTGTTAAATTGGAGTTATCTGGCGTATTAAAAGCAGAGGAAATAAATCTTCTAAAAAAGGAATTTCGGGCCAAAATTCGTGTTACCAAACAGAACCTTTTCGCTCATTATGGTAATTCGCTACGCAAGAAATTATTAGACCTATATCCTGTGGATGTTGCATAAAATCTCATTATTGGAAATTACAGGGTCGTTTCGGCCAATTTGGAGTTTTATTGCGCCCATTCACGCGAAGCCTTTCGATATTTTCACCTTGGAAATTTAAACCCGCACACCTACGCGGCGGTGGCAGCGGCGTCGGATGGTAGCGTCGCGGCGCCCGCTCCGGTTTGTGCGGTTAGCCTATTGTGTTTTTGGTAATTGCTTTCGCAGTACAATCTCCGCTAGGATTTATGTTTGCAAACGCGCTACGAGAAGTACACCGACTGTGGCTACATGCGAACGTTGTTCATATGAATATTTGAAACCTCGGAGATTTGTAGTAGCTCTTTTGGTTTACAAATGTATTAGTAGGTTTTTTGAAATATAAAGGTCTGCACACTCAAAAAGATAGAACTAATTACGTGTATTGTTTTAAGTGTAACAATAGAATTTATTGTTATTATTATATGCTTGGAAGCCTGCATTTTGCAGATTGCAGCAAATATGAATTACACAGTAGCTACATAGGATAAAACACATCAACGATTCTGTCTCTCTATTCTCGGGATTCATTTAAGTAACACTTATACCCAGACCTTTTTCTAACAAACCTATTAATTTATTTAATTATTATTAAATTAATTTATTATTACTGTAATTAATAATAATAGCGCTTTATTAGTTCATAATGCCTGCTGATACACAAAAAAATAAATAAAAAAGAAACAACTAAACGATTCCAGATCGGTCGAATGCAAAACGCAAGCAACTGCTTTTCCTCTTGAACAAAGAGCATTAAAGAACAAGCAGGTTAAAAATCCTGGAGAAACATTTTTATTTTTATACATTTCTTTGGTGCATGACCAGCGCTAATCCATTCGGACTTTGCCAAGGCATTTGATAGATGATGAACTAGAAGATACTGGGTTTTGCCCTTTGTTGCTAAGTTGATTTATTCTTATCTGGGGTACCGCACGATTCTAATCTTGGACCACTGTTATTCAATATTCTTCTCAATGATCTGCTTGATAAACTGCAATATGAGTACAAGGCTATTAATGTACCAACCGATCGTGTTAAGTTGCAAACTATCTCACCCAATATTGGTAAATTTTTAGTGTTCTTTTATACCAAACGTTCTAATCCAATCGTTTTCAACTTCACTATTCAATCCGTGTTTGGTGCTATAAGAAAAATAGTAAAGGATTTTCTCCCTTGTCTCTCTGTCTTCTAATCGTTGGGTTTCCTAACAAAAATTTATCCCGGTTTCCGTAACATCTCGACCATAAAGACGAGGATCCCAGAAGGTAGTAGTTACAGGAAAACCATAATTTTTTAATATTTTCCATAATTTTTCAGATTGTAAATTAGAACATCAGATTAGAAAAAGTCTAATTTTCCTTGTCTACAAGCGGAAAAATTCAATAAAGAGAAATTTTTGTACATGACAAGGGAGTAAATTACTTCAGACCGGGGCTAATAACTACTCTCAAGGAAACTGTAATAATTCCTGACAATGCTAAGAATTTAATTACAACATCAAAGCTGTTTAATGATTTTAGTGCATGAAAGTCTTAATGGAGGTCGCGCGATACATTAGCAAACAGAGCTTGCCTTCCTTTGTGTATTATCCGTGGATATTAACTGAGCGATTAATGTAGATACCATAATTTGCATGGAATCCCTATGTTGCCTATATTATAGGCCTCCCGATACCTCAAACTACGAATACACCGAATGCGCGTTGCTTATACGGGTTGTCTCGAATATATAGTTAAATTTTTTATTGAACGCTCAGTGTACTTTGTTGATTGCTACGGATTACGTAATCCCATCGAATTTTAAGAGGTAGGAAGCCTAATTCTTCGCATAGATTACATTATTTTTTAACAATAACGGTTTTTTAAAGACAATGAAAAGGAGATTACAACAAGAGGGCAAGTCAAGGGTGAAAACAGAAATAAAATGCTGGTTGTCGTATTTCACCCAGTTGATGCGGACTCTGCCTTGAAGTATGACTATTAAAGTATTGATTACAAATTGATTGGTAGCCAACATTATAATTATGTTTACGACGAATCTGTTTTTACGAGAATAAAATTCCAGAAGTTCGTTGATCTTGTTTCTTCTATTCTCTTTTAACCGGATGACATTTTAATTTGTTTTATGGGATTTCCGGTTTTAGTTTTTGGAAATAAAACTACTACATATTATGTTACTTTCGGAATATACCTTGAACTTTCAAACTATCTTTGCAAGTGGAGTAAAAGGGATATTCCGAAACGTAACATGATATGCAGCAGTTTCAATCCAAAAAGCCAAATCCCGAAATCCCAAAAAAAAAGAGAAAAGATTTCAAATAAAATAATCTACGTTTCTTCGTTATTGTGAAAATGATAATTTTTGTAGAAGCCCTGTAAACTACACAGAGTGTCCTCAAAGTTATTAGCAGGTTGCAAAACTCGTGAAAGTAGAACATTTAACCAAAAATCGCCTACATCAAAATTACAAAATGACGGAGATATTAAAAACCATCTGCGTTTTCGTCATATATTCTTAGAAAAGAACAGACTTGCTCCACGCGAAATAGCTGACACCGACGACGAAATTTTGGAAATTCTTGAGAACGATCCAACGACAAATCTATAGATTCTAGTCCAGGTTTCTTATTTATCTTTACTATCGTCAAAGAGTACAAATATTTTAGCTATAATAATTGAATTTTGTCGATGAGTACATCAATGCCACCAAAATGAAAATTTTATTTAAGTCGCCGACGAAGCTACATTTACACGAAATGGAGTGAATAATTTCCTTAACAAAAAAAATGTTTAGGTATGAGCCTGCTGCGAGAATAACCGATTTTCTGGCATTCTTATTAGACTACACATTCTTCCACTTCAAATGGCAGATGAAAATTATCAGAACGTGCAGGCCATTGCCCACTAGTTCATTATCTATTAACAAACGTATTACTTGAATACTTCTAAACATCTCGTTTAAAATGTGTTTCGAAGACAGATTTTCACCTCCCTATTCTAATAGAAACCTTGGCGAAATTTACGGAATACTTTGAACTGCAGACGTTAAGTACCCTATTCATAAACAAAGTTCTCTTAAATTCGTAGATTGCCGCCTACGGTACGGCGTTCGAGATTAAAATCTCGCACCGACAATACGACGAATCGCCCGAATTTCCCGACAAAATTCAGTCCTTTTCTCTTCCCAACACTCTGGAATAATTCCGATCCTACATATAATTCTACTGCCGCCGCCATCGCTACCGTACCTCATGTAGTGTTTGTACGTTTGTTTGTATTTTCTGAGGAGCTATGATTGAATAAAGCGTGGCCATGGAAAATTCATAGATGTCGACAACGTTAGCAGGTGCCTGTATTCGCGGGAAACTTGCGACTTGGAAGCTTGTTTTCAAAGGATTAACAATGCACGCCGAAGCTCTGAAATTGGAACTAATTTTCGTAAAGTAATACATCGTTCGCGAAGCATGTGTATGTGTTTGCGTGAGTTGGCTGTTACGTTAGAGGTAGTTCTAGTTAACGGTCCACAGTTTGTTATTCTAATTAGTTTATCAGCGTCGAGTCGAAGCAATTCTGTTTGAAAAATTGCTTATTGATTTTCGATATGTTTGAGTAAACGAATTAAAAGCCGCTACAATTATTAAATCTTAGAGAAACAAATTTCTTTCCTCCGTCAAAATTGGTCATTAGTGACCTCACTAATACGGAAAAGTTAATAAACCATTGGCCAAATGGGGAGGGTAGCCTGAAAAATTTTCAACCCAACATGGAAACAAACGGAAGCGACAAAATGGACGTTTATGAATATAATGACCTATATTTGCTGAACATTTTTGCCCTCTGAACGAAGCTTTAGGCCCAGGAGAGACGGTGCATTGCCTTGATGGAACAACACTTCCTTCCAAAGGTGATGCCGTGTGTTCGATGGAATTACGGAGGTGTTATTCATTTTAAATTGGCACCAGAAGGTAGGGCGCTACGAATTATACAGACTTTTGTTTTAATTTCGCTACATCTTCCTTTGTCTATAAAACTAATAATGTTAAATTGCTCGTTCCACATTTGCCTTCTCAGCATACACTGAAAAAATAAATTCAATAAACAGTGTTCGTTGGATTCGGTTTGTTAAACAATGAAATTATTACAACCAAGAACTACATTTATCAATATAATAAATACCCGTTTATTAACTCATTTTGTGAGAAGCGAAACAAACCTTAGTTATTAATAAGTATGTATGTATATTCTTTGTATCAATAATTCCGTTTACCATATATAGCGTACATAGGAAAGTATGTGTTGATCGATATAATCAACAGCCATTTATTAAAATGAGAAACTCGTGACCAATTTTGATGAAAAAATTGCTTCATTAACGTATTTTTTCCTTGTATTTGCGTACAACAGTAAAATATCACTAAAAAAGGGGAAAATGTCCTAAAATATGTCGCCTATGAGCTAATTAGTTTCAACCTCTAATGAAAGGTAAATTAGCCCATATTTTTTTATCAATAAACTCCGGTGCGACCATAAATTCAGATATTAATTTTAAGCATTTATGAAAACGAGCTACTAGTAGCCGAACAGCGGATAGGGCACTCTATATATTTTTTAATTCAGCGCACTTATCTAGACCCATATTTCAAGCGTGCATTAGCTACCTTCCGTGTAGTGTAAACGGTAGGTACTTACGTAAACAGACATATACATACGTTAACTGTTCGCATCGGCCAGATATATTAGTTGTGGCGAGCGCGTACAGGGGACGCCCGGCCGACGTTAATATCGAAAATGCGTGCCGTAGATAAAATCTGATTCGCTTGTAACAGGAAATGAAACATCTTGTAATTAAAGAGGACTTGTTATGTATTGCCATGCTAGAGGAGGTCGATGTATGTATATTTAAATGCGTTTCTATTAGGCGACTACTTCAATACCAATCATGGGAAGTAGGGCGGAGAGTGGATGGGGACGGGTAACATGAAATATGATTGCCAACATTGAAGGTGGCCTGAATCCTGGTCATCTATTTTCAGGAAACGTTTTTAGTATTGCTTTCATAATTTAGTATCCATTGGTAATGATCCTTTTTCTTAATTTCAATCTCACAATGCTTTTCCAGTCTAGATTTCCACGTATTTTTACTAACTTGATGTATGGAACAAAACCGTAGAAAAGTTCTATAACACATGTCCAGAATGCTTCCATAAAAATTAGGTGCGATTTATTTTTTTAATTTGTTATAAGCAAATATTTAATAAGGTTGCTGTTATGCATTTTACGAAGGGGGGAGCGGGCGGGAGCAAACGGCAATTGTAATTAGACTCGACGGATTTATACCGAAACATTTCTGAATCGAAGACGTCCAGCTGAAGGAATTTTTGCGGCAGTCCACGATCGTCTTCGCGAGAGATCTTTTAGACGAAATACTGTAGATTGTGAGGTACAAAGAAGCATCAGAATATTGGTATTTGAAGACGAACTCGATAGAATTATGAGAATGCTAAAACCCGTACGACCAAATTATCCTTTAGAAGTAAGCACTTCGCATAGTGCAGTATGGATGCAATTATTTTTATAATTTTGTCTAATTCCTTGCCGTTCATAACATTAATTGCTTAATATACACTACCCCACAAAAACATAGACGCTGTATCGTTTCTATTTACGAAACAAAGTTTATAGACATTATATAAAATGTAAATGAGGGTTATTAATACTTGTTATGTAAATAGTCCATTTATAGATATTTCTGGGTATTTATTGCTTTATGAGGGGTAATTGAGATTTTCCCAGATCAAAATAGGAATTTTAAATGGGACAAAAATTTACGCCCTGTGCATTTATTACATTAATATAAGCAAAAATGTTTTAATTTGATACTTCTCCTTATATGCAGCGGTTGTGCTGGTAAAGTGTACACATTTCACCACGAGAAATTATATTTTTTAAAGTGTTTGCATTATGGGTAGAAAAAATCAATTATCCTTGATAGAAAGGGGTAAAGTTCTAACTTGGCACCAGGATGGTGTTAGTAAGAAGGAAATTGCTCGTCTGTTACGAAGAAGCGATCATTCCGTTAGAAATTTCCTAAAAGATCCGAAAAATTACGGCAAACCAAAAGGCCAGGGGCGACCGAAAGCTGTAAGTGAGCGGGATAAACGCATGATATTGCGGTGTGCATCCAATTCTTCTGCGTCGGCGGGAGTTATTGCAGAACAGGCGGGGGTACAAACGCGCGTGCGTAATGTTCAAAGGATTTTAAAGGCGTCACCGGTAATATCACGGAAGAAAATGTTGAGAAAACCGCCACTTTCGGCGAAACACAAAGAAGCGAGGTTGAGATTTGCTGAAGAACACGTATCCTGGAAGATACAATGGAAAAAAAGTTATATTTTCCGATGAGAAACGTCTTAATTTGGACGGATCGGATGGGTACTCGCATTATTATCATGATCTGAGAAAGGAACCAAAAGTGAAGATGACCAGAACAATTAGGGGGTGGATGGATTCAGGGTTTAACCCTTGTGTATATTCGCCAATAGTACACAAACAAATTTTATTCATCTAGACCTTTTTCACCTGGACATTCTACAACAATTATTGTATTAATATATCAACTATTAGCACTTAATATACATCAAATAAATTAACTTCACTTTACTTCAAAGTAAAACTTTGTTATTTTCTTCTGAACTGTGGTCCTGAATCCAAAACAAATTAAATTGATTCAAATGTTAATATCGATATTCTAGCGCAAACACCCACAAGATTTATTACTTCTTTTGACTTATTAATGAATTATTCCAACGCCGCTTTTACAATGTTCTATTCAAAAATTAATTTTTAATTTATATCGTCATCCAAGAGATAATTCAGTTAAGCGAACTTTGCTAGAATTTTATATCAGCGGTTGTTACATAAGAAAAATTATAACTGGAACTTTCCTATAGAAACTCTAAGACGCGAAAGAGCAAGAGATTTATTAATACCTTTTTTTTTGTCACATTTCTGGATTAATAGAATAAGAAAAGCCGTCCTAAGTTCCAACGTGGAAGTCTTTCTTCTAGTTTCGAACAAGCGAAAAAGTTGTAAATTAATTTTTTTTTGTTATTTGATACTTGCAGAAAATATACATTTTTGACAAGGAAAACCAATCACTTCTTCCTGAAAACCTTGTCTTTTAAAGTTTATTAATTTAAGGTAGGTAATTTACAGCTATTATATACCGATTTCGAAACTAGAATGAGTCTGAAAGTTATAAATCATATCTTTGTTTCGTCATCGTTGAATATTCCTCTATCTCCGTCCGCTTGAGCTCGTGAAATAAATCAACGAGAAATATAACTGCAACAAAACGAAAATCAATACTTTATGTACGAATAAGATTGTATAGAAGAGAGGAAAGTACGAGAATTTCGTAAGGTCATTTGTAATATGCGCGCTTATTCAACGGTACGGAGAGAGAATACATCGAATGAAAAATGTAGTAAATTTTCCGATTCTCAAATATTTGTTACACGTCACGTCTCCCGGTAAACAATTTATTTATGAATTGAGGGCGCGTCTGTCGTTGAAGGAATCTCTTCGGGCTCCTAAATTACTAATGAAAATGATTCGTTGGCGCAGCATTTGTCATTTAGTATTTGAAAAATGATGAGAACATCTTACGGAAACAAAACAAGACGGATTTTCTAGAAAATGTTGAACAAGAATATACGTTGACAGTACAATGAAGCATGCTTGACAACATTGAGTTCATATTTCTGATATTTGCTTCATTTGTACGATTTAAATAATTTAACATTTGTTTACTCTGTTGCCATGGATATAAATGAAATTTATACGAATTACTCTTCTTTGCAAGATAAACATACAGTTAGAAATGGAGTTGAGACTCCATTTCCTTTAAAATCTGATAACTACAAGTTTGTTTTTTTTAAATTATACACTGCATACACGGCAGAAAGGATATCTTAACTGAAAGAAATTTTGTTATCCATGTAATTTAATATTAATAAATAAAATAAACAACCGGTATTTTCGCATTTAAAATTATTTTTTTTTAATATACTTCTTTTCATCAAAGAAACATTTATTTGAGACAAAGACTTTCTTTGTCGCCACTTCCGTCTTATTCTGATAACCTAGTGTTTACGATTTTGTTAATAAATCAGTCTATCCGATGCTGCGTATATATGAAAACTCTGTAAACCAACTAGAGAAGTTAAAATTGCTATAAATTCCTGAATTTTGTACCTGCAGTTCAAGCATTGCATTTATTCGGTAATGCGTCCCTAATCTCTCCTTAGCATTGCTAAACATTCAGATGTTAGATATATAAGTTTGCTTTTATCATCATTTAGGTTCCAGTGTATTTAACGTCTTTATAATGTGAATGCTGAATACTGTTTTTGTGATGTGCGCGTGTATTCTTTATTTTTTTCTTGGTATGTACACTGCCGTTCAGTGAAGTTTGGTCATACAATAAAAATCTATTATATCACACTGTATACAATTATTAATACATAAAATTAGAAAAATATTAAGCATACACTCTTTTCTAAGGGATTAAAGCCATAAATTATTATGTAAAGTAGAAATATTGCGACAACCACAATAAAGTCCCTTTTATTATCATTCCAAGAATTTCTCGGAAGTGCCGATCTTTCGAAGCGGGTCGTTCGGGGATTATTAACGAACAAATACATTTAGGAAATATACCGCAGTATCATTCTTGTTTATTTATCACAAGCGTAAAGATATAAATTTGCTTCATTTTACTGTTAAACGTGTGTTGGTGTGCATCTGTCGTTTTTGCGTGAAAGTTTTAAGAAAATTTACTTCAAAATGGCACGTGGCAAGCCTACCAGCGTAGAAAAACGTCCACGCATTATTACGCTGTTTGAAAAAGGATATTCGGGGCGACAAATTGCTGAAAAAGTAATATGAGAAGTTCAACAGTAAATGACATCATAAAACGATATCGTACAACTGGAACTATAGAAAATCGTGTTCGTCCTGGAGCATCTAGGAAAACAACAAAAGCTGAAGATTTGAGAATTGTATTATTAAGCAAACGCAATAGAAAATTAACAGCGCCACAAATAGCAGCCGTCAGTCAGCAGTAAGTTAATCGCGGCCGTGAAGAACAAGTTTCGGCGAGTCAAAGTTTGAGGTTTTTGGGCAAAATCGAGATCTAAAACCGAAAAAATGATCCCGGACTGCATTGTACCAACAGTGAAGCAAGGGCGTAGTTCTGTGTTAGTGTGGGACTGTTTCTCCTTTGCTGGGGCGGGAGATTTATGCAGAGTGCAGGGTGTAATGAGGAAGGAAAATTATTTTGCAATACTCCAGAATCATGCAGTGCCATCAGGATTGCGTATAATAGGCCGTAACTTTACATTCATGCATGACAACGACTCAAAACACACTGCGTTAGTGTGTAAGAACTATCTAAAGGAGCAAGAAGAACAGCACACCCTGAAAGTAATGACATGGCCCCCACAAAGCCCAGATTTGCACCCGATAGAGTTGTTGTGGGATGAATGAACTGGACAGGAGGATCCGAAAAATACGTCCAAGTTCACAAGAACGCTTACGGAATATTCTGCAACATGAATGGATTAATATTCCACAATTCGTTTTAACAAAACTTATCGAAAGAATGCCTAGAATAGTCCGAGCGGTGATTAACAGCAAAGGGGTTTTTTTTTCGATGAAAAAAAAAATAATGTTCAGTATGTTATATTAGGCGAGAATAACTTTTTATTTATTTATTTTTGTCTTTTTTACCGGTACATACAATAAAATTACATTTTGTTTTTAGTTTCGTTTGTTTCTGTAACCTTTTCATGTTTTTTACTAACCGACCGAACTTCTCTGAACGGCAGTGTATATACGCAAATAGTAATTATAGTGAAATAAGTGCCAAACTTTAGTTTTTATTAGCACTCGGTGAGTACAAACGTAAAAAACATGAATAACGTTAGCAAAGTTGGTATTCCGCGCGTCCCGACGGGACTGAACTCGTTATAGTAAGCCGATAGTATGCATCAAACTGTAAAATGTGTGCGTTATGTAGTAATCTCAAAGATTATCTTAACTATGCCTGTCTTACATTGGTAGATGTTGAACTAACTTTCTCAAAATATAAGAATATATTTTCATTACGGCCAACATTCTTAACCGAGAGAAATGTGGAAACTTATTTAATGCTGCAAACGTTTGCAACGTAAAAATTGTTTTATAACGTTCTTAAATAATAAGAATTGTTTACTTTATTATTAATTTTCTGTTATTGTATTGAGCGGTGCTATAACTTTACTGCTATATACAGTGTGTCCCACAACGTTTTATACAAACGGAGAAAAAGTTTATCTTACATTTCACGAAAAGAACATTCTTGATGAGAAACTCTGCATGATTTATAGATTCATAATCAAGTACAAAATTTTTAAAACATTGGCTGGAATACAGGGAAATTTGGAGTGACAGGCTTGTCGACTTACCCGAATTTTGCAGGCCGAAGATTCTTGGTTGTTCTCTGGGCCATTTAGAGTATTTCCGATGGGTACTACTCTCTTCATCACTGCTAATATCTACTTTAACGTTAATTCGTCAGTTTTAATATAAAATGGAGGCATATTAATTGCTAACTACTCGGTCGAAGTGTATACGTAAATAAGCACTTGGGTGTCACTCGGTTGATTGTCAGCTGCAGAGAGAACTGCGAGCGATTTAAATAGGAAAATGGTAATTTTTGCATGTTGGTATTTGTGATTGGTCGTTGTGATTTTCAGAAAAAAAATGCTGATAATTATAATTTAATTAGGTAGGCGTAGAAAAATAATATTGTTTAAATAACATGTCACACTTACTAATATTCCTTAACTACACTAGTTATAATAATTGTATTGGTTAAATGGAGATCTAGTCAAAAATATTCAGAAAACATTTCTCCCATTCTTGTATTTGAAAAATAACATTTTGATAACTTGATCTTCAGCGAACAAGTTGTTTCGAATCTCCCATACGATATTCTCTTTTTCCGTCCGTAATATATCTTTCAAAGGTTACAACCCAGCTTTAACAAGAAATTCAAAACCGTGAACAAAATACCTAACATATACGAAGCCGTTTTTTAGGCATAGATACAAAAATATGTCTTCGTTAAAACCCACTTTTAAAAATACAACGGTAAAAAAGCGTGAAAAATATACGCACACATTGTCTCAAGTTTCATGACTCCGAGACCGTCGTAAAATGTAAGGGGCGACACCGAATATAAAAATGGCGCTACGTATTTTTCTTTATTTCGTTTATCTTTCGAACGTGTTTGTGTTTTATATCGGGCGAAAAAACACCGGGCACGCGTATTTGTAATTTTAATACGCCGGCAATGCTGCCACACAGAAAAAGAAATTAATGTTCCGGTTATGCGTTGTTATTCTTTCCATTTTATGCAAGGAAAACGAATTATCCTATGCAATGCGATAAAAGAACTAATTGCAGTTTCCCGTAATATCGCCACCTTTAAATTAAAAGCTGTCAGCTAGTTATTTTTGCTGAATGTATCTGACATGCGAAGAATTCTGGAATGGCGTTTTTCATGGTATGCAAAAACTTTTAGAAAAATATGCGGCGTCCTATTCATACGCGTTTCAAATTTGCACATGGGGAAGGCTATGAAAAGAGACCGTATCTTCTAGTTGTTCAGTTGATTGATGCAAAGTGAAGTTAGTCTTTTGTATTGCGCAATTTCTAAGTTCTCCAACCAAATATTCTATTATTTCCGCGATCGGTACGCTGAGAAATAGTAAACAAACATCAAATGATATTAAAATTTCCCCATCTAGAAAAAAATTCTAGGAAGACCCGTGTGATTATGGGAGCAGGAACTTCTAAAACAAAAATTAATAATTTATTAAATTAGATGACGATGGAGACGTACGTTGGAATTGATAAGACCGAGTTTACAAAATTTATAGATGCTTCTTTCTCGAAGGCACATAATTTTTGTGCAATACAGCCAACAACTGACAAATTCTGCAATTATCTGTGACATCTTTCTACTTATTCGTGGTTCCGGTTTGTTTACATAATGTAATAATAACTTGAAGGCAACAAAGGGTTTTGAGAGGAATTTATCGTTGTATTCCAAGGAAAACTCATATATGGAACATGGAAATTATAGGGAAGCTACATATTACCTCTTCTTCTTCCACCACACAATGTAGTCATTGCATCGACTACTATAGCAATTATATCTTTTCTCAATAAATGAGTCGTGGTAGTAATTAATATTCCTATAATAAGTGTGTAGATAATGGCAGATTGGACATGGAACGAATAATAAATGTGTTTGCAATTAAAGGGTTAGTTTCCCGAAGGACCTAGAAAATGTTACCAGAAGCATGTTTTCTGCTTGAATAACAGAAAAATTGTTGCTTTCGATGTTCTTTTTTCTGTAATTTTACAGTATAAGTATACTATTCAAGCACTTAATTCTACAGTAAATACGTCAGTAAATGCTATTAACAATTTAATACGTATATGGGCCAAGTAGTCCTAACATATTCCCTGCCAGGTTAACGGTTAAAACCACAATACGTCTCTTTACAATAAAAATTGTAAAAATATGCAGTTTCAATTGTAGAGCGCCATTTTGCTTAATATCGTTCTTACATCCTACATAAATTACGATAATTCTACAGCAGGACAACTAAGTTTACCTACCATTAGCCGACTATCTCAAACTCCCCATATCGAGAACTACTGAATCGAAAACGACTCTCTGTCTCGGAGGAAAAAAAAAACCGGAAACTTTGCCTTGTTTGGTAATTTATGGCGATTATTGGCGAAACGTTCGGAACGAAGCAAAACACCGCCAGACAGAGGCGAAACGCCAACATTAACAAACTTATACGTAAACGCCTAAGTTCAATAAGCACAATCTCCTCGGTTACAGCGTGTGGTGCGCGATCCTTTGACACCGACTATTGGTTTTCGAACAACTGCGTGCATTTCAGGCAATGTCATTACGTGGAATGTAACGTCAAAGAAACTGCCAGCACCGCATGAGCTCCAAAGCGAAGATGGCTTAGTTTTCTCTCGTTTTTTTACGAAAGGAAAGTAGCTCTTCGTTTTGGCGGGTTTCTAGGGCTTCAAAGTTGAAAAAAGCAATTTAATTTTTTCAACTTTGAGGCGCCGTAGCGTCCGAACGGTTGGAGTGAGGAAGTTGAGATCTTGCGCACTTAAAACGCTCGTCGAGACCTTTCG
>LR737382.1:22253675-22355291 GCA_902655005.2 Marronus borbonicus
ACTCGTTCGATAGAGAATTGAACGGCGGATCGACTGCGCCTAAGCGGGAGCCTCTTGCCCTGCGTTTTGGCGGGTTTCTTTGGCTGTAAACATTTGCACCCAAAATGATGGAATTGTTTCGAGGCCAAAAAACAAAGTTCGGAATTCCGCCGATCTAACGTCGCCAATCGATGACCATATGGCCGTACATGTTCCACACAAAATTTCAGCCTGCTACCTCTAACGGTTTACGAGATATGGGCGTTTGAAGTGTTCGAAAACTCCGCCGGAAACGGTCGAAAACGGTTTTCGTCGATTATCTCCTTAGCTGTTCGTCCGCGGTATGCGATGTTGGTACGCGTTCGAGAGAGAATTGAACGGCGGATCGACTGCGCCCAAGCGGAAGCCTCTAGCTCTTCATTTTGGCGGGTGTCTCGGGCTTCAAAGTTGAAAAAAGCAATTTAATTTTTTTAACTTTGAGGCGCCGTAGCGTCCGAACGGTTGGAGCTAGGAAGTTGAGATCTTGCGCACTTAAAACGCCCATCGAGACCTTTCGAACGAGCCCTAACCTATCGTCGTACCTCGTCAGGCCGCCGAGATCTCGACAGGCCGTAAAAATTTTAACCCAAATTGATGAAATTTTCGAAAGGCAAAAAAACCCAAATTCGCGGTTTTGCCGATCTAACTACACGGGACATACACGGTGCTATAGCCGTGTATGTCCCCATAAAATTTCAGCCCGCTACCTCTAACGGCTTAGGAGATACGGGCGTTTAAAGTTTTCGAAAACTCCCCGGAAACGGACGAAAATCGACGGAAAATCGACATCGCTTCGGTTTTCGTCGATTATGTAACCTAATTCATTTTTCCATTACCACCAACATGTAAGCACATTTCCTTGGATTAGTGAACTGGCGCTAGTTGATTGGCACCAATATACTAGCAGAGTATCAACGCCAATTCTATTGCAACCATCTGGACAAAGGAACAACTACCAAATGATGGGAACGCCATGCCGACATTTAGTTGGTGACACAGTTACATTAAATAGACATGTTTACTGACAGGATATAGCTGGTCATGAGAGGATTCACAAGGGGATTTCATTAAAGGCGAAATATTACTAAACCTGGTCAGAAAAGACCAAAAAAAAGACGGAAAAACGAAATACAAAGAAAGGATGTAAAAGGCTGAACTCTTCACTTGATTAAAATCCTTTAATCAATCAATTTTTAAATGCAGGCAAACATAAAGCAGTGGCTTTTACACTAACGGCATTTGAAAATTTGCCAAACTTTAATGTGAAGTTAATTAACCGTGCGTCAATAATTGGAATTAGTCCTGTAACTATGTTAACTAGTTTCTAACTAGCTGATGGTTGGTGTGTTTCGACATGCTTGTTAATTAGTGTCGCGTTTATTGAGCCCGCATTTCAATTGATGTTGTAGCGGACGGAAAAAATAAATATTCAAACGTCGGGACTGTTACTCAATTACGAAGAGATTATTTAGACAGTATTGATATGAATTTTTATATGATTTATCGCTATTTTTAAATGCCTAAGGCTACTATGGCAATTTGTCTCATCAATAAATACACAGAAAAGCACGTCAAGCGTTACATGGGGTACACACGTAGCACAACTTCAAACCGACGAAATTTTTGAAACGTTTAACCTCGTACACTTACTCAACTCACTTACGTAATTTAATAGGCGCAGGGAATCCTACCCACTCATCCATATGGGCGTCAGAAAACGTAACGCACGAAACGACGTGATGTAAGACGCTTGTTGGAAGAGAAAGGGGACTTCAAGACGGTCGGTGTGCGTTACGAAATCATAAAGAAAGTAGATAATACCTCACGCCGAACATAAAAGAAAGCGCCGTAAAAGAAACGTTCATAAAAGAAAGAGAGCTTTTGTTGTAAGTCAGCGTTCGCGTAATTGCATTTTCCGCGGCGAAAGCGCACTTCCTCGCCCTGCCTGCACTAAATATTTAAAGGAAATGAATTGTATTTAGGGACGTTATTCTAAATAATGCAATAGGTTAGGATGACTAGGCGATGGAAACAAAGGAAAACAAGGCGCACCTTTGGGAAAACAAAGAAGGCACAATATAATTATTTCTAAAAACATTTACGGGGAATTTATTTAAATGTGAAGTGAGGAAAATACCATTTGGTCCTTCCCACCTTTTCATTTATGTATTTATGTAACATATACCAAAACTGACTTTTGAGAAAATCGGTTTTTGAATTCCAAAATTTTCAGAACGTCGTCTTAGAAGACGATGACCAAATTGTTATATTGCAAACAATAAAAGACCAGAAGCACCGAGAAAATTAGTTTTATTACATATACGAGCCAATTTTGCGCAAAAACAAGAATAGGTCACCAGCACCTTTGTGATATTTTAAATTTATTCTGTATCATCTGTGATACCATTGGATTCAATATCTTTTGAAAATAATAATGAACGTTGGCTTTAGCTTCGCTTGTTAGTGACAAAAAAGCACAAACCTTTCCTTGTTGTTAATGTAACAAATTCAGAAACAATGGAATACGAAATCTTTCCTTTCATCGATAAATAACGTTTATTAATTATAATTTCACAATACTGTCTTTCGCATAACAACATCTAATTTGCGTACTTACCGATAGAGGGCTAGCAGTCTTACATCGGCGCCGCCGTTCGCATTTGTCGATTCTATTAACCCCCTTTTTCTTCATTGTCCCGGTACAATGGCCCATTATAATAAGTGGAGAGGCGAGCGGTGGCTCCTTATTCAAACCGTTATCAGCGACAAGAAGCCGCTTCGTACAAGTCGTTCAGATGCTTGACGTCTAGGAATTTCACAACGTATTTCTGCTCCACTTCTTCTCCTTTCCTCCTCTTTTTTTCTGCTGTTTTATAGTTTCGGTCTTTGCTTGCTTGTGCACCGTATAGAAGTCGTAGAGTTAAGAGGGAAAAAGAAACCGGAAGATCCCGTTGGTAGTTAAGAAGGACGTGAATACGGCGAATTACAAGAAGTTGTATACACTCCCTGTAATATGCTCGGATTATCAAAAAAGTTTCGAGATTAATTTTGCATAATTGCCTGAAATGCGTAAGCGTATAGCGTTTTCAGAGCTATATAAAAAAGTTTTCGTGTATTTGAAGGCGTATAATTCACGCTAATAATGGGAAAAGCGTGCCATATGGGAGAGACGTTTGACATTTTAAACGCTTCATTACTGTTGGGAGATATCGTTAGGTATATAGAAAATCGCGAATATTTCTTAAAGGCAAATTGGTATATAAAACTTTCATAACAGGAAAAATCATTTACAAAGTACCATTCGATCTTTCGGCCGCCTTTTGAAGAAAAATGCCGGAAGATGAGGAAAATCGTGGCAAAATTCAAGAACATGGAGGAAACAGCTTCCAGAAAGAAGTACGAGATACGTTAAAGAGGAAAGTAGCATCAGGTTGGTTTAAAAAACGCGATAACTACAAAATCGGCTTAAGAGCCAGCAGGCATCAGAATGTAGGGTAAGATTGATCCAAAATGACATAAGTGTGCAGCGGCAACTTGTGTCAGTCCGTAGCGTCAATCTGGTATTTTCTATGATGATAAGCGAAATGTAAGTGCATTAATTTTAATACAAAAGACATGTGAAGATGCTGTATATTTTGTATAACCAACCACGACACCAACGAGAAGGCATTGGCTATAGGTTATGATACTTATTTGCTAATCTAACCGATGGCGTTAGAATTCCTAAGCCTAAGCGGAGATTACGTTTGAAAATAAAAATGATTTAACCAAGTTAACCAAAAAATATAATGCTAAGATAACTTAGCTTCCTCATGGTATTGATGGAATAATTCACGGCAAACGCAACAAAAGGAGAGAAAAAAAATACACTAACACACGGACATGTTTCTGCCTACCCGGCGTCATCAACGTGGTTTATGTCGCTGCTTCCTGAACGGCAGGCATGCATTTCTTTGGCACTAAAGGGCACCAAGAAACGTCGAGTTTGTCGTTTTGAAAGTTGTGGCATTAACTGTGAGGCACCAGCGATAAAAGGTAGAGATAAAAAATCACTCTCGAAACCACGCCGATCACACCGGGTAGGCAGAAACATGTCCGTGTGTTAGTGTAATTTTTTTTCTCTCCTTTTGTTGCGTTTGCCGTGAGTTATTCCATCAATACCATCAGGAAGCTAAGCTATCTTAGCATTATATTTTTTGGTTATTGTTTCTAAGCATTTTCTAATGTGTTCTGAGAAGTTAAGTTTTTTTTTTGTGAGTTGTATTTTATGAATAAAAAAGAGACAACCATTAACCACGAAATGTAACAAGGTGAAGGAAGAACGAAAAAGTGGAATTGTTTTCCGTTCCTAACATCTCAAATGCCAGTATTAAAAAAAAATTGAAGTGTATAATTGTATGCAAGTACATTTAAGCTATTTTTATTTTGTCGTATGGGTTTCCATAAGAAATCTAGCATGAAATACCCTGAAGTAATGTCGTAAACCCAGCACCTCCACCAAATTATATCAAAGTTATAGTTTGCACTACGTTGATTCAAAATCTAAAATGGGACCCGTTAAAGCGTGAAACATGGCATATTATATATACAAGCGTTTTTATACATGAGATAACCTTCATGCTACATAATAATTTGCAATTTGCCCCGATCCAATAACATCCACCCATATATACGCACATCAATTTCAATGTATAATAACTAATAAATTCTCTTTGAGCGCCGACACAATATATACAACATCGCACCCGCTAACGTATATCTCCCCTTTTCCCAAACATATAATAACGGATCGATAGCGGGGCACGGGAGGACGCTAAAATAGTCTGCACAGTGCGGGTCATCAAGTACACCGCGCCATCAAACGCTTCAGTTTCCATAATTTCAGTAACGCCGTTGCTAATTACTAGAATTTGCAACACAGTGCGGTGGTAGAATACGAGAGGCTAGCACGAGTAGAATGGTTTCAATACACATCCATGGAATGCATGCGTTTATCTACGTATTGTGGTGTTGTAGCTTATAACATCGAGCTTACCTGTCAGTAGCGTCACGTACAGGGAGTTCAGTATGTCCACTCGTTCAACGTCAAAATCCCTCTGGAGGCTATAAGCTTGTTTGCAGCAGATTCAACTCGTTCTATCTCCTACGATCTAGCTAGCGAACATCCTAGCATCCTGAAACTTCCAGTTTAATGGAATCTTTTCCTACAATAATATCCGGAATAATTTCAGTCGTATCTCAGTTGTAATATCGCCCGTCAAATGATCGTCTTCTTTGTCATTAAAATTTAACGTTGTAGGTATGAAATGTGACAGAATAGCATAGAATCAGTGCTTCAGTGCCGTTCGTGCACCACTTGCATTATGCTATTTCTAATTTTTTTAATTTAATTTAATTTTTAATTCCCATTTCCAAAATGTTCATTGGTTGAGCTCTACTATTAATTCGAAGTGATGGTGGCTTTGAATAAGCCGGGATCCAGTACGGAACATATAAACATACTTAAATAATCCATACCCTATAGTAGCACAGGCGGTTGGCGCAACATTGGCCTCCGATCACGAATCGCTTGTGGCTCGACGTCAGCATTACGTGAAAGCGTTTTACACTTTCGGCCGAACATTGGCTCGCAACGTTCTCACATACTTACCCGATCTTTAGCGGACTATCTATTTTTGTTGTGCACCGACTTTTAACCAAAATTCCCTGAAAATTGGTTCACTGTTGTCTGCCGAGCGTGACGTCACATGTTTACAACTCTTAGTAACTGATTACCAAAATATCGTAGTTACAAATAAAACAAATTCCTCAATAAAAAATAAAAGCAGTCACAGGTTCGCCATATTTTGATTTTATGTTTATTAATATCACAATTTAACTTTCTAAATTTTGTCATATTATATAAGAACAGCCCTGTATACGTAGCGAACAAACCATACTATTATACGACAACTCCTCTCAATTATCTTGTCGAACTTTGTGCCTGTCATACGGCTCCATTGTTCCCGTGTACTCTCAACACCACTAGACCGGAGACCGAAATGGTCGAGAAGCACACACTTCATCCTGTTGATTGTTGATTAATCACGAATCCCATTATTAATTTCGCGTTCGATGCTATCGGATAAGTAACGGTGGGAGGAAGAGAGAAACAGAGCGAAGGATAGCTATAGGACGAAGCCAAGAACACAATCGACTGACATGCCAAGGGATTATATTTAGTGTAAATCGAGGTAAGTTGATTATTTGTCCAGCTATGGCGTAGACTGAAATTGGAGTTTATGCGCTATCGGAAATTCAAAGTAGTTGTCGCTAATCGAATGGCGTTCGGGCAGGTCATCGAGTTGGTCTTCGTACTGCAAAAACAGATGCCGATATGGCTCTGTTTCTGATAGGTGACTGAATTGCATGTGGATAGGTAAATAAACTAATTAATTATGGTCGAAAATTGTGCTTATAACGGAGGGCTTTTGAAATTAATAGAATGCTATATATATCATAGTAAGTCCCTTCATATTTTCTATGGAAAGAATGAACAATTAAATAAGGCCACGTAACTTCCTTTGTTCTAAGTTTCCAGCTTCAACGTGCAATATTAAAACAAATCTAACTAACACAAGACAATAGACAGTATATAAACAAAACTTATAATTACAATTACAAGACATAAGTGAAGAAATGCAAATGCGAGAAGGTACTGTGAACGAAAACTGTACGTATGCACGGATATGACGCTATACGGCGTACCTTTCTGGCGAGATATCGCTACATAAATCACAATAATTATACGAATGTCTCTGCGGTTCGCTCTGTGCCTGCTCTAGCCGTCACTTTTGTACAATTCAGAGAGAACGGCTCGGTCCATAAAATTACCATTTCTATGTGCATTCGCATGGACCGAAAGTTCATCATACCAATTATACTTGTTTAAACTTTCGTCCTTTATTCTATGCGTTCGCAGTGTGTATATTCTCCACGGTTTTGTAGGCGATTGTTGTAGTTCGTCGTATGTAACATATACGTTTAGGTGGTTTTGATATTGTCCTCTGTGTATTTCGTTTGATATATGGAAAATTTACTATCTTCGTCTTCCTTCTGTGCTTCCCATGTTGTACTTGCTGGAAATAGTTTTTTTTTTGTCTCTCACAATTACAACAAGAAGTATAGCAGCATCATTACAACATTGAGTAATTTACCACATCAAATGGTTGATTAAAACATAGCACGTACATACATATGTGGTTAATTTATAAGTCCATTAATTGATTTTACGCACTAACTATCGTCCAAATGTACTGAAATAAAGATAATATCATAAAGGCTTTGATTCCTTTGTTAATTTGGTGATCAGTAACGAAAGAATATACAAGGTGATTTACAGCAGGTGTAGAAGACAGAAACGTCGGCAGAAGCTACGACAGCGGCCCGGCTCCAACCCAGAAACCAATAGTATAGTGCCATTGACGGCCGCGGAAACCTACATAATAGATTTTAACATCTTGCACAAGGTTAATGATTCGGGATGACGGACGACCAAAGTTTCAATATATCGCTTTTATTTTAAAACTTCATCGAGGGTCATAAACTGGCTGATGATTCATCAGTCAAAGCTTCTACGACGTGCATCGGTAAAACTTGATATTCGTACGTTTGACTATTACTTTAAACTCATTTATGACCCTGATGAAGCTTTGAAATAAAAGGGAAAATTGTGGTGAAATTTAACATCTCAACGTGTTAGTTCCTAACGACCGCCATACTCCTTGATGCTTTAACATCTTGTTCAAGAAGTCATCTAAACCAGAAAAATATTGTGTAAACATGGGTACTATTTTTTTTTTTGCAGCGCTACAACTGTTTTAAATTTTATTAATCTTGAAATGTGCCTATGTGGGAACGAATTTAAATTACGCGCGGAGAGATTAGCGCAAAACACTAATACTGAAAACACGAAGTCAGGAAAGTTATCGCCCACCAAATTGACCGGGCGTTTGATTTTTCAAACGTTGACTACACAATCCCGAATAGTGTAGAGAATTGCCCTACTTTTGCAACATCGAGATCCCATTCAGCTGTGTACACTGCCGTTCAGTGAAGTTCGGCCATACAATAAAAATCTATTATCACACTGTATACAATTATTAATACATAAAATTAGAAAAATATTAAGCATACACTCTTTTCTAAGGGATTAAAGCCATAAATTATTATGTAAAGTAGAAATATTGCGACAACCACAATAAAGTCCCTTTTATTATCATTCCAAGAATTTCTCGGAAGCACCGATCTTTTGAAACGGGTCGTTTGGGGATTATTAACGAACAATACATTTAGGAAATATACCGCAGTATCCCTCTTGTTTATTTATCACAGGCGTAAAGATATAAATTTGCTTCATTTTACTGTTGAACGTGTGTTGGTGTGCATCTGTCGTTTTTGCGCGAAAGTTTTAAGAAAATTTACTTCAAAATAGCACGTGGCAAGCCTACCCAGTGTAGAAAAACGTTCACGCATTATTACGCTGTTTGAAGAAGGATATTCGGGGCGACAAATTGCTGAAAAAATAAATATGAGAAGTTCAACGGTAAATGACATCATAAAGCGATATCGGACAACTGGAGCTATAGAAAATCGTGTTCGTCCTGGAGCATCTAGGAAAACAACAAAAGCTGAAGATTTGAGAATTGTATTATTAAGCAAACGCAATAGAAAATTAACAGCGCCACAAATAGCAGCCGAAGTCAATCGCGGCCGTGAAGAACAAGTTTCGGCGAGTACGGTAAAACGTCGACTTCAACAAGTGGACCTTCATGGACGCATTGCCATTCGAAAACCCTTATTACGTCGGGGCAACAGAGCAAAACGGCTACAGTAGGCCCGTTCTCGTCTAGATTCGTCGTTGGATGATTGGAAACACGTGCTTTGGAGTGATGAGTCAAAGTTTGAGGTTTTTGGGCAAAATCGACGAGTTTATGTCCGAAGATCTAAAACCGAAAAGTGATCCCGAACTGCATTGTGCCTACAGTGAAGCAAGGGCGTAGTTCTGTGTTAGTGTGGGGATGTTTCTCCTTTGCTGGGACGGGAGATTTATGCAGAGTGCAGGGTGTAATGAGGAACGAAAATTATTTTGCCATACTCCAGAATCATGCAGTGCCATCAGGATTGTGTAGAATAGGCCGTAACTTTACATTCATGCATGACAACGACCCAAAACACACTGCGTTAGTGTGTAAGAACTATCTAAAGGAGCAAGAAGAACAGCACACCCTGAAGGTAATGTCCCCCACAAAGCCCAGATTTGAACCCTATAGAGTTGTTGTGGGATGAACTGGACAGGAGGATTCGAAAAATATGCTCAACTTCACAAGAACATTTACGGAATATTCTGCAACATATGTGGATTAATATTCCACAATCCCTTTTGCCAAAATTTATCGAAAGAATGCCTAGAATAGTTCGAGCGGTGATTAACAGCAAAGGAGGTTTTTACGATGAAAAAAAAATATAATGTTCAGCATGTTATATTAGGCCAGAATAACTTTTTATTTATTTATTTTTGCCCTTTTTACCTGTACATACAATAAAATTGCATTTTGTTTTTAGTTTAGTTTGTTTCTGTAACCTTTTCATGTTTTTTACTAACCGACCGAACTTCTCTGAACGGCAGTGTGTGTATGCATATGTACAATGTCCTCATATATGCAGATCCAGTAACGAAGCAAAGACACCATCAAGAAATCTCCACGTCCTAAGATTTCTTTTGCTGTTGTCTAATGATAAGTCTCTTTTATATTGTAGCGAACCGTAAACGAATTCCTAATGTAGACCTCCTAGCATTCTAGCAAAAACAATGTACGTAACGAAATAACAATAAACAATAACACTTAAGAGATTTCGGGTTGCGCCGTTACACAGCTACCGTGTACTACTTTAATGTTCTCTCGCGATAAGTTTCAGAAGCGAGTTTACAATGTAAATAACCATTAACATTCGGCCGATTCACACACAGACGCAGCGAGAAAACCGGCGACCCGTGTGAGTGAGTGCGTATATATTGAAATCGATTTTGTTATTTTTAATTAAAAGCACTTCGTTACGGCGCTCGTTCCGGAAATCTCCGGGTCCGTAATCCTGGAATTTAATTTGAATAAGAAAATATTGTACAAGCGCAGCTAGATTACATCCACGCCACTTAACGTAACACGTTTAAAGTTTTAATTTTTGTGTAGCGCCCCTCTCCTCCCCCAACCGTTTCCTCGCCCTGTTCCGGTTTTAGGAATAAACTTAAATTTCTTCATTTAAATTCAATTTTAATCGCGCGGCCCTCTAACGGCCGCTTAAGAAAATAAGAAAAGAGAATAATCGGGTGTTTTAATATGCCGCGCGGTCGGAGCCGGCAGAAAAAACGAAGGAGTCTTTGGTAGAACGTGACCGCGAAACTTAAGTTGGTACTCTAGGATTATGTCGCAGGCGATAAATTAAGAATGAAGGAACAAGGCGATGTATGAGATGATAGATCATGTTAAAATATGTAAAGTTCTTAGTCGGGAGTAACATTTATTTGCCAAGTTAATGTGTTGACTCCTACGTCATCTTTGCGGCAAATAACAACCACAACCGTGTGAAGTACTCTTCTCCAATTGCTTTTCTCCTTATCGGTGTATAAGGGCAATACTGTTGAATTCCGCTTCTTATATACTGAAGGATATCCAAATTACTGTTTAGTCTCTGCTTCTACCATCCCTGCTTCTACCGAAGACTGCCAATCACATACACCGCCGTACGTAACTTGGCGTTCAAGGCAGGGCAATGCTCTTCTCAATTAAGATCACGGTCAACTGTGACATCCAAGAATTTAGTATAGGAATTTTCAGGTACAAATCTGCCATTACATTCTATATAAGGTCTACCAGAAGCACGAGAGCGTCCATTCCTGAAATATAGCAATTCTGTTTTGTCCGGGTTTAAGTCACACCAAGTCATCATTTTCACAACTACATCGTTAGCCGTACAACCTGTTCAAGTGAACCTACAAATATGTAGGTTAACCTTAGATCTGTGTGATCATGTCCGTTCTTAATTCAACAAGCTGCAGCAATTGATCTGAGCTATCTGGAAAATACGTTACAAGCTCATAGAAAAAGTTGTATAAACGTTTAGCTGGAATAAATTTACGACAGAATGTCAGAATTTCCATTGTATGGTAATAGCAATGTTTTCACTTTAGGTTATAATTGGAAGAGTGGAATTACTCTGTATAGCAGTGAAACATTTTGCAGTTAACGCAAAGTGTTAATGGCTAGTTGTAAAAACTCACTTTGCTCGTATATCGGCCAGTAACATATTGCCAAAAATCGCATGTTTAAAATAGGGCGCCGCACTTAATTCTACAACTGCAACACACTGGGCTCTACATCCGCATACGCAAAATGTATGTTACACGCATATAATCCGATATAATATGTAATAAAGGCCATCGTATTAATCATTTTCGTTCGGGAAAGCGATTATTGGATTTTTTATTAAATCATTTCGCGCGTCGATTGACGTGTTCGAGTGAATAAAAACGCAACCGAGAGAAAACGGCAAAAAAAATGGAAAAATCCACGAGTGCGCATCGTTTGCAGCAACAGTTTTGGGCGTAATTTATTGCGAGGCCAGACTCGGCGCCAAAACGGGAAATTCGTACTGCGGCTGTGTTGCGGATCAGGCTGTGGCTACATTGGAAAATCGCGTCGGTGAAAAATCAAATTCGGTTATCGCGTACGCGCATCGATACCCGAAGCTGTGCGGATAACAAGGGCGAAAATGAATAATCGCCATCTTTAGCGCGTGGTATCGCCGCCGTTAATTGTTAGATGATAGAAATCCGCCAATGAAGTTTGGAAGCTTTGAAATAGCCACAGATAAAGTATGTACATCAAATCGCCTTCAATTTTACAGCATGTTCAACGGGGACCGGGACAGCGCGATATCTCTGGAGCGAATGAAGATTTTTAAACTTTGAGAATTTTACTGTAAATGTCCCTCCTTTAAATGCTGTACTATACAAAAAAGCATACTCTGCCGTTCAGAAGAAACCTACAGTGCTTTTTAAAAGTTTAATCACATAAAACTAAATTAACGTATTATTTTTACTTACGCAAAATATTGGCTCTCTTATTTTTTATGAATTGGTGTTGAACAACGGTTCATCACAAATTAAATTAAATGTTCGAGAGCGAAATACGAATAATAACGTTTTAAAGAACCAACCTCAACATTTGACCATTTGACAATTTGACAATCGTAATAAATAGACCAAACATTAAGAAATTATTTAAATGAAAAAACCTTACTTCACTGCACTATGAAAATTCGCACTTCCAAACGTGTAATAATAAAAGGACGCTCCTCATCTTACGAAGTTCGGGGGGTTTCACCATCATCTTTACTATCATCACCTATATTCTTCGCGAGCTCTTCCACGTTATATATCGGCGAAAATGGCCAGTTGCACGTGCGGAAACCGCGTAAGAAAACGTTCCATCCGGCGAAGTTTAAAGAAAGCGCCATTGCGACTGCCGCCACTTCGCCTTTTTATAGCGCACTTTGCGTCCATAAAAAGACGATACGAAACTCTAACTTTTTCTCATTTATTGAGTAATGACGAAGCCCGGCTCAGTATATAAGGTATTATATCGGGTTGAGCGTAACCTTAAGAAGAATATACCCTATTACACGTAAGGTTTCTTGAGCTAGCGTTTTCATAGTAGTGTAATAACGCTGCGACTATACTTTGTCCAACGAAAATGTGGTGCTTGCTTACATTACGTTGATATATTAGTTGTCGTAAACTCTTATTTCTTTCCTATATAATCCGCGTGATAAGGGAGGGAAAGAGGGAGAGAGTTTGCTGTCTAAATAATGAAAGCATGGCCCGCTTATTGAATCGTAAAGCAACGCAGTAGGTAAGCTAAGTGGTTTGCATATAGTATTTTATTGTTTGGTTACCATGATAACAGTAAACAAAACATATCGATACTGCCGCTCTTGAAATGAATTACATAAGAACAGACGTAATACGTATGTATGAAGTTAATAATAACGCAAGCATTTCGGAGTGCAATTCTTAATATTCTAGGAAAGGTGCCGAATAACGTTTGATCAAATGTGTCGTGGCGGGAGAAGGGAATTTCGAACATTCACCGTAGATATGTGAATAAGTGAATAACTAATATTGTACTCCATTGTGTTACATATTGTTTTTCTTAAACTTCTGATTTTGGTTAAATTTATTCCGACATATTTATGTTTACATCATCTACCCACCTGTTCCCTGTACCCCTGCACCTGTACCCTTCACGCCAATTCCTTACAACAATGTAACTTCAAGGTAAACATATTTCAATTTGGTTTGAAACCATCTAGCCTGACTTACCGTGCGTAATTCGCTTGTGGGCTTGACCTATGTACATGGCAAAATGAATTGATGCGCAATTGGATGAGGGGAGGAAATATAGTCCGCAAGTCAAAAAAACGATGAACGATCAATAATGAATGAAACGATCTTCGTAGATTTAACTAAATGGGGAATCAAAAATTAAATATTCAGAAAATCACGAAATAGCAATCCGAACAGAAACCTGTAAATAGCGGCATCAAAACAACCGTTACGAAGAAAGCTTAGAATCTTGATCGTAAGATGATCCTACAATGTCAAAAGGATTAACATAAATACATAATATATTGTAATGTTTTGACGACGTGGAAATTTGGAAAATTTTAGGAAATTTTAAATTTTTCTTCCAAGTTGCGGGTCGCGAAACCGGGAATGTCCCTAGACTCTCTTTCGGCAGATGAAAAGAGACGTGTTAAGACGTAGAAATGAAAATAACTACTAACCTTAAGTCTTGTAACTTTTAATACATAAACACCAGGTTTATGTACTTCTTCGAACCTCCTTTGTTCACTAATAGACTGCTGAACACGCTTATTAAAAATTTTTGAATTGAAGTATTTACTCAAGACTATTTAACTTGGAGGAAATGCTACGTACAACATGCCTGGACGACAGCTAGACCTAAAGTCACAAATAAAATTGGCATTGTTTTTCACCACTGTTCAAATACGTTGGCAATTGTTTTATTCCATAGGCACCTATGATAATTTTTACCCATTGAAAATGTACTATTATTGAAATATATGCCAAAAGAAAAGATTTTTGCTGTAAGATGATGCAGGGACGCAACTGATGCTGGGATTTTGTGTTCTTGAATGACACTCTTGCCCACATGCAACACTACAACGTTAAATTATACTGCGGATTTAGATGAAACGGGCCGAAAGACATTTAATTGACAAAGAAAACTTCTATACGACTAACGAATGCACTAGAACTTGCTGTAGAAATTCTAGACATTAACCTGATGAAAGTAGAGTGACAGATAAAAGTAGTTAATACGTCTTCCCCACGATTGTCGTTGGCTGGACTTATATTACTTTTCTTATTTTTACGCCCCAGAAATATTCGGCTAAACACAGGAATCTCTCTAGGGATCGGGCTTCCTAACAACAGATGGACCCTCATACCTGATAGGTGGACAATGTGGAATGCCAAGATGAGAAACGAATCTGGCGCTGATGTCAGCTAACCTCGTTGTTGTTATTTTGTAACATTACAATACATTGCGTCACAAGCTTGTATAAACTTATAAGATACTTTTGCCTGTTTCTTTTAGGTCAGTTCTTTATAGTTATTTCTTTTTCTATATCAGTAGAATTAGTGTTTCCAGTGGCATTTGTTGGAACAAGTATAGGCATTCGACTCCACGCCAGCATATTTCAATCATTCAATTCATCTCTACTTTGTGCGTCATAAAGAACCTCGAGATAGGGAACCATAACCATATTCAGTGATAGTCAGGCAGTTCTAAAGGCCATCAAAACCTCACACGAATATATGCACAATTTAAGACAATTGGGACAAACTACGTTATTTTGCGATGCGTCCCAAGTCAACAAAGGATCGAAGGCAATGAAAGGGCAAACAAGGAGGCTAGAGAAGCAGCGAATATGCCTTTCATCGATCCTAACCCCTTCTGCGGCCTACAAGAGAGCCACATAAAACAAGTGATTAAAGCATGGGAGGACAGTCAAAAAACCTCATACTGGGAAAGTGTTCCAGGACAAAAACAGGCGAAAGCATTCATATCAGCCTCGCCCAAAACAGCAAAAATAGTGCTATCGTTCAGCAAAGGAGACCCTAGATTACTGGCGGGATTTCTGACAGGTGATCCAGCCCTAAAATATCACCTATTCAGTCTAGGGAAAACTGAAAATCAAATCTGTCGTCTATGCCTAGAATATCTGGAGACGGCAGGCACCTTCCATGTAAATGTGTTAATAATATAAATCATATTATCTTCTGTTAATGCAGTTCGCTCTGTCTATCCTTATGTAACGCAATGTACAAATGTTTCCGAGTGTACAAGGCTGCACAAACCTGGTCTTCATTACATTCCACTTCTTGGTAATTGTTGCCAAGTACAGCGAATATTAAAATTAGGTTCTTAAAGTTTATCTTACGTTACCCATGCAGAAGTCATTATAAAATCAGCAACATACAGAATTCAATTGAAACTATTAAAAACTAACAAATTTAAACAAACCTACAATAACAATAAAGTTCGATAAAGAAGAAACAACAATTAAAACATGTTAAAATGAAAGAAAATAATGAAGTGAGTCCGAGAACCAATGATAAATGCAGAATGCGATAATAAATACTTGTTATTTATAATAATAATAATAGTTTGCAATTTTGGCATTCAGATTTGTTATGATTATTTTGTTTGGCAACGAGATCTTTAGAATTTGGATCAGTTCTGGGATCATGAGAAACAATTTGGCGCTCTAACCCAGCCAACTTTGCGTAACAATAAAAATAGACCACCAAATGGTTTTTTCCTGCATATCGTTAGATTTTTTAAGTTAAGGTATAATATACGTGATGTCGAATTCGTAAAAATTTACCCGGCGTCCTATTTAAAATAGGAAAGTGAACCTCACTTCCAGTTTCTTAAACTTTGAAATGTTGCAACATCATTTAAACCAATACTGGACTGCCCAAGAATGCTTTATTGCCGGTACTTTTTCGCATTCATTTCACTAGATTAATTATAGCATTCACGCAGAAGCACATTCCTTGAAGTATCTGCCTCTTCTATTGATCCGGTTTTTAAGATGTGCAAATGTTGTTAACTATTGGAAAAAAGCATGTGGACGTGGGATCTAGCCAGATGTCGTTGTTATAATGCGACTGTACAAAATGGCGGTTAGAATTGCAACAAGAAACATACTTTTCCCTTTTGATTAAAAAGTTTTTTTGACAGGGTAAAAAAAAAAGAAAAGCCTCCAGGAGGAAAAATTAACAAAGAGTGAGGACAAAGATTGTCTCATTATTCAAATAGAGAGATAGTTTTTTCTATAACAAGACCTTATCTTATAACAACATCATATGTTTTGAAAGCTGGTAGACTTACGTATTGTTATAGTGTTCAGAGAAATTTGGTTTACCATTGATTATAAATTAAATATGCACCACATGTTGGCGTAACCTAGTTAAAAAGAACAAAATATCTAAATATTTTATAAGGTTGTTGGGGTACTATAACCACATTTTCTCCGCCTCAAAAAGCTAACCAAACACATCCAAACTTTATAAACTAATTACACTTTTAAATTCTACAAGCTCTACAGAGTAACGTTTGTGTAATCGATCACCGGCGCGCTGAGACCATACGACATTATTAATTGTAAATTTAAATAAAACGCAAATATTTAACTTTCATTTGTGCTGTAGATGTCTACTCAACATTATTTATTCATCGCTTCGATACACCTTTCAGCGCGGTCAACGTTAGTCTGGCTGCTACAATAACCCGGTCGTTTGCTTTAAGCAGAAAGAGATAGTGAATGCGGTTTCTGTATTCGCTAGAAAAAAAAAATTAGATATTTGGCGTCCCTTCAACAAATTAATCACACAAATACTAGTTAGTAACGGTAAGACTAATTGAAAAATAGCCGTTTATAACGCGAATTGTATGATATAATTTAATGCTACTCATCCCATTGTCGGCTGTTCGCGTATTGATTTTATAATCTTTCGAAGTTTTGGCTAGGAGGATGGCGCTCACGAGCAGATTCGTACTCCGAACACCGTCCGATTGTAAATTTGCAAGGGCTGTCAACACAAATTACTTCTAAAATTCCAATAATTAAGTTGGAATCCCGATAGTCGATATTTTATAGAAGTCACTGGCAGAATACTTTTCAACTTCGGCAAATTTATAGATCCGAATATTCTGATGAGTTCCATTATTAATACGGGAATTTGAAGAGACTGCCGAAGCGCCATCGGCGATATATTTTTCGATTTGTGCGATTAAAAGGATTCTTGCTCGTGTGATAGATCCGTACTCAGAGTTTAATATTGTATTGTCCTAGCTATCTACGACATCCCGTCTGCTTTGATAGATTTTCAAATATATTAAAATGTAGTAACTATATTTTTCCGGATAAGAACCGGCAGCTGTTGTAATTACACTGGCCGCAATTAAAAATGCACCGCCAAAAAATGTTTGCAAAATAATATTTATGGTGTATCAGAAATGCTTATACAACTTGTAAACATGTTAATGAAAGACAACAAAAGAAAAGTAAAAAATGTTACTGGCTGAAATGCGTGTTGCACAACCAAGCACAATTTCCCGGAAACTAGCACCGCCTTTATTTAATTGTTTATAAGGTTCACGTTTTCACTACGATTGCTTAAAACGTACTGCACGCGTTTTAATAATTTTTGTACATTTTGATTTCCGTAGAAACATGTGCGGAACACCTGGCTTCTGTAAATGCTGGAAAACAAATTGGAACAATTTTAACGAAATACTTCAACAATTTAGGGGTGGCGCATTTTTAATTGCTGCCAATGCAATTATCTATAAAAAGCGATGACAATTCTTGCCGCTATCCTACAATAACATCTCCAATTGTCAGGTCTAACGGCGTATTCCATTGGCGGCTCTGGTGGAAAGTAAGTGCATATGTAACTTCTTTCATCTCCATGCGAAACTCTAGAATTCAAATTCAAACGCATGCGTTTAGCGAACATGTTGTTAATGGTGTTCTCCATAAAATTGTTATTAGTGGCTCTTATTTGTTGTTCTTTTAGCATTTCGTGAATTTGTATTTACTCTAACAGCAGCTTATTCTTTTTTTGTATCTTCGTAAATCCATTCACACCACCGGGGGACTAAATTAAGACTACGTGGAAAACTTCTTAAAATTGTATATTTCATTCACCCATAACCTTTCTCGCGCGTTACGCTGATAAGCTGGAAGAGTCGCTAAAGCCAATTGGATATGAAACTTGGATTCTTTGTGAGAATCCAGAATCTAAAGAACAAATCAAACAATAGATGCAAACTCATTAAATGAACCCAAAAAATTCAGACAAACGGTTAACTACAGAAAAGCCATAGCTGCTGTTTTCTTTTTATCAGAAAGGTATGCTGCTTGGGGAGTAGATGGAGCTGGGAACTATGATCACTCCAAATATGTTTTCAGTTATTACGTTGCCTGTGTATTTGGAGGGTGCGTTACCGTAAAGGGCCCTTATTAGAGCGTGTAAGCGTACGAAAAAGAGAGCGTTCAAATGGGACAATTATATGATGAAGGTATCTTTAATGAGATCCTCTCATCCATGTATATTTACATCATCCGTATTTATACGACAATTAGTTGGTTGACTACCACCGCCCATAAACGTCCACAGATAAGACGTTACTCGGAAAAACCGAGGTCTGTGCAGGGTGGTTAGGGAGTAGGCTAACATTATTAATGATAATAATAATTAATGTCATACAAATCATGAAATAATCTAGTTTAAAAATAATGAAAAAATTAAATAAAATGAAAATTAAACGTCCCTATGTAAGAAGGTTTATGGGGAAGACTCGATATCTGGGTAAGCCCTTTTCTGCTTTGCTTTTTTATTTTGACGCACAGCTTAAGGAGTTATGCAATTGATAAGGAGAACACGGCATGTCACACGCTAACGGTTGTCTTGAGCACAAAACAGCATGGCGCAGAATTCTTTCGAGTCCAATGTGAGTCCAATCACTGGGTAATTTATCATATTTCTTGTAGTTATTGAAGCTGAGGGATCCCTTAAATTTTATGAATATTCGTTCTAAAGCGAATTTTTTTATGTGCTACCTTGTATATAATGATTTTACGATACAGACTGCCTTCTATTTCTATTATTCATGTTTAACCAACGGATGTCACCGAGCTTATGTAATATGTGCAATGCTTTCGAATTCCGTGGATATATCGGAAAGATTCTGAGCTTCTTGGATACGTCCTGAGGTGAAGGTAGACAAATCCATTCACCATCCTGTCATGCTCAACAACCAGCACAAAATATCGTATCCCATGTAGGATCCTTATCTCAATCTCATTTTAGATAAATCAACTTCTCCTACGTGAACTTGCGGATTTGTTTCTTGCGAGATTTATGTGGTAGGTAGCTATTGGCGTAAGTATTAATAGCTGTACTGAGAGAACATTTTGAAAAATTTTGAAATAAGCCCTCCACCAATATCGTATTTTATTTCCTTATATTTCTTTCCCCCCGCTAGGAGCTTAGTTGTAAAGTATAACCGGCAGTAATATATGTATCACATCGTGGCACACACGCATCGCCTCTATAAAAAATGTGAAGACCCCAATAAATAAGTTAGATGTAGAAATAGCGGAGGCATTCCGAAAGCGAAAGGGAAGTTTTCGATCAGACACTGCTCAGCTCTTTTTTATTCGGCCGGGAGAGTTACAAAGCGTGGCAAATAATTTAAGGGCACGTCGAGGAAGTAACATGGTTAGATATATTCGAGTTTGCTGATTTCCTTTGACTTATGCCGGCATTAACGTATTGGTCGTAAATAAGATCGAGTAGGTTAGAAAAGCTCGCCGAGGGAGGAAGATGTATGGAGATTTTAGATTTACTCGTTTTTGGAAAGTTTGAAGTTCGAGATTTTATGAAGATGGAGCGGATTTTGCTTAAAACTTTACCGTAAAATTATGTCGTTTTAACCTCAGATAATTTTTCTCTCTTGCTACGTGAGGGTGTGCGCATTAACTAAGAAGAATCGTTTTTAATTTATTTAAAAACTAGGGACTTTTGTATGTTCGTGCAAGTGATGTGCCAATTAATATATTCATTTGCGACTGCTGTGAACTTTCTTTCTTCTCGAAAATAATTTTTTTCGTTGTTGTTTCAATAAAATTGCTAGAAATTACGTTCCGCAAATTATCTCACGGTGAACAAAGAACTTGTTGGCAATGTGCAACTTAGGATGGTCAGCAGCATTTAGCTGTTCCATTAAATTCTGATATCCTTCTTCTGGTAGTTTAGTACCCGAGACATGTACTCTTTTTGCCATATCTTTTGCAATTTCACCATTAACACCTCGACACGCTAAAAACAGAATTGTTTCTGGTATCAATGGTTATTATTGAGCTGGCTGATATCGAACGCAATACCTTTCTTTTTTACCCTTGAAGTTCTTTGAGTTATCCACAACGCACTGGGTTACTCAAATCCTAGTCCAAGGATGTTCATGCTCAACATTCCAAAAGATATTTGAACTCTTGGATTCTCGAATGGGTTAGGAGATTTAGTTTCCTTAGACAAATTTATGAGGAATCCTTAAAAGAATAGAATTGAAGGAAGATCTTACAGTACTTATTGAGATTTTTATTAAATCGTACCGCTTCCAACAACATTCGATTTTCTAAGAAAGAATCGAACGACTACATGTGCTATATTACGAAACTTTCTAACATCTAAACCGCTTCTCTCGACTATAGCTAATTCAATCAAGCTAGTTCATGATACGTGACGATATTAACGGACTATGTTCCCTACATAGGAAGTTAGCAAACGGCTAACAGCAAAACGGTTGTTGTTATACGTAACATTGCGAATGTGTAGTTTGCAGTTTGCTGCCGGTATATAGTCACTGCGGTAGCAATGCACGTTGGCCAGAGGTTGACTACTTGATTAACTAAAACTATTCAGGAGACAGCACTCTGGTCAAGTCGATAACGTATGCGGAGCTACTAAATTTTACGTGTTTTAGGTGTTAATCTGGCAGACAAACGAGATCGCTACGATATCTACATGCAAATGGAACAAGTTGAACCGGCGGTTAGCTATAATTGTGGAGTGTTGGGCGCGGGATTGCTGCATAAGGATGGGATTTGCTCGGGTGCAGTACCTCATATTTCTATTGCCTGGATTACATTTGCATTTATAACATATTATCATGAAATTCTCTGTTTTAGGATCGTAGGAAAATTGGTATTAATTTGCAAAGTATATTTAAAATGACTAACAGCGAAATAATCTTGATTAATTGGTGTTGTTATCTTAAATTCTTTAGAGTCTTGTAAGATTGCGCCGGAAATGAACATGATCAAAGAAAATGTTGATTAGGTTCACATGATGGTATTTGCTACCGTCAGCAGGGCTTTGGAAATTTTTATTTTAAGTTATTTACGTGGTAAGCTCGCCCATGCGGGTTGGAAAGTTTTGCTGTTGTATTTACAATGCATTTCCGCAGCCCCTTGTTGAAATATAGTATACTGTAGTAGAATGATTTCGCAAACAACTGTGAAAATTTCACCAGCAAAGGCTCTATAGCTAAATACACTAGAAGATTTCACGGCTTAGTACTGATGGAGATATCTCCTAAACTCATTCAAAGAGAATTATTTTGCAGCTTCTTCTAGACGCGTCTCTTTGTAAAATCCTCCCAGGTATAAACTCTTGAAATTGACGCTGCTTAAGTTGTCTATTTCAGTGGTGCCTTCAGCGGATTTTTTTTTTTAGATTACTCGAGAGCTACTTGCAATTCCTCCTAGAGTACTTCGACCGCTTCTTATCCATCTCCTATTCAAATCTTCACGAATTCGAGACGACGGGCACCCGATGAAAAATTAGTTTGTTAAAGCGGGAAAGCAGCGAATAATAAGAAGACAATAAAACCATTTGCGCTCGTGCTGTGATTGATGTTTTCGGGAATTCGGGCGACGAACCGCGTCCAGAATATTAACTAGAAACGTTTATAAATGGATTTCGGCATTATGCCGCATTAATTGTGCGATTGTCTCCCCGGTTCGCCGGTAAGTCTTAATTCGATTAATCTCCGGGTTTGAACCATTGTTTGAGCACGAGGCGGCCCAGTGTCAGGTTCGCATGAATCGTACAAACACTCCAGTAACCGACCGTCGCGTTGTCGACCGCGGTTAACTTTTCGCGAGAATTTGGCGAACAATCGTTGCGGTGGGAAGCTAATGAATTTGAGCATTGTCGATGGTAGATTTTGGTGGATACCAACACATTTGTGCGGCGTAGAAAACAATTGAAGGCGAATTTATTTTTGTTTCTTGCTATTATGGCATTATTACGTTACCTACACTGGGTGAGTATAATTAGTACTTTAATAAAATTTATTGAATTAATGAGAACATTCAGGTAGGTTATTGTAAAATAAATTTTGCTAATTCTAAGAATTTCTTCAATACATTTATAGTCTTCACAAACAATTGAAGCAACTGATTTTTATTAATTTTATTTTTCAATAACTTGTGATCACCCTATGCTTTGTAAATGAAGTTTGAATAGCTTGATCATGAATTTTGAGGAAGCAAAGTTTTAGTTTAAGTTTAAGTTTTAAAGTTGCAAACAGCAACCTTTCGCCATAAAATTGATAGCGTAAAAGTCTCCCAAATGTAAACAATACATTGTATCTACAACTTGAATATACAAAAACAAAATCAAGGGGGCCATACTGTCTTATTGGAAGTATCCATCATCCGTTAATTCGTCATCATTAAGGTGGAAGTTTCGTCTTTGAAGAAGGATTTGTCAACGGATGTTATCATCATCTATGCGATTTCCAAACCGTCTGCAATATTGCACGCACACTACGTGGTCAATAGGCTTTTTTCAAAGAATGTGCTTAAAGTACCATATATGACAAGCTGGTTTCTTGTGAGAGCTCAGCAATTTATTTGTTCTTTTTTTGGGTCTACCACTCCCAGATACGCGTTTTACGAAATTTGGCAACGCAGCGAACAATTTGTTGAGATAAATCAAGATATAATGCTGCAAAATGTGGAACTGAATACTGCAAAATGTGGAACTGAAGACGTAATTTTTGACCTATTCCGCTACGACCTTTTCAGGTCTATTGTGGTTCCTCTCTCCTTAGATCAATTACATTAGCTTTGCTTTCTTTGCTAGATTTAGCAGTCTTGTGAGTGATCCTCCTACATAGGTTTCGACTTTTGGGTATTCCGAGCCCATTTCTGAGAGCCGTGCCACACTTTTCCACAGCACACGGATGTCTCTTCTTCCACCTGGCAGAATCCGCATGCTGTTTCCTCTGTCAGGCATGTGGTTCTTGAGCATAGTGCCTTGTTAGCAAGGGAAGCCTGTCTCTGTTCTGGAACGAACTCCCACCAGTTTTGAGATTTCTTATCTTTCCATTGTTTAGTGGTTGACGAGCCTGCTCGGGTTAATTCGTCTGCCTTTGCGTTCCCTCGATGGCCTTCGTGTTCAGGCCAGGGTCACCTTATGTTTTCCAACCTATTGAGTGCATTCATGCAGTCCCACACTAATACATAATTGCATAGAATAAGATCATTCTCCATCCTAATTTGCTCTTCTTTATTACGAAAATAGCTTCCAGTGATAAATGTTTGGTGATCTGTATAGTAAACATGCTTTAATAGGGTATTTAGAAATCACAAATACCACTTGAGTTGTTTCTCGGTACTCTCTAAAAGAGGCTCTACTCTTAGTTCTTCTCTTATTGTTTCATAACGTATTTTATGTATATTAGTACAGATTTAAATAGTTATTTTTGTTTTCCTTAATATTACCTTTTTTCTTCTGTTTATTTCCATTTTTCTTTTCCATCTTTCTGCATATTTACTCCTAAATATTTACATTCCGCTACTTGTACTGTGTGTCTTCCATCAACTTTGATTGAGTTACAAAAACTAAATCTTTACTCGAAAATGTTTTAATTAAAGCAGAGTTTAATCTGATTTCTCCATGCACAAGAAGCCAAAAGAAGGAGAAGAAATAAAAAATAAAGAGGAAACTCTTTCCGTTTTCATTATAACTACTTCCTTTGACAAATCTTTCAGCATTAGTCGTTACTGAAAGTTAAAAAAAATCGGGAACAATAAAAAGATGCTTTGAATTTCGCAGTTAATACGTCTTTGTAACCTTATATCCGGTCCGGACGAGGCTCATTTAAGTAAATAAAAACACCGATGACAACTTTTTAATTATTTTCCACTTCAGTCGTAATAGGTATCCGTAAAGGCCAACAAACTCTTCAAGCTATTATTGCTATGATTTTCAGCGACGACAACTACACAACAAGTTACTCATTTACTTTTAATTCCTAATTTTTGTTCAGTTTTCCAGAGAGCAATTACGCTAAAGCGAAAATTAAAATTGTAAATGAATTTAAGGGTTCACTTTGGCCCCACTCCGACTTTTCACGAGTATTTGAAGAAAGCATTAGCTTTCCCGTTACGCCAAACAGAAGTTGAAATTCGTAATGAAGAGAGGCGCGTAGAGTGGACGAGGGAAAAAGGGATGGAGACGGAAAGGGAACCCTTTTTGAATGTAATTAAAAACATTGTACGTTTTAACCCGACGCTATAAATAGATTTTCCCGAAGCGACGACCAAGAGGCGACTGTTATACGCTTCCCCTTTGTCTGACATAACTCCAGAATTTAATTCGTAAGGCAAAGAATGTCTATTAAGTGATACATTTCGCAAACGGAACGGTTTTTCTTCTCGAATCATAAATACTGGGGCTCATTTTCAAAAGGGGACAGCGTTTTGCGATGGCATGCTGGATTGTAAATTTCTGACTCGGAAATCAGTTATTCAGCAATTGATTCTCTCGTATCTAATGCGGTGCATACTGCTGGAAACAATTGGAAGAAATTTAATCTGTAATGAACTTTAGAAGCAAATATTCTTTTTGAAATAGGAAAACTTGCCAATGTTGTTGTTAGTACCTTATCCAGTCTAGCCTTAGACTTCACACTTTTTTGTGTGAGGAAAGCAATGCAGATAATCAGATCTTGTAGATTGGAAAGACATGGGCGGAATACATCTTTAATTGTTTGATTAGCTGAATTTTATGAAGGTTCTCATTTACTCAATCCTACGAACAACAAGCAATGTTCATAAATATGAATTCAATGAAATGACAATTTCATCAATTGCCAGGTTCCCGTTTCCATCCTCAAATATCAAGCTACTGTTATATTCTTGGTTTCCGGGTTGAGACCCTGTCGCTGTCGTAGCTCCTGCTAATATTTTGTCTTCGCTCTTATGGGACATCTTCAAGGCTGTTTGTGGACACTTACTGGGGACCATTCCTTCTGCAGGGGTTTATGTAGGGCTTATTACAGGCCAATGTGGAGGCTGCCAGAGGGTTTAAACCAGAAAAGTCGGGATATCCAGGGGCTTCCAAATGATTGCGGTCTTGCCTCGCAACCATGCCTATTATAGTACAAAAATCCGTGAATCTGTAGAAATTTTCAAACATCCCAAAAATTTAAATCGCGGCTCCTTACATCACACCTCAATTAATTAAATCTCCTAGCAACCACTGCGATTCATTCATGTCAGTGTCCAGTAACATCCTTGAAGCTGCCCCATAAGCGTGAGGACGATACGTCGGCGGAAGCTACGGCAAGGACGCGGATCCAACCCGAAAACTAAGAGTACAGTGTTATTGACGACTGCGGAAATCACCACTTTAACCCCTTAAAGCATAGTTCCGAACTCTCGGGCAGGTTTGCCCAAAAAAAATGCACAACCCAGAATTAAATCGGGCGGCCTTATATTTTACTCCATAGACTTAATTATTTGTATAAAATGTTGCAGACACTTGACAAATAATTTCGAGTTAATGTAGCTAGTATCAGTAATTGTGGCGATACTACCAGGCGGTTTTTGGTTCTTTTCTCCAATTGCAGCTATTTTCTGGTACCTCCGTTGAAGAGTGGAACAATTGGTCTCGCCTACATTACAAATTTGAATCGCAGTGAGTTTTTCTTCATCGCACAATTCTTATAACAGTATAATAGAAGTTATCAACCCGTGCTTGGTTGCCCTAGCCATCGATATGGACTCGAATTGCCGTTGTTTTTTTCCCAGTCATCATTTTTCTTTGGTAAAAATTATTTACGATGTTGCTTTACGTGACTATTTGAAATGCCAATGTGTAGTACTTTCTTCATGGTCAATCCGAAAATATTTTCTTCTACGCGTAGCAAGTGCGCAACCAATTCATTTTTGACTTTCATTTTATTTTTGAATGTACCTTTCATAGTAGCCTCAGAAAATTTGAACTGATGGGCTGATCCATTTAAACCAAGATCGCCTCTCCGAAATACTTCAAATGTAAATGCGTAGATCTTCTTGGGACCATTTTTCACAATTAAAAATGTATGATGTAATCAATGATACGAAATATACCATTTTTATAATTAAAAACTCAATGTCTTCTGAAACTGAACCACAACGGATTTTCTTAATTGCACCGGTTCAAATAAGGAAACTCGTTGCGGCCCGGTTTAAGGAATCTATGTGCATTATTAGCTGCGGCATTCTATTTTTGTATAAAAAGTTAGGCCTGTGAATGTTACCTAAATATCTTTTAAAAGCAAGCAGATAAGCAAAAAGCATCTGGCACGTACGTATTAGAAAAATTTGTTAAGCGGTAAGTTTGTAAAATTCTGGGCATCATTTAGTCGTACAATTCTTATCAGATTCAGGTGATTCTCCTCTGTACGAACAAAACTTAGCAAGAAGTTCTGGGGGCCCGATAATAATGTAATAGGTGATCTAAAAACGTACTTAAATTTATCTCGAACAAAATTACTCCTTAGAAATATAATTTTACCAATAAAAGCGTTTACTACCCTTATATGACATTATTAACCCCAAATAAATTAGTATTGATTTTTTCCCTCCCTCACATACCGAAATTATATCCTAAAACGTTAACGACGATTTAAATTTCCAAAGTCCCTAAAGCCTTAGCGTTGATATCCTACGAGAAAGAAAGAGAGGGCAAGAACGAGCTATAAATCGCACGCCATGCATTTTAAACATTATTATATCATAGTAAACCGCCTATCGTTAGCCCACATCCATACGTACCGTCCTAGAATGTAGAACACCGGTTTATTTAAATTTCATGGCCTCTCTCCGGAGGATATCACGGCCGGGTTTACGTTTTGATAAGAGTTCTCCAAGCCGTAACTCCGGCGATGTTATGAAATTTTTATAGTGTCAGGCTGGCGCATTTTCAGCAGTTGCATAATATTACCGTTATTAGCCCACGGTGGGCCGTTGTTCGTATGAACGTTACGACCTGGAAGCGTTATTTGTTCGGCGATTATGTCGTTTTTCAAGATGAGAGAACGTGTAATTGCTTCTTTAAGTATTAAAACGCAACGTATTACTAGACGCTCATAGGATGGTAAATATCTATTACAACTAGATAATATAACGGATGTATTCAGATTTTTACAATTGGATCGTAACTCTTTTTAAAGAAAAGAGCGCAGTTTTAATATTCGCAATATGGAGCTGTTACTAGGTAAAATTACAAATGAATCAAATTTTAGTGCTACGAAGATCTCTAAATGGTTTCAAAGAATGTTGATCGTAAATAATAAATAAAAAAAAGATGCAAAGTGAATAAAGAAAAACTGCCAACTGAATCATCTTCTGTAGACCATATAATGTTGCCAGAAAGTTGCTCATCTGAAAACTACTCGGAATGGCAACTGCTTGATGCCAAGAGTAAGTGAGTTAAATAACCGCGCTGAAATGTAATTAAAACTGTTCTTGAGCAGCTGCGTATGATGATTGATATCTGTAACATCTTTTCTGTGGATGTTAATATTGTATATGTCCGTGCGATATTTTATTTTCTTTGATAAATAAGGCTCGACGCCAGCATTTAAATTTTTATGAACAAAACAGATAAAATGCGACTGTGGACGGCGTACTGCGCTTAGACATCTAGCAACAAGGACGTCTCCTTATTCCGCACATAAACCTAAGACAGGCGTTTTGTACCGTCTGAACTCTATATGAATCAATTTGATCCATACAACTTCCGCTACGTGTGAAATTCTGGAAAAACATATGTCCAGTATAAATCGAAAACAGCAGCGGGCCCAATACGGATCCTTGCGGAACCCTACTACTCAACGTACAGGGGTGAAATAAAAAGTAGAATATGTAAGAAGAATACTTTCAGGAAATTAAATAAATTAAACCAATTCTATTATATGAGAATGGAGTATTAATTAAAACAATGTTTAAAGCGAGTGTTCCGTTACAATATAATGTAAATGTGATTTCGTTTATTGATAACAAATTGTAAAAAGTAATCGCTTCTATTTTGCCAACAAACGCTATTCCATTTCATTTCCGGTTCTAAAACGTATTGGATATACCTTAATTTCGCTTTATGTTCTCAAACTTCCTCAGATCCAAGACACAATAAATCATCGTTACTATTAACATAAATTCCGCAGCGCATATGTACATATGTACATCGATAATGAAGAAATATTTCATTTTAAATCCTTCGCGATTCCGCGCCCGAAGGCGATCGCCCATAATTCTAGCAAGTACAAACGCGAGATCCGCATCGAAATCAAATAGGCGAATGCAGGCGACGAATCCGAACTAGCAAAAAGCGACAAACTCGCTACAAGGGAAGTATCGATAAATTTCCACCGGTCGCGTTGCCACCACTGCCGCCGTAGCACTACGCGACAACGGCAAAATGCAATGTATAGGGAAACATAATGAAGTCTATAACGTTCATGTCAAGCAATAAATGTCTCGAATTCCCGACCTTATCACCGACACGGCGCACTAATAGTGCCTATTATATTTGTCATATGCATATACATTTAGGTCGTCTCGCTCTCGCTGGGGGTTGCGGTTTTCGATTTGTTTGGTACGTAGACGTCGCAACGCGAGAAAGAACTCTATAACAAGTAGAACGTTACGTCGTCTACGACATCGTTGTGAAATGACTACGCGATATTTGTTCGCGGGAAGAATACAAGGAATATGCTTACAAATGGTTGCGCACTGTCGATAAATAATGTGTCGGTATGGATTCGTTTATGCCGGGAATTCGTTGCATTTCAGTTGAAATGTTTACGGGAATGTTGGACTTACAGACAAGTATTCGATAGATACGATCTAACAAACTTGCTGGAAAAATGTGTGACCTAACCGATGAAGTTTATATTTTTCGATTCGATTTTCTAGAAATGGCGCATTCGTAGATGGCGTAGTTGTAGTTTTCATTTCATACACTTAAGAATCTTTACTTATATCTACACCTACTGCACTCAAAGAAAAAGATAATACAAAAAGTTTATAACGTATTGACTTCCTTCGACGTACAGTGGAAAATCACTTTTTTCTTGATTCTACCGGGCGGGCGCACTACCAACTACATCATAGAGTCTCTGTAGGAAGGAATCCTTTCAATACCTAGATCTTCGATGTCTGCAAATATACCAGGTTGTCCCATAAGTCTTTGTGCATAATACATTAGTTAGGAAAATCCGAAATTAGAAAAAGAAGAAACATTTATTCATCGAAATACACATCATTATTTCGTATAACATATGACCATTTTTCAGCCAATACTTCAATTTGATGTCAATATCACCCTGCTGGTTAAGACCAAAAAAAGTTTCCACAAGCGTTTTCCACTTCTTGTAAGTTAGAGTCAGATGGAGCAAAATTCGGACTGTATGTAGGATGAGGCATAACTTCAAGTCCTTCCATGTCTTGAAATTTTTCCTCCGCCAAACGGGATCTGTGGATTTCCCCTCAGGAACCAATTCAAAGAGCAATACTCTTTTAAAATGCCACCAAACGTACAGCATGGCTTTTTGTCCGTATCGGTCTTGACGAATCATAGGAGGTGTTTTTACACTTCGCTTCTAGGCAACTAGAAATAATAAAAAAAAATTAATTTACGCAGAGCTCAAAAACGTTACTGATCTTTATGCACAAAGACCTACGGGAAAACCAAGTACTACATAACATGGAAAATGGAACTTCTGACAATATGCTTATTGTTAAAAAGAATAGAAATTGAATTCATAAAATGCACTTCTTTCCTCATCATTCTTAGAAATGACAAAAAGAATTAAACGCAAAAACATTAGTTAACATCGAAATGAACCCTTGCACGAAGATATGTTGGAGAATCTATCCGTCGCCATACAAAGTTTAATTATAAATTTATTATGTGTAGCAGCTCGGTTACAGTGCCCGCGTTGCATCGCATTTTGAATACAATACGAGAGCGGGAACAGTTTTAAACGAGATTTAGTAAGTTGAAGATCTTTCTTAAATGACAACGTTCCGCTTCGCATAAGAGCCAGAACGACGATAGTTCTTTCTGCGAGACACAACGGCGACAAAATGAAGTTGGAGCGAGTAAGTTGGTCTAAAGTTATTTACATACCTACCTGGTGTGTGTTTCTGCTCTTTTTGCTGAACTATTCTCTGTTGGACGCTGCGGATGTGAGCATGCGGTAGAACTTGGAATTTTAACGTTTAACTTGAACGTAAATCTTGAAGCGGGTTTTCTCAATCAATTTTAAATTGCTTGGTAAATAGTAATTACTCCAAACTTCATGCAGTATAATTTTAAATAGATCGAATAACAGTAGATGTACAGAGGTAACATAAAAGTTTTCTTGAGCATAATACATTATTGTTATATAAAGCACATAAAATATATTAATTCGAAGGAATTGTATCGACGCCTTAGTGTTTGCTGCCTTACTCCACAGTCCTTGCTATCATTACCGTAAGGAGTTCACTATCTTTAGGACTTTTAGGAAAACTTATAGGACTTTTGCAAAACTGACGGAACTCCACCCATATTCCGCAATTGGGCGATCCTAAAGCTGATTTTTGTGAAAGATTGATAAACGAAAAACCGTTTAAGTTCGTAAATTTGAGTCCAGGGTAGATAGCATACCTGTTTCTTTAATGGTTGCCAATATTCGAGAAAATCCTTTGAATCTATCGCAAAGTCCGAACTTTAACTTAGAATAATTTCCGAAACCGAAAATATTTGAGAATTGTATTAAGTTTGTGCAAATACTAGAAGTTGTACGGTTTTATTGTTGAAAGGATTTTATTTTGATTTGTTATTGTTTCTTTTGTTGAACCTCTAGACATAGGAGATCACAGGTAGAGTTGTTAGTGTACACAGCACTCAAATTAACATCCGAAGTCACTCACATTTTCTCGTCGGTGGCGATCATTTATATTCACAATACCTAAGCTTTATTCTGGCTGAAAGGAAAACTCATGATACTTACAGCGAAGAAAATATCTAATAAAATCGTTACTTCTCATCCGATGTGTTATAGTTTTCAAGAATCGTCCAGAGAGAGCTCGCGATGAATTATCCGAACATTTTTCAGTTGAAAGAAAGAAATCCGCGCGCTAAAACAGAATCCTGTCGCAATAATCCTAACGAATTTGCATCGCCGTAGATTAAATCAGCGCGTCTTGACATTTACTAAGCCAACATTTCTCGATTTATCAATACACATCCAACTTCGATTCTACGAAAAGTTCGCCTCGTTGGGCGAAGTTCTGCAGATTTCCAGATTATTCCAGAATCGCGGAACAAACAATCGCAGCCGCAGAAATCGACTTCTAATGAGTTCATCCCAACGGAGGCGGCATCTTCCAACGCCTAAAGACGTAGCGCGGTACTAATTCGAACCGCTATTTCTTTAGGGGAAGGAAGCAAACGAGGGCGAAGTGTGGAAAGAGGTACTCATGTCTCCCCCTTCAACAGCATTATGATTATTAATGGCTCCGTAACGGGTTTTTCGAATAAATTGTGATAAATTCGCAGCAGTCTCGCGCTCCTATTTACACTAAAACTTTACGGCCTGCCTCCTCAAAGCAAACCTAACTCCTCCGCCTCGTTATAAGTATGCAAATTCCGCTGTGTATTGCGTACACATTATATTTTAAATTGCACCCTGTCTGCCTGTGTGGTTAATACATATTAATTTATTCATAAAGCAAAACAACAAGTGTATGCGAGCATATATACATGGGAGGTTATGTCTGTTTTGGAGATGGGTACATAGTTGAAGCGGATATAACTTTAATCGTCATAGGAAGCTCAACATTTCAAAATCTCAAGGAATATTTGATCAAAGTCGGCCGAAAATTCGTGTAGACATCCTGCAGGGATGCTGTCCTGGAGGGCCTGCTGTCTATTAGTTTTGGCAATTAGTGTCATTTATCATTCTTTAAAGAGTTTGGCAAATCCTATAGTTACTATTATCTCAAAAGTATGATGTTATTCAAGGCTTCCGAGGCAGATGCCCAATGATTTTAACTGGTTTCGAAAAATTCTCTGAGCAGTATGCAATATAAAGTGCAGCCTACACAGAAAAAACTACTTAAAATAACAATGTATATATATATAGGGTAGTATGGTAAAAACACTGAAGTATCGGCACACTCCACACCACACAAGTGTGAGTGATGAATTAATCCGGGATAGCTGCCTCGAGGAGGCATCGATCTTCGTTTTCAACCTCCATATTCAGGGCGAAGCTAGGCTAATGAGCTATAGATTAATAGTCAACCTCCCATAATCAGGTCCCATGGTACAGGTCACCAAAAACTGAAAGCAACTCAAGATGGGGCCGATTACCAGCAGGCCCAGTGACGCCATCAATACCAAATACTACTAGTTGAATACATTAAATGTATAATGGCAATCCTGGTAACGAAGGAAAACTATCGTCCATGAAAACTTCTTAAAAAGATGGGATTTTTCCCATTCCCGTCAGATGGTTCTAATCACTCCGACTTATCTGAACGGGCGGATAGCATTAAGATATCTCAGGAATCCTTGCATGGTTCTAGAAGTTTTAACCGGCTAAAGAAGCACTTCTCCAAGATTCCGTCAACAGGTAGGACCATGCTGGGAAAGGAACTGGTTCAATTACCTGCCAATAGGCTAATCCTCTATGGCAACGCAACATCCTGGCGCATGTGACCTTTCTAAGTTTCATAAAACATTTTCTATACGGCTACGTCATAGAGAGTGCCAAACAAACAATATTAACTTTCTAAGGAATTTATTAAACTGAGTAAACGTCTAATTCAATACAATAATTACATTAAGTCATTCGGTTCCGCCATATCGGCGTTCTCTCTCCGCTTTACGCAAGCGACCCGCGTCAAGGAAACGCGACAAACGACCAAACATGTCGAAGTCGGTAACCCGGCGCCTTTTCGAAAGTATCTTTATGTTCAGGCTGTCGCGAATCTCCGCTACCTGCATGATCCTCTCTATAGCCTGTGGGTAGATCGCGAAGTATTTGACGAAGTCGGACATAGTAAGGAAGAAGAGTTCGGTTATTTCGGCTGCTACCACTCGCATGTCTTTCGTTACCTCTGATACCTTAATGACAACAATCCTTAAGTTTAAATTACTTTTATCTATTGACATATTCCTGTATTCTAATCGCAACGGTATGTAACATTTAAGCGAATTTTAAAAATCAGAAAACAAGAATAACATAAAAGGCAAAACAAAAGGATACCGCTGCTATTAGTTTTACCTTAAAGTCAGTTATCTGAGGCAATATGTTATGTTCCCCGAAGTAATCCCCGTCTTCGATATGAGTTAATTCTATACCATCGGCCGTATACAACGCAGCCGACCCGCTTGCGACAAAATACAGCTTAGGTTCGTCGATATCTTCTGCGCTGCAGATCACCTCGTTCGTGATGAGAATCGTCGAATGCAAACTGGCTATCACGTGACCAACGATCGCCCTCGGCACATCCTCGAAGAACCAAGCTGTTTGTATGAACTGGCTGCAATTGTAGTACATGATCTCGTATCGCAAATGTTCGGATAACGTAGACAGGATGGTATGTTCCCTGAAGTATTTCTCCCTGAATCTCGCCTCGTAATACAATCGCAATCTCACCCTTAAGCGATCGGGCAACTTTTTCGCTTTGGTATATTGGAACAGTTGGTAGGCCATCTCGTCGTACATGCTCTCGGACATCTTATAGGTCATCGATAATTGCAATATAACTGCGGTTATGAAGCTGATGTAGAGGACCCCAGTGAGAATTATTATGGAGAAAATTAGCCATTCTAGAGGCACGGAAGATATCCACATTCCTCTTGAGCAACCGAAGAAAAGTGCGGAAGCCTTATGAAGACTTTGTATGTAGCGTGTTGTGAGGCTAACGTTCGTATAATTTCGTGATATTTTCGCGTCAAGTGTCTGAAATACAATTTAAAAAATGTAGGAACAGTCAAGTTTGAAATTAACTCTTTCTAGCCCAAATTATTTTCGAGTAATGAAAAAATTCGTCCATTTTTAGGTTTAAAGTAGTCAAATGTGCAAGGCAACACGAGAAAGACTTATAACTTGTTGAGATCGAAGTAAATAGGAGTATAAGCTTCTTTCATTAGTTTATATCGATTTTAGGTATTTCGACGCTCTCGTGCTTCACGTTGCGTTATGTTTATCGAACCGATGCTTATGGTAGATAATTTGTGGAATTGTCATTTCAGAAATGGAGTCTGATCTTATGGAATCTATAACTTTATGGAACCAATAAAACCCACAAGGATACTTTCTAGAAACTGAGCGTTAGTCACATAAAATCAACCTGTTATAATCTGCAATAATCCTTTTATTCGACATATGACAAGGTTTAGTGCTATCTCCGCAAGCCCAATACTTCGGTATCAATGAGTTTGGGTAAAATTGTTTAAGAATGTGCCAATAAGTTCCCTAATTCTCCACGCTTGTCCTCTTTGCCAGACTGCATTGACATTTCGATAACATCACCGTTACTTTTCAAGTTACATAAGTTGGATGCTTTCAGGACGGCAACACAGTCGTCGTTAGGGCAGAGGACAACCGTGAATATCATAGAAAAACAGCAGAGGATCTACTTCTGCTGTCAAACTGGTTTCAAACGTGCTGCGATTTCAATAAGCAGTAGTGGTGTGAAAAGTTTATAACGTGATATGCACTTACCCAAGATGCCGGGTATCGGTCATCATAAAATTTGTACCTAAAATTAGGAAAAGCGTATATCAGAACGGCAAACCAATGCGTTAGAAAGAAACCGCCTATAATCAAAATGGTTAACTCGTGCACCACATCTCCGACGTTCAGCAACATTGTAATTTGCCGAAAATACTGAGCCATCGTTATGAATCTGGGACACACGAGGATGTGGATGATCAAACCTAGCCAATACAGACTTTTATTTTCTAAGAACTGATCCGTCGGTATCAGAGCGGACAGATCGAAAAAGAAGTAGGTCATGATGTAGCGCCAGATGAACGTCTTCGGCTCCAAGACAACCTCACGATTCTTCTTGTCGTAATAACCGGTGAAGAAGCTTAACAATACATGCGCAAGGTGCAACGTATCGAACAGCATCTGAACGGCCGCGAACGTAACGGTTTCCTCTTCCAAGAAGCCGATCTTGAAAGAATCGACAGTGAAGAATACGAACCACGCCACCGACATCGTGATCTCCTTGACCTGGCTGATAAAGCTGTACGGATGGATTACGAACATGGAGAAGTTCTTGATGTGTCGCCTTCTTTCCAAGCAGATGCTCATCTCGCTTCGAAATACAAACATGGTCTTAGGATTGGAGCGCGTCACCAAAGCCAGAACGCGTAGTCGACGCAATAAGCGACGGAAAAGGCTCGCGTTCGGATGCAACTTCGGCAGCATGCTTATGGAGGTTGCTTCCAACTGGCAGTCGTGCTTTTCTCGATAGCTGTACATCTTGAGATGGAATTATTTTTCGATTGTAGATATTGCCCGGAGCCGTTAATTAAATAAATATATGCAACAAGGTATCACGGAGATTTTCGTTAAATTTAACTCTTCAGTTACTGCTACAGATATTTACATTGAATGACCAGCAGATGTGACATAACAAGTGACATTTGTTAAATTTTAATGATTCACGATAGCTGTGTTTTGATGACTTTTCATCTTTGCAATAACAAAAATGTGCGATAACTACGACATTTTAGCTGATAAGGTGATATCGACTTCTTCCAGTTTCCATCACGTCTACTAGTTGGGATGGAACTTCAAATTCTCTTTTGAAAGATGCTTAATACTAGCTACCCTATCGTTTCTTCTTGATTCTGTGTTTTTCCCGAAAAACTAAAAAGAAGAATGGCGATCCGAGCATTCTCTCAAGCTGTGGACCAATTAGTTTGTTATTAACTAATTACTTTGGTATTAACTGCCGGTGTATGGGACTAATTTCGGCACGGTTTTATGAAGTATTAATATAGCATTAGTGGAATTTGTTAACCAAATAATTTCAAGAGTTGACAAAAAGTTGGTCAGGTTAGACCTTTTGTAGATATGATTCAGGTTTTCCTCTGAGTAAATCTTCCAGGAAAAACTGTAAAAAAGGTACGGGATTAAAGACATTTCCTCAGAATCATTCCAGTCCTGATGGTATCAGATGGGTGCATTGTTACAGTAAGGATCCCTCAAGACCCGGTGCTTGGGCCAAATATTTTTTTAAATTTCTAAATTTCCAAATAGCATAAATTTAGCTATTGAAATATTATGTAAATGTCATTATTGGATAATGAAAGCTGTAGTTGTTAATTATAGTCTATGGTCTATGGTTATCAATTTCAGGAAATTCTATCCATCGATACTACAAGTGCTCCTTTTTCTAGCTCTGCGAAAGTGTTAGGTTGGACTTTGGAAAACTCTTTAAACTCTGGCCGCTCCTTTGAAAGGCAGCATCCCAAGCTCTGATTGCAGACGGCTGCTAATCATACACTGAGAGAAAGGAATTGTTTTACTTTTGTATTGCAGCGTCTTAAATAAATGTTATCATCAGTTATCATCGATCTTACACGATTCTGTTACAAACTCTACAAAATCAGATACATCCTCGCTCTAAAAATAAAATTAAATTTAGCGCGAAATTCATTACAGCGCCGGACGTAATAAGGAGAAAAAACGCACACGAGTACCGAGCACATAATTTTCATTTTCTCTTCATTTTTGTTGGTCCTTTTAATAGTAATTTCCCGGCGAGTCGCGCTCTCCGAACGCTAAGCCGCGCTATTCAATGAAACGCGCACGTAAACTCATATGTACTCATCTCGGCGACATAATAGCGAAGAAAAACGACGACACGATAGCGATCCCGCTCCAGCCAGGCTTCAGTTCCGGCCCTCGCTCATTTTTTCGGCGACGCGCAGCGGCATCGGCATTATAAATCGTCGGTCACGGATTTAATAAATGTCGAAACACTTCCTGACTTTCAAAGGTGCCCATGTTCTAGCGTCGCTGATTACCGCGAACGTGACACGAATCGCTCATATTTATGGGATAATAAAAGCTGCGCCGATATGAAGGCCCCGTAGAATAGGAAAAATAGCGAAAATGTACGTGCCATTTCGAATTTTTCTTCTAATAGTGTTGGAATTGTCGATGTTTAATTGGAAGCAAGACGAGTTTTAAAAAATTTTCAATAGAGAATTTGCACATTTTTCACTGTTATTATGGAGCCTTAAGCCCACACATTGTAGAAGATAGAGTAAGCTTAATTAATTAAGAAAAATAAAAATTAAATAAAAAAGAAGAAAAAAAATATATTAATTAAATATAGCTTAAAAAACGATATGTGTTCCATTAACTTAAGCATTGGTCTAATTTGTTTTCCAACATTTGCAAGAACCAGATGTTCCGCTCATGTTTTTATAGGAACGCCTGTTACAATCCAATAGGTGCAATTCAAATGTACAAAAATGAGTAAAATGGTACCTCGCAGACGAGAACGTGTTCCTTAGCGGTGCTTCACACAAAAATTTTTATTTTGTCAAAAAAAACAGCGTTTAGAAATGTTTATTTGTTATGAATATAAGAAGATATACAGATATGTTGACAAGAAATGGAACGTTATAAAATGGAATAATAAATTTTGGACAAACCTTCAATCTTTATTTATTTAAAAAGCTAGAATTTGCGTTTCAATATTGAAAGAGAAATTATTATTCACTAAGTCGAAAATAATTACTTTTCTAATAATTATTATTATAGTAAAGTATCCATAGATGTTATAATTGATCAACTCAAGCCTCCGGAGCAAGGTGTCCTAATCAGCACCACCAATACTCTTGTTTTGAAGAAATTCAGAAAATTTGTGATATTTAATGACCCTCAAATGTTAAATTTTGCCAATAAAAACGATTTGTATGAATACATGCCGGAACTGAGAAAAGAGCTGTGATCGCTTTGTCGGTAACATCTCTAGTAATAGGTATAAAGATATAATGTATTAACCAAGAAGAGTTAAGTTCCTCCTCTGCGCAAAAAGGCACCAGCCGCCACTGACTAGAAGTGGTTTGCCTTCTTCTATGAATTAACAATAGAAAAATCAAAACTAATTGTTGCTAGTGTTTAAGCCGCCATTAGCACAACTGGAGTTCATGGGACCATCATATGGAATTACGTCAAACGAAACATGACATTAGTTTGTAGCAAACACGCCCGATTAAACTTATAGCAAGACTCACGATCTTCCATTTTAAGAGGATACATGTGAGGGGCACATGTACACGTACAGCGCATATGTTTTACATAAGCGGTTTTAGAGAGTATGTGATGGTAGAATCGCGTAAAATCCAACGCTAGTAATACAGCGCACCGTACCAAGATCGGAAGTAATGGGTCGCACCATCACAGCACAACGGATTGCGTTGCGGTCAGGCGTTTTGAGTTTATGACGCGCTCGCAACATGCATCTGGATGGTATGGCGCGCCAGTTAACGTGTACCGAACCGTCAACCATGAACTAGATTCCCAGATAATTCGATTCGATCCTGCGCCAGATGCGGACGCCGTGTACCCTGCCGGTTTTAATCTTAACTAATAGCGGATGCCTGTTGCCGATGACGCCGGCTGACATGAGGCTGACAGCCAGATCCGAACGGATAGAATAGATTTCGCGAAAACGGTCGTGGAAATAATGGTAATGAAGCACGACTAAACATTCGAAGCGCCAAGAAAAAAGTGAAACATTTTGAGATGAAAAAATAACGTGGACTTTTGATTTCTGGCTTGGAACTGGTAGCTTCTGCCGATGTTTCAGAGCTGTTACTGGACATTAACTGGGGACTCTTGGTTCCGGAGGAGTTTGTATTGGGCTTGTTACGGGTCAATGGAGTGGAAAAGTTAGGGATCAATGAACCTGGGTTGTTGGTAGGAGATGAAATCAATCTTCTAACCTAAGTTCAAGCTCTCAGACTATTTTCTCATCAGAGATCGCAGATCCTAGATTCCGTGTTCGTGCAGTAGTGTGTATATCGATGAAACAAAGCGATCGGCCAGCACTAGTGCTACTGAGTACGCTGTACGCTAAGTTGGGCAATGGCAAAACAATTAAAACCAATATGCTATTAAAATCAAGTATCTAAGGAAAGAATTGTCTTGTGATGTTAAAGACATTACTGGAAGATAGAGCTGCACTTGATGGACGATATCGGTGTGTATATTCCAGGGCCAAGAGGAGGTGTTCTACGAAAGTATTAAACAATAATCATCAATAAATCTTCTGAAGAATAAGTAGTTGTTGAAGGATGGAAAATGTCAGCCACAGGGAAGCGGTAGTAAATAGTACATGTAATGTGGAAGAATATCGTTTTATAAATATATTGCCAATATTCTTCTAAAGCAGACAACAGCGATAAATCAACATACATTTCATCGCAAAAGAAGATATATGTAAACACAAAGAAATTATAACCGATGAATTGAAAAAGATGTATAAAGCGTGATATTGATCATATCATTTACACATTTTAAAATTTGCAAAATATTACTTCGTCTCCGGATAAAAACATGGTAATCTAATGAAATCCGAAGAATAGCTTGTGTAGCAAAATCTAAAGCTTAAAATCATGTATCCTAACCCAATTTAATATTCCTGAAAATTTTATAAAATAAAGTAGATTCCCCCAAAAAAGCATTCGCGAAGAAAATCAATAGAAACCCTTTTTCCAGGCCGCCTAGCTTTACGACACGTGTTTCGTCAATTCGCAAAACTTCTGCGGGTCCGTAATACACGTGGCGTTTCAAGTGTTAATAAAATGATGTGTCACAGGTGCCACTAACGTTGCGGTTGGAATGGAAAAGATTGCTGAAAGTAAAAATTTGGCGTGATCCGCGTTTTGCCGGTTATGATAAATGGTAAGGATCCGTGGTAGTAAAGGAAAATAAAATATGTATTATATTAACGAATAAGAAGCATAGCACCTATATAAAGTTAAGGAAGAACTCTTGTATTTATACTTAATGTTTAATTGCACAACAGTGTATTTATAATGTTCACACGACCCATTTGTATTCTTCTCGGTTTCTTGCTTGCTCCAGTTTGATTTTCTCGTTTTCTCGGGTTTTAACAGCATTCTTCATATTCTTCCCTTCCTTTCCTTTTTCTCAATCGAACCTCCTTTTAACACTATTTCTGTGTTTTCTTTAAACATTACTTAACCATCACGCCCTTTGTCCTTTGTAATAAACTTTTTTGGTGCTCCATTAAGCTCTTCCGTTATCGTTGATCTTACCACTGTCTTAGACATTCTTTTTTTTTGTTTATTGACAACAAAAAAATTAAGATTTGTCCCAACACACATTCTCAACGGATCTTTCTTGCATCTTCTGGCTACTGGAGAGCCTCTTAGCTTACCAACCAACCTATTGTTTCCAATAGGTCGGGATGTTGCCTAAGTGAACCATCGTGATGGTATTCTTCGCCTAACATGGTCCTTCTTAAAAACACTATCGATGTTCCAACGCCTCTGCGTGACAGGTCTTCAGTTAATTCCATCTTGTGGAGCTATATCTTTAGCTAACACTATCCAATCAGTCTTGTGAAGGTCTCATCCGTGCAATTTCAGTGCTGTAAACTTGTAGGAGTAAGGGATGATTGGTGGTGCGGTAGGAGTTAGTTTCAAGAACTCCGTTGGTGATGATTTCTCATAGAGCTCAGATGTGAGCAGCTCTACGCCAAGGTATACTCCTTTTGGTAGCTATTTTTACGTCTTTACGGCTCTGCGTTTTAATTATGCGTTTTCAGGGATTTTTTTACGGGCACCACTTCGATAATGATAAAAATAAATAACAAACTCTCTATAAAAGTACATTAAAGACGCCACCAATTCTTGCGATTTTCGTTCTTAGCCACAGGCGGTTCTATGGCCGACTACAGCACCGCACTTTTGCGAAGATCGATTGTGATCTTAGATCACTAGGCAACGCATTGAAAATGTCGTTTTGCGGATTCTAATCATGCTCAACCTTCCGCTAGTCAGCCTGTTCGGGTTGCCGTTGCGATCCTTCCATATATTGTTTGTTTCAAAGATGGTTTTCTAATTTTTGTATCGCAAATCTAAATATTATCAAAACATCATAACTTTCCCCACTCCAGAAAGCTGGTTCGACGTAGATACTTGCATTGAAATTGCGAATAGAAATGAAAACTTTTAAGCTTTATCTTGATCTTCTAACTAAAAGCTAAGATAAAGATTCATTCTAACGTTGACGTCAAACAATCATTAAGCTTAAAACAAAGAGAGAAATCTTCGTAATTTATTTACTTTTTGAACGGATCTTTATTTCCGTTCCGACATTCAAATCCTTCCGTTTTCCTTTTCCCCTTGACATTTTCTTCGCTTTCTTTCGCACAGAGGACCATATTCCGGCGCGTACGACCGTTTTATTACATCCACACTCTAGCGTCGTGCACTTCATTCGAGGCATTATTTTATGACGCCACCGGCGGCCGTAATTTCGAATGATCGATGCCGATTTTATTTCGCTAAATTTTCTTTATTGCGGCTCGGAAAACGTTCATTACGGTAAGTACTCGGACGGTTCTAGCGCCGGAGCGCCGACTACAAGTTATGTACACAGTGCGACGCTGTTGCCCGTCGAAGCGAATCGTAGAACTCTATACAAACGTGTGTATATTGTTCCTTTGGGAGGACTAAATACCAATTTTAAATGTTTCCGCTCTATTTCTTCTAGTATTTGACGAGGACGCTTCGCAATGCAGAAGTAGATAGTGTGACCTTCTAGTTTTAACGGCTCGGAAAGCGACGTTTGAAACTTGACCAAATCGAACTTTTTTAATCACACAACCGGGTTCGATTGGTGAATGAAATTTATTGCTAACAAGCCACGGCTATTCCACTACACCAAAGTACATAGTACTTTGCTTATTTTCGTTTACACGTAAAAAGTTGGTTAATATATATTATAATATAAATAAGGGGGGAAATTACATCTCACTCCAGTGTCATATATGTATGCAGTGCCCCTACTCTTAAAATCAGGAGGGCCAAAATCACCCAGAAGGCAAAAATAGTTGAAGTCAAATCATGAATTAATCATCTGTGAGAATAATATTTCAAAGATGCCACAAATACTGTTTCTATGCTGTTGCTAGAGTCTATAACTACAACAATAACCATTCTCGAAAACTTCTGCACAATTTTGTCGTATCCATAATAACCTTTCGTACTGGCTACCTCGTAGCCCAAACACTTTCTTAGTTATTGACTTTCCATTCCGCTGTCAAGAAATCATCAAATTTCATTGAAATCCGTCGTTCTTAAAAACGGTCAAAGCTAGGCACAGGAAAATCTTAATAAAACTTAGGTAAAATAATGTATGCTATCAGGAAATTATATACAGGGCATTCTATTTAAAATAAGCAAGATAACATTTATTTCTAGTACAGCTGAAGGTAATTCAGAGTTGTCAAAATTTTTATTCAAAAAATCAGCTTAAAAAATCCTCGAAGGCGAACTTTCAACGTCCAACTAGTAATAATTCTTAGTATTCAATTAACCGAAGGTTTACACAACAACCTCGGTACTTGTATACACTAAAAATTTTTGCACGTGGATGCAAAATCGAAATTCGCTCAACCACCCTCAAACTGAAAGAAGCTCTCCCAAAGTACTCCCCCAGTTCACCTGTATACATACAACTTAAGCACCGCGAACAATATTCTCCAATCTCGATGCGCTTTTCCATGAAAATTTCGCAAACTTTCGAAGAGCAAACAACTGGATTACGGAACCGTAAGATGTATTCATAATTTATCCGTCCCGTCTGAGCGTTTCGCAACCTTAGCGTTATCGGAAATACAAAAGCTACACAGAGAAAAAAGGTAAACATCGGCGGAGCATCGATCGTGAAACGAAGCGTTTCGCAAGCGGAGCGGAATGGAAAAAAGCGGTTAGTTAGGAAGTTTTTCGGAATGAGTGCGGGAGTTTGACGTATGTATGAACCTACAACATCGCATGGTATTAACTTGACGCTCTGCGGGCAATTCCTACCCGACCGCCAGCTTCAATTTAACATTTCTACGCCCCATTTACAATACTGGATATTACACGGGATTATTTAGAAGAAATTCGCATCGATGGATAGGGCTAAGTACGTTCATCCAAGGGGATGAGTCTAGGGAAACAAGCTGTTTAGATCGCAACTCGCCAAATTCACTGTAATTATGCTTGAGATAATTTTGGATACCTCTGTATATCATCACTAATATACAGAGTGATCCAAATTAAGTAAGCCTCTGTTATTATTACCGCTACAAAGTAGCTTACATTGGCAAAATAGTAGTTTTCCACATTGACTTGTACGCTATTAACAAAAAGAAAAAGAATTGAATATCGTATTATTTTTTAATTTAATGCTTTCCTCCTATGTGATCATGTTTGCTCATGGAATTCGTATCTTCTACATCAAATTTTGCTTGCACGACCTATGTTATGCCAGCCACCATCCCGGTAATGGTCTTGATTGCCTTTTTGCTGCGTCTGATTGGGTTAACAGAAGACACCTTGGCTACTTGGTCGGCTATGTTGCCCATGTATTGGCATCCAGACCAAAGATAATATACTATGAGCCACTGTTTGTTGATTCTGCTATTAAAGAACTTAACATACTCAATCTTACAAATAATTAGTTGTTGAGTTGCCTAATCAAACCTAACCTAGAGGTAAATTCATACGCGTTATAAAGATTGCTGATGTACAATGGTGTCATTGTAGCACATAATAATAAAACATTGACCGAATGTGAAGCAACTTTTATCCTGTTGTATTTCGAAAACCACCGTAATTCTTCTACACAAAAGAAATAACTCCCCTAAATACCATCTAACGTTGTAGCACTCCATCGTTCTATTATCGACGTAGCCGCAACACTTCACAATAATTTTATAAATCTCTTCCACGTCTCAACGGATTCATTCAACATCATACACGAGAAGCTATTGGATTTCCACGCATTGTTTTCGCTTTTGATAATCGCAATCCTCTCGGCATCCATTCCTTTCCACACTAAGGGAGCCCTCCCGAAATAAATTGACATTAATCGCCGCGCCGCCGTAGAAATTCGAGTTATTATTTCCTATTCTTTTGTGCGCTCCCGTCACGATAAAGGCGCTGCTCCCTGTGAACGATATAACAATAAGAAATTGATTTCACTTTTTTCATTTATCTCGAATTCGAGAGAACAATAGGGCGCCTACTTAACGACGGTGAAAGGTAATGATTTATAATCTTCATCGTCGACGGCATCGTCGAAATATTGAATTGGAAAAATCTATTGTAAATAACGTCGTCATTTTTCGATTAATATTTTGTTCGATTTGCTTAGAATTTTCTGATGAAAGAGAAGAATTTGCTCTCTTAGTACGGCTATTGAAAGCATTTCGAAGGGAAATAATTCAGATTGATTCTAAGTTTATTGCTACCCTGAACGTAAAAGGTACAATAAAGAAGTATGTTAATCTAATATTTGTTTCATCAAAATTTTTCCAACAACCGAGTATATCGCTTTAATAAATAACTGTTTATTATATCGATGAACACACATGTCCTTTCGTATAAAAGCTATATACAATAAACGGATTTATTGATATAAAGAATACGTTTATTATTAGTGTCTATTAAAAAATCTCTAAAGTTTGTTTCGCTTCTCACAAAATAAGTTAATAAATGTGTATTTATTATATTAATAAACAGGTCTCAACTTGATAAACGTAGGTCATTGCTGTAGAAAAAAAATAACGGTACACAGAAAAACAACATAATTAAGATGGAAACAAGATAAATGCAATAATTAACAGCAGAAATACGTTTAGAAATTGCCATTTCGGCTGTAGGATCTCCAAACGTACAAATTTGCTCTCTCTATTTCTTAATCAATTTACAAAAAATAATACATGTATGTAACTTATAGTTCGTGATGGTAATGGTCCAAAAAGAAAAAAAAACACCATGTCCAACATATAAACTCTTGAGAAATAAACACCGTCAATTAATCAGCAGGCATCTCAGCGGACTTTGGCGGATTTCGATTACGCTACTACCAGCCAAACTAATTGCGACGTTTAAATCCGACGCGTATTGTTCTCTCGATTCAGTAATAATGCATGTGGGCGTTATTACTGCGCTCATGCACTTATTTCGCGAGCGCAACAATGCGTTGTGAATCTGCAGAAGTAGGAAATTTCGTCCTTATAAAATATTAGAGCAATATAGCAACGCGGCGTTGTTTTCTTGTTTCCGAAAAGCGACACGGTAACGTATGCACAATCCGGAAGAGCGGATATCCACAACAGCGAATGGATACGCGTAAATTGTGCTGCATTAATAATACTTCGGGATCGCTATTAATTCGCCGGACCGCGACGCCAGCCAGAATTCGACCTAAAATGCAATTCGTTGCTTATGAAATTTATGACGGTCACTTAGTTTCGGATGGTTAGGATAAATACTCGCAAACAAAAAGATAATGAGGATCATAATTGCTGTAGAATTTGCTTGTTGTACACAAAAAAAACTATTTTGTTCGGAAACAATGAACATAAATCAGCTCAAGCTAGGGAATTTCTATATACAGGGGCTACCACCATACGTTTCACTGGTTTTATAATATGAATTGGGGTTGGATAATGTGCAATAATATTGGAAATTTCGTAAACACTGTTCATAATGTCAAACGAAGGAAAGAATTAGATTCTTAGTGATAACTGATAACCTATAGCCATTTTATTTTCAATATTTCACTCGGCCTAAAAAGAATGGATTTGTTTCTAACGCGAGCTTGATATTCAGCTCTAAATCAAATACTGGAGAAATAGTTCACTATCTAGAATATGGGTTGAAAACAAACTGATACCCAACTTATAAAAATCATCATTTACAGTGCACCTTATCATAGTGTATTACTAGAAGATTGTCTTTCCCAACATTATATAAAGGCAGTTACTATTAAATGGTTAAACAGCAACAAAATTTCCTTCGAGAAAGCTATGAGCAAGAGTGTACTCTTACAGTTAATAAAAAAATAAACAGCTATATATAATAGAACACATCAGAAACAAACAATAAAAAAAATAATGCTAAAATAACTTCCTCGTATTATTGATGCAATGCAATTACATTTATGCAAAAAGAGAAAAAATACATTATCCGCAGACTTGTTTCTGCCTACCCGGCGTCATCACTGTGGTTCCGAGAGTATTTTAACTCTATCTTGTATCGTAGTTAATGCCACAACATTTCGAAGCAGCGAGCTAGACAATTCTTAGCGCCCTAGTGCCAACAACCACATGCCTGCCGTTTAGTTAGGCAACGACATAAACCGGGTATATTACATATACTTTCAATAGAAACAATGGGAGAGAAAATTGTAAACAATTTATAACAATACAGTTATTCGAAGACATAAAGAAGTAATCTGGGATAACAATGGCAAAGGCTTCCAGATTACAGCCACAGCAGCAATACGATAATAACGAACACATTCTACCAACCTAAAGAAATGCATAAATACGCAAGACAGGAGCCAAGCAAGATATTGCAAATGTGCCAAATTAGCTTGTGGCATCAAATCAAATAAATTGGAAAAGAATAAGTGAAAACAATATTTGGAAGACAAAACAGAAACAAGCTATACAAAGAACAAAATAAAATAGTATAAAAGGATCAACAGAAAAATCCTGGAACGAATCTGAAAAATAATAGGGAGAAGTCAAAAACTGCTCTTTAAAGCACTCAAGAATCTCAGAAATAGGAAAGAGGTTGACACGATAGCAATAAAGAACGACGATGGAGAAATACTCACAGAAATGGATGAAAGTCATGAATAGCTGGAAACAACATTTCCGAAATTTATAAAGAAGAAGAACAAGAAATACATGATTGTAATACTGATCCAAATGAACATAAATTGGAAATTAGATGTGGAGAACCATTGAATGCAATTAAAAAAAAAGAACGGCAAGGCTCCCGGTGAAGATAAAGTAGAATCAGAAATGATGATAAATTGTAGCAGCAACTATATTAGTCTTCATGTAGAATTTGGATATATTTTTTAAGCAACTAAATGTGGCTTTGTACAAATTTGATAATTCCTGTACTGCAGATAGTTCTTGCTTCAGGATGTGCTTTTTAGCCAGAAACCGGTAACCGGTTCCCATTTTTTGAATAAAGAATTTGTGAGAACCAGGCTAAAGTTCTTGCCCATCTTCTTCATCACCAATTCTCTAACGCAGAATCACTATGAATTATTTTATATTAATGTTGCTGACAGAATGCATCTAACAGCATATGCGTTTTCCCGTTCACAGAGTATGAAGTATTTGATATAATTTCCAAGCGAAAAAATTAAAATAACTCAAGACCGAACGATGTACGGTGCAGTTTGGTACGACGGGTTGCTCCTTGCTATACATAAGAAAGGTTCATATTCGGACTTGCATCCCATCACGTAAGCTACATATTTTACGACTTGTATTCTGCAAATAAACCAATAATTTTGTACGCGAGAAATGTGCGTATAAAATAAATTGAACAAGCCGTCACTGTACCCCAATTTTTTCCTCTTTTTTTCCATCTGCCTTCCTTCTTTTTATATCACTAGCAACAGGGGAAGAAATACGTTTTCGAATAACGGTTCGCTGAATCGCTTTTTTTCCAAGATAAATGGCAAAGTTTCTGCCAGAAAGGATACACGCATCGGCACCCGTGACTAAATTTTTAAATGGAAAACGATACATAATGTATAACGCGAACTTTGATATCGAAACTAACAATTTTTGAATTGTGTTTCGGGTGATATTTATGTGTTGTGCGGGCATCGTACGGCTTTCGCACGACCGAATCGCGCCGCACTGCGTAATAAACGAGTTGTGAGGCTGGGAACAAAATAATATGACGAAATATGAGATAGCAAATCATTGTAAGCTATGGCAAGTGGGCGCCGTATACGTACGTGGCGGAAACATCCTGCGTTTCCGCAAATATTTTAAAATAAGAGCTTTTGTGTATACAAAGATGATTTGTACGCCACTGTAACGCAGTTTATTCATGGCTTGCTTTGGTTTTATAATAGAAAATGGTTCACTGAAAGACCCATTTAGTTGAAATAGACCATATGTAGCTCTAACTTCAATTATTAAACGCTGCATCTAAAGGCACAGGTTAACTATCTTCGCTGTATAATATGAATTTTAGCATTTTTCGAAAAATTCTGTAATAAAAGCAAATAATAAAACCATTAAATTGGACACCGAACTTTAATTTTTATGTAAAATATCGATCACTGAATATATTATTTATCCCTTGCTTCATTTCTTGATTTGTATTTCAGTAAAGTACCTCCGCGAAGTAACCCCCTACTTCCGAAAAGCGAGCATCATCTCGGAAGTGGGATGGGAACTGCAGAGGGGCTTCCTGTCTGGCGCTCCGCCTGCCGTAAGGTCGCCGCAACGGGCCGATACCCGTTATCTTCCTCTACAGCTGTGTCATCTCGCCAGAAACTTCAGATACCCTGACCCCGGTAAGTGTTTCTTTCGCCACCCACTACACTCCGTTAGTATATTAGACCGAAAGACCGAACCGCTACAGCTGTATCGCGCTCCCAGTTGCGGTTAGACAAGATTATAATGCTTGCCGACGCTGGAACTGACACCGGGTACGGCGCTAAATAAATTATTTCATCTTCGTACCGCGGCGTGTGATCTATACGGCAGCGATCAACGAAACGCCTTCAGACAGACGTGTTCGAGGTGCTGATGTGATGAAGAAAGAACTAGAAAACATAATACGAAGCACTTTCGAGCTCGGCGGGGATTGTGTATGGTAATAAAATAAATTGCAACCGAAAATTATTCAAATTGCCCGCGTAAATTATTTAAATCTGGAAGCTCGTTTGGGAATGCTTTCAAGTATTATGGCTTCAATTATTTTGATGTATCATGGACAAGTTTTTCGTAGAGTGCCATTTTTGGATTCATTTAAAATTAAATTGGACAATCTTGAGTGTGTGTGTTAAATACCTACACTATCAACTTTTGCTCTAAGATACATTTTTGATGGTAATATAGGGCGTAGGGCGTATTGTAAATTATATCATTAAAATAGAAAGATCATTAAAAAATAATGAAATTTTTTCCAGCCAAGAAGCTCCGATAAGTAAGGAAGCCTAGATATGAATTTCTAAAGTTGTCCTTAAATATTGTTTGACTACCGCTGATATTGGGGTACGACGTCGCTTATTTATTAAATCGCATGGCAACGCACGACTTGACGGCGAGTGCAAATGTATACAAAGCGATTTTATTCATAATTCCTAATCCTTCTTGGGAAGTCCAGCCAAAGTCATGACATTCGTAGATAGCGTCCCCCTGTCTTTTACGTCACTTACATTTTTTCTTATCGGAAGTTGAATCTTCGACAAGAGCTTGTAAAATGCAAGCAAATAGCATTGTATCGCGTATCAGGAACCATCAAAATTGTAGGCTTCAAAAATTAGTTTAGGGACTTATGTTATCCTTACAAATTTGTAGCATTATTTAAAAAACATTCTGTATATGGAGATGGTCGGTGTTTGGCTCTTTGCATCAAAATCCGCATTACCGACAGTGAATAATATTCTTTCGTCAGCGACTGTCAAAATTTGTGTTGGGAGCAGTTGAAAGTGAACAAGTTTATGCATTTGTTGAATCATTTAAAGAGAACCGGTCAGTAATTCGATTCCTTTTTTTTTCATGGAAAAGAGCGTGCATAAGCTGTTTATAAGGAGCATGCACCTTCGATGACTACCATCAAATGTTGGTTTAATGAATTTAAGCGTGGGTAAATATTCGTCTTTCACGAGGAAGCTTGTCCCATTGAGGTGATGACGAACGAAATAATCAATAAAATTCATGATAACGTGTTAGCAGATCGACTGGTGAGAATTGGAGCGATTGCTAATATTGTAAACATCTGAATTGAACGCGGGCGAAACAACGGCGAGATCGGTGCCGCCTCCGCTGATGATCGATTAAAAACGGAATCGCGTAATAACCGTAAAGCCAATATTTAGACATCTTTAAACACAATATGAATGAGTTTCTGCTGTGTGACGGATACATAACCACACGCCAGAAACCAAAGGAGTCGTGCGATATAGGTTTTTGCTGGTGAACGTGCATCAGGCGAAGAAGAAACTTTGTGGCGACGATTCTTTGGATTTAGCAAGGAATAATCTTAATTATTCTGAGAGAGGAAAGACACAAGAAATGTGCATCCACTCTTAATGAAATGTTCCATTCCTTAATTTCTTTTCTCAATAAATTATTTTAGTTATACCTATTCAAAATGAATACAACACACATCTTAAGTTAGCACCATTCATCACCATCATGTCAAAGACCAAACAATCATAGAAGAATATCAGACAAAATATAAAGAAAAATTGCCAGATATCTATAATTTCTTCTGCAGCTGTATATCTTCTTTATATGCTATATTGTCTCTTCCTTCTGATATTTCAAAAATGCCTTCATTCGGCGTTCAGGTCCGCTCGTCCCGTCGCGTCATTCTCCTGTCAAATATCAAAGCGGAGAACGCCCGAAACACCGGGAAAAGCAGAATACTGAACAAAATTCACCTAATACCGACGACGAAGTCGGAGAATGCAATAAAAATATCACATTAAACGCGCCCGCTCGTTATTTTCGTATTTCATTTCGAGAGCTGGAAAAATGCTCCTCCTGCTCGACGAGTTAACTTCAGTCGTCTCGTAGAGAGTAGGAGGAAAAACGTTAACTCCGGCGAACGCGGTTGTTTACACACACAATCATTAACGCCGACACTTCTCGTCCGTCCGGAATCGATTCTCTCAATATTCGTGATGTTGTTATTTCAAGAGGGAGAATTTTGCGAAATCTAATAAGGACAGTATCGTTTCGGAAGTGAGTATCGTTATTTCATACTAATGATGTAGTAATGCGTCGTTATTATGATTTTTGGAACGTGTATACGAGAGAAGATCGATAAATATAAGAAAAACATATTTTTATGTGTAAAATTCATTTTATTTTTCAACGTAGACTCCTTTGAGGTGGATACACTTACTTCAACGTCTTTCTATCTTTTGTATCCCATCTAAAAAATACAGTGTCTCCAACCTTGCAAAATAGGCGTTAGTTTTTGCAATTATTTCATCGTTTGAGCCAAATCTTTTTCCGCCGAGACGTTTTTTCATATTCGGAAATAAGAAATAATTGATGGGGGCTAAATCTCGAATATGGAGAGGATATAAGCAATTCTCATCTCAAGAAATTTTGCGACACAAGTATGCACACACGCATTTCCTTGAAAAGGCATAATTCTTTTTTTCGCCAAATGCAGACGATTCTTTTTCGCAGCATTGTTGGAACGATGCAATAAGTTAGCATAATAATCGCCATTTCAAGGTAATCAACGTGAAATATATGCTGCGTACATCCAAAAACACCATAGCCATGACCTTGTTGGCCGATAAAGTGGTTTTTGCCTTCCTTGACGCCGATTGGCGACGACAAACTTGGACTGTTCTTTGGTCTCTGGAGTGCTGTAATGAATAAATGTATGCTCTTTTCAGTTGAAAGCGACAACGTGGAGGATGCTGGTTGACCGCTTCTCTGTACGCTATTTTGAATTGATTCAGCTACAATGGAGCAGTGAATTCAGCGACACCGTACAAGGTTACTTAAAGTAGATGCAGTCGAAATGCAGTAATGCCCTGGATTGAAAGCCTCCTGGCCGTCCATAAACTGTTTGTTCCGGAAAAATGTTCAAGCTTCGTGTGAGGAGTCCGCATCGTTCGGCCGGCCAATACGCAGCTATTCTGGGTTAAAAAAATGTTTCACTTAGACCTTTATTTCATCCATGCAAAACCGTGATAGAACAAAATTTTAGTGACCGTGACTGCCACATCCGAAGAAAGCGGCGTTCTATGTTCGGAAACCATTTTCGTCTCTCCTGGTGTGAATAGTCAAACCTGTGGGTGTTGTTCAGTAACTATTTTTCATGAACTTCATGAGAAGCTGCTTTACTGTAAACGCTGGACAGTTTGGTGCATATTTTTTAAAGCGGACGATAAGCTGTATGGATTAATTCAGATCGTTATGTGGAAATGCCGAATAATTCGTCCCATTTGTACTTCCCTTTTTATAGTATAAGAGACGTGTATTCTTCGAAATGGTTTTAAATTAAAATAAAATAAAAAAAATTAAATGAATGGCAATATAACTACAATTCTAACGCATCGCAAACTCGAACTTGCCCAGATGGGGTGGTAGGAAACAGTACTCGTGCAAGTAGCTTCGTGTTACGAAATAACTGTTATTTAGTTTAGGCGGCTGATCTAATTTAGCATATCCAGCTTGCATTGCATGCAAGTAATGACGCTTTACCTAGCTCACGTGGAAGAGTAATGCCTTTGAAATTGGAACTGGCGGCTGTGCACGCAAAAATCAAATTTTCCAAAAGGAAATTTAAAGAAATCTAGTTTAAATTATACTTAATTAGTTGGCTAAATTTCGTGTATCCATAGAAAATAGTTAAATTATAAATTTCTTTTTGACCGACAAAATTGACATCTAAAATCTCGCTTCTTCGGTTTTTCAAGTCACGGAAGACGCTTAAAACGGTAAGTATTTTTTTAATCATCGAATTACATACACTCTCGGTTTTATTTTTTATCATATGACTAGAGATGGCAATTTCCAGAGTTCATTCAGTAACAGAAATAATTTATCGAGATCGGTTCATAATCTGCAAAAACCATCTTGAAAACCTTTTTTGCGTCTAGCACCGGAACGGCACCGCTCGCGATAAAATATCTCTGCATACTGACTCCCTTCGCATGCAAGAGTCCATTCGTTACCTATGCCGATGGTGCGCACCTGAATTTGCCCATTCTAATTAACATAACCATTCCCGGGTTAACCGCTTCACGAATGAAACATACCTTTTTATCATACTCTGTTGGTTCGTACACAACACACAAAAAATAACAGTATTTTAACGCAGCGGATGCTTTACATAACAATTTTACAATTCCAGACCCGAAAAAATCTCATATTTACCATACGACACGGCTTTAGACGCACTCGAAAAGCAGTAGAAACAAATCCAACCAAACCCTGTAAAAACTTCGCATTCGTACGTAAAGTCCCTTTTCGACTATATTCTTTTCGTTTATTCGCGATCCTGGATTTATTTATTTGGATGTACCTAGCATAATCTACACTTTAGCCATATTACTTTTACAATGCAAATTTATAAAGCCCTACTCCCTATCCAATATTTTGATGGTTATACATAAACGCAGCTTGCTAGCTTAGCTCCCAACTCTCCCTTGACTGAGTATTAAGTGATTTTAAACAAACTGCGGGGCTCCACTGTTCACTAAACCATATGTATTCTTGTATATATGCGGGTATATAAAAAAATAAGCGAAATATATATGTAATTAATTTTCTCTACGGTTGCGGTCTTTTCGTGGAGAGCCTTTTTTCACTTGTACATCGCCAACTGCGCTATCCAACGTACATTTTCTTATTTGAAGCTTGACTGATGAAGCTTATATCCTAATGGGTAGAACTCTGGGAAGAAGGCGGCCGCTTTTAACTTATTGCCGTGCTTAAAATACATTTTTTGCGGATTTAGAGCACAGGAAAAAGTGGATGAATTTTTTTAGCTTCTCAACTCGACGCGAAGGATTCTCCTCCAGTTGGGCAGGAAATATTTCCGCTCGTAATGCTCTTTAATCTAAAACGAAACGTTTTAGATTAAAAAGGTCTCAGAAGTAAAACCGAGGTGTTCCTGAATGTTGGCCAATGCGTGGAGATATGAATGCACGGGTTCAGTTTGTTCATCTTACATAAATACATATTTCTTTGCTTAATGATCGATTGTACAACGCTCTGGCCATCCCCGAGACATTTCCAGGAAGATGATTGTATACGAGATTTTGTCCTGCTGGAAAGATTCACCGCACTTGTGGCACGGTACTTCTAGCAGTGGTGCAACGTCGCAAAATTTACCCATGTTTGGTTTCGTAATTTTGTTCTCTATGCCGCGTCAACAAAATTTCTTTTTAGCACATATTTCACACTTAACACTTGATTGATCATCCCCAAACCAGAGTTTGCTTGAGGAATTATCTATTGCGAAAGTCCGCCATAATTATAAAAATAAAACCGGCTACACTTTTTCATTTTATCTACAATTAAGCTGTTAGCAAGATTAGAAAAGCTTTACAATTAAGGCGGTAGGACCGTGAGTACACTCTGCCTTTGAAGAACTAGCACACTCTACCTTTGAAGAAACAGAAGCATTCACATTAATATGTACATACTGTGGCTAACTTTAACTTACACAATCGGTATATAGACCGTTTTTAAGTTTAAGACCATTTCAAGGAAGAAATAAAAAGTTTCCTTATTATTTTGTCTACACGTTTAAAAACAGTCAAATTCGTCCCGCAATTACTTAAAAGCTTTTGAATCTCTCGACGTTAGTAATAAACAAATTGGTTACGTATTTTTGGTCTCTCATGCTTTCACTTAAGAAAAAAGAAAAAAAAAACCATCGATGTTAAACCATCGCTTGCTGCAAGACTGTCAACTCTATACTAGAACGAATTTATGTTGCTCGGAAATTATTATTAAAATTGGCAATAAAGTAGGTAAAAATCATTGTTCTTGACATTGATTTATTTTATTCCTTATATGTGTGTGCTACATTTGTGCTACATACATGGCAGAAATTATTTCTCAACACATGCGCAATTATAGCTGTTTTCTTTTGGTGATGATTCTTAGATCATGATGCTATAATTAGGATTCCAAAATTCGGTTGACTATAATCTTCTCATTTGATCCTTGACACAGCTGTTATCTTACACCTTAAGTGTTTTACATACGTGAGACTGACTTTAAACGTTGATTGATACGGGCTATAAATTTAAGAAATGTGAATCAAATAGGAAATATCTAATGGGGCGGTACGATATAGTAGCTTGCTTAAGCGCGCTACTTGCGGTTTATTAACCATAGTGATAGCCTCGGTGAAGATAAAAGGCAAATAGTGTACCTTGATGAGAGTTATGTGCATGGCAAAGTTCCGAGGAGAAAGGAGTGTTAAAAAAGGATGGAGCGGGAGAACGAATAATAGATTTTGTGTCATACCGGTGGTGAAATGGGTTTTATTAATGGAGCGTTGCTTTTATTTAAATCTAAAACAAAAAGCGGAGATTGCCATGACGAAATGAATTATGAAAACTTTTCAAAATGGTTTAAAACGCGGTCGACCCCTAATATACCAGAAAATTCCATTATCACCGCGGTGTTCAAATGAATAGAGCACCTACCTCTTCATCTAAGTGAGCTTATGATGGAAAACATACAACGTGATACCCAAATGTTGAGGTATGAGTTACTTGAAATAATTAAACGAAACAAACCACACAATTGATCTTTATGCAGCAGCTACGAGTCACACAGTGTTGAGATCTGTGATCTTAACCCGATAAAATTGGTTTGGAGCGTAATAAAAAAAAAATAGCTTCACGATATGTAGATGGGAATTATGGATGATACAAGCGTATGCTCAAATTAGTGCATCGACAGGGACCAGCTAACAGAAGAACATGATGATCGTCTTCTAAAACAGATTGGTTGGAATCTGATGAAGATTTATAATTTACCAATATTTTATGTAATTTAATGTAACATATATATTTGATGAATATTGACATTTTATGGCTGATACAACAATACCTTTGTATCGTTACTTATTGTTGGGCGTTGTATACTGGTAACTACTATTTTTGTTTTGCAATAGTTTTAGATTAACATAACTTTATGTCACAGGCTAACTAGCTCTCAGCGAAGTTCAAAGTACTTGCTTGCCCGCTAAACTTCTTCCTTTGTACGTACACTGCCGTTCAGTAAAGTTCGGTTGGTTGGTAAAAAACATGAAAAGGTTACAGAAACAAACGAAACTAAAAACAAAATGCAATTTTATTGTATGTACAGGTAAAAAAAGACAAAAATAAACAAATAAAAAGTTATTCAGGCCTAATATAACACATTGAACATTATATTTCTTTTCATCGAAAAAACCTCCTTTGCTGTTAATCACCGCTCGAACTATTCTAGGCATTCTTTCGATAAGTTTTGTTAAAACGGATTGTGGAATATTAATCCATTCATGTTGCAGAATATTCCGTAAATGTTCTTGTAAAATTGGGCATATTTTTCGGATCCTCCTATCCAGTTCATCCCACGACAACTCTATAGGGTTCAAATCTGGACTTTGTGGGGGCCATGTCATTACTTTCAGGGTGTGCTGTTCTTCTTGCTCCTTAAGATAGTTCTTACACACTAACGCAGTGTGTTTTGGGTCGTTGTCATGCATGAATGTAAAGTTACGGCCTATTATACGCAATCCTGATGGCACTGCATGATTCTGGAGTATTGCAAAATAATTTTCCTTCCTCATTACGCCCTGCACTCTGCATAAATCTCCCGTCCCAGCAAAGAAGAAACATCCCCACACTAACACAGAACTACGCCCTTGCTTCACTGTAGGCACAATGCAGTTCGGGATCACTTTTCGGTTTTAGATCTTCGGACATAAACTCGTCGATTTTGCCCAAAAACCTCAAACTTTGACACGTCACTCCAAAGCACGTGTTTCCAATCATCTAACGACCAATCTAGATGAGAACGGGCCTACTGTGGCCGGTTTGCTCTGTTGCCCCGAGGTAATAAGAGTTTTCGAATGGCAATGCGTCCATGAAGGTCCGCTTGTTGAAGTGGACGTTTTACCTTACTCGCCGAAACTTGTTCTTCACGGCCGCGATTGACTTCGGCTGCTATTTGTGGCGCTCTTAATTTTCTATTGCGTTTGCTTAATAATACAATTCTTAAATCTTCAGCTTTTGTTGTTTTCCTAGATGCTCCAGGACGAATCCGATTTTCTATAGTTCCAGTTGTCTTGAACTATGAACTTCTCATATTTATTTTTTCAGCAATTTGTCGCCACGAATATCCTTGTTCAAACAGCGTAATAATGCGTGAACGTTTTTCTACACTGGTAGGCTTGCCACGTGCCATTTTGAAGTAAATTTTCTTAAAACTTTCGCGCAAAAACGACAGATGCACACCAGCACACGTTTAACAGTAAAATGAAGCAAATGTATATCTTTACGCCCGTGATAAATAAACAAGAATGATACTGCGGTATATTTCCGAAATGTATTGTTCGTTAATAATCCCCAAACGACCCGTTTCAAAAGATCGGTACTTCCGAGAAATTCTTGGAATGATAATAAAAGGGACTTTATTGTGGTTGTCGCAATATTTCTACTTTACATAATAATTTATGGCTTTCATCCCTTGGAAAAGAGTGTATGCTTAATATTTTTCTAATTTTATGTATTAATAATTGTATACAGTGTGATATAATAGATTTTTATTGTATGACCGAACTTCACCGAACGGCAGTGTACACACTAAAACGACAGTGCTGCTGAAGGTGATACCATATATTAGCTTGGTTAGACTATACTAACAATTTTTGTGGTGCTCTCCATAGAAATATGTTGTTTTGTTTAGTCTTCTAATATATGTAAACCAAACCCTTTAGTTTTCCCTATTTACTAAATCTTAAGCGGAAGGCGTTATTCAAATGTATCTTTCATATTTCATTAACTAATACTTCATGCGGGCTTTTAACGTTTATATTCTCTCCCTCCCAGAGGACCACGCATACCGTATCTATGTATATCGGAAGGAACGGTAGAGAGATGCATAAATATCCGTAGTTATTACATATTCATAGAGCATAAAATCTTATAGGTAATATATGTGCGCGGCAAGAGATAAGCCACTTATGACACCCAAAACAAGTTCCCTACAGCGTTGTTGAAGTATATGCATATACAAGATGTATGTATTCATAATTTTTAACACACCTCGAACAACTTAAGTGGTTCTTAGGTTTATGGGTGAAACTAAAGGGGTTTATTATTATAACTCTCGTACAGTCTAAGGTACGGTACAATATATCTAGCGATCCTTTAACCTGGGCTACACGCGTATTACACAATTTATTTTTAATGAAAGGCTTTTAGGAAGTAAATCGCTAATTGCTCGTACAAGTTTAAGCGTTTCAAGAACAACGACCGCAATGTGCATCGATAGCGCATTGCTTCGAATAAATCAGTGAAATGTAAGTTGGTGTTTGCTTTTAACTAATGACTGCTTGAGGAGACGAATTCCTAGTTATAACATTATGTAGTAATAAGTTTAGAGGCAGCGGTATTACCGACTTTACAAAGTAAATATTTTAAATCTAAATGTACAGAGCCTGTGAAGAAGACGATCCTTAAGAAGTTGCAATTCCAAGAATCCTTGCTGTTGTATTAAGTTAGCCTAATCCGAAAAATACATTGACAGAATGAGAAAAATACAAGTAGCAGACGTTATTCCTGCTGCGTTTAAGAATAATTATTTCTTTTTCCCACTTATTACAGTATAAAAAAATTATTTCATCGTCAGGCAGATTACGTCAATTATTATATTATAAACGGCTGTTATTTCTGCCGTCTAGATAGATAAAAGCTGCAATATTTTTAATTTATGTCTTCATTTAAGCCTAATGGATTTAATCTAATTATAAAAAGAGTAAAAATATAAAAGGCAGACAATTTTAATGGCGATTTTTGGAAGGCAGACTGCTTGTAACTCATTAGCAAAAAACTTCCTGATGTAGAATATGCAAGGATTGAAAGGTGTTATCTTCATCAAAGTTTTACATATACCAAATATTCAGCTACTTTTTGATAAGTAACCTTTTCGTTACAATTTTTGTAAAGAACGCTTAAAAATCATACGCAACACTATTTACACGAAATCTAGTAACCAAAATCCTCTGTTTCATCTGTAACATCAAATATAATCATCGATAGTCCAACCATAGTCGTTGCAAGTAAATAGAAGAACAAATTAAAATTCGGTGACTCAGAGGTTTTGAATGAAATCACGTTGAAATTAAGTTTAAAATAAATATTTAAAGTATTTTTGGTCATCAAACATATTTAAAACTATTTTGAGGCAAAGAAAAACTCAAAAAAAAAAGTTGAACCCAAAGAGACAGAACAGGAGATAAAGGACATCAATGGAGAAGAACCTACAATATAGAGAAGAAGAGAATCTTACCAGAGAACCTTAAAAAAACACTTTTTTTTTCAATTTTTTAATCAAACTGCAGTTGGGTCCATGAAACACATCCGAAGCATATTGTTCTCATTTGTTTGAGATAAAAAACTAACAATAAGTAGAATACATTTGATAATTCACTTAGATAAACTCACTTTTTCCTTTTTTGTAGACATAATACAGAAACAAGGCAATATTTCTTTTGGTCGAGCTTTACTTTTTCACAGTTACAAACAGAATTAATAAATGACGACATAACATTGAAAAGAAAAAAAATAAATTGTTTCCATGGTCCTCACATAAAAGCTCTCGCTAACTCCGGCGGCGCCAAATTTCCTCATTTTCGTTAACCTGGCGCAAAATATCCTTTACACAACGAGAATTCCCGACACGGAGTTTGTTTGCGTTACGTCGTTGTTTTTTCCCGGTTTGTTTCTTGTTAAAATAAAAGTGAGAAACGGCACGATATGGACTAATGCGCTCCGCTGTGGGTTCCGGGTTCGCTGTGCGCTAAAAACTCGATTCTTCGTCGCTCGTAAAATTGGCCGTTTTGCGTCCAGACACTACCGACACCAATGCTGATGCCAAGCCAACGCGCACCGCTCTCGAGCCCTCCTGCGCGAGACGAGGTTAAGTTAAAAGGATGATTAATGCCGCCGCTCACAAGGGCAAAAAATACACACCCAGGGAGATACGCACCATTGTCTCCGCCCGGATGTAGATTTAGTAGTGTTCATGACGGCGCGCCGACGATGAAGAAACTATTGTTTTAATTGTTTAAGTGTTTAGCGTGATTTATTATTCATTATTTTGGTCCGGGCTCATACAATGGTGAAGAATTTATGAGAACGAGAAAGAAAAATGGGGGATTTTGGACAAAGGTCGGAAGAAATGTACAGAAGCAGAAAAGAGTGACTTTTTTCGTTCTTGTCAGCAGCAAAATTTGTAACTTAGAGATAGGTTTTTACTTCCTTTCACAGGAAATTTAAACATTTTCATTTTTAACAACGTATTTACTTCAGAAGTACATTTAGTGGAGACAAAAAACTGAAGATGTAATCCACAAAATGGAATTTATCTTTAATAACATCGTTTTCAAAACTAATTGGGTAAAACAGACTTATTGCAGCTTTTCGCATATGGCCGGATTCAAATAATCTAGCCGTTTACTTCTCAATCGGCTTGCAGTGCGACCTGTATACACTACCATATGCAACGGTTCGCAAGCGTTGGAGCTGAAATTTGCACCAGGCTTGATTGCAAATGTAATAAAATGACTACTTACCTTGAAACTGCCTATTTTTTAATACTTCATTGAGACCCTTTAATGATTTCGTAGCTCGTAGCTTTCCCAGGTCGTGTGATTCACCAATAAATAGAAAAATTGCTTAAACAAAATAACAATGATTTATTTAAAAAATTAGTGAGAATGAAAAAAGTTACAGTTAACAACAGCAAATTAAAAAATAGACAAAAATAAGAATTATTTGGAAAAATGCGGTCTACGACAATAGAAGAAGAATGAATATTAATTGGATTAAATAACTAAAGTTTATAGCAACAAAAATATATCATTTAATTGATTCAGAGCAACAGGTTGACAACACATAAATATGAATATGTAAAGGAAAAGAACAAACAAGGAAAAATGTGCGGTTTTTTGACGGGAACTGTACGCTGCTCTTGGTGGTAACGATGGCCCTGGATTGCAGCTTCCCGGCTATGCTGATCAGCTTTACATTGAACACTAACGGCACTCTATTGTGGGGCCTCTAGCATGCTTATATACGTTAAGCATTGCGGTGCAATATCACGAAATATCTCTTGCATATTTCTTTCGTGGCTCCCCTAACTACAAAGAACACCAACACATATTTTCATAAAAAGTAAAAGGGATTAACTACCCTTTGGTTGTCTCTCTGAGCGGTTGTGGCTACAGATACCCCCGATGTTTGGATGCTGATCACATGCCCTGCCGCCTTGGTCGCTGCCCAAAGACTTCTTTTTATGGCAACGCTCCGGCTGACATCACCTTCATCTCGTGCCTTTTCTTTAAATAACATACACAGTAAAATTCCGGCAGGATACTTCTTTCTACTCGACGAACCAACAATGTGTTTATAAACCAATGAATAATATGTAACATTGGAAGAATTTGCGAAAACCATGTTGCTTCTCTGTAATGATATTCCTTTTTTCTAAGTGATTTGAAATAGAACAACAATTTGACACCTCGCCACTCGCACCCTTTGTGAACCACCAAAACCTTCAATAAATCAGGTTGTCTTCTTTACACAGCTGACAAATTTGTTTGCGAATTACTATACGCGACAATACATATGGGCACGAGTTGAACAGTTTCTTTTTTCATTTCGTAAAATACGAAATCAAAAGAAGAAGGAAGCGTCTCGCGTAACTTACTAACAAGAAAAAATAACACATAAAACACGAGAAATGAGGTCTGAATAAAATTTAAAATAGGAGCTTTTGTCGGAGGTCGTTCTCGATATGCGTTCCTACCGGCCCGGTTTTATATCGGGGGAAAATATGGGCGTCCTGTCGGTCGGCGGATGATTGAAAAACGCGAAACGTCATTTCATTGTTCGACGTGTCGTATCGTCGAACGCCAGTTTCCCGCAAATAAATTCCCGCTCTGCAAATAAAATTCAATAAGCCAGCCGAATCCATAATCCCACGAGCCCAAGATAAACATTGGGTGCTGATTGAACATATGTACGCCGCTGATCAAATCTTTAAATCCACGAGCGCGAGTGGAACGGACGCTATGGCGTCGGCTGAACGCTCCGTCGAATCACCCGACTCGCGTCGCGCTCTATCTCTCTTTGAGCGTTTTATGCTGGTCTTCTGATGCAAATAATGGAATTGATTGAACGGTAGGCCAATAGGAGACTATAATCGCATCAAAGAAAGAATACTACCGAAACAGCATTATCGAGCACGACTTCATTTCCTAAAACGTTTCGTTTTATCTGCGATCTTTTCCTTGAACGCAAAAAAACCTTCCTTTCTCACAAAGCCTGCTGTAATCATATCAATAGTCACCGATATATTTATCTAAGAATCCTTTTATCAAAGTAAATAAGTTGTATATGTAGTTAGAAGCCTTTATAGAAGATAATAAATCGTTTTTTTTGCAATTATTAACATCATTAAGTGCTGTAGTTCTATTTAGTTCAATTGAATCTGAAGTCTTAGATCTTTTCAGCGTGTAGATAAGCATTCTTGGAAATGATTAGGTTTACACATACATCGAATTATTAATTTTTTTGGTGAATGCATAGTCCATAATAATGCTTAATCTAACTTGGAATAGATTTTTCTTTTTAATTTTCTTAATCTGCAAGGCTTTTAAGTGAATTTAGGTGAAGTTCCTTTAATGCAATGTCGTTAAGGTGTGTACCAACATCGTCCTTGCTACCATAATCTGCATAATTAACAACGAAGTAATCAAAGCATAATGTCGTTGATTGAACAGAATTGGTCCCAGGATGGAGCTTTGGAGCACTCCTAAATTCCCGGTTGGATAGAAAAGTTTGTCGACACGTTAGGATAAACGTTTTTTTTAGGTTGCGCGGCATACACCGTTTGCACTTCTCATTATGCGCAAAATACTGTGACCAGAATGTTGCCGGTCGATAAAGTGGCTTTGGCCTTCTCTGGCACCCGTTGACATGAAAAACCCACTGCTTGTTTGTTGGTCTCTGGTATGCCGTGATGAATCCGTGCTTCATCAACAGATACGAATCGATGCCAAAAATCATTTCAGTGGTGGCATTCATCTTGCAGAAAGCTTCCTTACATTCAAGTGAGTGCTCTCTGACCATTCGTTATCGTACCCGTGAACTGTTTCAACCATTTCTAATATGGCGGATCTTCTTCATCAAAAAAGCTCGTGCAGCTGCATTTAAATTCAGGTTACTAATATTTTATGATCCATAACGAAGATGCGGTTCCCCCATAAGCTTTACTGAGTTCCATTTTTATCTCATCATTCGTTTTCTTTGTTAAAAGCAAGTAATTAAGCACTGCTCTTGATTTTTGCTGTTGTTGTTAAATCGCAAAAGCTCTTCACTTGAAATGGCTGTTATTCACAAACTAATTGACGCATTTTTTGAAAATGAATAGAAAATTCTTAAGTTAAATCAATATCCTACTTGAAGGAACAAAGTATTCTATATTGGTTTCTCATTCCACCAAAATGCTACGGATTTATACAACTGTTTTATCCAGCGTGTTAAACAGATATACCTAAATAGGCAATTATTTACAAAATGACAACTATATTGCGGAGGAATCGTCAACATTTAGGGAAATATCAGAGATTCATTATATCACAGATGTTTATGTGCAATGTTGCCGTTCTACTACAACAATAGTAATGGAAGATATTCTAACAATGAAGCAAAATTAAGTCAAATGGTTCACATAGGTCAGTTAAACAGAGACCTCTTGCGTTGTTGTGCACAAACAACGCTAATCACTGGCACTAACTCCGGTACACATGCAATTTAACGGATAAGGAATTATAATAAGGTTTCCTGTGTAGCATTCCATTAAAGGGCCTACCACATGAGTTGTTTATGTGGCAAAGCGCTGCAGGAATGCTAAAAGGATAATTAAACTGAAGGTCGAAGCTCTAGTTCAGAACAAAACATTAATGCGTATGGTATAGGGAATATTTTTACCAACAAACTTTCATTTTAAATTAACCATTTCTACGCATCGAACTTATCTATTAGGCAGGAAGTACAAAGAGGGAAAAACAGCATGAAGCAGCAGTAGCGGGAAAGTTTTCACCGTCTGTAAACTTCTCCGGCTATCGATGTTTAAATAAATCAGTGTCGCAGATACCTTTTCTCGGCCATTATTACTTCTCCGTCTTTTTAAACGAGGAGACGAGGAATGGGTCCCTCGTTTAACCGACGTAAATCGAATATTCCTTTCAGTTAAGATCCGTACGCTATACTTCCGTAAACGGACTAAAACCGCCGCCGTAAATAACGCATCTAGAAGAAAAAATGAGGATATTCCATCAGCTTAAATCATAATCTGCTCCATTATTGGTTTTCACAATTTTTGCATTGCGAGATTTGGAATTAAATTACGTTAGATTAGATGCATAATACCAAGAAGGCAACGGCATCAAGCAAATGAGAAAACTTATATATTTTAACACAATAATTAAACCAAGAGCCAGACAATAGTAGTATGACAATTCATTCGAAACAACTGTCCTGGATTAATCAAATAAAAACTTGTGTTCGAAACGCACGAATTTTTTAACGAACAATCAGTACGTACAGCTTCAAACACTTATCAACCCTGTTGATAATCTACATTGGTTCAAAATGCCGATACCGTAGCATGCAGGTAAGCACAAAATAGCGTCTACGGCAAAATTTGGCAGCCGGCAGAAGCGAGAGTAGTCCAGTGTACACATACATGACATATTTCAGGAAACAAAAAGTTTCTCATCCTACTGTCGCGCCAGTTCCCAAACTTTTTTAGTCGTGAGTTTGTTAAGCAGCATTTAGTACTGCCATATTCGACATAAACAGTTCTCAAAAAGTTTAGACCATTAAAAGTTCCTTCTTCATTGAACGTGTTCGTTCACGACGAGCAACAGCTATAATTCGTAAAAAGTTTTATGCTTTTCTCCCGTGGGTGTGAATACTGTTCCGCGATGCACAAAGTTGACTACAAAGCAAAATCTATAAAATATTTTTATTTTTTTTTACAATCACACAATAATGATAACTTAATCTATTGCCTTCAGAGTACAATTAGCATAAATGCTTTTAGATTCATCAAGCGGTTTAATATATTTTTCTTTATATTGAAGCGTTATTATTCCCACAATAAAACTTCAGAGAATTCTCAATTACTTTAGTAACATCAGAAGAATTAACGAGAACGTAAACAGATCTGTCAATGTTTGTGCAAGTTGTTTAGAAGATGTATTACAAATATGGCCGTGCTGGAAGTGATTGAGTTGAAATTGTGTGCTAAAATAACGTCAGTCCTGGGAAGATTGATGAGAATATTGAGACGGTGAAATATCGCTTTGGTTTTATATGATTTCTTCATTACAGGAATATTGTTTGATCTGACTGAAAATACCACACAGAATCAATATTTAACTCAACCCTAAGTATAATAATAATAATATACGGGGTGTTAATAAATATACTTTATACGCTTTAGTAAGTGTTAGTACTCAATGGTTTTGGAGATACGAATTTTTTAGATCTTCGAATTTAAATCGGTCGGGGAAGACCTGTAGCACTTTTGTTTGAGGATATGTAAAAGATATTGCCGACACCATGGAAGTTAATACAGAGAATAAGCCTTGGCCGAGAGGAGTAGCCGGTTGCCAACAATTAAGAAATCAAGATGCTTTCACTCGAGTGCGTGAATCTCTTCGGCGACGACTTCAACTTTGTTTACGAGAGCAAGGAGGACAGTTTGAAAATCTGCAGTGGTAACTTTAAAATTAGAGTGCGCTAAATGCGTAGTTTGTTAATAAGTTTTTTTTTTTCTGTAAAAGCCGTATCTCGAAAACCAGCGAATGTTAGACCTTAGGTATTAGATTATTTTTCTTGTTATCATCTCGACGAACACCTAGCAAAGTGGGTAAAGTTTATTTATTAACACCTTGTATAATATTATAAAATACAATAGACTCTGTACAACATAAATAAAATAGTCTTAAATTTTATCTTTGAAAAAATTCGTGATAATAGGAAGATATCCATTAGAGTAATTTGAAGTAACACGGTGGTTTTACATCGTCTAGTTTTTAAGATTATTTTTTATACCAAAATTTTTAGAATAGATTTTTAAGAAAGGCAACGTTATTTTACCGAAACGTCCAAAGAAAAAGGTTATAAAATTTGTGGTCACAATCCTCAAGACATTGCATCATTTAGACAAGAAGATGTCATCTAATCGGTACTGTTTATTCTTTGTTGTTGCGCCTCTTACTACTAGTTGATGCCAGTACATAATATGATCACAGGCAAGGACTATCACGTGTTGTTTAGGGTGATTGATACGCGATGAAGTTTTAAATTAATTTTGCTAATTATGGAATTAGTGTAAATGGCTTATTGCGGTATTTGTGTGGCATTAGCGTTCATCACTACATATACTATTTGGGTGGCAACTATGTCCAAAATTGATCAGAAATAGAAGAGGAACGTACGCTTAAAAAATTTAATTACGAAAGAAAAGAAGACAAATAAAGATCTTCGGAAAATAAAATTTTACAGAATTCACAAATCAATCAGGAAGATAGTTTTATGTACAAAAGACATGAGTTTCGCGTTTGACAGTGAACAGTACTAAAAGGTGTCTGTGACCTTGGCGTGGCTAAGGCATCATCAGGGTTACATGCAGGAAGTGAGATTTTAAACGGTTTATATACCCTTGTGGATCTTCTTCTGAATGGCGAACGGTACGAACAAAAACAAATCGAGAATGTGGATCCATAAATTGTGCAAATATGTGCTGTCACCCAGAAGAAGTTTTTGTCTTAATAACAAATTGTCTTTTTCTTTTAGTAATTGTTGTTTGAATCTATGATGATCAGCGGTTCGTCACAATATTACTCCCTCACCCTATTTTGTCAATCAGATAATAGAAAAGAAAATCAAAAATTTGTCAAACGGGTTTAAGAATAAAATTTTAAAGCAGTAAAATCTTTAATTATCCACTATTTTATTTTAAATATACTATTTATTTGCTTAAAAGTCAGATTTAAATTAGAAGAATCGAATTTTCCTATTTAATAATAAGAGTAAATTCAATAGAATTACAAAGTTCTAATTCATATATTCTATAGATTGTACGAATAAATACTTGGGAAATATTATCGTCCATAGAAATAGTTTCGCCATCTAGCGTAAATTGGTAACAATACCAATGTATGTTCGCCGAACGGAGAGAATTATCCTTAATTCTGTAATCCAACAATAGCGATCTCGCGAATTGTTGGATCGTTATATTTATTTACGACAATCGAAATTTAAGCAGACTCCATTTCCGTCCGTTTCAGAAAATTTTTGCAATTAACACGTATCCTCCGCTCCAATTTCTATCTCCTGTAGTGTCCCTTGAATACCACACAAAGCAGCTATCATCGATACTTATACCAATCGATATGGCGCTCGCTACTCTTCAAGAGAACTATCGATGTTTAATTACGACGTCGGTAGCTTCGCGCCGCCTAGGAGACCAGAATAGGAGAGGCCACCGTCGTCGAAACATGCAGATAGGGAATATTGTATTTGCCGGAAATTGGCTCGACTGGATTCAGACTTCTTTCTTTCCTTTCGGTCTGAAGAGCGAAAGGAGGTGGCGGCGATGGTAGTGTCTGGGTGTGTTTTGCTACCCTGCGGGGATACTAAACTGCAAAAGACGGTCGAGAGATATCGTGATCGGAGGACAAAAGGACTTTTGCCGACCATTCTCCCGCCCGTTTCCTCCTCAGCAGCGTTAAATGAGTGAAATACGTACATATAAGAACGATTCTCGCCTCTCTCTCCCGACGACTTTCGTGTTTTTTTTATATCGTCGCTTTTTGGAAGGGACACGCTCTTGGATGCAATCGTAAAGTCTCGCACTATTTACCAACTAGACGTCCGTTATAGATAATAAGAATTGCTTCGTTACGATATCTGCACGAGCGTAAATAAGATGGAATTGGTTTATTGGTTTTTCCTAAAGTGAAGTTAATGCAGTAAGTGATATATTGACAAACCCCTAAAAGCTAAAGAGAGAGAGAGAGTTGAGAAAAAAATATAATCAAAGACACTTAGTGATACAATATGTGAAAATAATAAAGAAGAATTAACACAAGGACAAAAGGAAAGCCAGCGAGAAAAGTAAATTGTATAGTTTACTCTTAAAAACATGAATACTTGTATCCTTTTTAAGGTTTTTAAGGTACTGAATTATATACGTGGGCAACTTGATATGTAAAACTTTTCTTAACTTATAATTGGAGAAAGAAAAGGGGGCCAAATCTCACAAATATCTTTATTAAAACCTGACCAATGGTTTCGTGTAACTATGCACACATCATCAGGCCGAAGACTAAAAGGAAACTTGTTTTTAACAATAAGAATTATTATAAAAAGACAAACAATCTTCCAGATCTAAAATGTACGAAAATGATTTAAATTTAAACAAAATTGTACTCAGAGACATCTACAGCATAGGAAGCTGTAACGATTCCGTATAGACGTTGGTTAGAAAGTCCTGCGACATGATTGAAAGGAAACCTGTGAATTTAAAGATTGTTGTCTACTGAAAAATGGCATTCTTATAATTGTTCCTCGTTTGTGTTAGTCCATGTTAAAATGGAAAACATCGAATATTGAACCACCATTAATTTCTTGCATTTGAAAAACAATACGCCTTCGCGAATTAAACCCTAGATGGAAATTATTTACGGGAGCTTTTTATGTGTTTTGCACAAGTTACGTGTATCCCTTATTTTGCAGTAATTTTACCCTAAGAAAAAATTTAAATTTCATCCTGGAGAAGAACATAATACATACTAGCGCACCGCCCGAATATTTCAACCCTACTAATTCGTAACTAGTAGTAGTAGCGCCATTAACTGCTAACAAATTACATTATGTTAAGACGTATTGAAGAACAGATTTATTATTTCGCACTCCAATTACTGGAAGTCGTAAATTAATTATAGTTATGCCCACCATCTTCCTACGATTACGTCAGTTGCTCCTCTTCAATTCAACCTACATACATACGCCAGCCTTACGATTCAATAAACTAAGTACAGACACTCTATCAAGTTTATATTTTAAACTAATGAGTTTTGGGGCCTTTTAACCCATTGTAGACGCCATAAAAGCCTTACATAATCGCATATTATACAGGCTTTTGCTTATTTCTCTAATGGAAAGACATAAATCTAAGGGCTTTACATTGAAAATAATTAACGTTCCTCCTAGAGCTTTTGAATGTCTCAAACGCGGGTGCTTAATTCTCACGCATTTTATTGAATAGACTCAAATACTGGAATATTATACGTACACAAATGTTAATTCTATAAGCCGGTTTAGCTTGCCTCGATTTTGAAATTATAGTGTAAGTCTAGTTCGATTCGATTTAACCGCATCTGAATCGGACTGAAGCCAACTTTGAAACAAGTTATTTAAATACGTGTTTCCTATAATACAGAATACTTCGTCGACTAGTCATGTTGTTGTGGCTAAACGTTTGTTACCGCAAGCCTAACCGAAATAAATTTTCGTCAGAATGTCGGATCAGTATTGCAAATTTAATTATCCACGACTTGTACACACACGTTCAGTGACCGACGAAATTACGAATGCTTCTGCCATTATTAAAGTTCACTAATTGCAGTATTTAAGCTGGTGTATCGCCGGGTATTGTGACGTTCAACCCTCTCGATCCACCGCCGGCGACGTCCTTGTCGTATTGCAGACGTCGCTTGTTAGAAGAGGAGGAGGAGGTAATATTAATTTGTCTATATGGATGTCGCTGGTAACGTCACTAAATTAATTGGAGAGGATATCATGGGAAATACATGGGCATGTGTATGTTATAGAAATTGGAACTGATCGATATGTAACTTTTTCCGTAAATAAACACAACATGTATACTGCACATGTAAATTGGTTGCAAAATTCAAGGCCTCTAAAATTGTTCCTACTTCGGTGGTAAAAGCCGAGTCCAACTCAAATTTTTAAATTTATAGTGCGTCACGTAATAAAACGCCGCATTCTTTCAAACGATAAAAGTTGAATTAACAATAACATTTTAACATTTCAACGTTTGAAATTACTTTCAAAATTAACTACTTAGCCCCTTTTGTCAAAAGCGACTCGAGCTAAAAAGGACCTCCTAAAAGGGGCTTTTGGGGGATTATCTTGGCGGTTCCTCATTCCCTCGTTACCGATAGCATCTGTCAAATATAAATCACGGCCAATACGATACACATTTCATATAGACGTTCTTTTATTTTCTTAAAATGTTGAATTTCCATAATAAATTTACAACTCGTAATATGCCATACGAGTCCGCGATCTAACGTCTAACGAATAAAATCTGGACATTTCCTATCAGACTTGACGACTTATTATTAGTTGTAAGTGATTTTAATTTGCGAAATTATAATAAAGGCGAAGTAGACTTTACTCTCTCTTTGTGCTTGTAGGAAGAAACATTAAAAAGGAATACTACTAATATGAAGAATATGGAACAAAAAGAAGTTATTTAGCCATTCCTTCGGAACTATCGTTCGCTGGAGATATACTTTCCCTGTCGATTTTCGGACATAGAGAGAAGGGAGCTCCCCGCCCATAAAAGCCACTGAAGAATTGAGAATGGGTCAGAAAAATTGACCCGATTCCTATTACAAAATTCCCTCTTTTAGCCAAACATATTTGGGGCGTAGAACTAAGGAAATTGTTATTAGTTTTTTTGGACACAAAGGTCTTAAATACTGCTTTCTACCGTACCTCCAAGTTCTCACATTCGTATTGCAACCACTTTTTTACCAAAATAAATTTGTTGACAGTCAAACTCGAATTTCTCAAAAACCATTGCAGATACCGCAAAATGGTCGTAATTGCGTAATCAGCAGTAATGGATCGTAATCAGCAGTTCAAACTGCACAAGGGACCATCATCAAAATAAATATTTTAAGACATTTTTAAAATCGTTCGAATTTTCAAATTTTCATCATTTTCATAATTTTCCTATATCTCTCCAACTAACAGCTTTATTTATATATTTCGATGCTCCAATTATAGGAGAAATAATAAAACATTTAAATACAGACAAAAAATATATGAAAGTAACATATAGATTGAATATATAAAACTAATATGAGAAATTTTGCAACATCCGTAGCCATTTGTGCCATTTGTTACATAGGATTCCACCACTCAAAAATTTACCACTAAAACCTCATCTAATATTCATATTTGTTAAATAACGGTAGCCCATACCAGCGCGGCCACCATTTCCTCCCTACGCCTAAAACCCGGTCTCGCTTCACAATAAAAGTCAAATATGTTTCGCAACAACTCAAATAATGACAAGGGACGACCGTACATCCCGCATAGATTTGTTCAAACACAAACATACAACAAACACACACGCACATATATACAAACACAAACATATAGGCGCACATAGTAACGAACGATAACAACGGGCTAAATTGTAACAACAAGGAGGCGGCGCAGATATTTCCACGTAGTTTACGAGTTCCGCGTAGATATTTTAGTGCGGTTTATGTTTTATAGGTATGCAATCGTACGAGATCCTCCTCTCTCCGAGTTCCACCATTTCCGTGAGCCTGTTCCGCGCGCTGTCCTTTCTTTTCCAACCGTATACGCTGTTCTATACGGAGTTTTCTTTTTTAACCGCAATACGACTACACTCTATTCTTTTGTGAACTTCGATGTGCTATTGAATACTACGTGAGACACATAGAACAGATGGCTAATGTTATCTATTGCACTAGATATAGAAAATAGAACATTACGTTGCAGTGTTGAGTGTGAGCGTTATGGTTTGCTTCAAATACATCGTTTGAAACACAAAATAAATAAAACAAAGTAATAGCCTCATGAAATTAGTAATACTGGTCTTCTCTTTCCAACTTTCGGTATAAAGGTATTTGTCGTCATCAACGGCTAGTTAAGAGTAAAGTACATATATGGTAAATGCCAAATTCGAACAAAATATCTGAAGAGTGAACAGTAAATGGAATTTAAAAAACTGTGGTCAAAAACACGATGCAAAACAGACCCTATATATTGTCAAGCATTGTTTCGTCAGTGTCATCCAGTAAAAAGCCAATAGATTGTAGGCGATTATGTAAAAATTCGTCGAATTAAAGGGCTAATATAGCGCCTGCATTAATGTATATTGTAATGAGACCTGGGTCCGAGTGATTCCAAACCCGTAAGTGGTGACATTTATTTAAAAAACTGTCCAAATGATTTTACTGTATGATAAGATGCCGTTCAGAGAAGTTCGGTCGGTTGGTAAAAAACATGACAAGGTTACAGAAACAAACGAAACTAAAAATAAAATGCAATTTTATTGTATGTACAGGTAAAAAAGACAAAAATAAATAAATAAAAAGTTATTCTGGCCTAATATAACATACTGAACATTATATTTTTTTTTCATCGAAAAAACCTCCTTTGCTGTTAATCACCGCTCGAACTATTCTAGGCATTCTTTCGATAACTTTTGTTAAAACGGATTGTGGAATATTAATTCATTCATGTTGCAAAATATTCCATAAATGTTCTTGTGAAGTTGGGCATATTTTTCGGATCCTCCTGTCCAGTTCATCCCACAACAACTCTGTAGGGTTCAAATCTGGGCTTTGTGGGGGCCATGTCATTACCTTCAGGGTGTGCTGTTCTTCTTGCTTTTTTAGATAGTTCTTACACACTAACGCAGTGTGTTTTGGGTCGGTGTCATGCATGAATGTAAAGTTACGGCCTATTATACGCAAGCCTGATGGCACTGCATGATTCTGGAGTATTGCAAAATAATTTTCCTTCCTCATTACACCCTGCACTCTGCATAAATCTCCCGTCCCAGCAAAGGAGAAACATCCCTACACTAACACAGAACTACGCCCTTGCTTCACTGTTGGCACAATGCAGTCCGGGATCACTTTTCGGTTTTAGATCTTCGGACATAAACTGGTCGATTTTGCCCAAAAAGCTCAAACTTTGACTCGTCACTCCAAAGCACGTGTTTCCAGTCATCTAACAACCAATCTAGATAAGAACGGGCCTACTGTAGCCGTTTTGTTCTGTTGCCCCGACGTAATAAGGGTTTTCGAATGGCAATGCGTCCATGAAGGTCCGCTTGTTGAAGTGGACGTTTTACCCTACTCGCCGAAACTTTTTCTTCACGGCCGCGATTAACTTCGGTTGCAATTTGTGGCGCTGTTAATTTTCTATTGCGTTTGCTTAATAATACAATTCTTAAATCTTCAGCTTTTGTTGTTTTCCTAGATGCTCCAGGGCGAACACGATTTTCTATAGTTGCAGTTGTCCGATATCGCTTTATGATGTCTTTTACTGTTGAACTTCTCATATTTATTTTTTCAGCAATTTGCCGCCCCGAATATCCTTCTTCAAACAGCGTAATAATGCGTGAACGTTTTTCTACACTGGTAGGCTTGCCACGTGCCATTTTGAAGTAAATTTTCTTAAAACTTTCACGCAAAAACGACAGATGCACACCAACACACGTTCAACAGTAAAACGAAGCAAATTTATATCTTTACGCCCGTGATAAATAAACAAGAGTGATACTGCGGTATATTTCCTAAATGTATTGTTCGTTAATAATCCGAAAACGACCCGTTTCAAAAGATCGGTACTTCCGAGAAATTCTTGGAATGATAATAAAGGGGACTTTATTGTGGTTGTCGTAATATTTCTACTTTACATAATAATTTATGGCTTGAATCCCTTAGAAAAGAGTGTATGCTTAATATTTTTCTAATTTTATGTATTAATAATTGTATACAGTGTGATATAATAGATTTTTATTGTATGACCGAACTTCACTGAACGGCAGTGTACTGTTTATGCAAAAGATCCCACGAAAGTATTTTAATTTGAACTTTCTGCAGGAAATTTTGTAAAGACGTCGATGTCGGAAGAAAGTTACTTTTTTAAACAAATCTTACCTATCTTACTCAATGTGTAAGACGAGGATGAAAAACCCAATACCTAGATAAAATATTGACACTACAATGTGTATAATTTGATATATTCTAATGGATGAACAATCGAATTAAATGATAATCAAAAGTCCAATGATTTTTACAGAAATTGTTCTAATTTATTTACAGCACGTGACTTATGTTTATGCTTTTTGAAGTACTTCTTAAAATCCTGCTTTCCTCCTCTTTTTGCTTCTTGAGCTAGTGTTCTTCTTTGTTTTGTTCAGAAGAATCATTGGGGTGAAGTAAGTGCAGCAAGATTAATTAACGGATTAATTGATCTATATCCAAAGTAAATATCATCTAATAATTATAACTAAAGCTTCAATTCTAACAATTTTGAAAATTGAATGTTAAAGACACGGATTCTTAATTTAATTTTACAAATAATTGCTCGTCACAATGATGGTTTGTTTGTCTTTTAGCTTTTCTGTTTGGAGATGTGTCTTGTATGATACGAAACCGGTAGCAAACTTTTTGAATTAATAAAGAATTGTGAGATTTTGACCAATTTTTCGTCCAACCCTCTTGTATGACCACGGTTCTAGCAGGAGAATTTACCACGACATCAGTGCCAATTCTTGACATAACCTCTTCATAAAATAAGGTTTATGAGGTTTAGCTACAGTGTTTTATCCCCATTATACTTTGTACCAAGACAAATTTGAATGTTCGAGAATAAAGTAGTAAAGAAGGGAGCATAAATTTCACAATCGATTCGAGACGTTATAGTTGTTGGACAAAGAATAACTTGCAGACAAGTAGAGCAATTGACAATACAAGATGAGAATGAACTTCTGCTATTTCGCAAAATGTAAACCTTGGGAACCATCTGTGATGCAAGGATCACGAATTCGAACGAAAAATTTGTCCATCACCAAACTAAATGTATTTGATAATAGCAAAAACAGTTCAGCTTAAATTACATTGTTACTTGCTTACACATCTAGCGAGTTGCGCTTAAAAGTGAAAGCACCTCATGGGATTTGGACGTCGCGTCGCGTCGTAGATCTCGAACGTTTCCATCCGCGCAATAGCCCGTATGCGTGCCGGCGCTATTCTCCGCGACTGACTGCGACTATTCGTACGTGTGTCGATGCTCTCGCTCGCTTCATGCATATAAACGACGATGGCCTCGCCGCTTTCGCATTGCATTAGACGGAGCGCAACCATAGTTCCAGTATGTACATCGACGATGTCGCGACGACATCGATCCTACGGCGCGGGTATATTACCCCATAAACTCGCTGCGAGCCCGCGGAGGGAGCCATCGAGCTCCCCGTTATAAAGGCTTGAGCAGTCGAGAAGAATATGCAGTTGTTGTTATGCTTTAATTTTGGCCATATCCAGGACATTTTACGACTTTCAACCAGCCTCGCATATAGCAACTACATTCTATTGCATTTTTACTGAATTAACTTTCGTAATTGCGAAAACGCTATCGAAAGTTTCGAAGTCGGTGAAATTTGGAAAATTTCAAATTTAACCATTCCATGTCAAATTTCTTATTTAAAATCAGTTTGCTTACCAGATGTTATATTTAAGTCAGTGGGGGTTCGTGACTTTTTGACGTAGGGGACGCTATTGTGAAAAACTGGTACATTTCTAATAGTTGAGTGTAGGCTTTCACGACCGTAATCCATAGTAGAAATGTCTTTTGGGTGATGTCGCGTAATTAACTTAACTTAACTACGCGACATCACCCGAAAGACATTTCTACTATGCTACATTTCTACCTTTGGCTTACAATGATCTTTGACAAAAAGTGAAGGAATTTCTGGTAGATTATTAAAAATACGCGCACTGCATTGACGGATATACCAGTCCCTAGAATGTGCACAAGAATATTTATCTTTAACGTGCATCTGAACGCTCTGTATCCTGAATTCGTTTTAATTTGAGTTAAATTTGATTTAAAAATACTAGCATTATTTAAATGTTCTCGAAGCGTTTGATCCAAATTAGTAGAAAAGGTTTTTCGCTACCATCATGAGCTCTAAGAGCCAGTTCAAGAGCACAACAAAATATTATAAAACATCAAACTTTTTAATACAGCCGGTGATCAGAAACAACCCAAGCGCAGTGGTTCAATTATGCTGCGAGACTGCCACACGCAGCATGTTTTTTATTTCAATGTGAGGGAGTTAGTAAAGAAAGAAATCAAAGGATTATTTAATCTAATGATTAAATGTATTGGAGCTTTTAATGAATTAATTTTTGATTGTAAAGTTAAAGTCTTCGATCAGGAACACTAGCTCCGTCAAACCGTTCAAAATTTTTTTGACAACAAATCAGCCGCTTTTCATTTTTCTTTCGAGAAAACCTTCTTATCTTTCTTAGCATTTATAACATCACTCTCTCTTTTATCGCTTCAAACGAACATAGCTTCATCTGTGAGAAATCTCGTTACAAATTTGGCGACCTTATCCCAATTTATCAGGGAAGTCTTAGGTAGATGTGATCCATGCAGACTTGTTCTTTCAAGCTTTTGTCATGAGTAATCGTAAAATGTCGTTACTAAAGCTGAGCCCCTTCGATTTTGCTCCATATGCGGCCAGTTTCCTGAAATTCTATCTAAAATCGAGAAAATGTTATATTACTTTCGATGGTTAATACTCTAAAGACTTCTTACCGCTGGCGTCTCCCAGGAATCGAATCTGGGCCCATTACTATTTGTACTTTGCATTAATCATCTAGTTCTGAAAATCGGGCTTCCTTCCTTGGTAACGCAGGTGATATTAAAATCTCTTCTAAAATATCATCAATTGATGACGCACGGAAACTTTAAAGTTTTAACCTCAAATGGTTTCGCGTTCTCACTCACCTTAGAGATTAAATATACCGATTTATCCATAGCTTTGAATTTAAGCCTTTAGGTATACTTTTTGGTACTAGTCTCATTTCAAGAGCATCTGTTTTGAAGCTATAGAATCTTCCAGATCTATTGCGCACGTCTCTAAATACTTCGCCATTGCACTAAGTAACTGCTCTAATTTGGTATCCCTTACATGCATGTGCCCTTCTAAGTCCATCGCAAATTCTTCAAATTCCATTCATATAAGATTGATGGAACCCCGATAAAGGTATTCTACACATTGCCTGCACTATTTACGTGAAATAGTATTCGAACAAATCTAAATTAATTCTAGTGTGTCTAGCGTGTCTTGGGTGAGGAAAAAAGGTGTACGTTGGTACATTGTATAACTCGCATAATTTTATACGACTAAACAAAATTAAAGGGAAACGCAGCACTTATCCTTCGTCTCGTAATTCAGATTGCAATTGCATTCGTCGTACAAGGGCGTTAAGCACTCGAATACGAATGCAGGCCGTACATTGAATAGGTGTATTATACGCGTGCTATACAATGTTTCGCTGATGCTTCTTCTATATACATGGAATATACTAAATCTGCGTACGTAGGTAACGTACCGTTTCGCTAACTTTTCGAAAAGAAGTTATCCAACTGAATTATTCCGCACATGTGCACAAAGAATCAAGCAGTCGACGTATAATAGGGTGGGGTTAGAGTTCCTTGATTTCGTCTAGGGTGCATTTGCAAACTTACTCTTCGTACATACGAACGTACACACAGTGCAGAATATGTACCAAGTATTTATGTACTTTGATTGTTATCGTATTGCAGATGTCAGATTTTCCGCATTGCCAAAGTCGCGCGTCTTTCTTTTGTTTTAAGCTCGAAAGAAAGCTGTATTCGGATATAAGTTTCATACGTTTGTTGTTAGTGGACTTTGCCAAATGTGTAATTATAAAGATAAAATCAATATAAAGTTTAAAAAAACATTCACGCCATATATCTTTTAGTTACGATTAAAAAATTAATTCATGATTTGTGATGGCAACTTTTTTAGAACTTGTGACCCCCAGTAGTTGATAATAGTCTGATTATGTTCCATTTCACCTACTCTTTGGCTGCTCTTCAGTTCTAGAACATACTTCACTGTTCAAGAACAGCTATTTTTAGTGCCATGTGGAGTGTCGTTCAGTCAATATTCGCTGACTCAATTCCTTGTAGAGTAAAGCCGTTCTGCCCTTTTTCTTGGATTCAACGGCTTTTGTATCCTTGGGTTCTGCTCTTCCTGTCCCTGGCATCCACTCGGCGATAATCTCAGGGGAACGGTAATATCACTCGTCTTTGCTCCATTGCCTTCATCTCGCAAATGCTTGTTTTTAAGGTAATTTCTTACAAACAGATACTGAATGAATCCTATTTTGTATTCACAATAATTTCACCAAATAAATCACTCGGTAAGAAGTCGTCTAGTCTGGTAGTAAGTCCATATTCAACGGTCATAAGGTCAATCTTTAAATTGCGTACACGCATGACATATTACGTAGTCCAAAGGTTGTTTTTACAATCTGTAATATCGTATTTTCTTAAGAAAAGAAATTTTGTTTCATTGAAATTGAATTGAAAGAACATGAAACATGTATGTTCGAATTCTACATCGTAATTGGCGAAGGAGCGAAGGAACACGATGACAACCTGCCTCTTTTAGTTCGAGTTGCCTTTGAGAGAAGACGTACTTGGGTAAGCGATTAAGTTGTAAACAAGTTCAAGTGTTAAAGTGATCGAATTTTACTTCAAGTACAAGCTTAATTCAAACTTGATTATTCGAAGGTCCACGGGGTTTATCTTACGTAACGCGTAAGGGAGAGCAAACGGTTAGCGTCAAAGTTTGAGGTTAGCACTTGTTAAAATAAGGATGGATTAATTCTTGAAACTTATCGTACAACCGTCCTTTTGTCGTCCGTCCAAGAAGTGCAGGAAGTGCATTCTTTTGAAATAGCGTGTTTTCAGTTCCATAATTTTTACCATATCTTAAGTAAATCCCGCGAGTGTTGATAATTTTGGAATGAAGAATGAACAAGCATTTACAAGTACATAAGTATAAAGGATATTAACCGAACACGTAGCATTTTAGTTTCATCCTACACATTTTTAATAACAATTTAACCAATACGTGGACGAATTAGTAATTAGCGAGCCTAACAAAAGGGGGCAATACTGCTTTTCAAGGGAGCGATCCTGCGAAATATAACTATAAAAATTTGTGCTTATTCTGATTGTAAACGCCTTTCTTATTTGAACAGAAAGTGAACTGCTTTTAGTCTGTTTTGAAACATGGAAGATGTGGAGTAAATGAAATCAATGCTGAATTGAAGTCTACTTACGAGAACAAATTCCATCGATTGCAATTATAAAACAATGGATACCTGAATTTATACTTCATCGGACTACTTGATGAACAACGCAGTGGACGTCCAAAAGACGCAGGTACTCCAGAAATGATTAGAAATGTTCGTGTTGTAGTGTCGGATGACGCTCTCTACATCTCATATGGACTAGTGGTTTCGATCATGATTTGAGTATGAATGTATTCTGTGTAAGATGGGGCCGCGTTTATTAAAGGTTGTCCACAAACCCGAACAAGAACGCATTTCAGCCCTCAATTTAGCGAAGATAAGATATGATCCAGTTTCGGCGCTGAATAATAACGGTCGATGAAACCTAGATGCACCTGTATACACCCGAAATAAAACAACAATCGAAACAATAGACTGACGCTGGTGCAAGTGCTGCGAAGAAGGCCTTCTAGGCCTAGGAGAAGGATTTTTATGACAAAAACTTCTATTTAGGGCACCATTTGGTTCGTAATTCAAGGTACCGGAAATGGGGGACTTTTTACCTGTTTTTAGGGTTCGCTCTTAAACTGACGTGCTCATAGCGCTGCGACACGTAACATGTTCACTGAATATATTTCAGAAGCTAATCATCCTCATCTGTAATGATCAATTACCCGAACAAGAACGCATTTCAGCCCTCAATTTAGCGAAGATAAGATATGATCCAGTTTTGGCGCTGAATAATAACGGTCGATGAAATCTAGATGCACCTGTATACACCCGAAATAAAACAACAATCGAAACAATAGACTGACGCTGGTGCAAATGCTGCAAAGAAGGCGAAGACCGTTTACTTGCCCGGAGAGATTATCTTCAAGAACACGAAAGGCTCCACTTAAAGAAGAAACGAGTACTTCTTAAGCATGATAATGCACGTGTTCACATTTTGGCTGTTTCAATGGCAAAAATACATGAACTACAAAGCAAACTGATTCCGCACTAGACACGCCAGGTTTAGCCCCCTCCGATTTTTCTTTTTTCTTAATCTGAAAACTTCATTTAGTGGAAAAAGGTTTAATAATTTTAGATTGCATTGTGGTTTGATAGTTTTTATAAGCAATACGCAATAGAGCGCAATCTGTTGTATTCATTACGGTCAAATGAGGACCTACTTCTTTTCCATTTTCTGAGGTAATAATATTTCAGGTGTAGCAGTTTTTTTATATCCACTGTACACCAAGGCGAGAACATACGTTTAGGAGATTTGACCTTTCTGACAGAGCGATCAATAACTGAGTACAGTTTATTATAGAAATGAGATACAGCCACTTCAGCATGTGTGATATAATGCAAAAAAGACCAATCAATGTCAATCACGTCTCTGCACAACAATACTTAAGCTTTTAATTCTCCGAAATGTACTTTTTATTTGGGTTTCATCGGTGGTTGTGTATTAAACTACATTTTTTTCTGTAATCATTTATCGTTTTTCCTTCTTCGGGCCCTTATTTCTTTTTAACGTGATAATGATAAATGTATCATTATCACCCTATTTTTATGTTAAACGTCAGGCAACATGATACGTTGTGCCTCTGTAAAAATCAAAGTGTTCGAAAGCCTGCTAAAGATTCAATATTTACTTCGAAAAAAGTGACATGTCACGTTTCCCTTCCACCATTTAATAACTCGCCAGAGCTTTTATTCGAATGCGCATTTAAATAGTACACAAACAAAGTTAGGGCTGGTATTTGTCCCGAGTTTTACTTTGATTGACATTCTATAGATATTTGAATTAGCAGATCACTTATGGGTAATTTGACGTTAACAGGGCCTCTGTGACATCCTCGAATACATCTTCAGACTTCAGCCTTTCCCTTTTCCCAATACTCTTTTACCTTCTAGGCCTAGGAGGAGGATTTTTATGGCAAAAACTACTATTTAGGGCGCCATTTGGTTCGTAATTCAAGGTACCGGAAATGGGGGATTTTTTACCTGTTTTTAGGGTTCACTCTTAAACTGACGTGCTCATAGCGCTGCGACACGTAACATGTTCGCTGAATATATTTCAGAAGCTAATCATCCTCATCTGTAATGATCAATTTCGAATTACTAGACTATTCCTTAAACTACTCTAAATTCAAATTAGAGGACGCAATTCTCTGCGGGTAGACTTCATTTATACATGTTAGCTTGTGCATAAGCTACACGCGTTAATTTCGGAATAGGAGTGATTAAAGCAAAGTTGTACACATACGTTCCCGTATGGTGTTTGGCACACTAAATTTAATGAAGAAATTCAACCCGAACTCCTTATACGGAAAGTTGTTTAATCGCTAATAACTAAATTAAATTTGAGGAGAAGGTTTCGGAGGGGAGGCAGGCTACGGATGATTAATCTGAAATTGAGTCGGATATTTAAAGCAAAAGATGTTCCAAACGCCGCAAATATTTATCGAAATTTAATATACCACCGTTGCCAGAATCAATCACTTCGTTCCCCCCCTCTCTTATCCGAGAGTATGACGTTGATATATCGCGGAATATAATTATACGACCTGTCAAAAATTTCACTCGTTACAATCTGCTACCTTTTACATCGTACCCCATAAACAACAAACAACCGAATCGAAAACAAGCTTTCCCCGGGAGCTAAGTCTTAATCATTCCGAGAGGAATGGGAAAGTTGCCTGTTCTCGAGAACTTTCCATTCGATGAAATATCGAAGGCGATTATTAATTCCCTCTTTCGATTCATAGAAAATTTACAAAACGAACGAAAAGCGCACGAAAGATGATTAATGTTTCATTTAAAGGTAAATGGAACACACCGTTTTCAATATAAAATATTTATCGACGATCTGTTAGGTAAGTATTCCGACGCTCGGACTCTTCACTTCTTGTATATAAATGGACGGTTGCAGGAGCATTTAGGAGAAATTGATTTCGTTTATCAAAAATCTCTCAATCGCTTGTAACGTTTCAATTTTACCAATTTATCGGGAAATACATTATGCGTGGCGGTAATACATTTATTTCGAGAAAGGGGATTCAGGATAATATTTTATTGTATTTATTACGAGGGAAGTTCGATAATTACCTGGTATCTGCAAGAGATGGCGTTACTAGATTTGAAATAACCCTTTTTTTATTTAAAAGTAACCTTTAAACACACCAATTAGATTGTGAATGACAGACAATCAAAGGGAATTTTTAGGGCCGGCTCATAAGTGCTGACTAAACACAGTTTTATCACAGCGCATCAGTGACCAAAGAACAGTTCAAACAGTAGCCAATCAGCATCAAAGAAGCCCAAAGTTACTTTATCGGTCAACAAGATCAGGGCCAACCGGCGCCAAAGCTACTTTATCGGCCAACGCAGTGTACACGACAAAATCCACGTTGACTACCTTCAAAAACGCAAAAAGAGTAATAGTGAATATTGAATGGCTTCATGCTCTGAATGAAGATCGTCCACATTCGACGAAGGAAAGAATTCTGTTTCATAAAGACACACTTATGCCGTCGCCATGGCAAAGTTTCATGAGTTAGGATACCAATTGCCTCCGCGCCCACCATATTTCTGCGATTATTTCCTATATTCGTAATTATGGGGAATTAGTGGAAAAGGATTTGTCGAAAACGATGAAGTAATTGCAGAAATAAACGTCTACTTTGGAAAAATCGTATTTTTTAAATGGAATACAAAAAATAGAGAAACAGTACTAACTCTGATTAATGACATGGAATCGGAGGAAATTTGCACTATAAATAAATGCAAAAGTTAATAAAAATACACCTCAAAAATGTATTACTCTACAAACATTAGCATGGCATTCAATACTTGCCCTTGTAAGTTTATAGATCTTTCCCAACGATGCTCCCATCTCTTTAATCCCCACGAAGAGTAGTTGTCATCTTGTTCTACAAACTAGGCGTTCAGAAATGTGACACTTTCCGCATTTCATGAAAATCTCCATCCTTTGGGCCCAACCCATGAAGTGTAAGACGTTTCGTCAATTTCTACCTTTAGCATATCAAATAACGATGCGAAGTATGTCTCCGCTAATACTGGTGTATTTAAATTTAATCTACTACTAGTTATTAGTCGACACCGAAACTCCGACCTATTTCGCTTAAGTTGCTTCAGCACAGCTTTGAAACGTTCATTTGAATGCGTTTTTGGCCCAGAACGAATAAACACTTCACCCAATGCGCAATTATTCATGCGAAAATCCTCGAGATGCCCGCAGCTTCTACCATTTTTGCTTCAACTTCCATAGTGATTTTCGCCCTTTGAGATGCAAGAATTTAAGGCCGGCAAGAATATAATGACAGCTTAATATACGATTTTTTTCCATTTTTACAGAAACAATAACATCGACGCAAACGACTTTTATACAACTAAATCTCCAATATGAAATTTTCAAAAATATCTTTCAACGCCGACTCTGGTAAACCACATAGCTGACTCTGATAAACCACATTATTCAGGTGCAAAATGGAGGTTATAAAATAAAAAACATTAATTAAGGATCGCTTTTATTTCATTCCCGATCTCTATTGTTATTGCAACATCGAAGACTACTGCGACGATATACGCAACAGAAAATTAAATAGAAACTCTAAAATTTCAACTATTTAATTTTTACGACTTAACAATAGTAATTTTGATTCTATCGACTGCGCCACTTTTATCGTCAATTACGCAACACTATTGGTTATCGAACAAAAGTAACCAAAAGCTTCACCGTTTCGATGGAATTGATAAAAAAAAAAGAACATCATTGTCAGCTTATGTAGAATTTTACGCATTGCAAACCTCTTGACAAATAATTAAAACTGATTTCCATTGCCATTCTTGATTGTTCAAACTGAGACAAATGAATTTCATTACACTAATTTCGCGAATAAACATATTTTTACATAATCCACGCAAACAAATACAATAAAAATTAAAAGCATCGAGAAAATCCTTGTTAAAAGCGTTATGGCAAAAGAGGGATAAATGTTATGTCAACTTCTAGCTCATGTTATTAAAGGAACCTAGATAAATAGTCAAACCGGCTTTTGATTGCGAAAACACGGCATTAAAGAAATGATTCATTGATACGAAATTTGGAAACTGAAACGGCGAAAATATTTCGCTCTTTGACAATTAATTCGTTAAAAGAGAAAAACGCCACCAAAGAAAGGTGCACTACGTTTTTTATCATTCCGCTTACCGAAAATGGAGCCGACACGGAAAAATAAAATCAATTTCGAACGGTTGACTACGCAATTTTCCGCCATTAACCAAAATGTCACGGCATACATTGTTATGTGACAAATTAAAAGTTTTCACTCTCCCGGTCGACCAGCCCGTCGTTTTTTAGGAGTAAAGAAGGTCAACGATCAGTGATTTTAAGTTGGGCGAGGGTGAAAAAATTGCGAAAAACGGCGTTGAAGGCCGCGCGAAAGGGCACCTCCAAGAGTGCAAGGATAGTACCGAGAAGAATGCACGTGACGGACAAACTACCTCTTTTTGAATGCGCATCATTTGTCATTCACAACACGTCTATATCCTTCCTCCCAATCCTCCCTTCTAGCACAGTTGAACCGCTGTAGCCGGGGCAAAGATCACCCGTCGAGTGGCTCGCTGTGTAGATGGGATTATGGCGCCCATGTGGAGAACGGTTTACGCGGGAAGATTTCATAAGAATCAACGACGGCGAGGAAATGGAATGTTCTCGAGAGGGAGGAAAGCCTCAATCGACTGGCGATAACGATAACTCTTTATCACGAGGCTATGTGGGTTTAGTTGCTCGAAGGAATTCGAGGAAGTCGCCTCTTTTGAAAATCAAGACGTTTGGAGGAAGTGAAAGCAAGGGGATTTTAGTATATTTTTGCGTAATAGCACTTTCGCTATCGAAAAGGAAAGGAAATAATAATTTCAAGGCTAACCGGAAACCGAAGAATTGTAACAATGCTTTATGAGTTTGTAGCCTGAGGAGTTATTTTTGTAAACAGCGCTTAGAAAAACTAAGTATTTCTTCTTCTGGAATTAGAACCAAAATATTGGCGTATAAAAAATTTTTAACAAGAAATACCTCTTAGGTGCCTTAGGTACGAGAATCCAAGCTTCTTCCGGCAAATAATCGTATTAATTTTGAGACATTCTTGTGTTTATGCAGATTCTTCCAGATTCTGAACAATTTAAATATTAGAATACAAGAATAACAAATACATAAACATATTTTCCTTAGCTTTTTTATTGTAGCCTTAGATCATTCCACATTATGTATGCCATTCTCCGGTTTTCAGAAAGCAATCTTCATAGACTCATTAATTGAATCTCTTCCTTGTTGTTCCAAAGTCACATGCACAAACCTTGGCAAATTTAAAACTGAAAGCAATATCGAATTCACTACGTCAGTTTTGTCTAGTGTGTCTTTTACCAAATCGCAAACTCCTATCAGTGATAGTCAAAGTTTATAGGACGTGGAAGGATCCTGAGTCTTCTATTACCGCTTGGTAACTAAATATAAAAATACGTAGAACAATAAACTGAAAGGAGTCAGTGAATTGAACCATTGAACCATGCCCGGTATTTATGCGAGTAACATACAGGGTGTCTCACTGGGAACTGATTAACAATTAATTTTATAAGAGCAACTTCAAAAAATTGGATCACAATCAAGTCCTCCACCAATCCGTAACGGTTCGAAAAACAATTACGGATCTTTTTTCCCGAATACATCGATGCTGTTATTCCTCTTTGTTTTTCTTTCTGTTTTTCCTCTTTTTTGCCCGTTCCTGTGACGATTATTCCGATTCAACGGTTGAAATTACGAAACTACACGTCCATGGATGAATGCAATTACCATTCAAGACCCGCACGCGTGCATTTCATGACAACGAAATTAATTGCTGGATACATCACGACGCTCCATGGCTTTCCTTCGACTATTCTCTCCCTCTCTCTGTCCTATGTGAGTTTATAGAGAATTTAGCACTGCTGCAGTACTGCTCTAATATTTGAGCTGGTTAATGAAATTTAGGCCGCCTGATCGGCTGAAACACGCGTTTAACTTATTTACTTATTAAATTATTTTGCGTTCCCGATGTGTATCTAGTGTAAACAAATGGGGTATCGGAAATCGGCGAAGTATATGAACTCCCTCGCCGCTCCTGTTTAATTTCAAATAACTTTACTACCTACTGACGTTGGATATTAATTATTACGACGAAATTAAATGATGTAGCGTTAAGATATGTTTAGCTTCAGAAACGAGGAGGTGGGAAATAATTTAATTAGCTGCCACAACCTGACGCTTGTAAGGGAGACATTAACGATTCTACTTTGGAACAAAAGAAAAGCGAGAACAATAAGGGGACAGATTTCTTCGATATCGCTGGCTGTTTTCAACATATTCCATACGGAAGAAGAAATTAACCGCCTTTGTAAGAATACATTATAAGCAATGTGTAATTTGAAAAACTAATAAGAAGATTGGAAGTAACTATCTCGATAAAAAGAAGCTTGATAATTGATGATACCGACAAGTTTAATTTGTTCCTCTGATGCCTCTTTAAATTTTGGAAGAAACTTGAAAATAAACGAATTTGACAAAAATTGCTACCAACAAGCGAATATATTCAATAGTCACGATGTGCTAATACTGGCACCTCCACCAAAAGTACCTTTTTCATTTTTAAACTTTTGAAAAAAGAAGGTGCAACGATTGATATTGCTACTAAGTAGATGTTTTAGATTAACTTTTTTTCTTCTCGCGAAGGTTTGAGTAGAAACCTAAAAAAAGCGTGTGTTTCAAACATTAGCGATTGGGTGTTAAATATTGAAGAATATATTTTAGTTTAATGCAGCGTATTTTATAAAAATTAGTATTCGCTCTTAGCTTGAACACGTCGCAATCATTTGAAATTCTCACTCTGTACGAGCGTTCCCAAAGAAGGTTTATAAAATAACTAAGCTTACTCTCGACACACAATTTTCTGCCTTTCTGCCAACGACCGTGAGCAGTGCAGTGTGCAATATCTTTTTAGATAAATTTATCCCGCGGTTGGCGTTTGGGCTATTGTGCAATAAACAAATATTATTATTATTAGGAAAAAGCAAAGGGGAAGTGCTCGACCGTACTCGTTGAATAGGAACTAGTAGTTGAAAATCCGGGCATGCGGTCTGTTTCTGAATAGTTAAATTAGAAAGCTACGAACAAAAAGTTTTGGATAAAACCGAGTTTCTGATTTAACCATCCAGAAGCAGACCGCGTACTCTATTTTCAATTATTAGTTCCTTATTTGTATTATTGGAAATAATAATGAAGTATTACAACATATAGAAACATACACGAATGAGAACGCTTAATTAACGACATAATTTGCAAATAACCTCTACAATTGCAAACAGGGATTGCTGGCGTCATAATCTGTGAGGACAAAGATAGATAATAGAATAAATAATAGAATTAATATTATTATGGTTAACACTAAAAATTTTAAAGGTGTGAAGACATTTTCAAAAACTCAAAAAGCAAAGTTCTAGACCAACTCAAGACTCTTCCAGTAATCAATACGATATAGCACACATCTGCTAATGTAATTTGGAATGAAATTAAACGATCTTTGAAAAAGGAATACAATGCTTTCTAAAATATGCGAAATTGTGAGTGTGAGTTGGAATGTGAAACTTATTCTATTAATTTGGACTTTCATAGATGTCAATTTAAGAGGCAAAAAATGATATTTTCCAATATCTTTTTTACTTTTCCGATATCTTTTTCGATTCTGCAGCACTTAATAGAGCTGAGACCGCCTTTTCTGGCTGCCCTGTCTGTACCTAGGGTTTTAATAACTGATTAACTTTCCAGCCAACGATAATTCCGGGAAAACGACAATATAACTCGTTTTCCCTGCATATTTGTCTGGTCCATAACTTTGACATTTATTATAACGAAACAAGGTTTATTTGATTTTAAAATTAATTTCTCAAATTAAACCTTACTTTTTAATGAACCATCGAAGTCGCAAACGCGAGCAAACGTTACTCATCGGTACTCACTTTACGCGCAGGATTGCGAACTTCAATCATATATTACCATCAACAATACGAGACTGTTTGAAGAAAAGAAAATGAGTTAAATGTAATTTTATTGCAAGAATATAAATATATTCAGTAAAAAAAAAAGAAATTACGTAAATATGATTTTATTGTAAGAAAATTAAATATTGTAAAAATTAAGAGTGTATATTAGCTAGTCGTATTTGATAATTAACAAATGCAATCGGAAACAGATATCCAAAGAGACACCAAAACAATCGAGGTTCTTTAGATCGACTTCCAATTTGATTCGGTCATTTGAAAGGACCCGAGGTTTCTTGTGTGACGCGTTGACACAGAGAGAGCCCGTAAACGTCGTAGTTCTAAGGGTAGATGCTCTTCTGTCATTACTTCGTCATGGGAATCCTCTACTTTTCAGAATTATTAAAAAAAAATCGAATGTAACACAACATAACTTCAATATTGTTACACTTGCTGCTTTATCGGTTTTTTCAAATTAAAATATTCCTATAATGATAGCAAGGGCACACTTCGTTTAATTAATTAATCCGGAATCGGTCATGGACAATTCTAACCACGGTTTCTTAATTAATAGGTTGGTAAAATTCCTCTTGAGGAGAAGAAGGTAGAATAAAGAATTTGAGTTAATAAAAAGATGTTCAAGATATAGGTGACTGTGAGAAAGCTGATATTGATCAGATTCAGTGAGCATATTAGGTGCTACAGATACGATTGAATAGAATCGTCGAGTGTGTACAACACATAGACGAAACCATGCATAATATTAAATTAAAGAACCTGAGATTAATTAAAAACGAGAATTAGACGCATACGAAACTATCTACATAAAAAGGAACAGAAATTTTTGATTAGAGGAACCGGGCCGCTATCCTAGCCTGATCTTTTTGATTTATTGGTGTAAGGCAGACACATTTTTTACGTTTCTTCTTTCTTCCATATTTCTTAGATGCCCTAGTTTAAGGGTGTATAGTTCGCAAATGTAGATACTGAAATATTTAAAACCAAATATTTTCTTTCAAGAGTATGGATAGAACAGGCATGTTAGAATTAAATTTCTTTTCTTCCCGCATGTGATTGATAATGGAGATCCACGAAACTGGTTTTCGGGACTGATTAATTAAACCTGTGTGACGCGTAGTGTGCCGATAGTGTTGCTTATTAAAATAGTCCTGCTGGAAATCTTTCCTTGTAACTAATTTTGTTAGGGCTTTTTCAGTCAGTAATGTAAAATTCTTCCGTTTTCACTTTAGACACGCTACCGTATGATTCCTTGCGGAACAGATTGTAAATTCTAATTTACCTAACCAACAAACACACGAAGCCTGAAATTATGGAGAAAACCGAGCGATTTTAACCCATTTCAGGGCACGCTAGACGTACGCATAATCGCGAAACGAAAATACGATACGTTTTCACCGTACTTTAAACCGGAACGCTAAAATATTCCCCAATTCGGGTAACCCTAGCGTAATCTTATTCTTGCTCGTATTAAGTATACATGAACAATAAATAATAGGGGAGCCTTCCATAAATATTAATGGATGCGCCGTCTCCTAACGGATAAATATTCATTCGAGAATCGATGTTGTGGAAATCGACGGCGGATAGGGCAATGTTCGAATGCTTGTTAGCCTTATTTTTCCTTCCTTAATTTCGAGAAAGCAAACGAGAAAAATGAGCGAGCAGCGAGAAGGGTATTAGAGAAAGAGAGAAGATGGAGGAAATTTATGTACATAGAAGATAAGCGCTCTCGGCGTAAATTATTTCGTCTGACTTGTGCGAAATCCTGTTAGCGAGAGTTTTCTTCCTACCGGTTCTTACGGCGAACTAAGGAAACGTCGTCGGAACTACCTCCGCCACTACCGCCACCGCAGTCGTATTCATTTTTAGCGGATTCTTAGCCGCCTTCATTTATTAGACGTATTTGATGAGTAGGTAGCTAATCTAAAGAGGGTAAAAAGCAAAGCAGCGCTTTTCTGAAGTCCCTGGTAGTAATTCATAGACACCATTCACAAAAGACGCTGGAATATCTTTCGTTTCTTTGGTACAGTGTAATTTTCTTAAAATTACACAGAGTTATTTTTTATTTACAGACTAGTACTTCCAAATGCAAAATTGTAAGGAATTACTTAATTAAGAAAAATTAGCAAATAACTCCTTCTCGGTGTTGCCAGATATTTCTTTAGCTGACAAAACAATGTTTTAACAACACCATATTTTAAAGATGTTAACATCGTTTGATAGATCTAAAAATTCCGAGTAAAAAATGTCATGTGATATTCTTTTCCTGGAGAAAACCGATTTGGAGCGATTAGTGTCAGTTGTGGGGCCTGCTTGGTCGTCTGAACTATTCTTAATTATTAATTAATTAAGAATAGTTCAGAGTAAATTAAAGAATTAAACTTTTTTTCTGGAAATTTCCAAGAACCAAAAGTTTACGTGACTGCTTCTAAGTCTGTTGATGATTTAAAAGCAATTCATTGCACGAGAAATCAATTACATTATTAGAAAATGTTAGTAATTGTACTGCAAAGGAGCCATCAGTTTGAGCATTTATTGAAAAATATGTAATTTCTACAAAGCTCTATTAGGTTATTACAGTCGTTTATATTTTATATTTTTTTGTGTTTTTAACACAAAAACGTCATCTTTTTTTACCCATTGCGGTGCTCCAATGAAAAAATTCCCATTTTTCATAGAGTATATTCGAAAAATACTACTACAACTAGCTAGTTTCGTAAAATATCAAAGACTAGAGCTTTTTTTATGAATTATTATTGACATAAAACATGAATGCATTTAAACATAGTTGTACAAAAGTTCATGTACCCCGTTGGGCTGTCATTACGCATTAAACGGAACTGACCGTAGAGTAATTAACTTTCTTTCCGTTTTCATGCAGAACCTATAGAAAAACAGAAGGAATTCTGCCATAATTCCTCCTTTAACTTACACGTACTCCTAATACCCATGTTATGACATCAGTTCATTCATTGGATCATATATAACTCTCAACTATGTAATCGCGAGCGGCGTAAACGTCCAAAGGCATCGATACCTTCGCCAATAGCGTGCCCGAAGTGATTTATTGCAATCTAACTCCGTCGTAGAGGCCGGCGTTTTTACACACGCGATCTTCATAATTTTCAGTGTTAAATCTGTAATTTAATAACGGTTAGGTTGTAGGTCAAGTGCATAAGTTGCATATTGCGCCTGAAACGATGTAAAAGATAGGCGGTAATGTTTTATTTAGGCATAACAGCGCATTAGATTAATTAACGCCGATACGGAGGGAAACGCGAACGATGTAAAAAAAATTCCGCACACGTTTGCAATTTTTAACGTGACGAAAACGAAACGTATATAAAGCACGGAAGAAGGACTACTTTAAGCTGTTTTACAAGGTGATACGAGGATAGCATCTTAAGTTCTTACAAGCGACCACTGGGTGGCGCTATTGAAACGCTATTGCTATTTTCGTAAAATTTAACATTTGTCATTATCGAACTACTAACAGAATAGTGTGTCTACAGTGAGCGGTTAAAAACGCAATTTTATGAAGAAATGGAAATTTCGCATGAAGGTTTTCGTTGCATTTTTTTATGATCTAGTAAAGGACTAACACAGCAACAATGCGTCGAATAGCTTTGTTCAACTTTTGGTAATCAAGCACCATCAGAAAGGACGGTTTACAACTAGTTTGCGGAATTTCGTCGTGATCGTGCTTCCGTCAGTGATGAATTTCTACTAAAATCAGTTGTTGTTCCAAAAACCATTGATGTTGTGCACAACCTAACTGAAAAGGCTCGGCATATAGCTTACAGTGAGGTAGAGGTATCCTTAATCATATCGAGGACTGCAGTGTTAGGTATGAAAAAGATCTGTTTTCAATAGATTACGCATAATTTGATCCAAATACAAAAAAGGCCCGCGCCAATTGCTCTAAGGAAATGACCAAAAAATTTGACAAAGTAACTTCAAAATCCGGTACTAAAATCTTGTTAGCTTTGCCAAAAGCGGCAAGTGTTTCCACTGCTGAAGCTATTGCCATAATTACAACCCTGGAAAGAATAGATGGCGAACAGTATGATTGCTTCATAGTCTTCACGGATTCAACGAGTGTTTTAGAAGGCATTAAGAACATTAATTTCAAATCTTCTCCAGTAATTAATCGAATCGATGCCGAGTGTGAAGTTTTGTGTTTGTTTCACCTGGTCCAATGGTTTGTGCCAATGCCAGTTAAAAAAAAAAAGAAAAACTTCAAATTCTATTCAGCACATCGTACCAGGTGGCGAAACTAAACAGCAATAAATTATTTGGGCGTTCCCAAATGAACCCCATCTAACAAAAGTTGTTCATTCACGAAACACTTCCAAGAAAATAACTGCTTGTTTCTTTCGTTGTACTGGACATGTCTTAAGCACTGCTCTGAGCGATCAAAGAACAGTTAATGGCATACAACAAGAAGTTATCGATGAAATTAGGAAAAACAATTGTCAACGTCGCATCATCTCTTAACGTGAAAAATGCATGCATAGCGAGTTTTATCACCTCTAAAATCTGTTAAAGCCTTCAGAAACAATATTCTAGAGATACCACCTCCAGAGTCGAAAAATTATTTCGAGTGCATGCAAAAATGTACAAATATTAATGGGGAATTCTTTGAAAAACCAAATTGTGTTCATTTGGAATAACAAAAAGATCTATGATGCATACGACACGTTCATGCGTTCACGCGTATACGGATGGCCAGGCGAAGTACGATCGCTAGCCGAATTCCGGGCAAAAGTAGCAAACCCGATAGTATTAAATTGAGGCTACGCTTTAAGACTACAGTTTCCTTTATACCTTTATTAGAGTTTTCTTGATTATAGCGTATATATTCGTACTGTGTGCGGTCTATATGCGCGTACAGGCAACGCTAAGTTTGGTATAACTGGTACACTGCCGATAGAACAACTGTGAACGCGGTAGGAAAACCATTCTATTTCTCAAAATGGCTATAGCTACTGCAGTTTCCAAGATGTCTCCGATCCCCACTCTCAGTGTAACAGGCACTGCCATTTTTCTTTTGATTTTCTATTTGTTACAATTAAAAGAACATATTTTATGCAAGCTTGTATTTATAAAACAGTGGTCAGCAGCTGCACAGCACTAACGAACAAAAATTAAAAATACCTTAACGGAATTCCAACAGCAACGAACGTAGAGCATAATTACTGATGTAATTAAGCGTTAATTGAATAAACTAAACGAAATCTAATGCGACAAACAATGAACGTACGGTCACGAAGCGGAATAATCAAGGGCCTTAATTTAAACAATCCAAATTAGGAATTAATTGGGTATTAAATCGTAGTCAAAACCAACAAATTTCGAGTTTGCCTTACGTTAACGAAAATAAAAAGAAAAGAAGATTTTTATGTGTTTTTCGCATTTATTTTATGTGATGTATCTTTTGCTATATATTATTCATTTTATCCAATTTATTCGGTTAAAATGAAATATATTCATTCGTTAGTTTTCATTGCGTTGATATTTATCTGAAATAATATTTCTATATCTAAAATTAACAAATTTTTCGAATTCATTTCCCATAGCCTGTTACCGCAAATATTTTAAATTAAAGCCTAAACAATTTTACTCAAAAATCTGCGGTAGATATGTAGCCAATGTAATGTATATAAAATCACTAGATTCTGTTAATTTAAAGTTTAATTTATTATTCGGGTATGCCGGTTTATTACTATTGTTTTTTTAACAACAATCAATTTACGTTTTGGAAACTTGTTTTATTCGATTTTCCAATATGTCCATCTAAAAAATGGCCATTTGTTTTGTAGATTTGTAATGTTGTACTTAATGTACGCGGACGAATACAACATGAATATTGTGTAAATAAATACAGATCTCAATCGTATTTTCTTGTCCAGCATGAGGTGTATCCGAAAGTTTGAATAGAGTTTACTGGCAGCGGGAGCTGATATCTCGACAGACATAACGTGCCATGATTGTAAACGTCTATATTCATTGCTCCCATTACCTTTGAACCTGAAGGTTCCTTCAGTCCGATGGCCATTACGAAGGATAACTTTTATGTTGTCATAAAAACAATAAAAGAAATTAAATATGTTGGTACAAACTATTAAATATTCGCCATTAACCGCAGTATCGAGGTTTTTTCGAACAACAGTCGATTTTGGTCGATCTTCACGAAATTCATCAGTGCTGGAAGCGTTACCTCGACAAAATCCTACAAATCAGTTGTAAACTCTCTTCGTCTTTTTTCATGCTACTTCATTAGCAAAAATTGAAGGAAACGATTCGAGGCATTGTTGCTATTAGGCCTTAATTAAAATCTAAAAGAATCATGCAAAATTTCAATTACTCATTGCAAACAAACTGTGAAATTGTAGCGGTTTAAAGTAGTTCCGTAACGTGTAACAATGTGCCTACGTAACAACACATGTCCTATTCTCTTGTATCTAATATTATTCTAGCAAACCTGACATTCGCTTATAAATCATCTCCGGGAACTGTAACTAGCCCTCGTATTAGGATAATTCTGCTTTAACGCTGTACATATATTAGAAAGATAGATAGCTCGGGGTATTAGGATTAAACCCGATAGGCAATATATTCGATGTTACGGACTCAACAAAGAAATATACGTGTTAGCGTTTAAATCCGCCCTGTTGATTATGAAATGTGGATCTTGTACGAGACGATTAATCTGCAAGATATTTTCCTGATCAGAAGGATCAGCTTTATGGTTATACATCGATGTATAATGTTTGTGAAATTTATATGTTAATAATAAAGACAGTATCAAGAAATACTAGGTTACTTTGATTATTTTAAGGGTCAATTGAAGTCACAAAAGACACAATGTGTAAATCTAATAACGGTCTTCGTGATTTCAAAAATGTTAATGTAAATGTTTAATATTTTCCATTTATTGTCAACATTAGTCTGCAAGCATGCTCTGATTCGACTTTCAGTGATAACTGCTGCGTCTCCTTGAAATAACTTTGTGTGGTCGTCTCTTATTGTTCCAAGATATGCTGGAAAGAAATGTAGGTAGGAATGCGATCAATTGCTTTCACAAAATTCTTCATAATACGATTGAGTTTAATATGCAGCGCATGTATTACTGAAATGCACTGGCTACAATTAAAAATACCCCAGTCCTAAATTGTTGGAGTATTTCGTAAATGTACTCCTGGAGATCAATTTGTTCATTTATCATTTACAATCATTTACAAGAGCCAAATGTTCCGCGGATGTTACAACAAGAACACCTGTTTACAATCCGATAGTTGCAATCCAGATGCGCAAAAATCATGAGCATGAAGATTGTGTTAGTTTCCGGGAAATTGCTCGCAGACTTAATCGTAATCATCGCGCTGTATTCTGGTTCATATACACTTAGAAGAACTACCCTCCGACAAGATTTCCTTTTGAAGCGCTTGATTGTGCAACACCGGTTTTAGTTGGTAACATTTCTTACTTTTTTTTGTTGAATTGGCTGTCATTTACACTGCTGTTCAGTGAAGTTTGGTCATACAATAAAAATCTATTATATCACACTGTATACAATTATTAATACATAAAATTAGAAAAATATTAAGCGTACACTCTTTTCTAAGGGATTAAAGCCATAAATTATTATGTAAAGTAGAAATATTGCGACAACCACAATAAAGTCCCTTTTATTATCATTCCAAGAATTTCTCGGAAGTGCCGATCTTTTGAAACGGGTCGTTTGGGGCCTATTAACGAACAATACATGTGTGTTGGTGTGCATCTGTCGTTTTTGCGCGAAAGTTTTAAGAAAATTTACTTCAAAATGGCACGTGGCAAGCCTACCAGTGTAGAAAAACGTTCACGCATTATTACGCTGTTTGAAGAAGGATATTCAGGGCGACAAATTGCTGAAAAAATAAATATGAGAAGTTCAACAGTAAATGACATCATAAAGCGATATCGGACAACTGGATCTATAGAGAATCGTGTTCGTCCTGGAGCATCTAGGAAAACAACAAAAGCTGAAGATTTGAGAATTGTATTATTAAGCAAACGCAATAGAAAATTAACAGCGCCACAAATAGCAGCCGAAGTCAATCGCGGCCGTGAAGAACACGTTTCGGCGAGTGCGATAAAACGTCGCCTTCAACAAGCGGACCTTCCTGGGCGTATTGCCATTCGAAAACCCTTATTACGTCAGGGCAACAGAGCAAAACGGCTACAGTGGGCCCGTTCTCATATAGATTGGTCGTTAGATGATTGGAAACACGGGCTTTGGAGTGACGAGTCAAAGTTTGAGGTTTTTGGGTAAAATCGACGAGTTTATGTCCGAAGATCTAAAACCGAAAAGTGTTCCCGAACTGCATTGTGCCTACAGTAAAGCAAGGGCGTAGTTCTGTGTTAGTGTGGGGATGTTTCTCCTTTGCTGGGACGGGAGATTTATGCAGAGCGCAGGGTGTAATGAGGAAGGAAAATTATTTTGCAATACTCGAGAATCATGCAGTGCTATCAGGATTGCGTATAATAGGCCGTAATTTTACATTCATACATAACAACGACCCAAAACACACTGCGTTAGTGTGTAAGAACTATCTAAAGGAGCAAGAGGCATACCCTGAACGTAATGACATGGCCCCCACAAAGCCCAGATTTGAACCCTATAGAGTTGTTGTGGGATGAACTGGAAAGGAGGATCCGAAAAATATGCCCAACTTTACAAGAACATTTACGGAATATTCTGCAACATGAATGGATTAATATTCCACAATCCGTTTTAACAAAACTTATCGAAAGAATGCCTAGAATAGTTCGAGCGGAGATTAACAGCAAAGGAGGTTTTTTCGATGAAAAAAAAAAATATTGTTCAGTATGTTATATTAGGCCAGAATAACTTTTTATTTATTTATTTTTGTCTTTTTTACCTGTACATACAATAAAATTGCATTTTGTTTTTAGTTTCGTTTGTTTCTGTAACCTTGTCATGTTTTTTACCAACCGACCGAACTTCTCTGAACGGCAGTGTACATGTTTATAAGTAGCATAAACAATTTTGCAAATGCATTTTAAATTGCAGTCAGTGTATGATTGCGCGCTGACTGATACTGAGATTTGATATGATACCCGCAAGTAATGGTTCATTATTTGCAGCGTCTATAGTTAGACAGAATTCACATATTCACATAAAAAAAGGCTTTAGTTGCGTAGTGATGAAATATGTGTCGATCAGTGTAATGCAATAATATGCATCACCAAAATCTCTAAGCAGTAACACGTTACACGAAATATGCTGAATACAGATTAGATCGGATTTAAGTTGAAAGTCTGTTCAAGTCGAATGCAGCCTTGGTTGCATATGAAGGACGTCGCCAGTGATAGACAATCAGTTTCCGCAATAATTTGCAATTAACAAAGCCCTGTAGGTAATATTGAAGATAATCACAGTAGCAAATTTGTTGTTTATTGCTTCATTGCTTCAGGGAAAGTTTTAATATAAACAAGTATTATAATGAAGGAGATCGTCGAATGTGAGTAGTTCCATATTTTTTATGCAGAAATATTTAAAATGGCTATTGGAGTGTTTAGGAATATTTAGCATTTCGACGATTCCTGAAATTTTCTTTGTTTCCTTGAGTCTTTGTCCCCCCCCCCCCCCCTGGTTCTATTGGAGACCACAAAAGGGGTTAGAAGCGATTAAAGAAATGTGTGATGCTGCTTTTAAAAACATCCGCGCCTTGTCGTGCTGTAGTCTCTTACTTTTCGTCTTGGATTCTTCCAGTTTCCACCATTGGTGTTGGACAGCCCCGTAGCTCGACTTTTTCTTTCAGCAGTGGATTACTCATGTGTTGCCTGAATGTAGGTAACTGTAGCTCCTGTCGCAGCTGCAGATTGTTAAACGACTCAAACCCTTTCTCCTTACTAACATTTTTCTCTCTTTTATAGAGTTCTAAGATGTTACTATCTCATGCTACCTTCTACTACTTCCCTGTCGATCCATCTTTTGCATTGACAGGCCTTTTTCAAGTGCATGTTTAAAGGAAATGCCAAATTAAAGTGAAATTCAAGAATATTCAAAAGCTTATCGTGCTGAATATCAAGCTTGGAATATCGCTATTGTAGCTCTAAATTATCAAAAAAAAAATTTGTAGTTTTTGTCTGTACTAATGTATCACACGGGACATTATTAATGGCAACATTTCGATTATTCTCTGCAAATATGAAATGCCCTTCCATTACTGTCAAATATCACACGTATGAATTTTTAGTAAAAGATTTTAAGTACACTTCGCGAACCTGTCACCGGGAGCACTTTTCACGTATGTATTTATGCTTCTACATCTACACACGTATGTATCTATGCATTCTACAGATGTGTAAATTTATTGTTAAATACGTTTGACCGTGATACATAGCGACGGTAAATCATAGGACTGATGGCGCCGCTCTCCGTAAAAGTACACGCAATATGTTGCGCACATCACAAATTTCGCGTACCCTTGTAAAAATGTCCCGATAAATCACCTCGCGGCGAAACGGTTTGAAAACAGATTTCAAAAAGCGAATTTCGAAAGAGAAACGATTACATCGTTTACAGCAACACGGTGTTACGTAACATGTGCGTAATCCTTCGCTGTATGCGTACATCGCTGTCCAAGAGGTTAGTAACACCAATAAAGCTGCCCAAACAACACAGTTGTTTAGATTGATGGTACATGAAATTAATAAATCATATACATCTGATGTGCTTTTCAATTACGCCGATTCGCTAAAGCTATTACATGCTTTCCCAAATAACATAAGACTTACCACTTCGACGGCTGAAGTGGGCCCTTGTTAGTTTGGAGATTTAGTTTGGAGCCTTCTCTTGGAGTAATTCACGCACTTAGTGTGCGAAGTGTTCATAATTGGATAAATTGATGTGATGTAAGCGATTTGGCAACACCGTACGTTATGTTTAAGCAAGACAAGGGAACAGCAAGCTACTTAAATTGAAAGCAATTATACTTTTAATAATACTTAATGGTGTATCAAACGTTAGGTCAAAGGTTAGAAGTGAACTTTACTATCTATAACTACGAGGGTGGTCTAATATAAAGATAACGTTATTCGTCAATTATATTCAAATTCAAGACTGCTCTTTCCCAGTAACGTTGGTGTACTCCAAGGTTCCATTTTGGAACCGGTCTTATTTTCGTTGTTTTTGAATGATATTGTTGAAACTTTAGGTACACTACCCGACAAAAACATAAACGCGGTATCGTTTCTATTTACGAAACACAAGTTTATAGAGATTATATAAAATGGAAATGAGGGTTATTAATACTTGTTATGTAAGTAGTCCATTTATAGATATTTCTGGGTATTTATTGCTTTATGAGGGGTAATTGAGATTCTCCCAGATCAAAATAGGAATTTTAAATGCGACAAAAATTTAGACCCTGTCCATTTATTACATTAATATAAGCAAAAATGTTTTAATTTGATACTTCTCCTTATATACAGCGGTTATGCTGGTAAAGTGTACATATTTCACCACGAGAAATTATATTTTATAAAGTATTTGCAATATGGGTAGAGAAAAACAATTATCCTTGATAGAAAGGGGTAAAGTTCTAGCCTGGCACCAGGATGGTGTTAGTAAGAAGGAAGTTGCTCGTCGGTTACGAAGAAGCGATCGTTCCGTTAGAAATTTCCTAAAAGATCCGGAAAATTACGGCAAACCAAAAGTCCAGGGGCGACCGAAAGCTGTGAGTGAGCGGGATAAACGCATGATATTTCGGTGTGCATCCAATTCTTCTGCGTCGGTGGAGTTATTGCAGAACAGGCGGGGGTACAAACGCACGTGCGTAATGTTCAAAGGATTTTAAAGGCATCACCGGTAATATCACGGAAGAAAATGTTGAGAAAACCGCCACTTTCGGCGAAACAAAAAGAAGCGAGGTTGAGATTTGCTGAAGAACACGTATCCTGGAAGAAACAATGGGAAAAAGTTATATTTTCCGATGAGAAACGTTTTAATTTGGACGGACCGGATGGGTACTCGCATCATTATCATGATCTGAGAAAGGAACCAAAAGTGAAAATGACCAGACAATTAGGGGGTGGATCTGTGATGATATGGTCAGCGATTGGATTTCGCGATAAAAGTGGGATAGTGTTTTGCATAAACAAAGTGACATTTGTGACGTATAAAGACTTATTGCGTGACAATCTTCTACGTTTTGGAAACCAATGGACCGGGCGCAATTTTGTTTTTCAGCAAGATGACGCGCCAATTCATAAAACAAAAACCATTCCCGAATGGTTTAAAGAGAAAAAGATTAAAACTTTACAGTGGGCGGCACGGTCACCAGACATAAACATTATTGGAAACATGTGGGGTGAATTGGCACGTCGCGTGTATGGCGGAGGCCGTCAATATTTCACGGTACAGGAACTGAAAACTTCAATAGTGACTGAATGGCGGAATATCCCTCAAAATTATGTGTTAAATTTATATAAATCTATTAATAACAGACTATTGGAAGTGATTAAGAATAATGGAGGATCTATGCGTTACTGATCACTCATTTGTTGATTTTTGTTTTACATTTGCAACAGAGCGTCTAAATTTTTGTCGCAGAAATTGTTTAAACATCGGAGTAATAATTTATTATTTAGTTCATATATTACTGGAGGAGATATTTTTAAGT
>LR737382.1:22360291-22383531 GCA_902655005.2 Marronus borbonicus
ACTTAAAAATATCTCCTCCAGTAATATATGAACTAAATAATAAATTACTACTCCAATGTTTAAACAATTTCTGCGACAAAAATTTAGACGCTCTGTTGTAAATGTAAAACAAAAATCAACAAACGAGTGATCAGTAATGCGTAGATCCTCCATTGTTCTTAATCACTTCCAATAGTCTGTTATTAATAGATTTATATAAATTTAACACATAATTTTGAGGGATATTCCGCCATTCAGTCGCTATTGAAGTTTTCAGTTCCTGTACCATGAAATATTGACGGCCTCCGCCATAAACGCGACGTGCCAATTCACCCCACATGTTTTCAATAATGTTTAAGTCTGGCGACCGTGCCGGCCACTGTAAAGTTTTAATCTTTTTCTCTTTATACCATTCAGTAATGGCTTTTGCTTTATGAATTGGCGCGTTATCTTGCTGAAAAACAAAATTGCGCCCGGCCCATTGGTTTCCAAAACGTAGAAGATTGTCACCCAATAAGTCTTTAAACGTCACAGATGTCATTTTGTTTGTGCAAAACACTATCCCACTTTTATCGCGAAATCCAATCGCTGCCCATATCATCACAGATCCACCCCCTAATTGCCTGGTCATTTTCACTTTTGGTTCCTTTCTCAGATCATGATAATAATGCGAGTACCTATCCGGTCTGTCCAAATCAAAACGTTTCTCATCGGAAAATATAACTTTTTCCCATTGTTTCTTCCAGGATACGTGTCCTTCAGCAAATCTCAACCTCGCTTCTTTGTGTTTCGCCGAAAGTGGCGGTTTTCTCAACATTTTCTTCCGTGATATTACCGGTGACGCCTTTAAAATTCTTTGAACATTACGCACGTGCGTTTGTACCCCCGCCTGTTCTGCAATAACTCCCGCCGACGCAAAAGAATTGAATGCACACCGCAATATCATGCGTTTATTCCGCTCACTTACAGCTTTTGGTCGCCCCTGGCCTTTTGGTTTGCCGTAATTTTCCGGATCTTTTAAGAAATTACTAACGGAATGATCGCTTCTTCGTAACCGACGAGCAATTTCCTTCTTACTAACACCATCCTGGTGCCAGGCTAGAACTTTACCCCTTTCTATCAAGGATAATTGCTTTTTTCTACCCATATTGCAAACACTTTATAAAATATAATTTCTCGTGGTGAAATGTGTTTACCAGCACAACCGCTGCGTATAAAGATAAGTATCAAATTAAAACATTTTTGCTTATATTAATGTAATAAATGCACAGGGTCTAAATTTTTGTAGCATTTAAAATCCCTATTTTGATCTGGGAAAATCACAATTACCCCTCATAAAGCAATAAATACCCAGAAATACCTATAAATGCACTATTTACATAACAAGTATTAATAACCCTCATTTACATTTTATATAATCTCTATAAACTTTGTTTCGTAAATAGAAACGATACCGCGTCTATGTTTTTGTCGGGTAGTGTACATTCAGAAGTGTAACAATCAAATGATTAATTTTACAAAGCCTTTGTGCGTTTAACCCAACCTATTCCAGTGCAATGGTTGTTTATTTTTGTTCAGCCGCACCTCACCTCATCTTTTTTTTAATGCGAACTTACTGCTTTTCTTCAATTGTCTGATAAAATATAAAGCCCCCCTTATGGTAAAATAAAATCACGGAGTTACATAACAATTGTTCCCAGAAAATGCTCTTTAAAACCTAATTGAGTATGTTTTAGTTTTGGGATTTTGTCCTTAAGAACAATGTTACTAAACTCTGAATTATCATTATTTTAGTGTGCAAGGCGAATGTTATAAGGTGATAAAATATTATTAAGTTTTTTTGAGAGCTGCGGGGTTAGGGAATTTAAGGCTGGTTTTTACGATATCTTCTTTGGAATCTTCGGATCAATCGTAAAATGTATACATGTTTGTTTTGATGATCTTTTGTATTAAACTTAAATGGTAATTCTTGTTGATGTTGGCGAGCACTTCTCCTCGAAAATCAGGGTGGGTTCATTTTATTGCTCGGTTTATTAGAGATGAAATAATATTTATTTTTTGTGGAAAAGATTGCGTAGAGAGAAAATTTAAATATCGACCGGAAAAGGACGGTTTATCATATAATTTTGTCAGTCTAGAAAGTTTATGCTATTGTTCTTTTCAATTTCTAAAGGGAATTTTAATTTTGGGTGGAAACCGTTAAATTTTTGGTGAAAACATTCTATTTTATCTGTTGGTGGTTTAAGTTAATAATAAGATAATTTGTGCAACCGAATATTTGTTTGTAAAATTTATTTTAAAATTGAAAATAAGCTGTGGGAGGTGTAAGTTTATAAGGACATTTGGAAATTCTTGTAGAAGTAGATCCGTATGTTGTTGTAGAATGTTCCAGTTCTTTTGAACCATGCTGCAACATAAGGCGTAATCTATAGGGATGCTTGAGTACATAGAAACTATTATTGATAGTATCCTTGAAAATAAAATCATTTTTATGTAATGATCATTGCTGCTGATAACTTTAGAGATTGATTATTTCTAGGATTACTAAGTTACCAAGTTAATAAGAAGCAAACAATCCAAACGGCAAAGATTAACCTAAATTTATCTTAATTGCAGATATGTACTGACAAATTTTTACGTTTGTTTTTTACTACCATTAATATTTTCTGAAGAAGGCAATAAATTTGTTGCCGAAATGTAAAAACTATCAGATGCAGAAATAATATCATCTGTTACCTTCGCTAAAGCTGTTGTACAGCTGTAGGATGGACGGAAACTAGATTGGTATTTAGGTAATATATTGCAAGTTCGGCAACTGCGATTCAAGAATTTTTTTCAAAGATTTTTCCCATACAAGGTAATTAGTTGAAGATCATTGTATGTTTCAACTGGGTCTCTTTTAGGCAAAGGAGGAACTAGGGACTCCTTCTACATATCTGGATAAATTGCAGAATCCATACAACTATTAATAATGTGTATTACATAATCAATTTAATTTATCAGAGCCGAATGCATTACTTTTAAGCTGTTTCAAAACTTTTAAACCACCGTATACGGAAATTTTCTTGAAATTGAAACATTATACAACTTCATGAAGCTCTTGGAGTAGATGGGAACACAGGAAGGTGTTTATTAATTAATTGATTTAAATCCTTTAGATTGTCAGATATTTAACACAATATTATCTTTGCAGGACAAATATTGCTTGGTAATAAGTAGCCAAATCCGGCAGTAAATGTCGACATTGTGCGGTTGCCGATAGTTGGACGTTAGATCACGAACTCATATGGCATATTACAAGCTGTAATATGGTATTCAAGAAAAATATATTTAATTGCAATATATTCGAAATTGGCTGTGGGTTTCGGCAAATACTATTAATATCAAAGAAACCCCAACAATCTGCCTGTTCATTTCCAGTCACCTTTGTGTGAAAACATACTTGGGGAAATATTCATTTTTAAAAGCAAATTCAAGTGTGGCAGTGTACAAATTTTAGTTCAAGTACAAAATAAAGCAATTTTTAGTCATTCAAACGTGAAGGTTCATTATGCGACGCACCACCATAGAAGGAATATTTTTAATTTTCCGAAACACTGCCAGAATCTACGATTGTGAAAATTATCCTTTACTTCTCAATTTCTCAAAAAAAATTGCTTAATCAACATGAACACTGGTACATTGCACTCTACAGTATATTCCGTACGTGTCAGATATATACAAGCTTTAATCCATGCAACAACACTGAAGATGTCAATATGAAACACTTACTTACGTATAGACTACAAATGTCACAATACACTATACGACAATGTAACAAGCGCAGCGCTTTCCCGAACAGAAACCAAAACTCGGCACGGAAATCTAATCAATTTTATGGCCTGATGAAAATCAAAATTAGGTCCCTTTTCCCCGGCTGTGAAGCGATCCGTCAGAGAATCATAAACCGCCTCCCTTTACGACGCTCGCCGTAAAATTCGGATGATTACATGCGTCAACTGAAAAGCCACTTTTCAGCGAAAAGTTTATCGAAACGACGCGGTACCGGCATATACATAGGCACAATTGCGTTTAGGTATAATTCTGCCAATCGTTGAGGAGTTTCCTGATTAGATTCCCGGTACGGTTCGACAATTATATTCGGAGTTGACGTACAAGAGATAAATTCATAATTTTCGCGTTCGTGGTTGGAACAATGGTGGTATTTACGATTGTGATAAAAAATTAACGGTTTCTCGTATGTACGTATATTATATACCGTTTATATGCCTGTTTATTGTTTTAACGTTTTGTGAAAATAAGTCCGTGATATATATGCATATAGCAGAGGATATAGGGGTATTTAAGGATTAAAATCTCACATTTAAAACAGGATTTGGACGTTTTAGAATAACGAAATCAAAATTTGCACGCAAGCGCTTTAATTCGTTCAGGTCTGGTAATTTTTAAAATCAGTAAGATTATTAAACTGAGGATTGAAGGGCTTATCATCGGTAGCACATGAAAAACTCGTAACTCCACTATTTCAAAGTTGCGATTGTTGCACCTTCTTCTTCTATCATAATAATATTATTTTTGTGGGAACATGATATCTAAGTAAATTATGTTTCAGAAATAATAATTTGGCAGCCTCACGTATAAATACGCAGAGCAGATAGAAAATCCGTTACATATTTAGGCTCTTTTGTTATATTCTCAATTCAAAGGTTTACCTAAAATTTCTCATTTAAATAAATAAATAAATAGTTGGTTCGAGCATTAGAATACACAGATACAGTATCGATTTGTATCAAGTAAGGGCACAACCATAAAAACCGAGTTCAGTTAACAATAAAATTAGTAGTACGAAGAAAAAGTGTATTATTGCACTGGAGTCCCACAACAATACGCTCCGCTTTAATAATAACGAAGCAGGAGCGTACCGAAATTCTTCCATCTTGCACCTTCGACCTATTCTTAATGTTCAAAGGGTCCTTGGAGAGAAACTCTCGACGCCAACGACGTCGACTTAAATTTCAAACTTATCTCGAATATAACGGAGTTAAACGAGCTGAGGTGCTGCCCTTAAGGTGAAGTTTGCAGCCATCCCGAAAGTAAAGGCCGACACGGCTACGCTAATGACTAATGTTACGAATACAAGACTTCAAGCTGTCCGGTGAACCTGATCGCGTATATATACTTGGACGTAGACCCTACGAATACGTCGTAGTTGCTTAAACGTTAGCTGTCGATAAGTTGACATCGGTCTAAACACCAAATAGTTCAGTGGGAAGTTACGAACGACCTCGTCCGTCTTACCCTTTCTTGGGTATGGTGACTAACCTTTAGTTGCCGATCTAAAATGGTTGTGATGGACATCCAGTGGTGGAAAGTTTCGGCAAGTCTATTTATAATTGATGCCAATTACAAAACTTATGCTTTCTAATGTGGTGTACAATACTGTTAATTGTTGAAATGGAAAATATAACGTCTCTAAATTGAAGACTTAAGAAATGTCAAACATAAGCAGGTCAGATTTAGCATTACTCAATATCACATGAGATTCTGGCTCAGAACGTTTTAATAGTTTTGCAGCGGTTTTTTACGTCTGATCCGAAAATCTCACATTAATTTCGTTAAATTGCGTCCTATCGCTGGCTCAAATCTTTCTGGGGCAAGCCCAAATGAAACAGCAAAAATGAACATTCAATTAAACCATTCAGTCGGCTTTCTTCTCCAAATATTTTTCCATTCCCTCCTATTTTGTGTTTTCTGTTACGGTTCTTTCCTGTTCGCACCCCGTTCTTCTGCCGCTGTTCTTGCCTCCTTCACCTCCGCTTCCAATACTCATCTTGTTACTGTCTCTTCTCCCATCCCAGCTGTTCTTCAATAATTTGCATGGTTGCTTTTATTTCCAGGTTCACCCGTAAGTGGAATTTTTTATTTCATTTTTTCCCGTTTTTCTTTCAATTTTTCTAAAAAACTTCATTTTAGTGCTTTGTTGAGTTTTAACGCAACGTTTTGTGTTAAAATTTATGTTTCTAGACCGTACGTCAGGATTGGGGTAACGACTCACTTAACTATCTTCTTTGAAACTTCTCTTTTCGCGAGAAACTTCCTATTTCGGGTTGAATAATTTCTCTGTTCTTTCATCCACTACGTGATCAATTCGTCCGTTCTATGATATATAGTTTATAAGCTACTACTTGTATCTCATGAGACAAATATTCTTACTTTTGTTTTCTTAATACCTTCGTCAATAATGGCTCGGTAGTCCAGCGGTAAGAGGGCCTGCGTCTGACTGGGGAAAGTTAAGCGCTATCTATGGCAGTCCCTTTAGGATCAAATTTTCTTAACGGATCCAATACACTCTCAAGTCGCCATACAGAGTTGGGGGACAATTAACTAAGGTTTACCCTTTACAGCGAGGGGATGATAGTAACAAAACCATGAAACGCTTCATACAATTTACACATAAAAGCTCCTGAGGTTAAAAAGCTTATACGCCCAGTCGGGCCGTCCACCACAAAAAAGCACTACAGAAAACAATCAAAGCCTTGCTGTACGTCCTTGTCGTAGTCCTTTTGATGTTTCGAACATGCATGATGGTCTCTTGTCGTAGTTCTACATAGTTTTTGGTTCTTATATAGAGCTTTTACTCCTTCTATCACTATCAGCCTTGTACCACAGTCCCGGAACTCTCTATTCTCTCCTTTCTATATAACTTGCTGAAGGCTTTCTCCTGATCCGCGAAACCTCATCGTCTCTATTCTGATATTTGTCAGTTTACTAAATTCACATCTATTTCACCAAAAGCCTAGCTGTGTCTTTATATTTGATACGATTAGTGGAAAAAATATTTGAAATAAAACAAAGTGACTTGATAATTTTTATATTATATAATAAATATACAACTACCACGATCAAAGGATAGTCAAAATAAATAAATAAAATTCTTACATAAGGCCGGATACATCAAACGAACGTTTGACAAACAAAACCTGAACTGGCGACTGTCTGCGAAGTGTTCAACAAAATACGAACAAAATCCGTTCCGAACAGTCTTGGACGGACACGCAAGGTCCCATCTCTGATCGGAGAAGAGCAAAAGATCTCTAGTTTGGGCCTTTACGAATTCTAACTGTCTGATTAGAATAGATGGCAGACTAACGCATACACTTTCGCTAATTTAGTTGTGACAGCGTGTAGACGTTTTAAATGCTTTCGTGTCTATTGTACTTTCGATGTTGTATTTTGTTTTTACGGACACGAGTGGTTTGTGTTTCCCTTTTTCTCAGTTTGTGTTTTATTTATCAGTCTTCGTTTGGTGTGAATCCGGCATACAACTAACAAACCTACTCAATTACGAACTTGTTCACCTTATCAGAAAGAACAGTTAGGCATTATTTGTTCCCTCTGAATATTGTATCGCCAAAATCAATAAGTGAAACATTGAAAATCTAAAGGCGATCGGCTGAAGTTGTCTCTTTTTCCTAATACAGACTAACTGACTGAACATTCTTGCCGGTACAAAACACCAAATCCAAATGTTAATATATACATCTTCTCTATCCTTAGAACAACATGTCGAGCTCGGAAAGCTCCGAAGACATGGACAGGTGGCATTCGATTTTTGCCGCGGTGACGGACAGCGAGCTGAGACTATACGAAAGCGCTCCCTGGTCCGGCGAAGCTTGGAGGGCACCAGCCGAAGCGTATCCCCTAATAGCGACGCGTCTTGTCGGTTCCGGGAAAAGGACCGAATTACCCGAATTTAGCATTCGCTGCGCCACGTCCGAGGGTGTCATTACACACAATCTCCGCGCCGAAACTCATCGGGATTTGGCGGCCTGGGCGAAGGCTTTGGTGAATGGCAGTCATGCCAGCGCCGTGACACAAAGGGAGCTAGTTTGCAGTAAGTACATGCATATGAGTCTGTGCACTTGCTTCCTTTTACGACGCGCAATTCTTGAAATCCTTTTTCTGCATGCATTGTTGTAGCTTAAAAGAGAACGTCCGCAACTGTAAGATTGAGATCTGGATGAAGGTTTATGTAGTAACAAAGTAGAGCGCGTGCTTTTTAGTGGCTCAATCACGCTGCTTTGTATGCGAAATTCTATTGAAAGAAAAGATGAATAAGGTTAATTACATTAAAGATTGCAATTGGCATGTCTATAAATATGAATGTACACATATTCCAAAAGAACTTCATCCTATAGAAACTAATCGGGAACAAATAACGCAATCCAATTAATTATTACGTAAAACATGGCAATCTAACAGTGGCCTAAATAGGGTGCGTAAGATCCCCGTGGGTGCCCCACGAAGAGAAGGCCTGCCATAGTCAAGGAAAGTATTTGGGTATGTCTGGCACTACATATTATCACCTTGCCATTCCTTAAAGTTGATTTTATGCTTGATAAAATAAATAGCACTTATAACAGAATACATGAAATGAAAATGCCTAGAAACACTTCGCCAAGAAACGTCGTGTTTATCGTTTTGAAAGTTGTGGCATTAACTGTGAGGCAACAGCGATAGAGAGTAGAGATAAAAAATACTCTCAGAACGACGCTGATTGCGCCGGGTAGGCAGAAACATGTCCGTGAGTTAGTGTATTTTTTTCTCACCTTTTGTTGCGTTTTGTTTCTATTTATATGAGAACTGTAACAAAGCTCATTTTATTCGATGTTGGGTTTAAAAACTCATCAAAAAATGTCTAGAAACAATAATCAAAATAATGCTGTAATACACCCACTCATAGTATTGATGGAATCACTCACGGCAAAAGCGATGTGTGGAAAGAAAATGCTAACCAACAATTATGTTCCTGCCTGCCTGGCGTCATTAGAATTTTGTCTTCTCACATTGCTTTTGCCGTGAGTTATTCTACCAATACCACGAGTAGCAGCATTATTTTTTTCAATACATCATGGTAAGTCTGAGGAATCATTTACACCAAACCAGAGCACTCAGGTGGATGCCTTTTCCAATCCAGCAGTCCGAACACTGCTCGGAAATCGGTTGGGCAGCTGTACTCGCTATATGCCTTTAGAATTCAAAAAATTACGAACACAATAGCTCAAAACAAAACTTGAAGGCAACTTTGGTAATAGACGTGGACCCGTATTTTGGTGCCTCTCGTAGACATACCCTATGAGCAAAATACGCGGTACATTTACATTACAACAAAAATAAATAAATACGAAATTAACAAGTCAACAGCATTGTCAAGGTTTTCTTGTTATTGCAAATAATAAACCATTTTACTCGCAAGAAAATAATTATTAAGACTTATATTATTGTATGACTTTTTACACTATGTATGCCGAAACTAATACGAGAAACATCTTAAAAGTTCGTACAAATAGCTGCAGCATTATATCGTTTTATGTAAAATGACTCAATCCTTGCTCTGATAAAATATCAGAGGGCCATAAATATTTACCGGCTAAATTAGCCAAACCGCAGGTATTTAATGAACATAAACTTTATCATTGTGGCACTTTACCAAAATTACTGCAACAACTTCCCATTTAGTAGAATTACAGGCGCTCCAAACTGTTCCATTTAATAGCAATAGCAGTCTATTGAAGGATTAATCAAACGATATTTAATAAATCCAGCTAGTAGTTTTGTTTTATTGAACAATACAAACCAAAGTGCTTCTAATTTTGTAAAATATCTAATTGCAAAGGCGCAAATGGAGCATTGGAGCGCTCCATACTCCAATGTTAAATAAATCACCAATATAAACCATAGATACCGGCGCCTCCACCAAAATTGCTTCAATCTATTTTTTAATACGTAATGCAAGAGAAAGTAAAGAAATGTTAATATTAAAATAACACTTCTTACAATGCCCAACTCCAAAGAAAAAACTATAGTTTGCATTATCAATGGTCTCTATTTGTGAATTACGGAATGCAGCCAACAAATTTATCGACTTCGTATTATACACCCAAAAACTCTTTAAATCTTTTAAATCCATCTACAATAAAAAATTAATTAACGTATGTAAATTGATATTAAATGTTTCACATTTTTAGGATGTCTATGGAAAGGACGACCATCCCAATTAGTCATCCATTACGAAAACGGTTTCACGTTATTGGAAGCTGGAACAGGATCCAGGACGCTGTGGAGGTACCCTTTCGATAGACTGAGAAATTCTTCGGACGACGGAAAACGCATTCTATACTTGGATTTCGGAGGCGAAGACAACGAAGTGGTTTGTCAAATTTCATCTCAAATTCTCGTTAGAGAGTAAAATATAATTATACGTTTTTATTTTAGGAACTCGACATGGAAGGTTGCCCGAAGCCCATAGTATTCATCCTACACAACTTCCTGTCTGCCAAAATACATCGATTGGGTCTATATGCGTAGCCGTAAATAGAAGAAAAGCCGACTAAATATTGTTTATCTTTACGAAAAATAAAGAGAGAAACCGAACAAAATAAGCGAATATTAGAAAATATTTTGTCAATTAGTAGATAAAGAAGGGCATTAAACCAAAAAAAAATACCTTCATTAAGCTCTTTTCTATTCGTAACAAGACGCTGAATAAACTTTGAAATATCGACTTATCGTAGCCAAAATAACAAACGAGTAAACCGAGAAATATAAAGAAACAAACACCCAAAAGCAACCGAAACAGCAACAATGAAAAACGATACATATTACCGTATAACGTAGAGATTAGTGCAATGTGTATCAGTATTGGTCTATTCGAAAAATTTGTGCCTTTAATGTAAGTTTTATACGTTCCGAAACTGGTACAAAATTTCATTCAAACTTCCTCCCATATTCTCTCAGCGTTTCGTTCAAATCTCCACTTACACATATACGTCTCTCGAACTGCTCCTACCACAACTACTACTACATAACTATACATACATATGATAACGCATATAATCGTAATAAACATAAAGAAAAATAAATTAAAATGTAACTGTCCCGATGAATGTGGTGTTCATTATACCTTTGTCATGTCGAATTTCAAAATACATTTATATGTATTTTGCAATTTGCATTTGTATGTATCAAGCTGAATTACGGCGTTATTTTCCTCATTTCAACCGTTTCGGTTTGGTTTCGTTTTTCGGTTTTCGGTTTGGTTTGGTTTCGTTTCGGAAATAGCGAAACATTACCAGATTGAATTCAGAACGCTTGTTTTGGGAAATTTTAGGTTTTGCTTCGCGATGCAAAGATGAAAATAAAGCAAGGTACACGTAGTTTATCTCGCAAAATATATCTTCATTATTACACGATTTAATACAGTAAAAGATTGCGCTTTTACAGTATTGAACTCAGTATTCTAGCAAGCTTGTAAACAAGATTAACTAACACCCAGTTAAGCATCAATTCTTATCAACAGTAACTGAACTGTTTAGCATTAACACTTCACTGTATGCATATCTCACGTTTACTTGTATTATTAAAGGCATTATTCGATATAATTTACTAGAAAATAGCATAACATAATCTATAGTAATAAGCATAAAATATTCCATGAAAAATACGCCACATCCTCAAAACATTAAATCATGGGCGGAGCAAAAGGGGCAGGAAGGGGCCATGACCCCCCTAAATCTCTATAGTAATTTCACTTTCCTTTCTTTTTTTTTTTTTAATCCGCGGCAAAGCCATCAATTGCCTCCACCCCTCCCCCCAATTACTCTGAATAACCAGGGCGTTCGTTGGCCCTACGTGCAGTTACACGAAGAAAGCTTGGTGGTGAAAGTTGGTGCAGTTGGAGTCCACACTTTTTACACGCACACAGAGTGGGGGTATGAAGTATATACGACGAAATAAGTAACGTGAATTTATATTTCGAATAACGAGAATATTGCAATAATAGAATCATCATCTTCGACGTATTTTAAAGGGCGATACTGGATAAATGGAGCCGCTATAAGGCAAATGAACCTGTAAACCTGCAAATAACTGAAATGGCCACTACGAGCGCTGAATACTGCGATAAAAAATGGTGGGAAGTCGCTCTTTGGCATTTGTTTAGTGTAAGCTACACGACCACACACCTGCTTGCACTGACTACTCTATTGACGTCACTTTGCGCTACACCAAGTAAATTTATTGTTACCAAAGATTGTTATAAACAACATAAGAGTACCGGTAACATGTTTAATTAATTAATCCGGGACGGCCGTTTTGAAGATAGGAATGATCCACATTCTCAACCGGTGATCGAAACTTGTGCGGAGTTTACCATACTACGCCACAGTCCTTGCTATCATTAAAGATTGTTATCGTAGCAATATTTCCTCCGAAATTTAAAAAATTCTTTATTATTTCATAAATGTCACTGTCCTCCGCAAACGTTATTATTTTATAACTTTTCATTCAAAATCATAGAGCCACATACCGGATCGTGTATTAGAGCTCAATCCGTTACTATCACAACCAAAGCCATTCAATTTGTAATTTAGGGCGACATTCGCAGTCAGTTCCTTCTAAATTTGTCCTCTTAAAAGAATAAAGATGCTATTTTGGGAACCTACCCTGGGCGTAGTCAGAATTTAGTCAGGGGGGGCGGGCAGTTGGTCGCTTCGATGCGGATAAGAAGTGAAATTATTTCAGAGATTTAGGCGGGGGGGCATGACCCGTCCGTGCCTCACCTTTTGGCAACGCCCATGGTACTTACATATCTAATGAACACCAATTCATCTATCCCATAATTACTAAGGCAATTACATTTTATCTAGATACATAAAACATAATCAAAACTCTCAATTCTTTGTTGTTAATATTACCTCACATTTTAAACAATAATTTTGAACTAGGAAAATATATATAGGAACGTCATATTCTTAAGTATTTTTATAATGGGCTGATCGGCCTAACGTTTTTATATATAAACAAATAATTAGATATATGAAATAGGTAACTGTATGCTTATATACTCTGAATATCTTCCATACATACATATAACATTTATAAATCGAGTATTTCTGTGTGGTACGACGTACATTTCCCTCGTTGTAATCATCGGAAAGAGAAATACATACCGTATAGCTTTTTACCATTAGCAAATCAGTTTAGATGAAATGTAAGGTTAGTGATATATATCATTGGATTTGTATATACTTACGTAATATATTAATAGGTAAAAATATATTGTATAATGGCATTGTATGCGTCGCACTGTCATGAACATAATAAAATTATAATAAAACCAGAAACTAGTTTATTTTCTCTATTGTACTTTAATGCTTAGATATTTAACATACTGGCTCTGGTTGTTGTGTCATTAACAAATTAAATCTCTTCTTAATCGTAATACGTTGCCTGGAATATTTATCTTCGGGTGAAAAGCGAGCTGTAAATTTAATATTTTGTAACAAGACCATAAGCACAAGGAAATTATAATACTAACCGGGGTGGGCTGAAGCTGTTGGTTTGCCCAACGGATCTTTTTTCTGTAAGAAAATAATAAAAGCATACATAACCTACACTTTAGATCAATTCAATTTGGAAATATTACCTGAAGAGTGTACACCCTGTTACCGATTTCATCTGTGTAATACATTAAATACATTTTTAAATTATTAAATTGCCTTCGAAGCTTGAAAGTAAAGCTAAAATAATATTTGAAAGAACGTGTGTACAAATTTAAATGCCAAACAAAGCAGATGAAAGATCAATATTTCAGTTAGTGATTTTATTTTTACGTTTCAGTGGTACCACACCAAATTTGAATTTATATATCTCTAATTTCCTTCAAGTAAACGTAAATTTAGAGAACCAGGTATACTTATTATATCGACAATAAAATAAAATAATAAAGATATAAATTGATATATTTTTTTGTATTTTATACCAAATAATTACGATTCTACCTGATGATTATGCAACACAATTAACTAGTACATGTACTGCGTCCTAGGCAACCAACATTACAAATGCTTTGAAATAATAGTAATTGCATAATGCAATTCTATAAGCCTTTTTCCTCTATTAAATTTACAAATAACTTTTTCAATCCTGAACAGCCAAGGCAATTGTAGAGATCAGCCTGCACAAAAGTGACTGCACAGCCAATCAACGTTTGGTTTATGTATTTTTGAACAAATTAAAAATGATTTTCTTGGCAGATTTATTCGATAACCTGTAGTAGTGAGCAGGAATTTTAAAATCATCCTGTTTTGGTTCACATCCAAGCATTGTCAGTGTACCATAAAAAGCTCAGGTAGATATCAAACACCTACAGTAAAAATGTTAATTGAGAAGTGTAATTATTATTAACGTAATACCCAACATGAATCTACAATCTACATGAAGAACAGCAGAGCTTAAAACCACCTTCTCTATTACTCTACAAACCCAAAGCGTTTTATATAGTTGCTACTTCCTATATTCCATGCAAAAGATTGTTTTTAAAAGAATTGTCATTAGTTGAGTGTAGGCTTTCACGACCGTAATCCATAGTAGAAATGTCTTTCGGGTGATGTCGCGTAGTTAATATTTTACTTGACGTTTCGCTGACCATGCTGTCAGCTTCTTCAGAAGATTTCTAAAGACAGTCTTTAGAACCCGAAAGACATGTCTACTAAGAATTGTCATTTTTTAAAGAAAAAAAACGAACTCTTTCTTAATTGAGGTTCAGCATGGATACAGGCCTGGGAAATCTACTGTTACAGTTGCAGTTAGCCTTGTTGGGAACATCTTAGCCCTCCGAGATGCCAGAAAAGGACCACTGTATGATTTCAGTGAAACCTTATTATTAGTATTAGTATTAGGGGTATTTTCTGGAAATTGATGCAATCGCACCTACAGGAGAGGAAACATGTAGTGCTGTGGAATAGTTATTACTCTCTTGTGTGGCCAACCGTAAAGGTCGATTGTCGATCCGATTATATTCATCATATACATTAATGACCTACCGAACATAGGAGGAGGTGAGATTATTTTGTACACTGACGATACATTGCTTATAGTTACAAGCAACAATAAAAAAATGAAACATAAGAAAAACAAATTTAAAGTAAATGAAAATAAAACACAAACTCTTACCTTTTCTAGTACGCGTACCAGCTGTATATTTTCTGGGTCTTGTCCTAGACGCGAAGCTGAGTTGGAGCCATCCTATTGGCAAGCTATGCAATAAATTAAGCTCTACAATATATACAATAAGAAGAATTAAATCAGTCTCAACATTCAAAGCAGCAGAAACAACCTATTACGCAAGCTTCTATATGGGAACCTGGCCTGGGGTACGTCCACAGATGCTGATCATGTCTTTCTCCTACAGAAACGCCCTGCAACAGAGGTAAAGATGTGATTCTCTTCTATGCGATCGCATACTTACCTCCGTGAGTGCATACGTTCCAACATGTATGAAGTTCATACATGAAAACGTATCAAATTTTAACACACATTAAAATTTCCGCAACTATCAATCTAAGGGCAAGGACGATTTAACGATTCCACTGCATAGACACGATTGCTTTCGGTACACAACAATCGCTCGACTACTGGGGTCCAAAATTGTACAACCATCTTCCAGAAAGTAGAAAAAGTCTTGTTATTTATTTTTTAAAGAATACAACTTTTTTTGTTTTTTTTCTGTCTTGTTTATTTATAAAAGCTATTCTCTTTGTGGAATATTGATACTACGACTAAAAGCAAGTATTAAAGTTGCCAAGAATAGAAATATACTAACAAGCAAACCCTCGCAAAAATTAACATTTTCGGAATCCTTGCCAAAAATATCGATACTGAAGAAGTATCAATACTTTTAACACTAATTTATGAGTTGGTCACAAGGACATACCATGCTCCTAGTTGCAAAAACACTGCAAGCTACTAATATGCTTTTTGAAAATGAATACTTATTATAAGAACAATACCATTAAACCATTTTATTACACTATCTTTTGTAATGCAACTGATATGTAATATGTTAATTGCATTTCTTACAACCATTTTCGTAATACCGTTATAACAAAAAACTTCCTCTGAATATTTCTCAACAGATACGGCCTTTTCCTTTTCCAAACGCAAAATAGCCTAGCCTACTTTCGTTCATTTTCACACATGTACTAATTTACAAGTGTTGGGAATGCGATAATGACGTTATTTTACATGCCGTCCGACCCGTGCCACATTGTTTACACCTGGAGAACAAACGGATGCCGCCAGCGGAATCAAACGAAACCGCCTACAAGTGCTAAATATTTCATCGTGGGGGTTCGAACGTATCGACAACGATTTATCAAGACGCTGCACATCGGAACTTCGCATGTTTCGCTCGCCCTAATATTTCACTCCCGAGAGTTCGCGTTTTGTTAACTTGCTTCCGCCGTCTTTCCATGGTCCTTTTCATATCGTGCAGACAACGAGCAAAAAAATACAGGATCATTCATGATTCACGACTATGCCTTATTAAAGATATTTCTTGAACATAAAATAATTTTTATTGTTGTAAATACAATCAAAAATGTTACACAGGATGTTCCAAAAACCTAGTTCAAACTGTAACATATTCAACTAAAAAAAAGTATTTTTTTTTAATGGCCACCCCTATTTTTAAGAATGTCTACATTTTACTTCTTATACCTAAACTCGCTTATTTCCAAGTTATTTAAAAAATATATAAAAGTAATTAGTTGTTATCAATAAACAGCCAGAATTGATAAGGTTGTCTTCGTTTTGCTTCAATTAATGATAAATAAACATTAATAATGTTTAGCTTTAGTGTATGTTTTTATTTGTCATTTGCTTGGTACGAAATTTATTACAAAAATTTAATTGGCATTAAATACTTAAATTTACATACTGGACTGTACTCTTGGTTTCCGCGTTGGAACCCCGTCGTTGTCGTAGCTTCTGCCTACGTTTTGTCCTCACTCTTATGAGGCATCCTCAGGGCTGATACTGTACACTGACTCAGTGTCCTGAAGACGCCAATAAGTGTGCAGTAACAGCCCTTAAGATGTCCCTGAAGAGTGAGGACGAAACGTCGGCAGAAGCTACGACAACGTAACAACAATGGTTGTTGATGACCGTGGATGCCTACGTAAGAGATACCGTAAAAAATTTGCCCGAAATCTGAGGATGTTGGTACCAGTTGGATGGAGCTCTAGCGCATTGAAGATGTTACGGATCATTAACACAAATGTTTGTTGAAGGATGGTGAAAATGTGAACCCAAACTGATGGAATCTCAGAAAGGCCAAAAACAAAAAGTTCGCCGATCTAAGGGCGCTAATAGATGATCCTACGGCCCTATATGTTCCCCATAAAATTTCAGCCCGCTACCTCTAACGGTTTAGGAGATATGGGCGTTTTCTGAAATCTCTTCGCACACGGCCAGAAACGGACGGAAGATCGACATCGCTCCGGTTTTCGTCGATTATCTCCTCAGATATGCATCCGCGGTATGCGAAGTGGCACGCTTTCGATAGACAATTGAACGGCGGATCGATTGAGCCTAAGCGGAAGACCCTGGCTCGTCGTTTTGGCGGGTTTCTCGGGCTTCAAAGTTGAAAAAAACAATTTTCATTTTTCAACTTTGAGGCGCCGTAGCGTCCAAACGGTTAGAGCCAGGGAGTTGAGGTCTCTCTGCCTTAAAACGCTCGTCGAGACCTTGGACATGGCCAGTCAGATCCTCTAACTTAACTCTCCTTGACTTCTTTATCTGGGGTTGTACAGAAATACATGTGGTATCGCGATATAACATGCAGCACCCCAGAAGAAGCTTCATGCAATTGAGAGCGAAACTTCGGCATTCTCATGCTATTACGACGCAGCTCCAACCCGGAAACCTAAATTCTTTAAAAGATAACATCGACCGCGGAAGTCTACAACAACATGGTAAACAGAAGTTTACGGCTACATTATATTGTTTAGCTGGCCTTTGAAAGGTCTATCAGGAGGACGCCTCATATACAGGCTATAGCATTTAAAATAAGAAAGACGATATCCTTTTCCGGTTTAATCAAGAGTGTCAGGAAGTTAAAAATATTTTTAGGAAATTTGTCATTATCCATAATATCGCGCCCTAAAATTTCAGAAAGACACTTTAACTATTTCAAGAGATTCATTTGCGTACACGATCTCGCGTAGAAGTAAATTTTATTTTATTATTTTCGACATTTTTGCCTGAGGAACACAGCTAAAAAGCTCGCTATTTCAACAACGTCCACTAACGCAAAACAAACATAACATTTAAGACCTGTCATCGCTGGAATTCGGGCTAATAAAATCGGATAAATTTGCCGCGGAGAATTAAGCTAATTTGCGGATCTAATTAAGTACACGTCGCGGCGTTACACACATAGGTAACCCCGCGAATATCCCGTCGCATTGCGTCGCGCACCCGACCGACGACGATTACGCGGATAACATAGCGTTCTATTTAAATGGTCATTAGTGGCGAGATGTGTTGCGGTAAAGATCCAGGTAGACGATAACTCCTCGCCAACCGAGGACAACGACGACGGGGACGACGACATGCGTCACGGCGCACGTTACGGCCCATAGATGACACATGCGGCGGCCCCATTGATCCCAACCGGGGTCCGCTCTCAGCGTGAACGTCATATTTCCTCTTCGCGACTGACAGCCACTTTTTCCTCTTCTACTGTAGCGTAATGTATGCGATGGGAAGCCGCTAGATACATAATCATCGTCAGGGAATGGCATCGCATATTTATGAGTTCAGCATGTGCATACGTTCTCATCCATTTTGAGTATTGCAATCGTGAATTATCTATTGGTTCGTAAATACGTGTCTAAGAGAACATGATTTTAAAGGAAATTTGGACAATTCGGTAGGTACTGTATGTCTTATTGGAATTCGATTTAAGGTTGCTAAATCATTCAATCATATGTTCCTTTACTAATTCTGGTTCATTGTTGAAGGAAGAGAATGGGCAATAATTCAAACGAAGATATATGTTAAGATTTTGTGACGACACTACTCACTAACTCGATATTTATTGAATTGAATGCACTCAAACAATAAGGCCTTATAAACTATTTGTGATATTTTATACTGAAAAAGAGCTTAAAACAAAAATTCCCTGCAATAATTATGATTTCATTATACATCGTAATCTCAAAGTTAAAAATACTTTTTTTTTTTTTGATTTCCAAAAATTAAGAAATAAACCTGCAAATATGTTAATACTTTTTATTGACGTATTCATTAAAAAATAAACAATCAAAACATTGTTTTTTCTGTACATATTACACATGCTGCGATTATAAGATAATAATCGAAGAACTTCATGTCCAAATTCAAAAATTCTGTTTTTGTTCAATACTGATACTACTTGCTTGCTGTCCATAAACAGCCTGGAAACTCGTGATTTTTAGCGACCAGGCGGAGCTGCTCCTCCAACCCTTTTGTTGGTTTTTAATCTGTCGATGAAGGGAAATAAGCTGCCGCCATGAGTGTCGATCATTTGATGCGTCAAAAATATGTAGTATTTGTCGTCGATGTTCCAAATTCGGCAATCTATTACAAGCGTTTTCCCAGAACTTCCCAGAATGTCATTTTTTCGAAGACTAGGTCAAGAGGAGACAGACAGATCTTTATAGCCGCCGTTGGCGTTTTTCGGCGAACACTGTGCCATCAAACGACCGCGCTATACAGTAATATTTACCTGATGACTGTAGTGCAAAGCCATATCATCACTCTGGAATAGAGACTCCAGGTCCTTCGTAGTATTCTGTGGCACTGTCCAAACGCATTACTAGCTTTGTTGACTATATGGTCAGTATGCGGGATCCACAATGTCTTCTTGTAGAAGATGATACTGAAGTACTTGGCCTCCGAACTAAAGCTAAATGGGACGTTCGTAAAGGTAAAGTTTGTCTCGAATATGATCCAGCTTAATATAGTTACTGTCACTGTAAAATATGAATATTCGTTTATTACTCAAATACGCTAAGGCCATGGGCCCCATAGCTCACCTACCAATTGGTTGGTTACACTTATCAAGTGTCTGCACGTACCACCTGTAACATATTACGGTTTTTGTAGGTAACAAATAAAAGTTAAAACGTCAATTGTAATCAACTAACACTTAAGAACCGTAACGCAATGCATATTTGAGTAACGATTGAAGTTCTCCACTTTCGGTGCGCCTAACGAAATTAGTAGAAACTAGACAGACTTGTGTTTATCCGTTTCATGAGAATGGGTTCGTGTTGCTTCGAGAGTCTGCGCTTCACGAAATTAACGGAAACTCTCTATAGACTCCCGGGGCAACCAGGCAACATGAACCCATTCTCATGAAACGGATAAACAAAAGTCTGTCTAGTCTCTGCTAATTTCGTTAAGCGCACGTTCTAAATACATCTCATCAAGGTAGGTGCGACTCTCAATATGTATATGTACGTGAGTTTCTTGAGAATCTGTGCTACAACTTTAAGCAATTTCACATTATGCTACTCGCGACATTCGATTTTCACGTGTATTTTCCTTGCATATTGTTGTACAGTGTACTATGCAACGGACGTACACGAGGAAATCGAACTGGAATAAGCAACCCAACGATATGTCGTCACCAACTACTGCTACATTAAAAGACAAACAGTACCCCATAGAACGTTTCTTAATATTCCATAAAATCTTTTAAATTCGCAAAAGCTACATGTAAATTGACAAAATGTGTTGTACAGTGTGATGTACACGCAAACTCCATCACACAAAGCGCTGCTTAGATTTATTACCTCTGTGTAAATACTTACTTCACCTAACCACATTGTGCTTTTGTGTTGTTAATGTTAATTATTTCTTTGCTTCCTTGTAATATATGCGGTCAAAGATGTCGCGTTCGACAATATGATTTGCACCAATACTTTCGCGGAAAAATACAAATGTGCCATGAAAGCAGTCTTGTCCAATTGAAGAAGTACACTCCCCGACAAAAACTTAGACGCGGTAAGATGTTTTACGGGTTTTAAGGGTTGCAACATTTCTTTGCGAAACTAGCAAGATATCTGATTAAGTTTTTATTCGTAAAAGTAAAGTAAATTTAAAAATATCTCCTCTAGTAATATATGAACTAAATAATAAATTATTACTCCAATGTTTAAACAATTTCTGCGACAAAAATTTAGACGCTCTGTTGCAAATGTAAAACAAAAATAAACAAATGAGTGATCAGTAATCGTAGATCCTCCATTGTTCTTAATCACTTCCAATAGTCTGTTGTTAATAGATTTATATAAATTTAACGCATAATTTTGAGGGATATTCTGCCATTCAGTCACTATTGAAGTTTTCAGTTCCTGTACCGCGAAATATTGACGTCTTCCGCCATAAACGCGACGTGCCAATTCACCCCACATGTTTTCAATAATGTTTATATCTGGTGACCGTGCCGGCCACTGTAAAGTTTTAATCTTTTTCTCCTTAAACCATTCAGTAATGGTTTTTGCTTTATGAATTGGCGCGTTATCTTGCCGAAAAACAAAATTGCGCCCGGCTCATTGGTCTCCAAAACGTAGAAGATTGTCACGCAATAAGTCTTTATACGTCGCAGATGTCATTTTGTTTGTGCAACACTATCTCACTTTTATCGTGGAATCAGATCGCTGCCCATATGATCACAGATCCACCCTCTAATTGTCTGGTCATTTTCACTTTTGGTTCCTTTCTCAGATCATGATAATAATGCGAGTATCCACCCGGTCCGTACAAATTAAAACGTTTCTCATCAGAAAATATAACTTTTTCCCATTGTTTCTTCCAAGATACGTGTTCTTCAGCAAATCTCAACCACGCTTCTTTGTGTTTCGCCGAAAGTGGCGGCATTCTCAAAATTTTCTTCCACGATATTACCGGTGACGCCTTTAAAATCCTTTGAACATTACGCACGTGCGTTTGTACCCCCGCCTGTTCTGCAATAACTCTCGCCGACGCAGAAGAATTGGATGCACACCGCAATATCATGCGTTTATCCCGCTCACTTACAGCTTTCGGTCGCCCCTGGCCTTTTGGTTTGCCGTAATTTTCCGGATCTTTTAGGAAATTTCTAACGGAATAATCGTTTCTTCGTAACCGACGAGCAATTCCCTTCTTACTAACACCATCCTGGTGCCAGGCTAGAACTTTACCCCTTCCTATCAAGGATAATTGCTTTTTTCTACCCATATTGCAAACACTTTATAAAATATAATTTCTCGTGGTGAAACGTGTACACTTTACCAGCACAACCGCTGCATATAAAGGGAAGTATCAAATTAAAACGTTTTTGCTTATATTAATGTAATAAATGCACGGGGTCTACATTTTCGTCGCATTTAAAATTCCTATTTTGATCTGGGAAAATCTCAATTACCCCTCATAAAGCAATAAATACCCAGAAATATCTATAAATGGCCTATTTACATAACAAGTATTAATAACCCTCATTTACATTTTATATAATGTCTATAAGCTTCGTTTCGTAAATAAAAACGATACCGCGTCTATGTTTTTGTCGGGTAGCGTATGTATCTTTAAAACGTATTTGTGCCACAGTGGATGCATAACAATACTAGATAATGATAATTATTTTGTGTTAAGCGTTTGAATATTCTATAAAACTATATTCTATAAAACATATTATTATAAGCGTTGTTTCCAGTAAATGCTTTTCTTGTTAGTCTCTTTTAGGCTCTGCATTCACGGAGTATCATGGCTTCTTAACCACATTAAAATGAGATCATATTAAGAGGCTAAAAATAACAAAAGCCGTTTTTGGCAATAACAAAATCATCAATTTATCTACTCATAAACAACTTTGAAACAGGGACAAATCAATACCTCGTAAACGATATTTATATTCTCTCATACTCCTGGGATTAGTCACTAAATAAAATTCAGCTTATTCGCAGCAGGCATCTATTATTTAGCTTAAAAGTTCGGCGATTTTCCGGTAAAATTTATTTTTGTATTCGTAATGCGATAACTTTACAAAAAAACGTAATTATATAATTTTTAACATACACATGTGCTGTGAAACTATCAAAGCTACGTAACAATATACAATACTATTTTCAAATGATTACAATGTCTATTTAGCAATTTAGAATAGCATTCGCAAATAATTACGAAGCGCATGTAAATACTAAGAAAAACGTTTGAAAATGCACAACACTTTGTCTGTCGGTGGCTACAAATAGCCATTTATTGTCGTTGTAAATTTACGTAATAATTTCTATATACACTACGGTTCAATGAAGTTCGGTCATACAATAAAAATCTATTATATCACACTGTATACAATTATTAATACATAAAATTAGAAAAATATTAAGCAT
>LR737382.1:22383931-22401626 GCA_902655005.2 Marronus borbonicus
AAGCAAACGCAATAGAAAATTAACAGCGCCACAAATAGCAGCCGAAGCCAATCGCGGCCGTGAAGAAGAAGTTTCGGCGAGTACGGTAAAACGTCGACTTCAACAAGCGGACCTTCATGGACGCATTGCCATTCGAAAACCCTTATTACGTCGGGGCAACAGAGCAAAACGGCTACAGTGGGCCCGTTCTCATCTGGATTGATCGCTAGATGATTGGAAACACGTGCTTTGGAGTGACGAGTCAAAGTTTGAGGTTTTTGGGCAAAATCGACGAGTTTATGTCCGAAGATCTAAAACCGAAAAGTGATCCCGAACTGCATTGTGCCTACAGTGAAGCAAGGGCGTAGTTCTGTGTTAGTGTGGGGATGTTTCTCCTTTGCTGGGACGGGAGATTTATGCAGAGTGCAGGGTGTAATGAGGAAGGTAAATTATTTTGCAATATTCCAGAATCATGCAGTGCCATCACGATTGCGTATAATAGGCCGTAACTTTACATTCATGCATGACAACCACCCAAAACACACTGCGTTAGTGTGTAAGAACTATCTAAAGGAGCAAGAAGAACAGCACACCCTGAAAGTAATGACATGGCCCCCACAAAGCCCAGATTTGAACCTTATAGAGTTGTTGTGGGATGAACTGGACAGGAGGATCCGAAAAATATGCCCAACTTCACAAGAACATTTACGGAATATTCTGCAACATGAATGGATTAATATTCCACAATCCGTTTTAACAAAACTTATCGAAAGAATGCCTAGAATAGCTCGAGCAGTGATTAACAGCAAAGGAGGTTTTTTCGATGAAAAAAAAAATAATGTTCAGTATGTTATATTAGGCCAGAATAACTTTTTATTTATTTATTTTTGTCTTCTTTACCTGTACATACAATAAAATTGCATTTTGTTTTTAGTTTCGTTTGTTACTGTAACCTTTTCATGTTTTTTAATAACCGACCGAACTTCTCTGAACGGCAGTGTACATAGGTCTAAGCTTTACAGTATGTATAATAATCCTAGCGCATTAAAATCGAACACCTAGTACAGGTAAACTTCTGTACAATTAAAGGCGTTCGTTCGCGCCGCTTAAGATGGCATTCCCTGATCCCCCTAGAATCGGTAATAATTTATCTTGTAGCTGATATAGCATGGATGTTACTATTGGTATACCATACACCAAGGAAAATCATTATAGCATTTTATCTTTTTTATGAATGTTTGGTTTTTAATCGAAAACTGTGACAATGTTCTTCTTTCGCAGATGTTTCTAAAACAAATATTTTGTTAGTACTAGAAGGCAACATAACCAGAACCACTTTGTTGTATCGCCCCAGAAATATCTTTTCTTAAAAAGGAAATAGTAGGGCACAATATTAATTACATTTAATTAATTTGTTACCAGTTTTACCAGTTTCTTTGAATATAACATAACAGCTGTTTATGCGCCAGGAAATAAAATATAATCCCGTCATAACTTAAGGCTAACTATTGCAACTAATAATTCCGATAAGAAATTAACCAGAATTAACGCATTCTCTCTTATCAATAACAAAACGTTCTAGAGAATTTGTCAATAAATTAAGGACCAATAGCTAAGTATGTGTAATGGAGAATTTTGAAAATCCCATTAAAATAAGGTATCCGACCCTTGCAAAATTTGAACTGTTTGCATACGTCATCGATGTGATGTGTCTTTAAAATCCGTCAATTGACAAAAATGCAAATTACGAACCTTATTTTTAATAGGGCCGCATGAGTAACTTCACCCTCGCGTAAACAAATGTAAAAAAGGGAGTTTATAATGAAGATGTGTACGTTGCGACAGCAAGTACCAATTCGCAGGTTTTGGGAATTATCTGATTCAATCTTTTTTTAATTCTTAAAATCTCATTTCAATCTCATATAACAGCACCTTGTCTTTATATGCTCATTAGTTTTACCTTATTTGAAAGTGGCCCACACCTTCATCACAAAGAACAAAACTGAAAGGTCATGTCAGTATGTATGAAATTGGTGTCAGTGAATTCAAGGGTAGAAGGAACTTCTTTGGTTGGCACAAAGCAAGCAGCCTTGCATCTATTGGAAATTTGTCGCTATTTTATCCCATCTTTCCTTGAAACTTACCCTTGGTTGGTTGTGGCTTGCAATAATCTGTACGAGGATGATATAAGAATTGCCCGTGTTTGGAGATAGATGACGCTTTGTGTCAAAATCTGCATTACCAGCTGTGAGCGCTATTCTTCAATCGACGTATGTCAAAATTACGGAGAGATTTATCGAGTCGTGTTGTTTTGAGGTAAAATTCGATTTCTTTTTTTTATGTGAAAACGTGTGCAGAAATCAAAAGGAAAATAGATACAGTTTATAAGGACCATGCACCTTCGATAACTACCATCGAATTTAAGCGTGGTCGAAGAACCAGTCCACCGGAAAAAAATTAGAGATTGCTAATATGGTAAACACCTCAATTGGACGTGTGCAAGACATCCTTCGCGAAGAATTGAATAAGAGAAACCCATCGGTGAGACGAGTGAAATCAAAAACGGAATTGTGTGATAACCTCAAAGCAATCTCTGGACATGTTTAAGCGCAATACGGGTGAGTTTGTGCGGCGTTGTGCATGACTATAAATGAGTCACTGCACGCCAGAAATCAGAGTCAGTCAGCGAAGTAACTTTTTCCCGTCGAACGCGCACCAATGAAAGTGAAAACGATTCTATCAACCGGAAAAGTTATGGTGACGATTTTTAACATTCGCAGGGCAAAATCTTATTTGATTATTTGCAAAAGGGAGGAATAATCCCGGCACAGTATCTGTCCCGTGTGATGATTTATTGGGCCGATTCGCTGCTGATCCAAAGTGGGAAAAGATCCACTTAGTGAAGAAAAAATTCTCTGGTCGCCTTGGCCCACTCATCAACAATTGCGATAGTTACGGTTGGAATTGGTTCCCATCCACCATATTCACCAGATTTAGTGCCGAAGTAGAGGCTTATTTAACAGAGTTGAGATACCTTAAACAAGTTGGAATATCCCTAGACTTAGTGTAGGTATGTCGAGAAGTAATTTTACACATTTACAAATTTAGAACCATGGCGTTGTCTTCCTCAACTGACTGTACTCGTAAAGCTAAAAATCTATCATATTACAAACATTTCGCTTAATTACGTGAAATAAGGAAATTAAGAGCAAATTTTGGCATCTATACGCTTCGTATCATATATATATATATAATTGATGACAGATCAAGGAGACAGATAAAGCAGAATTACAAACATTTTCTCTCTATCTCGTATATTAATTAGGTACCGTTCATGTGTAGCTCTACACGGTCATATAGCATCGTAATCTTTTCCTCTCTTCTAATTACCAACAACCATCGCGTAACCATACGTCGCTTCGAGAAAAATAGAAACAAACACATCGTCGAGCATTAATAACCGACGCGATAACGATCGAAAATACTCCTCGGCAGCGCAGCAAAGAGAAACAATTAGCGAAATACTGTGTTGCTGCGTGTACGGGACTGTGAAAAAAAAAGCCTAGAATTAAAACCGGCCACCCAATGAAAACAGAAATAGGCGTCTTTATGGTAGATATCACGTGCGATTGGCTGCGCTGCGTTTAGGCCCCCGCATCTTAAGAAAGATCGTGCGGTCGTAGATGGTGAATCTCGTGCGTGCGAAAAGGATAGAGCGACAGCCGATCTGTTCGGTGTACAGCAGAGTTAGGCTTGTCGCGTGTGCTATATGAAACTCGCAGCTTCACAGCACTGCCAGAGTTCGCTCAAAGACGCTCTTTCATATCTGTTTGCTTTCGGAGGTGTCGAACCGATGCAACGCAGAGCATCGGACGAGAGAACAGTCTCCCTTATTGTTTTCTGATAGCATAGTACACCAGGCCGAAGTCAGGTGGTTTCTTTACTAGACTTCCCATTCATTACTATTTAATCAGTTTGTATTCAGAGTTCGCGCGCGTGTCATCTGAAAGAAGCATTCATCGATTTACCAATATTTTTAGTTGGTTTATTTTGCCGAATACTTTGTGTCTAATAAAAATTTTTTTTTTCGTCTTCAAATATGAACACAATAACTCCCATGCAACAAACCGTGCCTAATACGACGGCGTCCAATACGACAACTTCAACCGTCCAGACGGCGAGCGTCGTTTCGATGATGAATAATAGTGCGGTGGTCAACTTGAGTCAACAGTCCGGTAGCAGTGGTGATAACAGCGGGATTTCATCACAAATTGACAATGCCGAAATAAACGAGGCTGTCACTAAGGTATTGCAAGGATACGACTGGACATTTGCTCCGTTAGCCACTAAGTAAGTACAATTCATATATTTTGTGATTAATTTTCGTTAAATTGTAAAAATATTACAAAGATGTTAGGCAAATATACGGTCTGTTTCAAAATAAATCGACACCCTTGTTATCTTCTTTGTTCTTAAAGCTACATGGTCGGTTAAATTGCCAAAGTTGCCTATTGCATTTGTAAAAAAAATTAAAAAAACTACAAATTTTAGTTATAAGTAATTTGTTTTATTTTAGAATAACAAACTTCGAACAAAAATAAGTTACAAAAAAAGACAAAATAAAACAAATGCTCAAAAATATCCCCATTGTCACTGTCTTGGATATGCTTGCGATGTTAATCTGTTGAATTACGTTAACTCTCGCGTATTATATCTACCTTTGTACAGATAATTTTTAATGTCCCTTAAGAAAAAAGTGCCTTCCTTTAACCAAAATCCCTAAATGAATTGTTTGTATATACGTGAAAGTACGCTACCGCATTTAATTCAGTTAATTCACAATTTACAATAAAGAATTTGAAAATTCTACGATTAGCGCATTGGTGGTTGGTGTACCCCTGGCGGTGTTATTGTAATGCTCTAATTAAGTTTTTACCGCATATTAGATGAATTTCTAACATATTACACCTTTTTACACGAGTGAAAAGGACGTTTCAAATTTACAATTGCAAGAAAATGCATTTAAATAAATTATCCATGTGCATTAAATGAAATCCAACCATTGTTTGAAATATTAGGATTCCGTGGATAATGTAATGGTAATTCATTTAATTAATCAAAATTTTTTTATTTTTTTTATTATATAAAAAACGATAAATAAAATAAATTATTTCTCCCTCGGGTAACAATTAAAAACAAATATTTGTAGGAACTTAGAATTATGTTTATAGGAAACAAACACTAGAAACAGTATAAATTTACCACAAAAAAAGATAATTTACATATTAATATAATTTGTGAACATTCGCCCAAAAATCACTGTCAACAGTTGTAAGCAAAACAACTGAAAAAAGGGTAACCTTCCTACCCTATCCCAAGGATTCTGGTCAATCTGCTTCAAAGAACTCTTTTTTTTTTTCTTGTTAAATTCTTTCGGGGTGAAATTGATACATGATACAACGAAGACAGGTTTTATGATTTCTTCACCATTTAGATAAATGAAATAGGTACATATTTGCAACTCTTTCTACGCAGAAAATTTTAAAAAATACCTCAAAGTAATATTTTCATGAATATATGCGTTCATTACACGTATGTGGCTTAAGAGTATATTGCCATATTTCAAGAATTGCCTTGGCATAATTAACAGTTGATATAATTTACATATAAGTAATATACATTAAGTTCTAGCTTAATACAGCTGTGGTTTTTAATCAAAAATTGTGAAAACGTTGTTTCTTATGTATTTTTATCGATTAAGTTACCTAAAACCTGCAAGGAAGAGAATTACATCTATCTGCGAATTCACCAAAGATCCCACCAACTTAATTAACTAGAAGGTAATAGCCAAAACTACTTCGTTACTTCGCTCAAGATGTTCATAATTGTTTTTTTCAAAAACAGGAAAGTATAGCCTCCTCCTCTCACCTCACAGAATCTGCGTAACCTGTTCCAAGATTGTATGCTCCTATTTTCTTGACGAAGATGAAAAATTTCCGATTTGTAATTACAATTTAAATAATTGTGTTTTGAAACATACTACATGTATAAAAATATTCAAGAAACATCACAATTATCCATATCCAACATACGTTTTTAATTTAGACAGAGTGACTATCCAAAATACGCCCAGTACGTATCCGAAAGACGCAATTTTGTTGGTCGAGGATGATTTATGGGTTCTTTATAATTTTGTGGTTGAAATGATGCATGTGATTCGAATTGCATGTAAATTACTAAATTCTACGTAATGTTTCCTTTTATGTAACAAGCAATATAAATAGCAAATGATAATAAAATTTCCATCTGTTGGGCTACCGATGTTGAAAGGATTACTTCTTTTAATATTCGTTTTCTTAAAAACCAATTATAAGATTCCAAGTATGGAAAGCAATTTCAAATTAGAAAATGAATTTTACCACAAGTAAGGGTAAATATAATCTCGAATTTGGCTTAGGCTTTATTTATAGAGCTGTGATACCTGATCCGCCAAGCAAGCAATACGCGACGTTTGGCTCAATGGCGAACAATTCCAATGGGTTATTTTCTTAGATAGAAAGGAAAATTGTAGGCACAATGTCAACAATTTTTACAATTTTAAACTGTTATCTGTTAGCTGTTTATGGCGGCGACATTTTATTCATACAGAGAGATTGTTGGATTTGTTTTATACCGATGAATCTTGCAAGAATTACTATTTATTTATTAATAAAAGGTTGTAAAGGTTGTCTTGCGCGGATTTTTTGTTGTCAGACGGATACTGAAGAACAGTAAAGTACCTGAAATACCTAAACGGGAACGTAATGTAGGTTTCTAAGCATTGAAACGGATTAAAAAATTAATAAAATGGTAACTGCGATTAAAACTTGCAAGTTACAGGATGTCTCACCGAGAAGTGCGCCGATTGATATATATGAAAATTCTGAAAACTTTGTAATGTACTATGGGTTGCATGCACTATTGAATTAAAGTATTTTTAATAATGTGGCAGTTCCGGTTATACCGGAAATACGTGTCAATTTTGTTATTTAAATGGATCACCTATAAATAATCATATTTTTAAATTACTAATTCAATGTTAAGCTTGGTCTGATCTAACAACTATGTCGTTACTTTTAAGCATATTTGAAGTGTTTGACTTTTTTGAAGATTTTTAGCTCTTTCACAGTCTGGCAAGAATTAAAATAGTGATAATATATAGCGTGTTCCAGTTAAAATAACAAAGTGGACAGCTATTTCCGGTACAATCGGAAGTGGTAGATTATTAAAAATATTTTAATTCTATAGCACATGTCGGCTTTAGTGGACTGGCAAGTTTTCAGAATTTTCTAATTTCTTTCATATATGGATCGATGTAGATCCCGGTGAAACACTTGTTGTATACGTCAACTGTACAAATTTAAAGACACATCGCACCAGGACTAATTTCTTAAAAAAATGTTAACAAATATTTGCAAGATTTTACTGTACCATCTTGCAGAATATTATTACAGTTTAATACGTCTGAATGTTTAGCAAAGCACATGAAATAGAGGGGATGTTATAGATAATACAATATAATATTAAACTCAAAATACAGATCTGTTTACTGGACAAGATTAACAGTTCTAGTCGTTTGCGAAGGTATTAAATAATTTTTTTGCTTACGTGGAAATTCCATTTTCTTTTTGGTGGCATTGACTGTTAAACCGAATTAAAAAAGGAGGATATACAGAGAGATATCTATTTATTTATTGATTAAATTATCCAAATAGATTAATTACTTCCTCCAAGTTACATGGGTGCTTGAAAAAGTAGGAATTATCCTAACCGAAAATTAATATTTGAAAAGAATATCTCATGTTTACTTCCTCCCTTGATTAAAAAAAAATTTGCAGGAGCTTATTTAAAAATACCGATCTTTGTTATAGAAGTCGGCCTTCTATATGATTTTTGAAATGTCCTCTTGTTTACCTTGATATTGAAAAAAAAAAACAAGATTTGGTTTTCTGCATGAATCCGAGTAATCTCTGTTACTGTGTAATAAGTTTTTTTGGTAAAAGAAGTACAAGCACATAGGAAATTAAAAAAAAAGGAGTCGAATTGAAATTTACATGTAAATAAGGTGAAGTTTAAACATTTAGATTGTTGCACAATATAACTAAACAATAAATTTGATCTTAAACTAGAGAGAAAAATTTTGGCCAACAAAATAAAATATTTATTTTGGTTTTAACATAGTGTTGCCGTTTTCTTTTTTTTCGGATTGTATATTTTTCTGGGTGTACATTCATTTGAAATGTGTTTATGGGAAGATGATTATGATCCAACATTTATTTCTCCAATTATATTTCAGTATCAGGCGTAACGTTGAATCGCTTTTAAATGGCTACAACGTATTTTATTTAAACTAATTCAGTAGACGCAGGGTTTTACATTTATGAGAAGGACAAGATCAGCAGGTGTAACTGAAAGTTAAGTACAGATCCCGAACAGGAAAAGATCCGTGGAGTTAACAATTTACAAAATTCAAGAAGGGGAACGTATTCAACTTAAGTCTTTGAATAAAAAATCTAACAAAACAAACCCCAACCCGTTGCAAGGTCTCACAAATTAAGAAAAAAAAAGCAAAATACAGCAAAATTCGATTATTTACTCTTAACCACAATCACTGAACAGTACTACATCAAGATAAAATAATTCATTATACAGGGCGAGTCAGTAAGAACGGACCAAACGCCAGGAGTGTATTGCATACGTGAAAATAATGTAAAAAGCCTCGCGTGTTCTTATCTGGTTTACATTCGTTTTCAAGTTATAGCGTAATAACAAGATTTTAATCGAAATGTTTGTAAATATCTTTAGTTTATTCAAAGTAGAAAGATCGTACATAGATTCCTCTAATCTCAAATTTCACTTTTCAAAATATTTAATTGTGTGTGTCGTTACCGTAATTACTTCCTATGTATTTTAATCGGTTTACTAGATAAAACAACTTTAGAGCCGTCGTACGCTTTGGTAATGGTGACGGCGCTGATATCGTTTACTCATCCCCCACAATATCCTCTAATCATGTCCCACAGAAATTGTGGCCTGTTAGGAGTTTACGATCATTTGATTCTTTAATTTTGGGGATGGCTATGGTTGCCTGTATATTGTCCCGCTGATGGATGCAACATTGGATTATCCAACAGCTTGTATCAACGGATCCTATCGTGGCTAATTTTCTCATTATTAACGCCTTTTATCAAACTTAATCACGGTTACAACTAATAACTAGCAATTTATTAGTAAGTTTTGACATACGGCGAAATCCGGAAAGGGTTATAATTCGTAGCGGTGTTAAAACAAATGAGTTTTGTCATTATTTCCTTTAGTCGTCATTGTCCATCTTGTGCCTTTAATAGAATACATCATTAAACCTGCAGAAACGAGTACACTTTCCGTGCGCTTCGTGAAATTAGCAGAGGCTAGACAGACTCGTGTCTTGTCGACTCTCGGCGAAACGAATCCATTCTCATGAGACGAATAAACACGAGTCTGTCTAGTCCCCGCTAATTTCGTGAAGCGCATCTTGTTTCTGCAGGCTTCTCTATCATCTGGCTGCATGTCCCTGCTTCCCTTCCCCGATCGAATTTTTATATTTTTTCTATGTCAAGGCTTTGTACCTGACCCTTCTGGGTGGTTGGCATGTCTGTCGCCCCCCTATTGGAAATCGTTAATAACTACTAAGCTGAAATGGTACAAAACTTTATTTTTGGTACGAAACGGTATGTCCCTACTCTTCCTTTTCCCCCCAACGGAAATGGCAAATATCTACCAAACGGAGGGACCCAGGGTCCCACATGCACCCTTAATACCTGCCTATATTTAAGAATGTATTCCTTTCATCTAATATTAGTAACGCCTATACAGACAAGAAAGTTTTGTCTCAAGATTATTGCTTATCGTGAAGATATAAATAAATTCATTACATATCGTACATAATAAACTAATTAATAGAGAAATTATACATGTATGTATATTTACGGTTCGTTAGCTGCTTATCTTATATAACGGAGTAAATAATCCGTGCATGTATATTTTATTGCCGCAATCAAAAATTTTATGTAACGATAATAATTTATATTCTTTGCAAGCCTAAAAAGCAACATATAGAAAAAGTGAAATTAATCGGTTATGTTGCTTACGAGCAGTGAAAAACAAAAACAATTCTTGAATGTTATTATTAGTAGAGTTGGGGATATTGCTAGGCATGTTTCATTCAAAATTGCAATTTCGAATACAACTCCCCAGTTTTGTTCATCCGAGGAGCGCGCAAAAGAATTATCTCAAGTTCTAATTTATTCTTATGGGCATCCCAGAATTACGCAGTTGTTTTGCCGAAAAAGAGCACGTGTTCTTAGTACCCTTATCGTGCGAATTTAGCAGATTTTTTTTGTTGTATGTAAGCAGCTCCGAGTATTCATTGCCTCGCCAGTGGCGTGTACATGAGCATAGAGGGAGAAATATATTTTTTTAAATATAAACTCAGTCATTTTCATTTTAATATACATGAAGTTATAAAGTGTAAATATTTCATTGTACTTAAACCAAAAATGTAAGTTTAATAAAAACTAAACATGTGATCATGTTCTCTCTTTATGTTTGTCCTACATTGGCCTCCAATCACGTATTCCACCGCGTAATAACAAGCTGTGGCAGGCAAAGGTGTGTCTAGTAATAATTACGACAACAAGAAATAAGCACGTTTACATTTTGATACTGCAGCCTTACTTCCTCGGTAACTCGGTTTGAACTATGTCCCAAGCAAGTCATGTGCACCATATTCGGATACCCACCCTTCAATAATCGCCCGCTTTTAGTATGTTTCTTGCTGCATCTGTCACCTCTTTAAAGTAATGTAACCAAAGATATTAAGCTCAAAATATCTTCACTACTATCTACATTTGCGTGTTAGTATTTTTGATGGCTACAAGATAACTTACACCAGATAATGTATCATTTAAAGACTGTAGCAGGATATTGGCAATATGATCTGCTTGACATGTTCGTTGTTTTGTCTATTGTTAGCAAAAAATTACCACGACTGTGCTCAATTTCTAAACGTTGTAATGGCTTATCATATTTTTTATTTAGATATTGTTTTCAGAGGGTGGATTTAGGAACTCCCTATCCGCGGAGTATTACAATATATCATCGTCAATGCCAAATCAAATCTGTTTGAGAACAACCACTTGTTTTACACATGTGCTGCGCTGTTTGCGTTCTTTCTTGTTGTTCGTTTGTCCACGATACAATCTTCTATTCCTCGTTTGCTTACATTTTTTTGCTTTAGACGACTTCCATTTCTTGTTTTCCTCTTGACATTTTCTATCAGTTCGTTCTTACTTTTTCTAATTTATATTTGGATACTAGAATTTTCGTTTGTTGCAAAATATTTATTCTTCATTACTTGTTTAGAATCTCATATTTATTTACTTCGTACTTACTACGGCATTTAGAAACATGGTGGGAAGTTAGAGATTTTAAAAACAACAAATGCAATCAATGAACTGTGATGCTGAGAGAAGTTTTTCCAATTTTTAAAGGCAAATTAATTAAGAGATCAATGAATAAATATTTTTAAATCATCCAATATTGTGACTGTAATTGCTTTATGTTAAAGTTGGACGTCGATAAATTGTCGCCTATTTGTGATAGGTTGATGCAGCAATCATGTTTCAATCTTTTCTTGTTTTTTTTTCTTGGCCAATAATGTTTATTCTAATAGATAAAACTCTTGAGAGTTGTGGTCTTGTTCTTTTACTTAAACTATATTTAAATAGTTAATACATTTAAACACTTTTTTCTTGGCATTTCCATGGAACATGGCCTCTTTGTCATAAAATATTGTCTGTTACCATTAGTTTTGTTTTTAAGACAATTTTATTTAATTTTTGTCATAATTCTTCGTTTTTGTTAATGTTTAGTTTTTTTTAATTAGCTAATTTTTGTTATTTAATTTTGTTTTTTCGTGACATCATTTTAATTTGTTTGTGAACATTTGTACACATGCAGCGTTAACGGTAATTTTGTTAAAGAATTTTAAAATAATGTTCGACTTACGTTCGCCCTAACTTTTAACATACAATGATAGTGTTTTCGAATGTTTCAAGAAATATTTGTTTTTTTATTGTAATATTTCTTTCACGTATTCGCCGTTCCTTCGTTTATCTTTCGTTTTGTTTTATTATAGTTTACGATATTTTTCACAAAGCATATATGAAATTTTCCACAGAATAGAAAATTACATTTATATGAGGGGGGTGCTATTTAAAAAAATCGACTTCTGCTAATTTCCAAATTTGTTTCGAAAAAAGAAAACACCTTGTATGGTATTTTCACTACACTAGTTTGTCGAAACAACTTTTCCATAATCAGCATAGTTTGTAATTAAAGTTAATAGTGGAACTGTAATTTTTTTTTTTTAGAAAAAATCGATTTTCTTATAAAATACGCGTTGTTTACCCATTATCAGAGTTTGTCTTCTCCGATTAAACGTGTTAATTTCTTTTACTCTCAAAGGTGTGTCAAGTTTACTATGTCACAGATGTACATAATTCATTTATTCATTGAAAACAAGATTAGGGACATTTAAATTTATCACCGTTGGACATTTAAACTAACCTGATCTTTCAAAATATTTTCTTTTGCATATTAAAAGCAAACAACGCCCACAGATAAAACTGAGAAGGTACTGAGTCAAATGTAAGTACATAAAAATACGTTTTTTTTTTCGTAATAAAAAATATTTATTATCGCTTTTTTTAACATACTTTAATCAATGTAAATAATGCCGCATGTCCTCACCTCTGATAATTAATTAAATATTGACAACACGATATAGATTTTTAGATTTTCAAATTTTTGACGACGTAGTAAATGGAGGGAATCGAAAAATTCTCCTTTTAATAGTTTAGTGGGAACTTTCGTATGAATCTCGTGTTTTATTTCGTTAGCGCAGAATGCAAAATAAACCTAAACCTGCTGTATCTGCTGACAGAAATATCATCTGTATATTTATTCAGGGTACAGCAGTAACCTCGGTAATATATGTTAAGCAAACCAATAAAGACATTTTGCAAATAAACATAATTTTTCAAAATAATAATCTGGCTGGGACATTTCTGCTGTAACTTTACGTTTAAGTTGCGATTCGAATTAATATCTTTGAAAACAGAAGAGGAGATTATAGGAACAATAAATAAATAGCTGCTCAAATAGATGAAATATTGACAAATCAAAAAAAAAAAGGTCTCTGTAGAACGTGAAGTTAATATAGTAAGTGTTTGTAAATTAGCTTAGGTAATATGTTAGATCTTTCACGCCTGGATAATTATATTTGTTTGGGGTTTCACAGTTTAAAATGAGTGAAATAAGCAGTTTCCATAAATCTTGCTTTAATTCGTATTTAATAATGAAAATTACAAAATATTATTTTTAAAATGTCTTAAGAAAGGGTTGCTTGTTTTTTTAAACCAATTTGCCATTGTTGAATGCTCCACAAGTTGTGGAGGCAAAGTTAAAAAAATATATATAACGGACGGTAGGTGAAACAACGAATGCAAGAAAGTATTTTATTTTAAATGAGTTAATGGGCACTTTAAAAAGCGATATGGCATTCGTGCCTCTTCTTTTACGTAGTACAATATTAGAAAAGACAAACGCGGAAATTATAATAAATACCTTTGGGAAGTTCAAAATATCGGTAACCGGTAGTCAACTTGCAGTGTTAGTTACAGATGGGGGTTCAAACATGGTTAAAGCTGGAAAGTTAGTAAACCAATCTCATCCTCAATTGCCTCATATAACCTGTTTGCTCCATAAATGTCATCTTGTAGCTGAATTTATTAGAAACAGTTATCCAAAAGTAGATCAAGTAATAATTTCTACCAAAAAAGTTTGTGCATTCGGGAGTTTAAACAGGATTGCCCGGGCATTCCTCAGCCACCACAGCTGGTATTGACGAGATTGCGAACGTGGCTTATGGCTGTTTTCTATTGTGAGAAGCTTTTGCACATTATTAAGCCTTGTATCTTGAATTTAACTCCGCAAGAAGCCCAAGCAATTTCAGTAAGCCAGCGGCTGGTTTCAGATAACGAGACCCACACTCAAATAGAGCAAATTTCCCAAAATTATTCAATTTTTTTACATTTCATTACATGAAGCGCTAAATATAGTCGATGACTTCGAAACCTCGTTAGGAAATTTAACAGATAATGTGGGAAGTTTAGTACGGTTATAAATAAAAATCCTGATTTTCAAACTATAGTGCGTATTAGATAAAAGTTCAAGTGAAAACTAAGAACGCGAATGTAATGCGAACGACCTTTTTAAATTCGCCAACATCGCATCATTAGACGCAGAATACCCATTTTCTAAATACACCAACATATTTTTACCTCGCTGTCGGAGTATCAATGGAAGCCACGCTAATGATACAATAATACAGCGAATTTTTGCGTCAGTCTCAACAACACCGTCAAACTAAAATAGTAAGTAATTACATACATTACTTTTAGTGTTGTTAATAACTGAACCGTACGCTACTGTAAAAGCACTCGTTTGTGCAAGCTCATCCACAACACATTTTTTTTTCTTTTCATGTTTTTAAACACAATAGTTCTTCCATAATTTCTCATTTAAAGCACGTACGTCCTATCATATTAACTTGACGAACACTTTCCTTAGTTAATTTCGTTCGGATTAGTTTCCCAGCACTCGAAACTTTCATTTAATAAGTTCTTATATATTTTTTTAATTTAAAAGGTGCTCTACTTTGCTTGAAGTTTCATTGGTGTATTTTTTATTTGCCTGAGATATGCCTATTTAAAATAAATTTTTAGTAACAAAATACATTTGAATTGTGACTTTTGTAATATTGGAAATATTTTAAGAAGAAGCAAGTTGAAATGATGCTGTAGTGCGAAAATTGGTAAATTAGTAGAAAAAAAAACAAGCAAATTTTTCCTTTGATATCTTCTAAAATGTTGCAAAATAATACCATATTTTGTACTTTTAGGAAAAAATATATATCAAGGTTGATAGTTAACAAAAATCGCGTGGTTATCCTTCAATTTTAAGTTCCACATTCAATAATGAAAAGATTGGCAAGTTTGGTAAAAAAATGTTCTTCTTGTTCTGTGTATATCACTTTTAACTTTCATATTTGAAGTTACTTTCACCTATGATCAATTTAGCTGTTGGTTATTTAAATATCTTCTTATAACCTTAAATTTGATTCATTCGAATGGAAGCAAGAATAGGGAGCTGCAAGACATAAAAGAATGAATGGAATATAATCGTGATTACGTCGAGAAATACTACAAATCTTTTCAAAATCTTGATCCAGTTGGTACCAAATTTCCGAATATTGTGTAATTGATGGAAAGAATATTCCTACAAGAGCTTATACGGTTTCTTATAGTGATGGGTTGCTAAAGCGTTACCTGCCAATTTCTAATAGCCAACCATCTATAGCAACTCGTAGCAACTAACCAAACTAAAAAAAAAACTACTAGAAAGAAAGAAATTAGCAGCTTACAAATCTGAACAAATCCGGAAATGTGTATTTAGCTCTCTCTACCTAGTAGAGTATTGAAAACAGTTTTAAATATGTACTTAACCACTTTCAATTGTAAATACACAATATATTGTTTTATGTAGGGCATTAGTAATGAAGAATGTTAGGGTTGTTTTCAAACAAATCGTAAGATGAAAGTCCTTCATATTTAATATTGTATTTCTTTTCATGATTCATCTTTAATATGAACATCAATACATTTTATGGCAGTGTTTACAGTTGCACGTGTTATTCTGCTGGATTTTATAGCACAATTATCTACTTGAAATTAAAACGAACACAAAATAAGTTTCTTCCACGTTATGAGTGTTTTAATACAAACACTTTATATTAGTTTTGTTGTTATTCCTTGTAAAACATTGGTATGATGAAAAAAAATGATCTTTTTTAAATGCTAAAATAAGCAACCATTCTTTAACTGTTAAACCCGTTTGATGCAATGACGTTTTTCATGACCAAATAAGAGAGAGAACCTTTACGAAAACCAATAAACACTTAGAATCTCAGTCTGTCCTCGTCAGCTAATATCTAATGTGATTATTGTATCAAATGGGCTTTAATCAAAATTAACAATAACCGTTTTAATTGTTGAAAATTTTATCAAAATCATTACTTCCACATATTGAAGCATATGTGTGATTCTTTTTTTTTGTTCAAAAAGTCTTATTTCATTATGACATAAGTTGGACATGATAAGTTAAGAAATAAGTAGAGATGACCAAGGCAGGTGAAATTATTACGTTTTTGCAGCGACTAGACAGACTCGTATTTATTCGTCTCATAAGAAAGGGTTTCTGCGAGAGTCGATAAAACACGAGTCGCTGCAAAAAAGTAATAATTTCACCTCTAGAAATAAGCAACTTCACTTCTTTGGCAAGAATAATATACTAATATGGACTCGCTGGTAATTATAGCCATCTATGTTTATCAAGCAAAATACTTACCTCTTTTAAGTCTTAACAAACACCTATAACTTTTAACCTCGGACGTGTAAATTATCAGTTGCCCTCAAAGTGTTTTATGACCATTTGCAACACATATTTATTGCCCGTAGCACTTTGTCTCCTGCTGTATTCTTGTTCCTATTGTCAAAAGACATCACACGACGCGCGGTTCGTTTTAGAATATCGCGTTTGAAAGTTTCCGCCGGTAAAGGACGGCTAATGTCGGTTTTAAAGGCAACTAATTAAGGTGCTGATGTTAATTAGGCTTAACTGACGGAACGTTTTATGTTTAAATGAACATGTTTACAATTTATATAATTGTATGGCAGCGGAATATAGTAGTCGCCGTTCGGATTGTTTGTCTTAATGCGTGTGTCTTTGGAAATGGTACATCTAGCACGTCAAGTTTGTGAAATATTGTTAGTTTTTCACGGCGTAACTTATTAGCAATGATGTGCTGAAATGTTTTCTAGAGTTCTTGCCAATTTTCTTAGTGACACTAAATTTTATTAGTCATAGCAACTATACAAGCGCAGAATCTATCCAACCAAATCCCCACACACTAATAAATTAATATATTTGGTATCTTCGGCGAATATTGAAAAATCGCGTATGGAGAATAATACGGGTTTTCCTGTGTACCTGGCACATAAGGATGTGTCTGCAATGTATCTCCAGGTATCGAATATTTAAGTATTAAAAGCGATTCGTTCCTATAGAGACTCTGTGGTGTAGTCGTTTAGCAAGCGGAGGTGGCAGATTCAATTCCTAGTAGTGTCTGGAGATTTTAATTTGTTATTTTTTTCCTTTTCATTAATTAAATTCAATTAAATCGACAAATTTAAAAAAAATCATTTTTTCGGTATTCGCCCAAGGCAGTCACAACACATTTGATGCTCTCCATTGCATAGAACAAATAAAATACCCTGTCTGAGTAGGATAATATTGATTTTTTTAGCTGGAATCGCGTCGAAATAGCGCTGACAATTTGCATGGATCTTTTGCTTGAATATCCAAATGCAGTAACGTACAGGGAAGAACCACATTTTTTTGAAATAATGTAAGCCGACCATGCTTTTCTGTGCCCCTTTTTCAGGTAAAAAAGGAGCACAGAGAATGAGTGTAATTCGTTTAAGGAACTGGTCATAATCATTCATTCATCAAAGGT
>LR737382.1:22401636-22435516 GCA_902655005.2 Marronus borbonicus
TGTAATTCGTTTAAGGAACTGGTCATAATCATTCATTCATCAAAGGTAGACTTAGTGTTTGTTGCTGGCTTTGAGACTACTTTAAAAAAGCCAAAAGAACCTGATTTTAAGTTATATTGTAAATAAATAAAAGCCCAACACTCTCATTTCTTTTGTGCGAATTATATTACATTGTATTCTCTACTATAATTATGTCGATTTATACAGATGCATGAATATACACTCCCCGACAAAAACTTAGGCGCGGTAAGATGTTTTAAGGGTTTTAAGGGTTGCAACATTTCTTTACGAAACTAGCAAGACATCTAATTAAGTTTTTATTCATAACAGTAAAATAAACTTATAAATATCTCGTCCAGTAATATATGAACTAAATAATAAATTATTACTCCAATGTTTAAACAATTTCTGCGACAAAAATTTAGACGCTCTGTTGCAAATGTGAAACAAAAATCAACAAATGAGTGATCAGTAATGCGTAGATCCTCCATTGTTCTTAATCACTTCCAATAGTCGGTTATTAATAGATTTATATAAATTTAACACATAATTTTGAGGGATATTCTGCCATTCAGTCACTGTTGAAGTTTTCAGTTCCTGTACCGTGAAATATTGACAGCGTCCGCCATAAACGCGACGTGCCAATTCACCCCGCATATTTTCAATAATGTTTAAGTCTGGTGACCGTGCCGGCCACTGTAAAGTTTTAATCTTTTTCTCTTTAAACCATTTAGTAATGGTTTTTGCTTCATGAATTGGCGCGTTATCTTGCTGAAAAACAAAATTGCGCCCGGCCCATTGGTTTCCAAAACGTAGAAGATTGTCACGCAATAAGTCTTTATACGTCACAGATGTCATTTTGTTTGTGCAAAACACTATCTCACTTTTATCGCGAAATCCAATCACTGCCCATATCATCACAGATCCACCCCCTAATTGTCTGGTCATTTTCACTTTTGGTTCCTTTCTCAGATCATGATAATAATGCGAATACCCATTCGGTCCGTCCAAATTAAAACGGTTCTCATCGGAAAATATAATCTCAATCTCAACCTCGCTTCTTTTTGTTTCGCCGAAAGTGTCGGTTTTCTCAACATTTTCTTCCGTGATATTACCGGTGACGCCTTTAGAATCTTTTGAACATTAGGCACGTGCGTTTGTACCCCCGCCTGTTCTGCAATAGCTCTCGCCGACGCAGAAGAATTGGATGCACACCGCAATATCATGCGTTTATCCCGCTTACTTACAACTTTCGGTCACCCCTGGTCTTTTGGTTTGCCGTAATTTTCCTGATCTTTTAGGAAATTTCTAACAGAATGAGCGCTTCTTCGTAACCGACGAGCAATTTCCTTCTTACTAACACCATCCTGGTGCCAGGCTAGAACTTTACCCCTTTCTATCAAGGATAATTGCTTTTTTCTACCCATATTGCAAACACTTTATAAAATATAATTTCTCGTGGTGAAATGTGTACACTTTACCAGCACAACCACTGCATATAAAGAGAAGTATCAAATTAAAACATTTTTGCTTATTTTCATGTAATAAATGCACAGGGTCTAAATTTTTGTCGCATTTAAAATTCCTATTTTGATCTGCGAAAATCTCAATTACCCCTCATAGAGCAATAAATACCCAGAAATATCTATAAATGGGCTATTTACATAAGAAGTATTAATAACCCTCATTTACATTTTATATAATGTCTATAAACTTCGTTTCGTAAATAGAAACGATACCGCGTCTATGTTTTTGTCGGGTAGTGTATATCGTTATTAATCGGAAATTATTTTGTTGCCAACGATGGATCAAACAGGCAATCCTCTTCTTAACAGTTTCATTAAGGGTGTTATTTATGTTACATTCAGCGCAATTTCTCTCCGGTTCCAAGCTGGAAACTAATCAATATTGGACAACGATCGCGAAAGCCAACAACATTGAGTAAAATACGACGATTTATTCTACTGTGGGTAGAGCACTGTTGTCTGGGTCATCCTTTGACAAAAAATTTTGATAATTTGTTTCACAATATATTTCTCTCTTCAAAATTATACGCTTAATATCTTTACCTATGTAAATTTCAGATTTGATGCCACCTTGATACTACACCATAGAAGTTAGAGTAATAGAAGCACGAAGCCAAAATATTTGCATTAATTCCGCCTAGAGTGGGGGTAAAACAGGATTGAACTTTGTCGATTCTAATTCCTCCAATTCGCTGTAATCGTAATTTCAATCTGCACTTGTACATTTCATTGTTTAGTGCCAAGTGTAGTCTCATCCATCTGAGCGTATCAAGATGGTGAAAATCTACAGCGTAGAGTGGTGACGTTGCGTGCAGTTTGTCATTGGCGTTATGTTCGGTGGCAAGCTAAGTCTCGCATGTTTGTCCCTGGACAACGAAACCAATTTACAACGGACAATTTACAAAAATATATCATAGTTAATTCCTATTGCATCGAAAACATACTTGACGATTAACAAAATATAACTTTCAATTTATCTACGCTACTGCATATACCCGATCGACGCTTGGCTAACTAACACTCGCTAGCAAACTGCACCGAACGGCCTACGCTAATAATAAGAGCTACAATACTAAAAAAACTTTCAACTTTTATTAATGGATTCAAGCCCAAGATTAGAGAAATCACTCTACGCAAAGCTTAAATAATTCCTTATTTGCCACTGAGAATATCAAATTGTGAGTGAAAATTATACTGGTCAACGACACATTTGTCACAAGGAATGCGACAGGTGTCTTGAGCAAAGTCGATGATGGTGGTTTCAGAAATGAAATCAGTTCTTTTTCCATCAAACTTAGTTTTCTTGTTACTCTATTTTTTCAAAATTCCTTGAAAGCGTTTAATATTGTTTCTTCTGCAGTAGCTGATTTAGGTGTTCGGAGAATGTAGATTTTGCAGGAAATCGGGAAGGAAACATTTTTAGATATGTTATCCTAACATGTACAGCGACATTTTTATATTTTGTCTACCCCTCAGGCGATGTCTATACTTTTTACCACTCGTAGCCGTGCGCTTGGATTGTTGTAGGATTTTTATTTTATTACTCCCCTTTTAATTTATGGCGGGTATTCCCAATAAAGGCGGTTCTGTGCTTCTATTTGCTGAATCTTAAGTACTTGGCCTTGCCACGTGGAAGATAGTATCGATATTTAATCGTTGCAAGGGGGAGAAAAACATAAACCGGCCACTGTATCTATTTACCATTATTTATTTATGTTATTTTTTCGCCTGGTTACATATTCTTCCACTAGTACAGTTTTTTTTTACAAGCAATAGATTGCATAATCTGAAGTTTTCGGGGTTGCCCTGGATACCAAAGGCGATAAGCAAAAATCACTGGATATTTGAATTCAGCGCAAAAGATTCTATTATTCGGATCAATCGCTTTTATCACGAAGCAAGTTTTATTCGAGAAAAATCAACGAATTTTATTTAATAATAATCGGCAAAGTATACCCAAGTTGTAATTTGTATTTTTTAAGGTTGTTGTGTGTTGCTTTATGTCCGATAATTCTGCAGATTTGGGAGTCAGGTGCTTTTCTCTCCGCATTCATATTGCATAAATATAAGCTGAAAGGACTTTTATTGTGGCGTTATACTTTCAGCGATTTTCATTTTTTTTTCTTTTGAAACGGGATGCTGCTGCATGCTCAATTTTCAAATTTTCCCGTTAGACATTTCAGTATCCATGATCTTATTTATAGTCAGAACATTCATGCTTTGCAGTAATTTTAAACAATAAATGATGCAAAATCTCGTATCTCTCGTTAGAAGAGAAATTGTTTTTACTCATACTTAAGGGTTAATTATTAAAAGGGCTACTTTACTGTAAAAAAAAATTGGTAATCTAAGACTGTGATAAATATATATTTCATCTGTATACTGCTAAAATTAATATTAAAATAATTTAATTTGCGTCAGTCAACAACTAATATAGACAAAACGAAACTGCTAATTATTTCGAGCACTTAATTAATTATTTAGCAAAACTGAGCGAAATGAGACGTTGCCATGTTGGGACAGGGCATATTTATTTACAAAGTCGATTATTGTGCAATGCTACTTCTATTACTCTTATATTTTTTAGTTAAAAAGCAACAAACTTTATACATTTGGTGTTTGAAAATTTTACGCATTTAGTCCCATAACAATTTGTTTTATCAAGTAAGCATAAATGATATAATTGAAAAACTAAATTTATAAATAAAATCTTGAATACTCGAGATTTTTTTGGTGCGCAATTATATCCGTACGAAATGGTTTCTTGCAGCTGTGGTATTTATGACGGCAATAAAATCGTAACCCGTAAAATTTATTCCTTGAATATTTATCGTTGTCCTAAATTAAGGATCCACTCTTTATTCTGCAATAATAATGAAAAATTTCCTTGAGTTGTTTTATTGATTATGTGGAAAATTTGTTAACCCCAAGAATCTATCTTGCACCATTATGTATTGGTACAATATGTGACAAAAATTTCTGTCTTTATTTCTAAGGCTTCTTTTTTGTCTTTCTAGCAGCTAACCTCTCCAGAATTTTGTTGTTATCATGTACACCTTAATAGCTCTGCCGGTGAGATGCGCAAAACTGGAAGAAAGAAAATAGACTACGAATGAAAGTGACTACGTGCGTCCCAAGCAGGAATATCCTGCGATAAAAATAAAGGCTACTACATGCGTAAATAAGCATGCTATTAAATGAAAGAGGGTATCTTAAGCAATTTAAAGGTGTTAATTCCGTTGAGTTAATTTAGCATCACAAAGTTATCCAGTTACAATTTCGATCAGCCTTGCAAGGTGGTGTCAATTCGCGTGTGTCAATTCGCAAAACGAGTGTGTCAATTCGCAACTTGGAAATAGGTATTATACGTAAAACAGAGCAGATAACAAATTGGTCCTAAAAATTATTTCGAAATGCGGAATAAAAAAGATGCAAAAACCAGACCAAGCCACATTTAAAGGATTGTGGTGCATAATATCCACCTAAGCGTAATGAGCGGGATTAACTTCGCTAATCTATCCATTTTTGTTGAAGCCTGTACCTCCGTTGCGAATGCAATGGTTGCTTTACTAGGAATGAGATTTCCCTTTTTACCAAATTATTTGCTTTGTTATAAGTAGCTGATTCTACACAAATAACTTGAATGTTAACCAAACGAAATTTCATATTTCGTCCTTGATGGGCCATTCCGTTGCAATATAACCTCGTTTCAGTAAACGTGAAAACCTAAATAATAATCCACAATGACTCTGTGAGTTGAAATTAAATTTAGTCTTTTAAATTGTTCATGTTGTCCCATTTTAATTATTTTTTATATTTAAAAGTTCTTAATTGAATGTTTAAAATGAAGTTTCATACAGGTACTTCGTTAAACCAGTTGCCGGGTAATTTTAATACAGAATTTTGTGAAAACTGGACCCCGTTTCATTTGTACCTTTCAATAAATTATTTCATTAGATCTCAAGTTATTTACCAATTGTTAAATTAGAGTCTTCAAACGTTTTGAACGAGATATAAAATGGTTAAAAGTAATTACAAAACTTTCTGACGAATTCTTCCAATTGACATTTCTTTCTTTGGTTACAGAGCATCATCAGAAAAGAAAAAATTGCACGTGAAGAGACCAATGAACGCCTTCATGGTATGGGCACAAGCTGCTAGGCGGAGATTGGCCGATCAGCACCCGCAATTGCACAACGCCGAACTTTCTAAATCTCTCGGCAAATTATGGCGGTATGTATGTAACTTTTTTTAAATATTAGATTAACTGCGCGTTATTTATTTCTTTAACAGTTATTATTGCCGTTGTTTCTTTATCTTTCGCGGAGCGGACAGGTACTTATATTATAAGGAGCATTAATATTTTTCTCAATAGCTAAGGTGTGGCATTGTGGCACCTTGTTATTAGCGAATTTAATTTATGTAATTTTCTACTATTGTTGCGTACCATTCTCGGTTTGATTTGTCATTGTACCGCCTTGATTGGATGTTTGTAGACAACTGTGAGATTAGCCGTCGCATCAAGGATACGTAAAATTGAATAATAGATTTATTAAGTTTGATTGACTTAGGACGGCCCACGGGTTTGCCCAAAATATATTATTCACACGTTTTACTTGTACATACAAGGGTAGCGTCTTAAATTTTTTACAAACGACCATTAGATGGAGTTATTAATGTGTTATTATTGAAACAGCCAGAGCACCGAAGTCGGCCGAGTAGTTTGTTTATAGTAAACGTTTAGAAGAAGCAATTTTGTGCAAGTGAAGGCATTCGTTGGATATTTTTTTATAATTTTAGTATGAGCAACGTTGTCACGAATCGCTTGGTTTAACTTTTGGTAACGAAGCACCATCAGAAAAAACTGTCTTGCTTCCGTCGGCGATGAATTTTTTCATGAGGGTCGGTTAAAATCGGTTGTTCCAAAAAGCATGGATGCTGTACGCAACAAAATTAAAGGGGATGGCATGTCATTTGTGAGAAACATTATTCTCCGCGGGTTCCGCATAATTTGGGAGGTAAAAAAGGCTCATGTCAACTGGTCTCTAAGGCAATAGTCAAAGAATTGAAAAGAGAAACTTCAAAATCCGAATACAGCATCGTAACTGCCGACCAAACTTGGGAGACGTGCGGAAACCAACTGCAGAAGTTCGTTCACAAAGCACATCCGAGAAAATGTTAGTGTAGTTAATGCTAAGAGGTTTACAATAATTTGTTTGCCAGAAGTCATCGATGAAATCAGGAAAAACCAGGCCTCACACAGCACGTCAAACTGTTGGTCATTTAAAGGAGAAAAACTTCGAATTAATGTCTCATTGCTCATATTCGCCATTTTTTGTTCGCTAATGTTAAACAAAGATGCATTGGTGGCCATTTTTAGCACCTCAAGAAGCTGCGGAGGCCTTCAAAAACCACACTTTGAAGATACTTACACCAAATACAATCCTTAATTAATGCAAAAATTGATATCAGGCTTGCATCGCTTTGTTTTTGAAGTAACACCATTAAAACTCTCGGTATCATGAGCGCACGAATGAGTAACGAATTCTCAATTTTCTCTCTCGCGTTTATGAATGGATAAAATGTTATCGCAGCAATGCAAAAATATTCCGTACATGCGATAGACGAGTATATAACGATGCATCATCTGATCTTTAGTAAACTTAATGGAAAGAAATTTCATGGTGCTGATAAACGAAATATGTTTGAAAGAAGAATGGCTTTGTTTCATTACCTGATTGCTTTTGATATTAAATTAAGTGCTTCCTCGTCTATCCGTTTTCCGTTTCGTTAAATGTTCGATAGGTGCCTTGTTATGCATGTTTCTTCTTTTACACCATTGTAATAACCAACAGGAATAAACGTATTATATCTGCTGTTGTTCAAATTATTGTATTTTTTGAAAAGCGGCAAAGTCTTGGAAATGTCCCAAATAAATTAAATTATGTAATCCATGATGAGTCTGTGTGAGCGTAGTTTAAATTGAAGGAGTAGTCTCACGAAATTTTATGTTTTGTAATAAGGGCGACCGGTTTTGTGTTTGGTCGTCTGACGTAAACGCGTGGTTTGAGATTACCCCAAAGGAAAAGAATCTAATGGACTAAATTTTGGGGTAACTGTTTGCTGTGTTGAATTGCAAGAAACATTCAACTTTTGTGGATGTTGTTGGCTCTGGACTTCATGAATCCAGTGAGGATTTTCATTTGACCAACATTTTGAATTGTGGCAGTAAATCTGTAAAGTTAATTTTGTCTTTACTATTAAATAAAAGATCTAGATTGAAATTCTTCTCCACCCCCCAATTAATTTTTTTTTAATTACAATGGAGACTAAAAATGATAAAAATCGCCAATTGGTGGACAACAATAGCAATAGTTGCATCCGCTGTTAACAAAGAATAACTCCAAATTGTTCGAGTACGTACGCATACAAACAACTGGCCATGTTAGTACGCAACGGGGAATTCCGGATTTAAGGTAATTTTTTCGAATTGTCTAATTTTGCTATTAATGTATATCATTTGGTCAAACGAAATCTTATTTACATCCGTCCTATTTAGCTCATTCTTTCCCTCGCAAATAAATTATTTTTTAAACCAATTTTCTTCACTTATTCTTGGAGATATGAAATAATTAGTAACAAATTCATAACGAACCTAATCGATATATTAATTTTGCTAGTCGCGTTCCGGCATTACGTGAATATATTGGATATGAATGAATTGTTTATCTAAATGATGAATTAATGCAGCGGATATTGTTCTGATAAGAAATCCAAAAGTCATAAAGTCGATCATTGACCGTTAAACAGGCCGCAATTGCCAGTATAGACCTCATCTTGACCTTAGCTGATACGGATTTAATGATTTTTTCTCTCATCAAAGTATACCAACCGTGTAACATAACAGAAAAAGGACGTAAAAATTCTCGAATTTTATTGAATCGAGATTTCTAAGGCCAGTATGGTACAATTAATACGCGGGCGATATAGTGGCGCTGCCAGATATGAGTTCCATAAAAAAAAATCTAACGCGCACGTAGATTACTGGTTCCTGGAAAAAAATTCGGAGAACAAAGGATTAAGACCGACTTAAAAAATTGTTTGTACATAATTGAATTTGACTGCTTCTCGCTGTGCGCTAGGTTTTTATTCCGTAGCAATGTTACATTAGCCCCTAACATTAGATTTGTAATTTTTAAAACAAGAAACTGTAACATTTACAAGTCTAGAATTTATTTTCAATTTTATTCCACATCTACGGGAAAAAATCAAAATTAGAACGCAAATTCAGGAACATTTATATTCGGTAACGGGAACTGGCACAAGGTAGTTTCATTGAAGCGAAATGAAAGCTGAATGCACCGAATTAACCATGCAATTAACTATATCTATACGTAGAAGTAAGGTGGTCATGACAATACAAATTAGTTTATATTAAATTGATATATTATGAATTTGTTTATTATAATTTAGTTACAATAGAAATCTAAATAGTACGAAAGACACCGTAACCTCCTACACGAAAAATCTTACCAAGGACGACTTATAAATAAGCATTAATTGATTGTTAGTCAGAAAAATATTTTGTTTTTTAATAATGTGGTGATTTTTCTACTTTCTTGACCTTTAAGAATTGTACTTAATTGTACTGTAAAATGCCGACGTATTATTATCTTCAAATAGATCTTATTGCATAATTCAAAAAATCATTATGGATATTCCTTCTCGCTGTTTAGAACATTTTATATCAAAAAAGAAAAACAAAAAGATCTAACTTTCCGTGGTTTCTTCCCCCTTTGCCTTAAATGCAATAAATATAATGCTTTAACATAAACACCAAGCATTTCCCTCCGTCACTTGAAATAAAAAATATATTAAAAATTAAAGCTATAAATGTTAATATATTTATATCCAAAGCAATTAATCTTCCATTATGACATTTGAGGTTATAAGCAAAAATATTTACATTCCCATTTCATTATCGCTCGTATTGTTCTTCCTGCTTGATTTCACAATTTTCAATGCTGACGGACATCTCCTTGATACCATTTTTAAACTATTTATTATTTATTTTATTCGGGTGTACATTGTATCCCTTCAAATTGCAGTTTCTGCTGCTAAGAATGATGCACTATTTTTCATCGGATTCAACGAGTTGGAGAACAAATAAAATTGTTCTCGTTTCTATGTTTTTCTAATAACGCTACGCATTCGAAGAAAAATTTTTAGGTAATCTTACGACCCCGCAGCGTTTCCAAGTCTTTCGTTTGATGAAAATCGACGCCTTCAAGCGTTTTTTAAGTTTTGGAAAAAGATATGGGTCACAGAGGTCAAGGCTGGGACTGTAAGGTGGGTGTTACAATTCCTTGAAGCCGTACTCATTGACTATTGCTTAAGCAATTCGTGTTTTATGCACTCTGAAGTTGCTGTGCAGAAGCAGAGTTTTCTTAGCGTATTTGTGGGGGTCTCATTGTACCTTTGTAGATATTTCTTTTTATTACGCGTCTCAGGAAACTGTGGATATCACGTTTCCCGCAGAAAACTTTTTCTTCGTCTTCCTGGGTGGTGGAGAGCCCCTACAAATCCATTACATGGACTCTTGTTTCATGAAAGGAGGTGCCAGTGGTGTATAAAGGTCTCATCCCCGGAAGAAGTCCTCATTTTCAGATAAACGAGTCAAATATTCCTCGCGAATTTGTCGTCTGCATAATTTTTGTTTGGAACTGAGCTGTCTGTGTCAACACTTTACTCATTCTCAAATTTTCGGATATAATTTTAAAAACATATTTCTACTTCTTTAGTAATAATAAAGCTTCTACTCGACGGCCCAATTATTTCCTTCGGCAAATTTAGTGGATGACGCAAATGTATGTACGACAATGGAAACTCTTAGACATACCTTATTATTTCTCATTAATTGGCTTTTGTCAGTTCAGTCTTGTTTGCATCAGTAGGTTTTTTTTTATTGGGTTGAGACCTGATTGTATTAATCAGGGCATTGTGATAAATAAACAAAAGCTACACCCTTCTCGTTGTCTGCTTAGTGTTGTTGGCTTGCTGATGCAGTCATTGAATATGTCTAAATAAACATCCTGCGTCATTACTCCGGTGTTTTAAAAATCAGAGCTAACCTGTACTAGTAAAAGCACGTGTTCATATAAATGGTGCATTCAATGGTCTGGCGAAGAAGACAATTGGACTGCAAATTACAATTGTTGTAGTAAATTTGGCCTAATCTAGCCGGGTTTTGATAACAGTTAATTTCAGGAAAGGCACCCTTCGGATCTTCTTTTGTAGAGAGTTTATTCCAGCAGATGGCAGATTTTGGGACCACTAATCGTTAAACTGTATACCACCTCCCAAATTTTCTCAACATCACTCTTTATATCATTAAATCATTTTGGAATACAACCATTTTTGGAACTATAGATTATAGAGACTAATTGTGTTCTGTTTTGAAGCGTAGAACACTTATTAGATAATCTGATAGTCCAAGTGAAAGCTTTATCTCTTCGCGACAACATGCTACTTACAAAAAAGAACACTAGGACTGCAAAGAAACAAAGTCTCAGAGTAACGTAGTACTGTCCAACAGAAATTAATGCATTTAATCTCCCATAAGTTTCTTGAACTTTTTAAAACTGCTCTTAAGCTATTCTGCCTTTTTGGGGCCAGGTACCTCTCTGGAGAAAAAAAGTTTTGGATTTATATCAATTTTAAGTAAGTCGCTAATTAAGCGACTTTTGCAATGATATTTTTTTAGTTTCTAATTTAAAATTTGGTGTTATCTTAAAAAAGCGTCAATTAATATACGAAAGCTGAGAATTCCATGTCTTTTATTTTTGTGATCGGGTACTGTCTCCATTATTTGTTCCATCTTCATTCCCGTTTGCCTTAACGTTATACTATATTTAAAAGTAAATTATCGTCATGATGAATTACTTTAATGCTAATGTAATTCCTTAGTACGTTTGGTTATTTCATGAACAATGTATTTTCTTTCTGATGCCATGTTCTGTGTTTGTAGAAGCATCCCGATCTATCCCTATGTTTTTTTCCGTAGCTTTGCTGTCTTTTACCACACTTTTCGCCTCCTTTTTGAACTCTTTTTCTACCTTAATTATGCTATTTTTATTTTATTTTTTTTTAATTGAGAATGTTCTACAGAATTACCTACACTTTTATAACTAAATCAACAAGTAAGGCTGTGTTCTTCGGGAAGTTGTTTGGATCAGCCCGTATACACGCATCATTTATGTGGTAGGAACGACAAAAAATTGAAAGATTATTAAATATGTTTAACGTCAACGTACGTAATTACTCTCTCACTTGACATTGATAAGATTGCGTAACGGCAGGAGTCAGTGTCCTCTCGAGATTCGTATATCGAATTGCTGTTTACACTTTGTGCTGTGTTTTCTTCCATCGGAGAGTCGCCGGTGTTTTTCTGTATACATACGCCTATGTATGCGTTGTTTTTTCGACGACAATTCGGCATTACTACGCGTTGCAAGAGTCTTATGCGCTGGCGATCGTGTAAATAAGGCATTAGAGTACAATGTTTCATCTTTTTTTACGATCTTACCAGATTCAAAGTTCAGCTTTACTATCGTTTCGTATGTAGTTAGATATTTCTCCACGAGTATGGTGTATACGGGAGAGATAACGTTATTTCTTTTTTTAACATAGTTTTCAGATTAGGTGTTGTTTTTTTTTGTGGATTCGTTTTCATCGTTGCATTGGGAGAGATTAGTCATATGAACTGCTATCGTGGGCGAGGAGCTAATTATCTATACCTAATACGTGTTTGTTAGCATTTTGATGGAAAACAAGTTAATTGTTTAGAAAACGTCTATAAGCAATACAAAATTCCTTCTCACAGAAAAGCCATTCTACAAGATGATAATCCGTGATCTCTGGTGTATGATGCACGCTACCCAAATTAAACCAACACACTTGCGATTTCATTTGTTTTTAAATAAGAGAATTTCTAAAATAATTCAGATTATGTTTCTCTATATGTTGTGTCCAGTTTTTTAAAAATTGACAATGTCGTGATTATATTTACGCACCTTTCCCTACTTATGATTCTGTAAATATTCATGGGTGCCCCAACAAAACTTTGAGATATAAAAAATTCTTAGTTTTTAGAAATACATTAATTTATTAATTATTTCTATTTATTATTACATGTGAAACACAGTATCTGGTAAATTTTCATCGCGACTCCTACATATGGTAATTCTTAGTTCAAAATTTTCAATTACTTAGCTGCCCATGTTCAAGTTAATTTCGCCAATAACCACACGTATTCATATCATCAGTTGTCTGTTATTTGCGTAGACTTGATCCTTAAGAAAATCCAAAAGGAATAAGTCTAGTGGTGCTAAATCGCACGAATTTGAGGGCCAACCAATGTCACTATTTCGAGAAATTTCACAGATGGAAAATTTTTCGTGCTCGCTTTCTTAAGTAGTGCGGCAATAAAAAATAATCTTTTTTTTTTTCTATTAAAATCTCCATATACTTCTGGACATTTTTGAAATTACAATCTGATCATAACATTGATCAATGAATAATTTGATTCTAATTTAAATTGCTACAGGTTGAAACTTAACTAAGGATCTATTTACTCACTAGTTCACCTCAGGTTCTGATAATTGAAGTAAACTAATCCTTGCGTGTAACTACCGCACAAATACTCTGCTTTTCACTCATTTCACTATACTAGTTCGAAGGGTTTAATCCTCTTCAATCTTCTTGTCAAGTTGGTGTTGTCGAGGAGCTGGAGTGCCTCAGCGTTCACGTGTTGGTGAAGTCGTTGTTCGTAACGTCTTCCGATTTTGGAAATGGTTTGATTAACTGTCTCTATTTCAAGGTCCTTATGCAGGTCACAGCTGCGGAAGTACATCAAGGTGCATCAACCATGTCTCTCAGTACTTTGTTTTGTAATCGTTGAATGATTTGGATATTACTTTCGCTAGCACTGCCCCAAAGTTGTAGGCCATATGTCCACACTGGTTTTAAAACTTGCTTATAAAGAAGCAATTTATTGTGAATGGATGACTTGGAGTTCCTTCCTAGTAACCAATTTTTTTTTTAACATCTGACAATATTTTCACCATTAACAGTTACTGGTTCCCCATTCTAATTTTTAAAAAAGGATGAACCAAGCAAACGGTTCCTACAATCTCCCGAGGATTTTCGCATCCCCAAAAGCGACAGTTTTGTTTATCAACGTAACCATTAATGTTAAAATGGTCTTTGTTCCTGAATATGGTTCGTTTAAAAAATTCATTATTAACTACAGGTCTGCTTTAAGATCCCATTGGTAAACAGTCAGCGGTTTTAATGGTGTCTAAGGCTTCAGTTCTTGGTTCAGTTGAATCTTGTGTGTGTGTAGACGAATGTCTTCTGTCACAATTCGTTGCAGAAACGATTTTGAAATGCCGAATTGGTCTGGCTGATGACGAACTGAAGCTTTTGGACTTTCGGTCACCCATCAAGAACAAAACCAGTCGCCTCAAATTTTGCAATTAGACTCCTAAGCATGAAGCTGACGAATAGTGTTCGTAACAGAGCATTCTTCAAGGGTGAAATGCTGCATCGTGAAACGTACAGCTTTCAAATATAATTCTTTAAAGTGAGAGCATTTGTAAATAATGTAAAATTGTCCCGGTAGTATCCTCTTCTAACGTGCTTCATTCATAGCACAGCTTCTAACTGTTGTATTATTTTCATCTGCATCCTCTGCTTAGCCAAGGTTCGCCTTCCTGTTAGATAAGAAGTAAAACTACCAAGCCGATAAAAATGGTCTTCGCTGACTGGTGGCCGCAACATTTGCAAACAGGTTTTTACCTGAGCAGAATGAGTAAATATTAAAAGAAGTGGGGGTTGCTATTTAAGAAGTTGATTTTCTTTAGTTGACTATATTAATATTTAGACTGTGGTTTCTATTTTTGATTTTTATTTACGATTCACGTTATACACAGATATGCTGTACCTATCTGTTATCTTGGTTCACACGCACAAACACTTACTGATCGAAAGTATAGATCATCGCATGAGAAATTGTGTTCATTAAAATATACAGAGTGATTAGAATTTATTTATTTACAAACGTTTTAAATTTAAAAGTTTTGATTTTTTTGAAGATTGATTTGAAGATTGTTTTTCCGTTTGCGAAATTGATTATAATTAAATCTTTTAAATCAAAGAAATAAATCTTCCGATGGAAAATTACTACAGGGATGATTAAATTCTTTACTTATCAGTAGAAAGAAACTAAATTTGTGGGGCCTTCATAGCCGCATAAGTTGTAGTCGCTTTTAAGAAATACATTGTGTTATGTGGTAAACATATAATAATAATTATTTATTAATCAAGTTTACATTATGTTATACTAAAAATAATAAGAATTCAACAAAGGAGAGAGAAAACAAAAATCTGACCTTGATCAAAAAGGTTGGAGAGACTAGAATATAAATATCCTAACTGATAAATTTCAACCATAAACAACCACATATATATAGCATTTGGAGGCACACAAACGTATACAGCTGGTATATATAAATAAATACAGCATATACACATTGAAAACTGAAAAACAGATTAAATTTCTGTTGATGAAAACTAGGAAAGAGTTACTTTAAATGGTCTCCTTCTCACAAACCAAATTCTAAATGGGTGCCAACCTCAGGAAGCTTGCAAACTTCAAACGGAAATTCAATCACTTGATTGCTCGAGAACTAATGGAAGCCTTGGTCAGAAAGAACCGGATCTTTAAAGTAACCGACCGTCAAGGAACTTTAGAAGCACTGAGTGCGTCGAAAACAACATCAAAAATGATAGAGGAGTGTTAGGGGCACAAACTATAAGTCCGAGTAAAGTGAAAGTTTTGGACTTTGTGACCTATTGTTCTGTGACTTTTAACAATCCACAGAATTTCTACCCTCCTATGGGATTAAGAGATTATTCAAAGGACACAATAGGTCACTCGACCGCAATACGGAAAGCAGCTAGGAATCACCTCGTTACAATAATAAACGAAGTCCTTTAGAACCCTCACTTGCAGTGAAAATAAATTTCCAATTTTCTAAATTGGGTTTGACCCCTTCCTTCAATGCCTTGTCCAAATTATTTACATTTCCTCTGCACGTAAAAAGAAATTCTTGTATTTCCAGTTTATTGCTTCACATTTCCAAGAAAAAAAGGTTTTCCACTAAATCAAGTCTTCCATTGCAGAGAATAGGTTTGCCAAGATACTCCCAAAAGCTATGACTTATTGGCATAAAATAACTTAGATGATAGATAACTTAGATGGTCATCTATTACATTTCGGAGGCAGGCAATATTAATAATTAGCATTTGTATGCGTTGCTTGCATGAAAATAGATTTTTGCATATGCTTGTTTTCCAATCTGATAGTCAAATTATGCCGATAACGTATAGGACGTATAGGAAACCCCTTCGTACTCGCTATATCGTGCGGACCGTGCGGTGCAATCAGCGTTGCTGCGACCCCGCGGGAGACACAGTCAAAGCTGCCGCCGTTGCTGCGTAATGTGGCACCGATATTAATTTGGCTGATCGCCGCAGATAAGGCGCACATTCCGGGTCATTACGTACCATGACTGCATGGAGCAGCACGAGAACGAGCACGCGGGGTCGAAGACTCCGGACGGGACGTCCGTCGGCCGCGGCCGCCCGCCATCGTAGTGCCATATGCCAAAATAAGATTGATGTTCGTTTTTTTCTTCTTATATTCTTCACTCGCGGATCATCGTCTGTACGTTCTTAATTCCATAAGCAGCGTTTGTTTGTTTTTCTTCTCTTTTTTTTAATGACCGGCGCTTCGACGCGCCATCTTCATAGATACGTAGATATTTAAATGAGTAAGTACTCACTTAGAAAAAAGGAAAAAAAATGGGAACGCACAAGTGTTCTTTTCTTGTTGACGTAATTTAATTGGCCTAAATTAAAGTCGCGCTTGATCGTTGAGTGTAAGGTGATCCTTTCTGGATAATCTTATTAATTGAAGTCTTTCTGTCGCCAACGCAAAATTAAAAAAAAAGATTGAGAACATAAAGGTATAGTTTTCAGGCAACAATTTTAAGTTTGAAGATGCTTTGCTTCCTTTAAAAAGTAGTAAATAGAGCGAAAATGTCAAGATTATCTTAAAACCGAGTTTTCCATTAAAATCGATGTATTTCTACTTATTACACTACATTACATTTGTGCTTATTAGGGTAATGGGTTTTTATCAAAATTCACCTTCAAACGCAGTTGCTTTACCCGCATTAACTCCCATTTTCGGTAGTTGTAATCATCCAAGTGGAAGAACAATTGAACACCTTGTAGAAAAATTCAAATCAACATATTTCCTTCATAACGTTCCTGTGTCAGTGAGCAGCAAACAAGGAGTACTAGGAATATTGCAACTTTTCATTAGAATGTTCGAGAAGATCCATGTATGCCAATTATTTGGCGATCTCAAGCATTGCACATTGGCAACACCAGTTTATGGCAAGTTTTGTAAAAAGATTTAGACGAGCGTGCTTGCAAAATTGCTCTAACTCAAAAATTTAAAGCAAACGATCATTTGTTGCGTCTCAGGTTCAGTAACTGGGCTTCAGGAAAACTTTAAATTTCGTAAGAAACAGCGATGAAAGTCACCCCTGGTTTAGTGATTTCAAGAATGAGCCTCTGGTCTGAAAATCAGCCAGAAGCGTGAAAAAGCATTGCGCCTTCCTTTAAACTGAGTCTCTGGTGCATATTTCCTGTTGGAAGAGTCATGGTCTTTGCTTTTTTGTTGGAGATGCTGATAACTTCGTTTCTGTGAATAGAAATGCTGCTAGAAAATCGTTTAATGTTGATTCCTGTTAGCGAGGAGGACATCTGAACGATTTCTTCCGTAAATAATTGTATTAAATATAGTTTATATCGATTCAAAATAATCTTCAGATTTTTAAGAAACCTGCCGCTCTTTCGTTTCTTTTGCCCAATACTACAATTTCGTCAATGCAAGGCTACAAGAGATTTGTTGCACAAAAGTATATTGGTGCAGAATAATAACCCAAGTAAAAGTGTGGTGACGTCTCAGCGGGATATGTAAGCTCTTAAGGTTTGTCGTAATCTCAAGAGCCTTTCGATGAATTTATAGCCAGCAGGCCAAAAAATTCTACTCTAAATGATTGGATTTCCCAATAAATTTAGATAAACTGATAAGTTGCTAAAAGCGGTTTTAAAGCTTCAACGCATTTTAGAGTTCATGACTCAATCCATGTAATTTAATTCGGCAGTTTACCTATTGAGTCACTATTGAAGTAAAGGTGCCATATAACTCGAATCACATGTATATGATACACGATATCTTTGATTCTATGTATTCTGAATAGCTCAAATACGAATGAAAGAAGTATAAGAACAGATTTGTTAAATCAAGATTTAAATATTGATTGAGGACACTTTCTTTGATCTCAGGAGAATCTTATTATCTATTGTGTATTATGTAAACAATGTTTTTGACTTTTCTCTCGTACTAAGTCTTCGTGTATACTCGTGTTTCTTATGTACGTTTGGATATGTTTGTATATATCCGAATCGCCGATTGTGGTTGCTATGAGCGATTCAAAATCACGGTTTTGTACAGGTACCAATGTGTAAATACGATAATCGAAAATATATATAGCACACTAACGCTGCACTCTACCGTACGTATCAATACACACCTCCTACGTACATATTTCAATGTTCTAGTACATCAAATTTGTGTGTTTCTTTAGGTAGCTATCCACAACACTTTTGTTGAAATGTTATAATTGTCATTGTATTTATCGTTTACTACATTTCACGAATCTCGGTAGTTTTAATGATGTGATTAAGAATGGATATTTTGGAATAGGCGGTTATATCATAGGAAATATTAATTAATTTTCGCCTACGAAACACTTCCGGTTGAACCGGATAATTTGTATGAGAGGGCCTAACCGCGAAAATCTGCTCTTTTCGATTATGTTGAAAATTTAGTATTTGCACCACGCTTGTTGAAATTAAATATTTGAGAATGTAATGAGGATTAAACTACTTACTTTTGTGACATGGGAGCGAAGGTCATGGTCATACTACACCTTATCATTATCTTTATTAAACTTTATCTAAGAGAGTTTCCAAATATAGATGTACTCAAATTGAAGAAACTCTAAATATGGATGTACTCAAATTGAAGAAACTCTAACTAGGAAATTCCACGAATTCGAATCATATTAAGGGTAAGGTTTCGTGAAACATCCTGTATACCTTACCTATATGTGTATGAATATCTAGGTCTCCATATTTTGATATGTATGGAAGTTTAGATAGCGTAAGCAGGGGCGTAGTTAGGCTGGTGTAACCGATGCACTGCATCGAGTCTTTCGAGATTGGGGGCGCGGGATCAGGGCCCCCGCCGACTCCCAATAAAAATGGAGCTCCTGTTTAAAAAGATTTTGAAGGTATCCTGTGAACCCCAAATTATAAAGTTTTATTTAAATAAATCCAAAAGGTTAAAAAAAAAGTTAACAAGCAGGAGTGATAGAGCTAAGAATTTTCAAAATTACTCGATAAAATATTTAAAGTTCGAAAGTGTTACGAGACTTTCTCTGCGAAAGATTTAAGCAAACTAAATCCCTTTGGACCTATACAACACTGAAATTGCCATTCGCGAAACAGGGATCACCCCAGGAAATTTTTGGTTGTAAATCGGATGCAGCTTCTAGCTCGGAATTTTAACTTCAACGTTTTTAGAAGAACGTTAGCGTACAGATACCGACAATTCAATGTCACATTTTTTATAAAAAAAAAGCAAAGAATAATTTATTAATTTAATATTAAACCAAAAGCCTCATTACAATATATTGAGTACAAATACAAGCAAACGTGCAGATAATTTTATAAGAAATAAATCGGAGTTTTGGCGTCGATTAATAATATTGATAAACTCGCCCCAGTACACTCCTATTGGTAAGGCAGAACGAAACTGGGGAAGGTTCGTTCGGTAAGGTGCTGGTAACTGTTTTTTTTTATGATGCTATCTTCAAAAACTTGCTTGACAAGCTGAAGAAATTGCTAAAAAACGCTCATATTTGAAGGAAAAGGAAGCTCTGTTCCTCGAAGACGACGCAGTCCTGGCTATAATTTATACGGATTAGAGAGACTGAGGAAACTGTATAAACTTCTGATGAGAAATAACACTGAATTTGGTAAAAAGAGAACTTATGGCATAATGCGTACCAAACCATATAAATTGAATTCCAAACCTCTGAATTCACCTTTGGCGATCGCAGCCAGCATCATTATTGGACTTTCTGCATTGAAGCCTCCGAGAACCTAATTACGCCATTGAGTATAAGTAACGGAACGAAATAATTTTTTTCAAAGTTGGGACGTTACCTTCGTTTGGGACGCCGATTTTTTTTTGTCTTTGCGGAAAATAAATCTCCTTCTAGATATATACATGCACGGACGTATACACGCGTGGTGTTGTGGCCGTCGAAATGCGCGCATATAATCGTAATCGGAGACCGAAATTAATTACAAACACCCACATAACGGTATACAAATAAACACGGCCAATATAAACAGCCGCACGGCTACATCGGCTACGCGGCCCGTCCGAGCTGCATGTATAGATTTGTAATCTCCGATTTATTTATCTTGCCGAGTTAATCGTTTCGCTTACGTTACGGTCGTCGGAATTAATTTTGCCTACAGCAGCGACCGCCTCGCGGATGGATGGTTTTATCAAAACTATTTTTATTTTAAAGACATCATCTTAATACCTCGTAAAAACGGAAGCGTTACACGTACAATTCGTAAATACAAACGCGCCCACAATTCCTCGTCCACAAAACGGTTGGTTGGCGTTTTATCACTCGATCAATGATTCGCGTTGTATCGATTTCGATGTTTTCTTTTTGTGATGTTTAACGATAATTACGGGGGATTATGTCTTAACTGCAATAATGGAATAAAAATGTCCGCAAAATGCTTGCATTAAATTCTCTCCCACGTTATATGTAACAGATTTGTTGTGTATGTAAAGATAGGTACAATACACAAAACTTTTAATCTCAATAAAATCGTTGAGAAATTTTCTTTGCGAAGCGGCATTTTTGTCATGACCCGTTGAATTGGCTACACGCAATCAAAGAGGTCGGCTTTAAAATTACCTAAGATACCAGTGCTTTTACTTTATGTTGCCTTAATTAGACAAAGCAAATATAAAAGGTTTTCTAAATAAATTAATGTCGAATTTGTTTAAGCAAATAAAAAAATAAAATAGAATTTGCGTACGAAGGCCTGGTCTTGCGTGCGTAGCTCAGATGGCAGGAACGACTTCCTCGCGGTCCTCCCTTGGCTGTCGGGGCCTCGCTCGGTGCTTTCGATAGCGATAGTGGCCAGCTTCTTTTACACACTATTGTGGCTCTGATCTACGGTATAGGTTGGCGGTACGCTTTTGCGCAATACTTGTCAATTTATTCTAGACACTTCGATACGCAAACTTATCTCCTTGCAAAACAAAAGAGATTAAATTAACCTTTCGCTTAATTTTTAACCCTGAACAGTGGAGGTTTGATTCAGCTCACCGTTTCGCATATACGCTGGTCAAACGTTTTGTCTCCTCGACTACTTAGGGTTTAACGACGCCGCTATGCAATAAACCACACCGTATAGTGATATTTTGGGTGTGCAAATCAACAATATTTTGCGTAAAACTACTCACGATGGTCCGGTAGCTTCAGATTTTGGACCAACATCATTTTAGGTTGTAAACCGAAGTCCTTTTGCAAAATATCCAGGGTGTCGCTTTTCATAATCCTAATTCTTGAGTACGACGAAGAATCGATAAATTTAAATTGTCTGCAGAACTCACATAGCAGCAGTGTTGTCTACACCTCTTACATTTCGACGCCTTGTCACGGTTACTTTCAATATAAAGTTGTAAGCAACACATCCAGCTAGATAGGCTTAGCGAGAAGAGAACAGCCCTCTTATCTTGCAATTGGTTTCTGTTTCATATCTTCTTATTGGTTTTGTGCGATTGATCCTCACACAAGTGACCCATTCTGCTTGGAAGTTCCGTTATTCATAAGCTTCACCATTTATTATATTGAAATCAAAGAATTTCTTTCTGAAATTTATATGACCATTTCCTTTCAATTGTAGTTTCAAATGTTGGAAAGCAAAACGAATTAAATTCGTTGGTGGCAAGGCGGTGTATTTTACATGGACATACGAAACAACTGTAACTGCTTTGTCCGTTAAAACTAAGTAAACAATTCCAGTAAAAAATATTTGTTGAGTTTAAGTGCTTTGCGTAATTTTATAAGTGTTTCCTATCAAATCTATAATCGCCTTATCGATTATTATGGGAAATGAGGACGTTGTTTAACATTCTCATTTCCCATAGCACGCAATCGCGGATAAGCCGTAAACTACATTTGTTGTAATGATAAAGGTAGAAGTAGATCGACGGTTGCATATTTTATTGCTACTTAATTTTAATGTACGTCTTTGTATTTTCAACGTGTAAAGGATACCGTAAATAGAGGAAAATTTTACTAGATAGGGAAAAAGTAAGATTACCGTTTATCACATACATTTTTGTAGACAAATAAGTGAAAAAGATCAAGATGACAATTTACATAGAAAGACGGTGTATCCTTTAATAATAATGATTTCGTAATTTGAATCAATATTTACGAACCACCAATTTTAAATGGATGTTTACCTATTGATTATTTTTCCTGAATTATGCTGCATAAATATGGAGATAATGACTGACGCTTTAGATATGTTGCATACATACGTGTGTATGTACAGTATTGTTGGCTCAATATAAATCTTACTTTGGCATGATACGAATTCATATAGTTATGTACACGTATGTATATCATTCAAGGTTTTTTTTTTTTTTTTGATTTCAGGTGTTACTGTATTTAGCATTGGGGAATTTTTGTTTATTTTCCCCCATGACTTTGTCAAAAACAAGGCCTTTATCACAGAGATATAGAGTACTTATCGTTTCTAACATATTAAACAACGTTGTTCTTTTAACAAACTTTTTCAAAGAAAATGTCATCCTCGTCGCTGTTAAATTTGATTCTCCTTTTACTCCTCTGGCTATTACATTTCGAACTCAATAAAAATATCTAAGAGCTAGATCCGGTAAGCATGGTGTATGCTTTATCAGTTGGTAACCTGCGTTGTAAATTTCGTGGAAAGAAACAATTCTTTTATACATTGGAGCATAAAAAAGAATAACACGCGCCAACCGCCTTCCTCTTCTTTTTTCTTTAATACAGTTACGAAATTGATTAATTAATTAATTCTCATCAACATCCCACAAAATGAGATGCAACCTCGCCACCCCAGGAATTTGAAATTTTCTATACGTTATCATTTTGTGCCGCAAAAAGAAAATTTGTGCTTCAATAATAACGGTTTCTTTTAGGCGGACCCGGAAACATACACCTTACCCGCTGAGGGTTAGGCCCTAAATTTGGGAGGTAGTACCAGTGTTGCCAACCAACTTAAAAGAAAATTTCCTGTTTTCCTCCATGCAAGGGATATCCCGTTTTATACAAAATTTCCTCTCCTCCATTGAAGGAAACGCTTTGGAACGACATTGGGTGGTCAATATCATTGCATTTGAGGAAATTTATCCAATGTAGGTGGCACCACAAGCTTTCTTTGCTTTATTGTTTAGACTCGTGTGTGATGAATCTGATGATGTTTCGTCAAATGTAACAAAGTGAATTTTTTTAGATCTGATTTTTTTTTCTCGGGCGTCAGCCCATCTTGCAGACATCTTATGAAGTAGCCATTGATTATTGTCCCGATTGTACCGTTTGAAATCACTGCTAAACGTTGTAGTTAACCGACGATCTTGTTTAATCAAGTGCATCTATATTTTCTTTCACAGCCTGCGGAACACCAGCACCTTTCGTATGTTCTCCCACATTGAAACTCCCGAGACGAATTCCTCACTCAGTGATATGAAGGAGCACCGTACCCAAGCATATCAATCATTTCTTCATGAATGTGTTGTGGCGCTAAACCATTCTTCTGCAGATATTTAAAAGCAGCATGAACCTCGTTTTTTTCCATCTCTTTAAAATCTTTGGATAGCGCCTATGTTAACTGAACACATCTTGTTAACGAATGCAGCAACAAAAACCACTGTTGGCCCTTTGTGTTAGAAACTACACTGTGTTAGAACCATAAATACTGCAACCCTCGCATATCTATTCTGCTCTTTGATAATAAGCGGCAGTTGCGCAATCATTTGTTGATACATGTAACCGCAAACAACGAAAAGTTATTGACATCAATGAAACTCTTTGATTTTATTTCTTCTTATGTTTCCTACGACAGATAAGACACACATTTCTGACGTAATGACCGGGTATCTCAGAAAGAAAAACATGTAAAACAAATAACGCAAATGATAGAAACACTAATAAAACTGGTATTAGAATATCCTCGAAACTTTTTTTCTTTGTTTCTTTAAGAACTAATTATTAGCACCACTTAACATCATACTTTACAAAGTTTTCTTCTTGTTACAGTGTCCTCAGTGAAAGTGAAAAGAAGCCATTCATCGAAGCTGCGGAACGTCTGAGGATAATTCACAAGAAGGAGCATCCGGATTATAAATATCAGCCGCGCAGAAGAAAGCAGAGCAAAGGTAACAACGATATGCAACATCTGCAACAGAATATGTCGTACAAATCGCTGAAACAAGAGGACTCGCCATGCAGTCCAAGAAGTCACAGTTCAACCTCGCCGTCCTCATGTGCCTCGCAACCTCATAGTCCATCGGTGCAATCTCTAAGAACCAACTGCCTCGAAACCAATATCGACTTCAACAGATTACCAGATATCGAAAATACCTACATATCTGAAGATTGCATCGATAGTAGCGATTTTGATCAGTATTTACCTGCAGAAAATGCTCATTATCCTACCCCGCCGTTCGTTGCCCATTACATTAAACATGACGTGGAAGAAGACGAAAACAATCATAATTTGAAGAATAAGCGAGTTTTGGGCATGGATCCGCTGCACATAACTGACGGTACCGATAATAGTACGCTTTCACCATTCTCGAGATACCACGAGCTTCAACCAAGCGCTCCACTTATAAAAACAGAAAGATTCTCGACACCTAATCCTTCTACCTTTTACCAGACCTCCACCTCCACAGCTCCATATTACAACAACCAGTATAACATGGCCTCTTATCAATATATACCTCAAAGGACAACGGTCTTCTCAAATTCTGGGATCGGAAATTATAGCTTGGACACCACTGCTTCGCTGGAGCATTGGACACATTACAACTGATGTAATGAAGATCTTGTAAATTAAATTAAATTAAAAATTTAGTGCCTTATTTAAAATAAATATAAATGATGAATGTTTACTTTGATATAGATTTATATATTATTAAGGAAGAACAAAATTTTATTTTAGAGAAGACGAATTTATGTTTATCGTTTATAGGTTATGTCGTTTAATAAAGAGTATATTAATATATAAAAGTGTGAGTTTATTCTAATTTATTCTATTTTCCTTTAAGATTATGACAAAGTAAGACCAATATAACCTTAGTTCACGAGGCAAATATTAATTAATTTTCTAGGAAATCTTGTAATGTAAATCGTAGAAATCGTGGTCTATGATTATTCCTGCGTATGTTATCAAGTCTCTTAGAATTCCTTTTAATAGTACTTCCGTTTTATTTGCCAATATGTTGAAACACTTGCCGTATTACAAAATCTTATCTTAACTATTTTGGTTGATCATACACACTACCCGCCAATGCAAGGAAATAGTACCAGGTGTGCCCTTATTTAGCTACCACTTAGTTAAAAAGTTACCTAATCAAAAGTGAACTTTAACATCTTTTCAAACGCATAAAATGCTAAACAAAAAGAACGATTTATTTTAATATTTATTCGGGGCAACTTGATGAAATTTTGAAAGATTACCGTGCAAAAAAAACATTTTTGTTGGCCCAATTCACCACACAGTTTGCAATGAGCAGGAATACGCTATTATTTCATATTTCAAAAATAAATAAACCCGTAAAGGGGGTGTGCCTGAAAGAATAAAAATTAAAGGTTAGCGCTAAATAAACTACGTTTCCCAGGTTCAACAAAGAAGTTCTATTCATTCCAAATAAATAACTATAAATACAGAAAGTAACAATGTCTTTTAGAAATTATTTACAAACTCTCTGTTTGTCGCAAACGCGCCATGTAGATTTCCTACTTTACTGATTTTGCTAACATCACTCAGAATGGAGCGTGAAATTCGATTTCGAGTGGTATTTGTCCTTATTCAAGCCGCAATCCCGCTCGACCCAGTTTCACGGTAGTTGTTCCTAAAGGTAACAAAAGCGAAGTGAAGAAAACAATTAACAGCTTTATTGCTAAAATTATTGCAAAAATTGCCGATTTTTTTTACATCAAAGGATTTATTTTGTATTTTGCTTCACATTGCTTTGTTTCATCCCAAAGAGAAGTCATTTGCATGTCTGTTGACTGTAAAGCTAAGTGTACATCATTCTTATTTTCGTTCTTTTAGCGGATTTGGGTATCTTGTTGAGGTTTTTCATTATGTTTCAACGCCACATTTGTGATATCTGCGCATCAACAAATTAAGTTTTGGGCTTCGTTACATTGAATCCACAATAAATTTTGTAGTGCCGATACACTAAACGCAGCCTTTCGACAACTTCCTGACTCTTCGGGTGAAAATCAACAGGCTCCTCTGTACCACACGGCGATTGATTGCAATAAATTTTACACAAATCTACTTCTCTCATGAAATATTTTATAACGTCATTGTTTGATCTATTATGCGTCTTCTTATTTTTGTTTTTTGTTTTGGAAATATTTATTGTATTTTACTTTCCTTCCATCATTGTTCATGCACTCTTCTATATCAATATTCATTTGTCATGTATTTAAATGATATTAATCTATTGGACAATGAAGATCATTATTATTACCATGAGTTTCTGTATGGGACTCCACATACGTTTTTCAAGTGCAATATCAAAATAATTTCAGGAATGCAAACTTACGATGTGGTATGTCAGAAACGAAAATCTTGATTGTCTCTTTGGTCAAACTAACCTCCACATGTTGTACTGTAATAAACCATATTTCCTTGAAATTGATTTTTTTCAATGTTCCGTTCCAAACAAGTTGAATTGCAGATCGACTAGATTCCAATGGATCTTCCATTTTTTTTCATGTTTGTTGTTCAAGGTTTGACCTAACAGGTTCACTCAAATCTCCTCTTAAGAACGGACGATGTGAGTCAACTCCCAATGTGATCACATTCGAGGAACGCATAAGAATTGTCAAAACTTGTTACGACTGCAACAATTGCAACATTTGGACGGACTGGTTCTGTTTTTGATATCAAGAGACCATTACGAGAACGTGATGTTCGTTCAGCTGAAAAGCTAGGGTGAATGAAAGTTTGACCCAAAGTCCACAGAAATTGGAAATTTAAAAATGGTCCCTGGGTACATCCATACAAGATTCAATTGACCCAAGAAATGAAGCCGATGAACCATCAAAACCGCTGTGCGTTTGCCGACTGGATCTTAGAGCATACTGCAGTTGATAACGAATTTCACATCGGGTCACGCCTATAGACAAAGGTGTCGCTTTTGGGGACGCGAAGATCCTCGAGAGATTGTGGGGAAACCAACGTATCCTCGTTGTGCAGCCGTTTGGTGTGGATCTTCGTTTGGGGCTCTTGGACTTTTTGACTTTTTGGTTTGAGGAAAGAGTAGCGGTTAATGGCGAACGATATTGTCAGATGTTAACTAATTTTTATGATCTCTTTTGGAAGATAATGCACCACGATAACTTTCTTTTCCAACAAGATGACGCTATTTATTTGATAAACTATATTTATTGCACAAAAGATGTCTTGGCTGTGGAATTTCCCGAAATGGCGACATTGGTTGGTCTACACGATCGTGCACTAAACTTTTTTCTTTGGGGTTTACCATATGCAAAAGGACTCGCGGTGGACTTCTATCAGATAATTTTAAGGGTTCTACCTTGTATTGGCGTTAGTAAATTGATGAGTTTCTAACAACTAATTTCGAATTTAGTTTTCCATGTTTCTATTGGAACGCCCATTAGCATTTAGACAACCATCGGAAATACAAAGATAATGATGGCAAGCATTAAGAAAATTGTTTGCGTAAATATAAATCAATCATCGCAGTATCGATTTCTTTTCAACCGCTGCTCCGTTACAAACGTATTACATTAACGCTTTTCTTTATGCCAATGTAAACATTGTATTTCGTAATGCCGAAATTTCGGCACATATATACCTTGGTAGGTATATAAATTCCCCCTGCAGGATTTAGAAATTTACATAAGCGTCCACTTCCAAGTACGTACAGTTCCATATTTTCATCAGTAACAACAATAATACTAAAAAAAAACGTTTAAAATGGCAAACATTTGTGAGATGTAGATCTAGTCACTCTTCCCATCGATGTTATCAAATAAAGGGTCCTTATATCAATAAAGGGTGATATAAGACAGTTTCCGATAAGATTACTTACATCGTTCGTGTACTCACTTATATTTTCTTTTGCCGTATACGACGAGATTTTTTCGCATGAAGCATATGGCGTTCATAAATTAATAACTGTCTTCCAGAATTTGGTATTAAAAATGGAATACATTCGAATAAAAATTAGCCAAGTCTACTCTGTGCCTGCGTTTCATTTGAACTGATTCTTGGAAAATTTCCACCATTTTAGTCTGCCCTATCTCGAGATCGAAGTATAGCTCTGGCAGATGTAGTACCAGACGTTGCCAGATTTCTACTAAAGAGTGCGATTTGATATGATGGCTTGATATTCCGTGTTATTAACAATAGAAATTATTTAGTTCATTTTTGTTTATTTTAAATTTAAATAGAGGAAACCTATACTCTATCTGATGATCCGGTTGAGAGGTTAAGAGGACGCGATAAATATTTCTCCTTCGACTAAGATAATTACATAAAAAAGCAACGACAACAACAAAAAACACATTTTGGCAGAGCATAGCTGCTTCTCATTGAACGCAGTCCTTCTGCTCCGCTGTTCCATCTTCAGCTCCAGCTTCCATCATACAGCCTTTATATCACAGATATTTGCTTACTCCCATCGTGAAGAGGTGCTTTTTTTAGGAGGCAATGTCTAGTCAGAAGAAAAAGATGGAGCGTTATCCATTGCAGTCTTCGGAACTATCGTTATTTATAACGCCTAATCTCATGTCAAATTTGAGTGGAACTGTTTCGCAAAATGGGAAACTTAAGCCTAATGTATGTACACTGTCGTTCAATGAAGTTCGGTCATACAATAAAAATCTATTATATCACACTGTATACAATTATTAATACATAAAATTAGAAAAATATTAAGCATACACTCTTTTCTAAGGGATTAAAGCCATAAATTATTATGTAAAGTGGAAATATTGCGACAACCACAATAAAGTCCCTTTTATTATCATTCCAAGAATTTCTCGGAAGTGCCGATCTTTTGAAACGGGTCGTTTGGGGATTATTAACGAACAATACATTTAGGAAATATACCGCAGTATCATTCTTATTCATTTATCACAGGCGTAAACATATAAATTTGCATCATTTTACTGTGAAGTAAAAAAAAGTGAAAATTTACTTCAAAATGGCACATGGCAAGCTTTTCAGTATAGAAAAACGTATTATTACGCTGTTTGAAGAAGGATATTCGGAGCGACAAATTGCTGATGAAAAAATAAATATGAGAAGTTCAACAGTAAATGACATAAAGCGATATCGGACAACCGGAACTATAGACGTATAACGTTCGTGCTGGAGCATTTAGGAAAATAACAAAAGCTGAAGATTTGAGAATTGTATTATTAAGCAAAAGCAGGCGAAGTCAATCGCGGCCGTGAAGAACAAGTTTCGGCGAGTACGGTAAAACGTCGACTTCAACAAACGGACCTTCATGGGCGCATTGCCATTCGAAAATCCTTATTCTCCCGTTCTCATTTAGATTGGTCGTTAGATGATTGGAAACACGTGCTTTGGAGTGACGAGTCAAAGTTTGAGGTTTTTGGGCAAAATCGACGAGTTTATGTCCGAAGATCTAAAACCGAAAAGTGATCCCGAACTGCATTGTGCCAACAGTGAAGCAAGGGCGCAGTTCTGTGTTAGTGTGGGTATGTTTATCCTGTGCTGGAACGGGAGATTTATACAGAGTGCAGGGTGTAATGAGGAAGGAATATTATTTTGCAATACTCCAGAATCATGCAGCGCCATCAGGATTGCGTATAATAGGCCGTAACTTTACATTCATGCATGACAACGATCCAAAACACACTGCGTTAGTGTGTAAGAACGATCTAAAGGAGCAAGAAGAACAGCACACTCTGAAAGTAATGACATGGCCTCCACAAAGCCCAGATTTGAACCCTATAGAGTTGTGGGATGAACTGGACAGGAGGATCCGAAAAATATGCGCAACTTCACAAGAACATTTACGGAATATTCTGCATCATGAATGGATTAATATTCCACAATCCGCTTTAACAAAACTTATCGAAAGAATGTCTAGAATAGTTCTAGAATAGCGGTGATTAACAGCAAAGGAGGTTTTTTCGACGAAAAAAAAAATAATGTTCAGTATGTTATATTAGGCCAGAATAACTTTTTATTTATTTATTTTTGTCTTTTTTACCTGTGCATACAATAAAATTGCATTTTGTTTTTAGTTTCGTTTGTTTCTGTAACCTTTTCATGTTTTTTACTAACCGACCGAACTTCTCTGAACGGCAATGTATGTACTTATTCTGTAGTCATCCTGTCTCTTTCCTTCAGAATTGAACTAGAAACAAGGAGGATATCTTGATTCCTGAAGGGCACTCTACAGCTTTTTATCAGAGATATTTGTGCTTTTATATATGGCATATGTGGACATATTAAAGTCCAGAACTTAATCTATCAAAATGTTTGCACATATGGTACACTGGGGACTTAAATATTAGCTCTAGCTGGTCAGCTGGTCTACGTGATTAAATCACGTACTCGAACACACTGGCTATAGTGTAGAACCTCCTAGAACACCCAAACCCCCACCGCAAGATTTCATTAACATTAAATGTACGTTTCTGTAGGTAAGTTATCATCTTCAGCAGTAAAACTGAAATTTATAGTAAAACGGGTAGAACATGAAAACTGATCTGCGTAAGAAGGGAATAACAGTCTATATTATTAATAAATAGGTCTAATAAAAATATAGCATTACAGTTGATTTTTCGATCAACAAGTCCTTGGAAGTAAGGTGGTATCGTTTGTGCGACGCTCGGGATACAGACCATCAATTCTATACAATAACATTTATCTACAGACAATTTCTATTGTTTGATATGCGTAATATAACAATACGAAAACCAACTTAAAGAGGCATATTCGAGACGAATTGCGGCAAGATTCAAAAGAAATCGTAGAAAAACATTGGTATTGGCCGTAAAGGAAATTTAAGAGTCAAAGACAGTGGGCGTTTAATATGAAGAACGATGGCACATCTACCGATATTGACAGAATTCTTATTGACGCTAGTAACGTAAATAGCGGAACAACGTTTCGATTTCTTCGTTAAATATAATGTATACGATATGTAACGAAAATACAAGAGGGAAGTCTTGTCTTTTATCTTCTAGATTAGACCTCTCAATGAAAATTCCTTGCAAATGATACAGCTTACCTACAACAAGTTTGCGATAAACCGCAGAAGCGAGGGATACGTTCTAAAACAACAAAGTTTTGCCAGTAACGCAGTATGCGATGCGATGATTAATGTAATCGGAGGCTATACTGGAATCCGTCAACTTATTCTTGCATATCAATTTCAGTAGCAATATGCTGAACAACGCAAGCTAGGTTGGTCCCGTCATAAATCCATGTTGAGGAAACATTGTGAAGTTGACGTTTCTATATATCCTTCACCAAAATAATGTTACTAATACAGCTACTCATGGTATTGGTCGAATCACTACGAATCACGAAGCAAAAGCAATATGAGGAGACGCTGACCAACAGTCATGTTTCCACCTATCCGGCGCCATCAGCACTGTTTCGAGCATATTCTCTACTTCACTCGGCGTATGCCATTGATGAGCTAGGATATTTCGTGATGGCATCTAGTGCCAGGAGATACACGGGCCTATCATTAGAAAGCAGCAACGAAGAGCGGGTACGATTCCCCAACCAACTTCCGAGCAATTCAGGCATCCTCGCGTGAAACCAGGTATTTTGTCGTTACCACATGTCATGACTGCTCGTAGTCAGCAAACACTCCTCCTCCGATAGCCAACGTCAAAGGAGAAATTGCATGAAAATAAGTTTAAAGGAATTGAAGTGCCTCGAGTACAAAAATTCATCAGCGAAAACTTCAACAATGTCCCCTGCGAGTAAGATATTTCATGTTGATCAAGAAGTATGTAATCTGGAATTCTGATTTGTCTTTTATTTTTTATAACGCACCGTGTCTGAGTTTTAAAAAGCTTGCGTATAGGTCGGTTAATATCAATAAGATGCTCCATATTCGTATTGCATGACTAATATTACTAAAGAATTTAAACTTGAAGCTTTAAATGGAAACATTAGAACAGTCTGTATAAAAACAAGCGTTTAGTAACTACTTTAATTGTTATTGTTCAAATGCTTAATCGATTGATAAAAGTTACGTAAACGTTTTATTACGTACATTTTGTTGCTAAATTTTAACTTGATTTAGGGACACACTAACTACGTGAATATATAAACATATACGGCCAGATAATTAGGCTCGTGTACCACACCACACTGTCATATTTTCATCAAAGATATAATTAAAAGAAAACAATTTGTGTTAATTGAGTCTGATGTAATGCGATACTGATGTCTGGCTGGTCAGCATACTTCTTTAATCCCTGACCGGAAGTGCGTTACAGATAAGTCGGAGAATTCTCAGAAGTTTCTGCGCTCCGCTTTTTCGACTTTTTTTCTTCGTATAGTTTCTTTATCCACTCGCAGCGTGTTGATGCTGTTGCTAGACCTCCGTCGCAGTACGAGGCTGTCGCATTGACCGTTTCTATCCGGCGGATTGTTTGATACTTAATATAATTACATTTATTCGCTTGCGTCTATTTATGTATGTGCTGGCGATATGAGTAAACGGAGTTATTTTACATGGTGAACGATATACAGAGCGCTTTTGCGTAATTGTTGTTGCATATACGTACCTTGTAAGAGAAACGATCTGATGATTCATCGTTTTTCGTTGTAGAATATTGGCGACAATGGATGTAATGTACACTGCCGTTCAGAGAAGTTCGGTCGGTTAGTAAAAAACATGAAAAGGTTACAGAAACAGACGAAACTAAAAACAAAATGCAATTTTATTGCATGTACAGGTAAAAAAGACAAAAATAAATAAATAAAAAGTTATTCTGGCCTAATATAACATACTGAACATTATTTTTTGTTTCATCGAAAAAACCTCCTTTGCTGTTAATCACCGCTCGAACTATTCTAGGCATTCTTTCGATAAGTTTTGTTAAAACGGATTGTGGAATATTAATCCATTCATGTTGCAGAATATTCCATAAATGTTCTTGTGAAGTTGGGCATATTTTTCGGATCCTCCTGTCCAGTTCATCCCACGACAACCCTATAGGGTTCAAATCTGGGCTTTGTGGGGGCCATGTCATTACTTTCAGGGTGTGCTGTTCCTCTTGCTCCTTTAGATAGTTCTTACACACTAACGCAGTGTGTTTTGGGTCGTTGTCATGCATGAATGTAAAGTTACGGCCTATTAGACGCAATACTGATGGCACTGCATGATTCTGGAGTATTGCAAAATAATTTTCCTCCCTGATTACACCCTGCACTCTGCATAAATCTCCCGTCCCAACAAAGGAGAAACATCCCCACACTAACACAGAACTACGCCCTTGCTTCACTGTAGGCACAATGCAGTTCGGGATCACTTTTCGGTTTTAGATCTTCGGACATAAACTCGTCGATTTTGCCCAAAAACCTCAAACTTTGACTCGTCACTCCAAAGCACATGTTTCCAATCATCTAACGACCAATCTAGATGAGAACGGGCCCACTGTAGCCGTTTTGCTCTGTTGCCCCGATGTAATAAGGGTTTTCGAATGGCAATGCGTCCATGAAGGTCCGCTTGTTGAAGTCGACGTTTTACCGTACTCGCCGAAACTTGTTCTTCACGGCCGCGATCGACT
>LR737382.1:22435916-22485522 GCA_902655005.2 Marronus borbonicus
CTCATATTTATTTTTTCAGCAATTTGTCGCCCCGAATATCCTTCTTCGAACAGCGTAATAATGCGTGAACGTTTTTCCACACTGGTAGGCTTGCCACGTTCCATTTTGAAGTAAATTTTTTTAAAACTTTCGCGCAAAAACAACAGATGCACACCAACACACGTTTAACAGTAAAATGAAGCAAATTTATCTCTTTACGCGGGTGATAAATAAACAAGAGTGATACTGCGGTATATTTCCTAAATGTATTGTTCGTTAATAATCCCCAAACGACCCGTTTCAAAAGATCGGTACTTCCGAGAAATTCTTGGAATGATAATAAAAGGGAATTTATTGTGGTCGTCGCAATATTTCTACTTTACATAATAATTTATGGCTTTAATCCCTTAGAAAATAGTGTATGCTTAATATTTTTCTAATTTTATGTATTAATAATTGTATACAGTGTGATTAATAGATTTTTATTGTATGACCGAATTTCACCGAACGGCAGTGTGCACTTAACGTAAAAAAGATACGTAAATACAGTAAAAAAGTACGTTAATGTAATAATTTTTTTATTAAAATTGGTCCAACAAAAGAGTTTGTCATTTTAACGAATGGCACTTTATCATATCAATGAACATACTTTTATACGGGTATTTCATGGAAGTGTTTCGTAGACGAAAATATTTTAGATTAACAGGTCCGTTGCTATAATTACCTATTCCAAGTAAATAAAATGAGTTTAATTAATTTGGAAAAATGAATAATTCCCAAATTTTTCCATCGTATTCAATATTACAGTACTTATATCACTTATCCTTCGATATTCCTGACTAGTTACTTTGTGTCACTAGGCTTTGTAGTCTTCTTTCCAGGGTTCCAACATCAGTATACTTGAGAGCCTTCATCAATCTAATAATATCTCAATGCAAGATGTGTTATTGAGATACTACTGACGCTATTTATGTCTTAAAATGCCCTTCCCATTTATCACGAAAAGTCCTCTAAACTGCATCCCATTACATTCGTTGAGATCTTGCAATATCCAGAGATTCATCGGTTAGAATCGGAATCTTATATCGACTGGATCTCCCGGTGACCGGTTGAGAATGTATCCTCGAAACAGCCGTCCCGGATTAATTTGTGGTGGGAAGGTTGCCGATACTTTCGTGTTGTTTAAGTAAATTGTATTTTACTTCTAACACAATCTTTGTAAATCAGAATATTGATTATTCTGATTATCGCAAAAGACTTCGAAATAAGCAAAACATTTTTTGGTAAAATCCATTTAAACCGTATCGTTATTTAAATGAAACAGTTCGGTTCATATTCATTGTAGATTTTTACAAGTTACATTCACTGTCATCGACTAGAATAAAATAGAACGATTGAAAAGAATTAAAATTGTTGAATCTTTTACATAGACTAATTGTAAGTTGGTTATAATCTGAATGTAATAAGTAAATAAAAAAAGCAGCCAGTCTACCTCCGTTGGTGTAACGGAATTTACTATTTATTCTATATTAAAAAATGATAAACTCGTTAAACTTCCTGCGATATTATACTTATTAGTAAAACAAATATTTGACACGCGTGCCCCCAAATACACACATTTTCTAAAAAAAAACATCCGCTGAATAATACATTTTTAGATAGTTATATTTATTGTATATAACATGAGCCAATCCAAAAATTATTCATAATTTTATAAAATCGAACAGATCGCTAAATTGAAATTGTTTGAATAGTTTAATATGTAAATATTACATAAGAAAGTTGCCTCTTAAAGAATACGCTACATGTCTTTGTTCAAATTATGTTGGGCTCTGTTATATTTTTTGGACTGTGGTTTTTTTTATACGGAATTGTATGTCTTTTCAGCTACCATTACGTACTCCAAACGCGAATCTTACAGAGCCCATCGATAGAAGAGAATTTAACACGTATGTACATGTATAGTAGTAAGTCAGTGCTTAAATCTAAAGCAAGGGCAGGTGGTACCGCACGTGCAAAGAATAAACAAATTTATCGTAAGAAATACTTTGCTCAGCTTGAGGAACCACACGCGTAATATGTGCGAGTATTTATTTTGTGCGCGGAGAGATAATTTTGTATCGAAACGTTGAAAGAACCAGCAGGCGGAGAGCGTAGAGCAACACGGTGGTTATTTCGTCTAGTTCGCACAATACTTTCGTGTCGCAATACTTGACATGTGTGTATATACATATATAAACTATATACCGTATACATAAGAACAGAGACACAAATACAGACAGCATCACATAAAAAATCCACAGGACAAATCCGTCAGCAGCTTCGAACAGATGAATAATCTTTTATACGTAGGTTTAACGACGGTTTTTAGGGTATTTAAATTTAAAAGCAATCTGCCCTTAATGTGGCTGGATCATTACTTGTCATACTTGTGAAGGAAGGAAACGTAAACATTGTTAATGGACGATGCCCCTGACACGCTAATTTTTATTGTCACAGTATAAAATAAAAACGAATTTGATTGCCTACACACGCGCTTACGCACCATTTTGAAATGTCTTTGTTATGTCTGATCGAAGAGAAATGCGTACCTAAAGCAGGGCTGCTACTGCCTCTACATATTTTATACTAAATAAAAATGAAAAATTATTATCATCTAACTAACCTAGATGGGCGCGAAAACTCAACATTTATTTTTATATACATTTCTACATATGTACATAACGCTTGTTGGAAGATAATGTGTATTTATTATCAAAATAATAAGAATTTCGAATCTGATGTTTATTTATCAGTGTGTAATAGATACAATATAATACATACACTACACCATAAATGCTTAACATTTTAAGTTGTAATTCACCAGTTTCAGTTCTTATTTCTTTCGCCATAATCCAAGGTGGCAACAAATCGAGGATACGAATGATCAACATTCTGTGTTGTGTGGTGCGGAGGTTACCAATACTTTTGTGTTGTTTGTAATAGTATGGAAGAACGAAAATTTAGAAGAATTTAAATATGAAGAAACAAAAAAAGCAATAAAACAATTAATGAAAAAGAAGACACAATATTTGCGCGCCATAAATAAAAGAAGTAGGCTCTCCTACTTCTTTTATTAGTTTGTTGCAATTCCTCTGAATTGCAACAAACAATTTTTAATTTGATAATGGAAAATCGAAATGAAGAGAGAATACCAGAGGAGTGGGAAGCAGGGCTGGTAATCCAAAGACAGCTTATAACATTTTAAGATTACCAGAACGGTTTTAGAAAAGGCAGGTCAACAATTGATTCAATACATTTTATAAGACAAATCCTCGAAAAAACTCAAGAATATAATTTAGACATGTTGTTCATTGATTTAAGCAGGCGTTCGGTGAATTAATGAAGGACTTAAAATATGTAGAAAGTCAGAAAAATGATAGACGTCATAATGGAAGAATCCAATGCAGTGATAAGTATAGGATAGGAACAACATAACAAGTACAAGTAAAAAAAGGAGTCAGACAAGGCGATGCATTCCCCGCATTACTGTTCACAGCATCATGTCAAGAAAACGGAGACGCAATGGGAACAATTAACGAGAACCAGACAAAAATAATAATATGAACGATTTGGTAGTTATTGCAAGGAGTAAAAAGGAAATTAATAGAGCAATTGAGAATATATCTAAAAAAGGACAAAAATCTAAATATATTTATTGCAATAGAGACGATAGAAATATGTGGGACTAAAAAATTCAGGAAGTAGGAACGTTTACATATTTGGAAGAATCAGTAAAAACGAGAATCAGGATTTTAAAGGAAGGACACAAAAGAGATGTAAGATGACATTAATAAGCGAATATTAAGGAGTAATAAAATCGAAATAAGGATTTACAAGACATTAAAACGCTCTGTAATGGCAAATGCTACAGAAACGATAATATTGAACATAAAGGATGAAGAAGCGCTCAAGGTTCTAGAAAGAAAAGTAATAAGACACAGGCCGCTAAGAATCACTGGAAAAAGAAAACACAGCAAGAGTGAATAAATCTATGAGAATACGATGATAGGAGCATGTACACAAAAGGCATAAAAACTCAATAGTTAGGGGAGTTACAGAATGGAATGAAGGATATAGCAGACCAAAGAATAGATGGAAATCATTGGAGGTAGAGCAGAAGAAAAAGAAAATAGTTGACAGAAGAGAATGGAGGAAAATTGTGTACCAGGCAAGTCACATCAAAAGGTATCAAAAAACAAAGAAGGGAAAAACAAGGTCCAATCACCGTTTTTTAAGTGGTCGATAGGAGGTCTAGTCAAGAGAACGGCTACAATTTCTGAAGAAATGTATTAACTTATACAAAAAGATAAAATCACAAATTTTAATTCGACTTTAATTAATATGATCGCTGCGCCTAATGCATTGACACATTTTTTTTCTAATATTTGGCCTGAAATTGCTTAACCCACCAAGTTCCAAAATATTCAATTTGTATCTTGTTTTCCCTGGTAAACATTGACCTCGTTGGGAACCCTTGTTCTACGTATTATGGTTCCCAAGATATTACTAATTAATACCGGTACAAGTAATCTCATTTGATAACACGTGTATTCAGTTTTCCTAGTAAGTGAGTTGCCTTGTTCATGAAACCAGCCTAGATATTCATAAATTCCCATTTGCGCCTTGATACAGCTACACCAAAATATTTAATTACATTTTTTTTACGTTTTAACGATGATTAGGGATGTTAACATAAAACAGAAGAGGGTAATCCGATCTCAAGTACCTACGCGTATATGCCCCGCATCGTTTTTTCGTAAAGCCGGAATTTCCCCAATAGGCGAGCAAGCAATAAGTATCAATATCATACAGCGAATGAAAACTTCATGCTTCTGACGTGACGTGATTGACATTCTACCTGAAACGAGGTATAAGGCAAGCCGCCGCAGAAGCCGGAGATGATGGCAAGTGTGACAAGTTCCTTCTGGGTGGCGCTGTTCGAGCCATGTGTTCGCTGTGCCAACATAAAATTAAGTAAAAACGTTTTTATTGCTCATTTAATGTCCTTGAAACAATTTACAAAATTGGTTAGTTGTAATTTATAACCGGGGAGATGGTTTTTGTTGATGTTGATGTTGAACGTAAATAAATGTTCGAAACTATTGCACGCCTTATTTTTGTAAACAAACGCTTGTCGTCTTTAAATACGTGCATAAATATTTGCGTGCATATGCTGTGTTAGTTACTTACTGTTTAAATAAAACTTGCTCGATGATAATTTATATTATTTTCTTGTTGCAAATAAGAAGTAAGAACCGTTCCATGTATATTAAGCAGGGTGCCCCAGTTCGCCAAATTCACCGTAAGGCAGTGGGGGTGCGACCTCTTGATAAGGAGGGCCCCGATTATATAAAATATGAAAAAACCTTACAGTGGTTTTTGAAAAAACAAACAGATTATTAGGAAATATGCGCACTGCACTGGTAAACATAAGAGTGAATATAATGTGCACGAGGATATTAATTTTTTAATGTGTGTCTGAACGTCGCCCATCCTTAATCCCTTTAAATCCCTAAAAATGCATATAAATTCCCCAATTTGTTACATCTGTAGTTTCGTCACACATTATATTTGAAGTTTCTTTAAAAACACTAGCATTATTTAAACGTTCTCGAAGTCTCAAATCTAACTTAACAGAAAAATCGATTAATTCCTTAAATATATCACAAAATTCCGATTTTTTACTGCCATCATGATCTTTAAGTCAGCTTAAAATTACAACAAAATTTAATATATATTTTTTTTAATAATTTCCATGGAAGATCATCGTGCGGACGTTCTACTGTCAGTTCTTCTTTCCGTTATTTGTTCCAATTTTAGTTGCCACAGCCACTAAGTTCGGGATTTCATTGCGCCCCAAATATTTCATTTCAACCCTATTGTTCGTAGTAAGTATGAAGTATAAGGTATAGAATTCATTTCACAATGTTGACCACAGAATAAATAGGAAGCTGCGGGATATTTAAACTGTATTTTCATAGTAATTACGTCATAATTTTGGACTCATTTAAATTTTTAAAGGATATATTAAGGAGGGCGCGCGGTATTGCGGCCTTATGGACAAGCCGTGAAATAGCATCAAACTCATAAGTAAAGTTCTGAGAAAATGTGAAGTATTCTTTCCCAAAATGTGGGATTCAGTATAATATAGTGTTCCAAATACAAAGGACAGCGGCATGGAAATTTCCTAAAGCATGTATGTAAACGCTATCGAACTTTGTACACTGCCGTTCAGAGAAGTTCGGTCGGTTAGTAAAACACATGAAAAGGTTACAGAAACAAACGAAACTAAAAACAAAATGCAATTTTATTGTATGTACAGGTAAAAAAGACAAAAATAAATAAATAACACGTTATTCCGGCCTAATATAACATACTGAACATTATTTTTTTTTTTCATCGAAAAAACCTCCTTTGCTGTCAATCACCGCTCGAACTATTCTAGGCATTCTTTCGCTAAGTTTTGTTAAAATGGATCGTGGAATATTAATCCATTCATGTTGTTCTGGGCTTTGTGGGGGCCATGTCATTACTGTCAGAGTGTGCTGTTCTTCTTGCTCCTTTAGATAGCTTTTACACACTAACGCAGTGTGTTTTGGGTCGTTGATATGCATGAATGTAAAGTTACGGCCTATTATACGCAATCCTGATGGCACTGCATGATTCTGGAGTATTGCAAAATAATTTTCCTTCCTCATTACACCCTGCGCTCTGCATAAATAACGACCAATCTAGATGAAAACGGGCCCGCTGTAGCCGTTTTGCTCAGTTGCCCCGACGTAATAAGGGTTTTCGAATGGCAATGCGCCCATGAAGGTCCGCTTGTTGAAGTCGACGTTTTACCGTACTCGCCGAAACTTGTTCTTCACGGCCGCGATTGACTTCGCCTGCTTTTGCTTAATAATACAATTCTCAAATCTTCAGCTTTTGTTGTTTTCCTAGATGCTCCAGGACGAACACGATTTTCTATAGTTCCAGTTGTCCGATATCGCTTTATGATGTCATTTACTGTTGAACTTCTCATATTTATTTTTTCAGCAATTTGTCGCCCCTAATATCCTTCTCCGTATAGCGTAATAATGCGTGAACGTTTTTCTACACTGGTAGGCTTGCCACGTACCATTTTGAAGTAAATTTTCTTAAAACTTTCGCGCAAAAACGACAGATGCACACCAACACACGTTTAACAGTAAAATGAAGCAAATTTATATCTTTACGCCTGTGATAAATAAACAAGAATGATACTGCGGTATATTTCCTAAATGTATTGTTCGTTAATAATCCGCAAACGACCCGTTTCAAAGGATCGGTACTTCCGAGAAATTCTTGGAATGATAATAAAAGGGACTTTATTGTGGTTGTCGCAATATTTCTACTTTACATAATAATTTATGGCTTTAATCACTTAGAAAAGAGTGTATGCTTAATATTTTTCTAATTTTATGTATTAATAATTATATACAGTGTGATATAATAGATTTTTATTATATGGCCGAACTTCACTGAACGGCAGTGTACATTAGCGGTTGCATTTGAAATAACTTCAAAAATAAAATTCCGTTAGATGTAAACGATGAGCTTGTTTGCATACCTCAAGTGTGTACTCTTTATGCAACACGCAGTCTAGGAATGTGCGATTTCACAAGTGCTTAAAAACATTTTTGCACAATTATTATAGCAAATACAACTGAAGTAGGCATTTCTATAAAATATCGATATAATTCCATAGTTAAATTAAGGTGGTAGGTACCATTGTAACACTTTATAAAATTATATGAAAGTAACACAAATTATTTTCCAGCTTAGCCCTGGACTGAATTGTTATTTTTTTACTTGTTCTAGGAACTTCCTTTATTTCTGTATTTGTTGTAACAAGCGGTAGTTCGTTTTGTTATAAAACAATAAACAGAAATATTTGATATAACCCAGACCTGACATTCAACAAATTGTAATACATAGTTCTGGAATTAGAATACGAGTCTACGAGCTAAATATCGCAATATTACTGCTAACCTTTACTTAACAGGAAATGCTTTTGAATAAGTTGCACCTTTTTTCAAAGATTTTTAGATTTAGACTGTTTGCAAGGTTTTTAAAGTCTATTGAAACTAAACGTGTTCCGGGTTTGAACTGTGTCATGTCGTTTTTGTTAAATTGAAAACTCGACGTTTCGCCCACAATCGTATGTTGTATCGAATGTGCATTGCAGTCGATTCTCGCCTCTGGTATGGTTCACATGCTGAGTTACTGCGATCAACTGCTTTCCGCTCAGTTAGTTTCGCCTCTGGCGTGGTTTACACGTTGAGTTACCCTGCTAACTGTTTTCCCCCTCCTGACATGGTTCAAACACGGAACACGTTTAGTTTCAACTGACTCTGACCGTGAGAGCCTACGTTTTTATTTCTTTAAAGTCCCTATTTACGCTTGTAAATATACTTCTCCATTAACTTTCCACGCTAATAACGAATCAATGCCTAATGCTTAACGATCGCAAAATTCTATTTAGCCGTTTGCTAATACTGATACAAGGTGAAAAATGTATGATTTTGAATTCACTTTACAATTACGGAACGACAAAAAAATGTTATGCAAATGGAACTCCTAGGTTTATACATGTTTACTAAATCACTATTGAGTTGAGTGCAGATAACTAGCTTTTGCAACACGTTAGTTCGCACGTTAGTATTTTATCCTGATCACACCTTATTTGCTTATTCGATACGTTTCTGCAATATCAATAAGTGTAGTAACACTTGTTTCTCGTATGTGTATACCTATTCATGTATTATGGTTAGAATTGGAGTGTTTTTGAATATAAATGTATGCGTATCGTAAAATATTTGGAATATGTATTTACATATAATTCAAATATTTACACGAACTCTGTAGATGTCTAACTATTGACAAAATGCTAACTAAACGGCGAAGAATTGACGCTCCTACACTTTGTTTTCGTCAAAAAAAGAACATACCACTTCAAATCAGAAACGTATCCATGTTTATTTAGAAAAGCATTGCGTAGGAATTTTGTAAGTTTCCTATCAAACACAGGATATTTGACACTTGAATCATAGTAAACTAGAGACTAAAGCATTTTTAACATACACTCCCCGACAAAAACTTAGACGCGGTAAGATGTTTTACGGATTTTAAGGGTTACCAAATTTATTTGCGAAACTAGCAAGATATCTAACTAAGTTTTTATTCATAAAAGTAAAATAAACTTAAAAATATCTCCTCCAGTAATATATGAACTAAATAATAAATTACTACTCCAATGTTTAAATAATTTCTGCGGCAAACATTTAGACGCTCTGTTGCAAATGTAAAACAAAAATCAACAAATGAGTGATCAGTAATGCGTAGATCCTCCATTGTTCTTAATCACTTCCAATAGTCTGTTATTAATAGATTTATATAAATTTAACACATCATTTTGAGGGATATTTTGCCATTCAGTCACTATTGAAGTTTTCAGTTCCTGTACCGTGTGAAATATTGACGGCCTCCGCCATAAACGCGACGTGTCAATTCACCCCACATGTTTTCAATAATGTTTAAGTCTGGTGACCGTGCCGGCCACTGTAAAGTTTTAATCTTTTTCCCTTTAAACCATTCAGTAATGGTTTTTGCTTTATGAGTTGCCGCGTTATCTTGCTGAAAAACAAAATTGCGCCCAGCCCATTGGTTTCCAGAACGTGGAAGATTGTCACGCAATAAGTCTTTATACGTCACAGATGTCATTTTGTTTGTGCAAAACACTATCCCACTTTTATCGCGAAATCCAATCGCTGCCCATATCATCACAGATCCACCCCCTAATTGTCTGGTCATTTTCACTTTTGGTTCCTTTCTCAGATCATGATAATAATGCGAGTACCCATCCGATCCGTCCAAATAAAAACGTTTCTCATCGGAAAATATAACTTTTTCCCATTGTTTCTTCCAGGATACGTGTTCTTCAGCAAATCTCAACCTCGCTTCTTGGTGTTTCGCCGAAAGTGGCGGTTTTCGCAACATTTTCTTCCGTGATATTACCGGTGACGCCTTTAAAATCCTTTGAACATTACGCACGTGCGTTTGTACCCCCGCCTGTTCTGCAATAACTCTCGCCGACGCAGAAGAATTGGATGCACACCGCAATGTCATGCGTTTATCCCGCTCACTTCCAGCTTTCGGTCGCCCCTGGCCTTTTGGTTTGCCGTAATTTTCCGGATCTTTTAGGAAATTTCTAACGGAACGATCGCTTCTTCGTAACCGACGGGCAATTTCCTTCTTACTAACACCATCCTGGTGCCAGGCTAGAACTTTACCCCTTTCTATCAAGGATAATTGCTTTTTTCTACCCATATTGCGAACACTTTATAAAATATAATTTCTCGTGGTGAAATGTGTACACTTTACCAGCACAACCGCTGCATATAAAGAGAAGTATCAAATTAAAACATTTTTGCTTATGTAATGTAATAAATGCACAGGGTCTACATTTTTGTCGCATTTAAAATTCCTATTTTGATCTGGGAAAATCTCAATTACCCCTCATAAAGCAATAAATACCCAGAAATATCTATAAATGGACTATTTACATAACAAGTATTAATAACCCTCGTTTACATTTTATATAATGTCTATAAACTTTGTTTTTAAACAGAAACGATACCGCGTCTATGTTTTTGTCGGGTAGTGTATTGTTGTGGAGTGAATAGACACCGATAGGGCGTTTCCCCAGCACCGGGACGACTACGGCACACATTATTATTATTATCAGTATTATTATTAATATTATTAATAATAATAGATCTATTGTAGCAAAGTGCCCTTGTTTGTGTTAAAATAGTTGGAGGATTTCAATAAATTAAATAAAAAATTTAGTACTACTCTCGGATCCTCTTCTTTCAGTTCAGTAGATGCAAGAAATAATCTACTGAAATGTTAGTGTTGTGTGCGACTAATCCAGAATTGCGTTTGTGTACACATTCTTGTATCAGACCAGATTCGTATGTGTAAGCATTAATATCCTTTAGAATTGCCTGACTGTTGCTGATTATATTTATGTATCCCTTTCTCGGGATTCTTTTTGGCGCACAGGTTTAAAGCAGAAAATTTGAAATACGTTAATGTAGGGTCCTGTAGCTATTATTAGGCGGTGGTTAGGCCCACTGATGCCTGTACTTGTTCCAACACCTTCTCTAGCCGTCCGTGTACAATGGCTTTTAGCTTTGAGGCTCATCAGCTGCTCACTCCAATAATCACCTTATAAGACTGATCAAAATTGCGTTGCATAGGGATCATGTCCTTTGCAAAGTGCGTCAGATAAATTATGTTGGGATCTTCCAGGATTCTGAGACACCCCTAAGATTCCCAGGTTCCCAATTACAGTAATCCTGTATTAATGTAATAGCATCGTACCCAGAAACAATGAGTTAGCTTGGAGACGACACCGACATGAGGACCATTGTCTACCGACAGATCGGCAACTGCAAGGACACGATTGATGTGTTGAGAAGAGTTCAAGGGCCTCTTTATTTAAATGAGATTTAGTACCCGCGGGTCTCACTGTCGGTATCGCGCTGCTATTGTATGGGCGATACAATTTGCAATTTCGAATAATTCTTCAAGGGAGAGTAACTGAAAGTGTGATAAGTAGTTAGTAGGACCCAAAAAAACTCACAACTGAAATTAAAACAGATAATCTGATCGCATCTGCATAACACAATTATATCTGCAATACGTTCAAAAATAAATGCGGAATATCTTATCCCTTAGTTCTTTCAACAGACGAATGTATAGTGAACAAATATCCAATTTGACATTGTTACCGAGTTACAGTCATCCAATGATGATTTCTTGCAAAAGAAACAAACAACGAAGAAAAAAACGAAAACAACAGAATTATCTTATGCTTTCAAGATAACCACCTTCAGCGTCAATACACAGTACAGCGCGATCAAGAATATACTCTTGATACTTCCAGGTAATCCTTTATTCGTTGGAATATGTCAATAATACGCTGCGTAGCTCAGCTCTAGTACTAACTTGTGTTTCGTATACTAAGCTCTCAATATGGCCCTACAGGTAGCAGTCCAACAGCGTGAGATCATTGTCATGCGACGCCCTGTATATAAAATATACACAAAAACGAATCGCAAAGTTAGAGAACCAACATTGTTACGGAAAGGACGAAGACCTTTGCTGAAAAACTTGAAAAACAAACGAAAGGAAACATTGCGAGGATGTTGCAGATACACACATTGATACAGAAAAAGCAAAAACTTTTGTTGAAAAACTTGAAAACCAAATGAATGGGAACATAGGGGAAGACAATATAAAGGTTGGTACTTCACGTAGAACAGTTACAAAAAGCAAGACATTATTGGTACTTACGTTTGGCGTATTGTTAGTTCCACCACGCTGGTATTTTATGGGTGATGTTGATCCCACTTGGTCATCTTGCATCTAGATTACGTTCGAGTGTACACTATTGCTAGAACGACCGAGTATTTAAATCCCCAAAATAATGGATCATTTGACCCCGCATGGGATGAGTAAGTTACTGGGTTTATGTTTGACATCGGCCGAAGAAGTCGTGGACGCATTTAAAAATTAAATAAACAATCGAACGCGGAAAGATTGGACAAAGTGTTTTGAAAATTGGTTTTCAAGGATGTAAAAATTATAAATAAAGTATTTTGTCAACAGATTATTCAATTGAAAGATAACAGCATCAATACTATGTATTCTCTGATCATACGGCTCAACTACTGGACATTCATCTCTTCGTTATTCTATCCAACATTACGACCCAAGTATTTTCAATTGTTAAACACAAACTTTGATTAAAATTGTTGTTATTTACATGGTTCGTAGAAATATGACATCATTGATCACAAATTTTTATTTTTCCTAAACGAACTATTAGAAACAATAGCTCCAGAAACGATAAACGTCAATATCATCATAAAAATCATGTTTTAACTCCCCTTAGACTAAATTGTCCTCATCGAAGGATGTAAAATATTGCCTGCGTATGCGATTAGGTACTGGTTCTAAAATTTTTATGTGTAAAACGGAGATATTTTAGAAAGATACGTCAAAACTAGCGCCAGTGCGGTGCCACAATAAAATATTAACTCTAGGAGGCGTTTTTAAGGTCCGTTCGTCGGCTGATCCACCGGTGAACTACGACCTTCCTCGTATTTCTTTTTTCCGTTACACTTAAGTTTATGAGAACTTTTATACGCATACGCCGGAAGATTTACGATACTCCGCGCTTTTACTATCAAATATTAAGCTTAATGATTGTACCTCAACACTGTTTATGTTCGTAATATCGCCGTAATTTCGATTAGATTAGTTTCTACGTCGGGAGAGTAACGAGCTGCAGTAGCTTTGTGTAATTATACTCTTAAAACTCAAGTACGTAAATGTTTACCTAATTTAGAGTGTTATTCTGTATGCGATATAACGGTTATTAATGATATAAGTAAATTTTCATGAAATATCGGAGCCCCTATCATAACGATGGTACTTGATGTTTGTTGAACTTACATATTTGTAGTTAAATAAACCTTTTGAAGTTTGAAAAAATAATAAAAGAAAACCGTTAAAAATGAGATCTCGATTGGATTGATGTGATTAGGTGATTATTGTAGATAGTAAATATTAGACATAACGTGATTTCTTGGCATGCGGTTTAATTTTGCATATCTTAAATTCGAAACAGTTTTTATTGTTAGATAACTTAGAGCCACCAAGGGATCGAAGGTAATGAAAAGGTAAACAAGCTGGCTAGAGAAGCAGCGAATATGCACTTCGTCGGCTTACACGAGAGCCACATAAAACATGGGAGGACAATCAAAAGATCTCGTACTAGGAAAGTGTTCCAGGACAAAACAAGCAAAAACATTCATATCAGGCTCGCCTAAGACAGCAAAAATAGTGCTGTCGTTCAGCAAAGGGGACTCTACTGGCGCGATTTCTGACAGATCATGCAGCCCTAAAATATCACCTATTCAATCTAGGAAAAGCTGAAGATCAAATCTGTCGTCTATGCCAAGAAGAGGCAAATGTGTTGCCATCAGTCACTCTCGACAATAGTGAACCATTTCTGAGATCTATGAACTGAAAGATGAAGATCCTAGAGTAATATTAGGGTTTATTAAGAGCATTCACCTATTCTAACACATACACTCCCCGACAAAAACTTAGACGCGGTAAGATGTTTTAAGGGTTTTAAGGGTTACAACATTTCTTTGCGAAACTAGCAAGATATCTAATTAAGTTTTTATTCATAAAAGTAAAATAAACTTAAAAATATCTCCTCCAGTAATATATGAACTAAATAATAAATTATTACTCCAATGTTTAAACAATTTCTGCGAGAAAACTTTAGACGCTCTGTTGCAAATGTAAAACAAAAATCAACAAATGAGTGATCAGTAATGCGTAGATCCTCCATTGTTCTTAACCACTTCCAATAGTCTGTTATTAATAGATTTATGTAAATTTAACACATAATTTTGAGGTATATTCTGCCATTCAGTCACTATTGAAGTTGTCAGTTCAAGTACCGTGAAATATTGGCGGCCTCCGCCATAAACGCGACGTGCCAATTCACCACACTCGTTTTCAATAATGTTTAAGTCTGGTGACCGTGTCGGCCACTGTAAAGTTTCAATCTTTTTCTCTTTAAGCCATTCTGTAATGGTTTTGCGTTATGAATTGGCGCGTTATCTTGCTGAAAAACAAAATTGTGCCCGGCCCATTGGTTTCCGAAACGTAGAAGATTGTCACGCAATAAGTCTTTATACGTCACAGATGTCATTTTGTTTGTGCAAAACACTATCCCACTTTTATCGCGAAATCCAATCGCTGCCCATATCATCACAGATCCACCCCCTAATTGTCTGGTCATTTTCACTTTTGGTTCCTTTCTCAGATCATGATAATAATGCGAGTACCCATCCGATCCGTCCAAATAAAAACGTTTCTCATCGGAAAATATAACTTTTTCCCATCGTTTCTTCCAGGATACGTGTTCTTCGGCAAATCTCAACCTCGCTTCTTTGTGTTTCGCCGAAAGTGGCGGTTTTCTCAACATTTTCTTCCGTGATATTACCGGTGACGCCTTTAAAATCCTTTGAACATTACCTACGTGCGTTTGTACCCCCGCCTGTTCCGCAATAACTCTCGCCGACGCAGAAGAATTGGATGCACATCGCAATATCATGCGTTTATCCCGCTCACTTACAGCTTTCGGCCGCCCCTGGCCTTTTGGTTTGCCGTAATTTTCCGGATCTTTTAGGAAATTTCTAACGGAATGATCGCTTCTTCGTAACCGACGAGCAATTTCCTTCTTACTAACACCATCCTGCTGCCAGGCTAGAACTTTACCCCTTTCTATTAAGGATAATTGCTTTTTTCTACCCATATTGCAAACACTTTATAAAATATAATTTCTCGTGGTGAAATGTGTACACTTTACCAGCACAACCACTGCATATAAAGAGAAGTATCAAATTCAAACATTTTTGCTTATATTAATGTAATAAATGCACAGGGTCGAAATTTTTGTCGCATTTAAAGTTCCAATTTTGATCTAGGAAAATCTCAATTACCTCTCATAAAGCAATAAATACCCAGAAATATCTATAAATGGACTATTTACATAACAAGTATTAATAACCCTCATTTACATTTTATATAATGTCTATATACTTTGTTTCGTAAATAAAAACGATGCTGCGTCTATGTTTTTGTCGGGTAGTGTATAAGGGCATTTTGTTACAATAGATCTATTAAGGTCGCACTGACTAAAGGCATTTGTGCCATAGCCTAATAATACTAATAGTAATACTGCTAGGTATCAAATTAAATAAGGGAAACTCTCATTGAAAAAGACTTAAGTAATTTAATATCACTTCCTTTTCATATTCTTAGAAGCATTTTAATGAAAAAGACGCTAGCGTTAATTCGATAAATCAATAATCTATTAGTACTAACATATACTATTTTTCACATGCCTTTATCGGTTGTTTAATTTACTAATTTATTGTAACTGCGGAGGTGTTTCTATCTAAAATCAATTTGAAGCCGGTACTGACCCACACGAAAGCAAACACGACTCGTTATAGGTGTAGATGTGGTAGCCGTTTTCCGGGAGGTGTAAAAACTAGTCGATCCGGCTCGTCCGTTCTAAACAAAAATAAAGAAAAACAATTAAAAAATTCCAGAGGCTGAGAAAATTTATCTATTAGCGCGCGCATATTAGAGTCAATTTTCATGCAAAACGCTTTTCGAAATGCCTTAGGTACTTACGGCTGTAATAGGCAATACGTGATGCGGTACGGAGAAAACAAAAAGAACGGAATGTTGAATGCGCTCTTTGAAGTCGATAATTTGTTTTACTTTAGTTTAATTAGTGAGTAAAATGGAACCGACGGCGACTGTCATATATTTTTCTTAATTAGTGTAGCTGTGATCACAATCTGAAATGGCACGAATACGAATCGTTTTTAGAGGTTTACTAATTGCGGGTGTATGTTTCGTATGCGCATGCAAATTTGTTACGTTACTTTTATTGCTGCTATATTAACTAATATCTACAGCCGGTACCAATACCGGTGCCAAACCTCAAGCTTTGTTAAACTTAAAACATGATTGAAATTTATGTACATTATAAAATTCTACCTGGTGCATTGAGTTGTAATCAGCACGGTTTTTGGGGAGGTTTTTCGATTGCCACCGCTACTTATGAATTTGTGGAGACCATCTACAAAGCCATGATAACAAGTGGGATTGTTTTCCGATTTATGCATTTAACATTGTCCGACATGATTTCTTGTTAAATTAACTTCAATCTTTGGGATGCATCATTGGTTGGAATCCAGTCTGGCTGAAAGCAAATCCGACAAATTCCCGGGGGCCACCACAGGGCTCGGTACTCGAGCCATTTATGTAAATGACTTATCACTAAAGTTCGCCACTTTCCGTGCGCTTCACAAAATTAGCGGTGACTAGACGAACTCGTGTTTTGTCGATTCTTGGGGAAACTAGCCCTTTCTCATAAGACGAATAAGCACGAGTTTGTCTGGTCTCTACTCATTTCGTGAAGCGCACGGAAAATGGCGACACAACATACTCATCGAGATAGGCTGGTTATGTTTGGTGACAACACTTCTATGGTTACAGTTTCGGAAACTCAAGAGAATGTTTTGCTGAAGGTACAATAGCTTTTGGTAAATGTACCCTCTTGCTGACCACAAATCCGTGTGTGGCAAACTTTATAAACGTAAAACCATAAAAAATTATGCATTTACTTTTACGAATGATGATCTGCTAAATGTACTCCACAATCTAAAGATTTTCAACACTTACCTGGATGTCCAACTGACTTGGTTAACTGACAGCTTCCCTACAGACTAAGTAATGAATGCTTTAGTGTATTCAGCCTTTTCATACAATATTGCTCTGCGGGATAATTTGGTGAATTCTCAACGTGCTTTTATTCAACAGGAATGGATAATACCTTTAATTTTTAATCTAAAACATGAAAAATCTTGCAGACCAGTATTGAGAAAGAAAGGAGTCATAATATTGCCATCTAGTGCCAAGAAACACATGCCTGCAGTTTAGAAAGCAGCGACATAAATCGGGTATTGTTCCCCAAGGCGTTTCTCGAGTAGTTCTTGGACTGTTTAACACGAAATGGCGTGTGCCTTGCAAATTGCACATGTAAACGATTTCCATTTCCTCGCATTGCTTTTGCTATAAATGATTCCATCAATACCACGAGGATGCCGTACCTAGCGTGAATGGTCCCGTCGAATGTTACGGACGGAATCGATACTCAGCTAAAAGCTTATTCAAGTTTAGTACAAACGCAAAAGTAGATAATTTGGAAACATGTATTAGATTGAAAAAACATTGGAACTTGTTGAAGTCTTTGAATTGGACGACGTAATAAGGAATTGCATCGTTCATGATTCATGGCGTTGATTGGAACAAAGGTTCGCTACCCCGGTGAAGGAACTTAAGAACAAAAGGGATAATGTCATCAGATACAAAGAAATCTGGAACTGGTGTAGAAGATTATAAACCTATCTGGTACTTGCACAAGGCGATACACAGATTTCTACATTCAATTTGTTTTGGCAGTTTGAGTTCTTCAATAAAATTGAGCAGTTGTTAATTTGCCGAAACGCGAATTGTCTGGGATTTGATAGGTCGTTTTCATACTTTCGGTTTGCCAACTGGTTCTGAAAAATTTAACAGGACAGTTGGGTAGTTCATTGATTCACAGATGCAAAGGTACTTTCGACCCTATCAAAAAGCTGAAAAGAGAATTACGGATGCTCTGCATTTTTTATACTGCATATTTATCCTTGTAAATTAGCATTATCGTGATTCGGTTAGAAAATATCTTTTTAATAATTACTTTCATATTCCTTTCATCCTTTTTATTGAATTCGGAATTGTTTTTTGGAATCCGCTTTGTTCCTTGTAAAAAACATTCTTGATAATCACCAATTCTTTAATCCTTGCTCTTTATTCCGTCGGAGAAATTTTTCCTAAGAACTTATTTATAAATAAAATATTTAATTCAGTCACATAGTAACAATATTGTGGATATTTTTAGATTGGATACCAAGCGTGAAAGTTTACACTCAATTAGCAACAGCAATTTAAAGTAACTTATGTATGTGGGCAGATTTCATAATATTCCTCCAGACATTTTCTTTTTTCTATCACCGTAGAAACGCAAGATATTCGGTTTACGTACATTGAAATGGAGCAATTAAGCTCTTAGCTATCATCAAAGGAAAGCAATTTGCACACAACGTTGACTATAAACAAGCGACTTCTGTACTCTGCAACTGGCCGCTGATCCGGTCTTTCCAAACTTACGCATCTGAGCAGATTTGTATTTAGACCTCGCGCGCATATCCACATTTTAATATATACATATGTACCTATTTACATAGTTACTGGAGATTAGAGATCTGCCAACGATTGTAGTTCCCGTAATTTCACTTGTAAATATTGTACAATTTTACATGGAAAAATGTGCAGAGGTTTCTTTACAAATAATGAGGAAAGATTTATCGTTTGTTATCTGTAAATAAGAGGATTAGATACCATATTACTTTTGACGGCATTACTAAACAATAGGTGGGGAGTAAATCTGATAAGGATTTGTTTAGATTCAATGGTTAATTAATTTTACATTTTCTACTCCACTCGTGCTTCCCAACTACCGGCTGCAAAATTCTGCAAAAGTAAAGTACGACAAATTTGTAAGATAAAAACTAGCTTCTTGTTTTAAAATTTCATTTAATACAAAAAACAAAAGACTTAACACTATTATTTAATTCTCTAACAAAACTTCAAGAAAATTGTTAATATTATTCAATTTAATCATGTTCCTCATCAGTTTCGAATAAGATATCTAGTGCATCATCTTTGGCAGGTAATTTTTAATATTCATATTTTTCATGAAACGAATAATCCGAATCAGTTCCTTTTAATTTTTTATGTTTTTGTAACTGTTCTACTTTGCCCCCTCAAACCCTGAACTTGAAAAATAATCAGCCATAAATAATGGCTTATTTCGAATATTTATTTCTTGATTTTTAACCTGCTTTGAAACAGAAGCTTGTGGTACAACAAACTATCAAAGTTTACTACTTTTTTTCCAATAAACCAAGTGGAGTATCATCAATATTGTCAATTTAATTAACAGGGTTCGCCGTGTCAGAACTGTGTTTTTTGTTGGAAGAACAGATGCTATTACTATGTTTTCATTGACATTTTTTGTTGTTATATCAGAGTGCATGCATTAAATCAACAAAAAGTACTTCAGGCACTGCATTTTGCTAAAAGAATAAAAAAAATTATTTCGTCGCATACAAACGAGACCACTTGATAACGGTACAAAAATGTTGAATTAACAAACGTCCTTCTCTCAGTGTACTACTAATATGAAGAATAAAGTTTAAAGGTATATTGGTGTATCCAACGTCGCTTACGATTACGCTAATTCAGTTTCTTAGTCACACGATGTTTTGTCGATAAATTTAGGGATTTAGTGTCAGTTATATTAAATCTAGAATATTCTATGGCGGGATTCTACAACAAGAAATAAGGGTGCCTTCTTTTGTGGCAAACAAACGTTTAAAAAAAGGGAATTATTTATTTTTTATTGATTTTATTATATTTTCTGCGGCTATTATTTATGCTTTTTGGTATATGTTACGAATTACGATCCTTGTTTATTTGTTTAGGTTGTTTTGAAACTGTACATAAACGTATAAAAATAGCTTATTATTTATGTGAGTAGGACAACAGCAACAATAAAAACTAGTTAGGGAAACATAGTTTAGTGTACTTTCTAAATCAAATTTTATATTGCTACTCTTTTAATATGATATTTTTTAGAATGGATTTCTGGTTTCTTTTGTTAGAAAGAACTTCAAAAATTAATTAGAAAATGGACATAAAGTTATATATGTTTATCTGTACCCCAGAGCCAGATTATATTAAGTCCAAAAACTCAATTTTTAAGTAGTTTTATTGAATTAGTTTAATATTTTCTGAAATTGCAAAACATCTTTGTTGCGAATCCAGTCAATAATTTGATTTAGTTTTAAGTTTAAGAATAATAAAAAGCAATGAAGATAGTAAGTAAAATAATAGAAGATGGGGCGAAAATCAATTGCTTCCCGCTCAGTTAGTTTCGCCGCTGGCGTAGTTTACACGTTGAGTTACCGTGGCCTACCACTTTTCCTTCTCCTGAAGACGCTCCCTATGATTGTGGGTGAAACGTCGAGTTTTGGATTAATTATGACACGGTCGAATCCCGGAACATGTTTAGTTTTAACATAAAATCTTAATTAGGGTATACTTTATTGCACTTTATTTTCACGTTCAAGGAGAAAGACATAATTTATTTCTCTTGCTGCATATACGTCTATTACATCGATAAATTTACTGATGCTCTTAAAAAAAACAATGGAGCTTGCGCTTGTGTCAACTTTAGAAAAATATTTATAACTTATAAACGGTCAGAATTATTTCAATAAACAGTAACAAACAGTTTTCACTGCATAAGATCTATTTTCACACTATACAATTTGCAACGAATTAATGCTCCAAAGATTCTAAACACAATTCTACTTGAAGCACAGCGTTGGCGAGTAGACAAGATGTATTGCTGTCTCATTTACAATTTAAAAATGAAAATCAAGAAAGTACCGAGTCACGCCAGCTTTGTAATATAGGAAACCGCCGCCGCCGTGTAAACAATCTAGGATGCCGGACGGAAAAGAGGTGAACCCATGCTCTTGACCCTACACCGCTACATTCATGTCACTTCATGAATTCCACTCGCCCGGCATCAGCATTTACATACGGCGGAGACCAATGATGAATACTTAATCAGCGTGAGTAAGGGTGGCCAAATTCCCTGAACACTACACCACGCGCGTCTGCCTTCTTCTAAAAATATTCGGATGACATCAAGGAAAAGACGTCCGTTCGCGATGTGCGTGGACAGAAACCGACACGCGCCAACAAGAACTTCTCGGAATATAACACCCAGTCAAGCGAAATAACTGTCCCAGTAACTTAGAGCAACCACATCGTGTGGTTTCCGTAATTTACAATGTTGGGTAATTGATTAATTTGCTAGTTTCCTTCAACGTATTGCACACTCACAGATTTGGTTCATTCAGCGAAATTTATGTTATACATACTTTTGATATTTACCGATCTTTCTTTCATAAATTTTTTTTTAATATTATTAATTATTATTTAAATTGGGTAACTCAGAATATCTCCCAATCACATGCATGGGCATTACCTTTAAATTTTAACTTCTATGTACTTAGGTCGGTAATATGTAATAATGTATCGCATGATCACATATTACCGTTTGAGTTATTTTTATGTTATCTGCCAATAAATAAACATTATTCATTCTACTCCATGAATTTTGATAAAGTAATGCAGATGCGTTTTTGTATGTTTTACCACTTTAAAAGGTTGTGTTTGATTGTAAAAAAACGTAATCGAGAGGACCGTGTTTTTTTGATTTTTTTTATTTTTTTGATAATTTTTTATGCTGGTTAAAACTACATCTGAGAGTTAAGTCCATGATTGAAACTTCAAATTGCGCTTAACATTTATTGGCGAGATTGTCAATTTAAACAGCATTTGAAGTTTTAAAGCATGTTTATAACAGATCATCGTCATGAAAGTATCACTTCTATTTCGTTATTTCCAGCACTGCCGCGTTTATTCGTTGCCCTACTGGTGTAGTAGGTCGCAAACTGGTAGTGGTAGAGAGTGGCGGAGAGAAAATTTTCACAGTAAACTAATTTGTCATATGGCAGTTGTCAGCATATTTTTTGTTTCTGCAAAAACTCAAGCTTTGTTAAATCTTTTTTCTCAAATGAAACTTGTTTTCATCTTAACAAAGAAACCACCTCAAACCAACATACATATGTCATGATACAAAAATAATTGCATTCTGCAAAAGGTCGATGTTTGAATACCTACTTCACGGAGAAGAATTATCGGTCCATTATGTTTTCATGAAACGATAAACTTTTCCCAAGCCAGTTGCAAGTTATCGAAATAATGGATAGATACTCACAGCAAGCCAATACCATGCCAACACATGAAACATTATAAACTATGACCCTCTTACGTGAACACGATTTGATAATTGTGAAGTAGATTTTCTTCCACGGTCCACGTTCTCTTGATGTAACTATTTTAGATTATTTTATTTTTTCACGCCTAAAAAATACAGTTTTTAGAAATACATCGCATTCAAGTACTTACTGAAGCAATGACACGACAACAACGCCTCAACACCTCACTGCATTTAACAGCAGGAAATGACAAGTGAGGATGCTAAGGAGACCACTTTGATCATTTACTATAACCTATCAGTTGGTCTGTTCAACACCAGGTTGCCCGACAACACGCTTCGCCGACGTCCTTTGCCCGACAAGTACGTTTTCCTCGCTTTCTCAGACTTGGGAGCTTCCAGAATTAAGTTTGGTCTAGATATCATTAAAAGGCACGTTTTTTACACGATAATTTCTGAGATTAAAAAGGAGCAGTTCCAAGTTCAACGTAGAACTGAAGATAGTTCGTGGAAGAGCTCTTTCGCCAATTCGTAGGAAATTCATTGAAAGAGAAGATCGTCTTCAGTGATAAATCAAATAGGTTGACTTTAGATTACTTGACTACATATAGAGACTAGGAGTGACAATGACTCAATTATATATAGTTAATAGTTAAAAATTAAGAAAAAATAAAGATAAAAAAAAATGCTACCAAGAATAAGCTGTAGTTATGGAAGGTCCCAAGAAATAGAGGAGGTCACTATTCATTGTATAGCTGTCGGGGAAATGATTGTTAACTTTAGCTGTAACCACCATAAAAAATAATTCAAGAAAAGAATATGGCCCTCTCCACTACGTCTGTTTTATGATCATCTTATACTTATTTTCGAAATATATGTTTTAAGTTAATTACTCTACTTTGAGTTTTCTGAAATACTTCATTTAATGTTGGATAAAATTCAGTTTGGGTTTAAATAAGAAGCAGGACGAAGGTGTTAAGAAATTGAGAAAAAACGAATTAGAAATGAAAAAGTTCTCCAGTTTTTTAATAGTTCAGATTTTGAAAACTGTAAAGTAACTTTGACAGGATATTAAAAATTAAAAATTTCCAATCTACGCTTACGCGTACGAGCTTTTACTTTAGCTTGCTTGTTTGGTTACAGCTACTTTAATATTGCCTTTTCAAACTCTCTCACTTATCGCATTTTTTTTTATTGTAAATCAACGATGTACCAATTTTAAAATGTTATTCTATTCGGGGTCACCTAACAAGTGTATAGATGCGCTGTTGAAATCAATAATTGATTGGCAACCTATTTCGTAACGGAATAGAAAAAAAAAACTGCTAGATATATCCAATATTTATAATCCACTATTTACTACTTATCGGTAATTGACTTTCTATTGTGTGTGTACAAACTATTTCGAAATGTCAATAGTTTAAATTCGTTTTGTGAAAGGTTAAAAATGACGACCTGTTAGAATAGGCGATGCTGTAAGTGTTAACTACGATGTGGTCTCTTTCTATCATGCTCGAGTTCGTACACTGTTCCAATCCACGGAAGTATATATACAGGACGTCTCACATCTACCTCTCCACAGATTTCCCTGGGAACCAATGGAAATGAAAATTTGCGATAAAATCCAGCGAAATTGTATTATTTTCTAGTCGATGGGCGATGAAGTTACAAATTAATCCTAATTTGGATCGCGTTCTTTCATCTTCTCTCAAAAACGTACTTCAGTTAAATCTCGCTAAAACTGGGGTTGTATTGCCGGGAATATCGTATAGGTTTAAGCTTACATTGGATAATTGCCCACTGACTTTGTTATCAACCAGAAAAATGCTGGATGTTGCATGTTAGTGACTTGAGGTTTAGGAAATATGTTAGTCCAACACTTGGAGAACGATTTGCTCAATGCAGTATTGTGAAAAGAATCAGCTACCGGGGAGGCTCCATTATGGTTCGGGCTGGTTCTATGGTACACGAACACCATTTTAGAAGAGTACGTGGTTCTTCTTGCTCCATTTACAGGCCCCAGTTTCATTTCTATGGATCTATATGCTCGGATCGTTAGCAAATATTTAGATGAGGTATGAACTGGCCAGCTTGCAGGCCTGTCTTCAATCCAATACTAAATCTCTGGGATGGAATAGGAGGAAAAATTCGAGCACGTGTGCTCCGTTGAAACAACTTGGGTGAACTTGCTGCGTCGCTTCAGACAGAATGGCAGTAATTGGAGCAAAATGATTTGTTTTTTGTTGAACTTCATCTATTCCTCTTAAATTTATTACCACCCTTAAGCTTATATTTCAAAACATTTTTTCTTTACGAAGGAAAATTCAAATGGTTCGAATTTTTTACATATGAATTTATTTTATCTGTATTAGTTTTCGTGTAAATACGCAGGAAAATTAATCTGAGACATGCTGTATAGCCAATTGTTCACGTATATACCTATAATAAGAATTTATGCACCGTGTAAACGTGTGGTATGGACCGCATCGCATCGTAAGGCCGCACGACGCGACAGCGTAACACAATAATCTCGCGAACGGAGAAAAAACTTCTAAGAGGCGTTAATCCAGCCGAGTGAGCGACGCGTAGTACCTAACATTTGATCCGTCAGGCGGGGCCATTGAGGTGCACTCGAGTTGAGATTTCTCGAGGACCGCTGACGTACCCGGCCCAGGTCGCGTTTCGAGAGAGAAGGCAACTTTTCAAAAAACACCCACGACTATTCCACAATTCGAAATCGCATTGTGAGATGGTATTATTTGTACGTCTTACGGTCGTCACCGTTACGTGTTAAAATTTACTGTATCATCATCGGTATAGTTACGGTTTCCAATTCGGAGAAGGGTATAAGGCTGGCAGGATGATATGGCAAATAATTTTCTTCGATTTCTGAATAATTTTGGGCAAATTTGTTGGAATTAAAAAACAAAAAATTAACAACTAAATGATGTTATTAGGTATGAAAGGAACTCTGAATAGGTAGTTATAGCATCGAACCTACGGTGAACTTTGTTACCAGTTTACACCTAAAGTTAACCGTTTTCGAGATATTTACAAATTTAGCATTTGCGCCACTCTTGTTGGAAATATTTGAGGATTTCATGAAGATTAAGGTATTTACTCTTGTGGAACGAAACAAGTACCACAATACCTTATTGTTATCGCGAAGACAAAGGTGAATTTTTCAACTTTTGATACCAAAAATTTTAAGAAAATTTATTCTTAGTGTTGATAATATTGTTAGAGAGGATGTGGGAGATATTTTGCTGTGGGATCATGATAATTATACGGGAGTGACTGATGCACACGATAACTAATAGTTGTACATACACTGGCAATTATCAATATCAGATAGAAGAATTGAAATTATTTAATAGTGAAAGGAAATGTTATATATGGCGATTTGAATGTGCTTAAAATTAAAATACCCGTTTCACAGTTTGGGGGCGATTGGCAACATTTCAATAGCTGTAATGTGGAGATTTGGAGTTGCTTTTTGAAACCACAACCACAACGAAATTCTTCAAACCAGCTGTAAAATCGCTGCTTCATTATCAAAAATTGAACAAAGCGATTCGAGACAATGTTGTTGTGTATGGCACTTAATAAAATCGCAAAAAAGCATCCAATAAAAATCATCATGTGATAATTCACAAAAATTAATTTTTTCACAAAAAAGCTCACCGTAAACAAACTACTCGGCCGATTTCTGTGCTGTCACTGCTTCAACGATAACAAATGTAAAATTTTATGAGAATAGTAATATAAAATGTTAATAGAGCGGCCCAGTGGTCGTTTGCAAAAACTGAAGGCGCTGCCCTGGTATACATGTATAAAATTAGACTAATTTTCTGAGCAACTAAAAATGTTCTTACATTAAAAAAAAATTAGGTTGACGGGGGGTTGTTCCCGCAAATTGGCGGTAGCTAAGGGAAAGACCTGATTCTGTCATTTAATACTAATAAAATAGTCAAAAAGTTGTCAAAAGTTCTTTTAATAGATGCATATTTCACAGAGATTACCACAGTTCTTACACTAAGTTAGTTTATAAATCCACAGACGGGGTGTCAACACAATGCAATTCTTAATGCCTAATTGGGCAGCTATGCAACTAAATCTCCATCTAATTCCTGTAACTTTACTGCGCGATATTGCGCAAATAATCAACACTCCAGATAAAATGGGTCCCCCAAAATTTTGCAACAAAAAATCTCATTTATCTTTCACACGATACGCTGTACTAACACGATCAAATATTGAAAGAGAAAAATTAAGACACAGGAAGTCGCTATAATATAACCGAAAATTGAATATTATCCGTATAAGAATTTAATACGATACTAGATATGTATGCGTTGACATCTTTCTTTGAGTGTATTTAAATTTGATATTCGGAAATAAATACATAATGATAATTATATTGACACGTTTCACAGATAATCTAATGTGCAGGATGTAGGTACTTAAAAAATTTGTAACTATCACAGCGTAGCTACACATATTTCACTTTTATGAAACCGTTTAGGAATTTTAGTGTGCGTACGCCTGGAAGGTTAGTCGGAAATGAATTCCACTCCACGGCTTAGGGCTAGGACACGGTGGTCATAAAATATGAAACCTCCTCGCCTGTTAAATCATTTTAGTGCGTTACTTATATAGTTTCTTCTTGTTTAGCTTTCGTTTTACGTACGTTACAGAATTTGTTATATATGGGTAAATAATCCTTCCGATTTCGAGCAGTAAACATGTCAAAGGTTTAGTAAATAGTTCTACAAGGCGATCGTAAAGTATTTCAATCAATTTGTTTATTTTGACTTCGGGGCATTTCAATAATTAAAACATCCCTTGGGAAACACATAATTTTTTACGTAATCAGTACATAAAGGGATCTCAAAAAAGCCTAATTTGTTATATACTGATCACAAGAGCTTGGAGTCAACAGAAGTTAACAGTATTAATCAAAAGAAAATTAAATAACATGTTCTGAGGCGTTCTTTGTTTGAGATCACCTTCTAAAAAGAGAATAAGCCAGTTCATGTAGCCAAATTAATAAAACCATTCAGAGAAGTTCAATCGGTTGGTAAAAAACATGAAAAGGTTACAGAAACAAACGAAATTAAAAACAAAATGCAATTTTATTGTATGTACAGGTAAAAAAGACAAAAATAAATAAATAAAAAGTTATTCTGGCCTAATATAACATACTGAACATTATTTTTTTTTTCATCGAAAAAACCTCCTTTGCTGTTAATCACTGCTCGAGCTATTCTAGGCATTTTTTCGATAAGTTTTGTTAAAACGGATTCTGGAATATTAATCCATTCATGTTGCAGAATATTCCGTAAATGTTCTTGTGAAGTTGGGCATATTTTTCGGATCCTTCTGTCCAGTTCATCCCACAACAACTCTATAAGGTTCAAATCTGGGCTTTGTGGGGGCCATGTCATTACTTTCAGGGTGTGCTGTTCTTCTTGCTCCTTTAGATAGTTCTTACACACTAACGCAGTGTGTTTTGGGTCGTTGTCATGCATGAATGTAAAGTTACGGCCTATTATACGCAATCCTGATGGCACTGCATGATTCTGGAGTATTGCAAAATAATTTTCCTTCCTCATTACACCCTGCACTCTGCATAAATCTCCCGTTCCAGCAAAGGAGAAACATCCCCACACTAACACAGAACTACGCCCTTGCTTCACTGTAGGCACAATGCAGTTCGGGATCTTAGATCTTCGGACATAAACTCGTCGATTTTGCCCAAAAACCTCAAACCTTGACTCGTCACTCCAAAGCACGTGTTTCCAATCATCTAACGACCAATCTAGATGAGAACGGGCCCACTGTAGCCGTTTTGCTCTGTTGCCCCGACATAATAAGGGTTTTCGAATGGCAATGCGTCCATGAAGGTCTGCTTGTTGAAGTCGACGTTTTACCGTACTCACCGAAACTTGTTCTTCCCGGCCGCGATTGACTTCGGCTGCTATTTGTGGCGCTGTTAATTTTCCATTGCGTTTGCTTAATAATACAATTCTCAAATCTTCAGCTTTTGTTGTTTTCCTAGATGCTCCAGGACGAACACGATTTTCTATAGTTCCAGTTGTCCGATATCGCGTTATGATGTCATTTACTGTTGAACTTCTCATATTTATTTTTTCACCAATTTGTCGCCCCAAATATCCTTCTCCAAACAACGTAATAATGCGTGAACGTTTTTCTACACTGGTAGGCTTACCACGTGCCATTTCGAAGTAAATTTTCTTAAAACTTTCGCGCAAAAACGACAGATGCACACCAACACACGTTTAACAGTAAAATGAAGTAAATTTATATCTTTACGCCTGTGATAAAAAAACAAGAATGATACTGCGGTATATTTCCTAAATGTGTTGTTCGTTAATAATCCCCAAACGACCCGTTTCAAAAGATCGGTACTTCTGAGAAATTCTTGGAATGATAATAAAAAATGACTTTATTGTGGTTGTCGCAATATTTCTACTTTACATAATAATTTATGGCTTTAATCCCTTAGAAAAGAGTGTATGCTTAATATTTTTCTAATTTTATGTATTAATAATTGTATACAGTGTGATATAATAGATTTTTATTGTATGACCGAACTTCGCTGAACGGCAGTGTACATATTTTACAGTAGTGGAGGAACAAACCAGAAAATCTAGCACTGGATTTGCAGTACAGAAGAGTTTAGCAAGAAAAGTCAGAAAATTGACCCAGTGTCGGACAAATCGTTTTATACATATAATACTACAAACAAAAAATAAGAAATCAATAATAAACATACATGCACCAACGGAGACGGAAAGAAGGAGAAAAGAAAGATGAGTTTTTTGAAGAGATGGAAACATTAATGATACCCAAGTATTACATAAATAGAGAGAGAAGACATCTACCGATGTGTAGCAGGATGGAAGAGCAAACACAGAAATAGCAATGACAATAGTCCGAAACGTTTTTTATACGGAATGGAAACATGGGCGATGAACAAAAAAGTACCAACAAAAATAGAAGCATGGGAAAGAAAAATATTACGTCGAATATGTTTTGAAAGAAACGAGCTGAAGTAGGATGGAAAAGACGAACGAATGTAGCAGCGTGCGTATTAAGCACGCTGCTACATACACGTTATCAATCAACGTGTCACATACGTTGCTAAATACACAATTTAGCGACGTATCTAATAAACCAAAGATCAGTAATGTGGTAAAGCAAGACGATCACAATTGGCACGATATTTGAAAAGAACGAAAAAGGAAAGGATAATGAAATCAATAGGCTGAAGAGAACAGGAAGAGAGACCCAAAAGAAAGTGAAGGGAAACAATCTCAGGAGATTTAAAGGAGAAGCAGATAAAAAAATGGGAATTAAAGCAAGAGATAGGAACCACTGGAAACAGAATACATCGCTGTAAATTTAAAAGACCTGTTTAAAGCTACAATCTGTATGAAGAAGTACGAGATGGTACCCAAAAGTCCCCGAAATCTGGCGATAAATAAAACTGAAAAATATTAGGAAGGAAAAGGTGATAAGAAGTCTAATTAAGCGAGTATGCTGGACAAGGATCAACGGGCCATGGATTATTGTTGCATCCATTTCGAACGTCGGAAAAGATGAATTGTTTCGTGTAACAAGAGTATTTGCAAGGATACATTTCTTAATAGATTTATTAACCCCGCATTTAGCAGTAAATGTAAGAAGGACAAAGCTAGTTGTTGGTTGTAAATGCTCTGCAATTTGTGGAGAGCTTGGTAACTACGCAATCTTCCTATCTAGCACAATGTCCCATTGCGTAATAATGAACGAGAACAAGAAATGGATGTGCCGCCCCACAAGAAACTATAGAACCGCCTTGATAATGTGAGTATTAATAGTAAGTTGTTGTAGAAAACATACGTACGTAATGTATTTGGGAAACTCATTAAAGTTAGCCTTTCCAGAAATTGTGAAAAACCAATAAATGTTATTAATCATGCGAAAAAACAATGGCTACAAAACAAAATCAGATATCAGTATGCAAGGCATGATGTGATCAATCCATGTTTCATCAATAGTTATGAATCGACGCCAAAAATCACTTGGATTGCGGTTTAACATCGCCAAACATTCCTATGTTCGTGCGTTATGGTCAATCGCAACACCCATCTTGCCGAAAGCTTCCTTACAATCAAAGTTGTTGAAATGTTATGCACTCGGTCAATTGAGGAAGTTTTTCATATTATAACTATGTACAACATTACAAATTATTTACTTCCAAACGTTCCCAAAGGATCGACACGTAGTGTACCACAACTTCATGCATACAAGATCAAGTAACATGTGGCTTTTAATGAAGTGTGATAAAATATAAGAGAAGAGAGAAGAAAAAGGAAAACGAGTGACAAGAATTCAAAACCAGAAAGTAATAAAAGCTTTTATATTCCGGTCCTATCCGATATTTTTGTTTACATTCAACGCTCGATTCGTTACAGTTCCATTTACATCTCAATATAAATGATTTTCGTGAAAAGGGCCGATTACTTGGAATGTTATCGAGTCATTGAAGAAAGGTATTCATCAATCAAATTAAGGAAATTTGTCATGAGCGCATTTCGGGACGGTACACAATCAGATGATGAGTCGCACGAAATCGATCCGACAATACGGCTAATGAATAGCATTTGGCACCTGTGCCTATCAAAATATGACTCGGAATAATAACGGAGATGGACCGTGTTATTATAAAAGGAAGGGATAACGTCATAATAATAAGATTTTGTATGTTCCATTATTAGTTTGATATTATCAGGATATCGTTTGTTTTAGAAGCAACAACCATGCTTAATATTAGAAAGTAATTTTCTTCAAAGAATAAGGAATTTCATCTCCTTAATCTAGGCAACCGAATATACATCCTCCGTCCAACCTAACAATATTATGCTTTCAATACTTAATCCTGGAAAAATATTTCTACTGCTTACTGAAGCGAGTTCTAATAGCTGGTAATTATCTAACGACATCTTCACTATTCAGTTTGGTTAATTAGGCAGTCAAATGACAAAGACGACGGTTCCAGGCGGGCTATTTGTAATACGATACCCGTAATCCTTTAAAGTGAGTCGTCGCTACAGAATTTGACAAAATCCGCTCTGAAAACTACGATGAAAAACATCTGTTTCCTACCAGCGGGATAGAGATTGTTTACCTTTCTTAACTTTGACGTGTTTCTCATTCACTAATGCATATATAAGTCATTTATCATATGCGTAGTAAATACATTAGGTAAAATATGAGAATATGAGTTGGATGTTTTAAAGTATTTCTTAAGCTTGTTTAACACGTCTCGGCCAATTAATTGAACAAATTATTGACCGAGAAATCGATAGAATTATACTGTTTTGTTCTACAATAAATTGGCAATCTTTTAACGATCGTGTTAATTAGATATTTTCACCTGCTTATAGAAATACATGAGCAATTTGCTTTTGTCCAATGTTTTGGTAGGTTTGCTACAAGCACACGTATAGATTGGCGTACTTTAGCTTCAGTAAGTGAAAGAACATGTGTTACTCCGGATCATTTACAAGATTCAAGAAAGCTTAACCTTCTCTTCTGAGGGTCTGTCCCACATCTGAAAACATTTCGGAATAGTACCAACACTATACAATAACAATAGCAAGTAAATAAGTAAGTAGTGTTTATTTAGCACTTGCTACTATAAAACAATGATACCCAGATTTACTTAAAAATATAATTTAATATGTTTATAAGCTAATGACCTAAACGCATTAATTTCACTGCACCCTTTAATAGCACTTGACCCATTTACAAAAATATTACGTGATGTCCATATAAAAACCTTTATTATGTCCAGTGTAATGTATTTATCAATCTATCACTGCTTGACTGGACAGAGTTAAGCGTTGTGATTTCGAGTCCCGCCAGGATCAATAAATTTTCTTGGTAAAAAAAACACTTCACAGAATATTTCCGTCAAATTTAAACTTAAAGTATAATTTATTATTTGCTTTATTCGTTTCCCAACATATTTATTAAATAAAATATTTCAATTTAATTATTAAAGTTAAAAATCGCCGTGGCAAAAATAGAAATGTTTTCTTCAATTAATCGTACGATTTCTTGACGATAAGTTGCTCAAGTAGCTGGACAACAACATTCCGAAAAGTTTATGCTTTGAAGATTAAAATAGTGAATTCAATGTACTGAACACATCTATCACTAAGAAAAAACTAAATTGGCTAAAAATTGTATAATGTAATTGTAAATGTTTTAATGTGAAGAGTACCTTAGTCTGCCTAGGCCTTTTGCTTTCTTTCGGCTTAGCGTTTGTAATTAACGAGAGGAGTATCACTGACGAGCGTCCACAGATAATCAGCGTGGACCATTTACTCCGGTATTGTTTTCCATCTTGACTTCCTCGCAGCTATCAGGGGACAAACGCGAGTGGGAGTGAAGTAAGTGAATTTTTAAGGATGCTTTGTGGTCAAATTCATCGATCAGTTCCTTGTAGGTTTCAGCCTTTTCATTTCTAGGAAAGTTTTCTATCACTTGCAGAACTCTGTATTTCTTTAATTTGAAAAAATTCCGCGAAGTTGGGATCTTTGAAGAATTATTTAACGCCCTACAAAAATGCCGTCTTAAATTTTGCGTTACTGCTGTGCGCCAATTGATCAAGGAAGATCGACTATGTGACACATCATGTACCAGTGTTTGCTCTTCTAGATTTGCTTTCCCTGCGGTGTCCAGATTACCCATTGCAAAATTTTGTTAGGTAGGTTGGTGCCGACTTTATATCAGCCGTAAGAAATAGTTCTAGCATTTTCCAGGTACTAGAAATTTTATTGACAAATCTACATTTAAAGGATAAACTCTTTCAGAAAATTTCGCTAGAATGATGTGCAAGGAACAACAAATTAGTAGATATATTTTATAACCTTTCTGATTTGACGATGGTCACGTTTCAAAGTAGCAAAGATAACAAATCTCATGGAAACGTCCTATAAAAGTTCCTTTGCTTATTCATTCTTATCCATGGCTTTTGCTTAACTTTTTGATGAGACTGAGCTTGATATGTAAAGGAAGAATGATGACGTGAGTATCCCTGTAACGAGATTCAAACCACCTTTTTCAAAATGATGTTTGGCAAACTAGCGAAATGCGATTTTGACCTGGATTACCAGGTCCGTACATATTAATGTGCGGAAAAAAAAGGAGGAACGGAGCAAAAGAAATGTGGAGATAAATGCAAGCAAAGCAAAAGTGATCGCGTAGGTGATGGAAGAGGTGAAATAATCATAAAACTCTACGGAAACACCCTTAAGAAACTAGATTGTACCGGGGCACAGTAATTCAAACAATCGAGGAATGAAGGAAGGGATAAACGAAAGAATAAACAGCGCAGCAAAGTATATCATGCTCTCAACAGAATACTTTCTAGTAAGAAAGCTGAGTACTAAATAACAGCTTGAATTGTAAACTTCAAGGGATGGAAATGCAACATTTAAGAAGAGTAAAAAGCGTAACAAGGAAAGACGGAACAGAAAATGAAAAAGTTGTTCTAATAAAGACAACAGTTGAAATGGTTTGGTCATTTAATAAGAATGGAAGAAGAAAGTCCCGTGGAAGCTATATAGTGGGAGAGACTGATGACGAAAAGAACAAAAGGTAGACCCAAGAGAACGTGGCTAAAGGATACTACGCCACAGTCCTTTCTATCATTATTTATTGATATCTTTTTTAAAATGTAATATTAAATTAAAGGATAATTACAACATTAATTCTAAATTACAGTAAAATATCGTGTGTGTTACTGCTTCCCTTGAAATCCGTCTTCTGAATCTTTTTTTCTCTCTTTTAAGCTAGTATTCGAGATCTTTTTCTTATAAGTCTTCTACGGTCATTTCTTTCAATGAATTTTCTTGCTAATTTTCTTCGAAATAGCTCTTGAATTACTTTTAACAGCTGTTATTATTACTTCGAAAGAATATCTGTTGTTTTCCTATTTGTCCATTTGTTTGCTGCATGTGACAGGAATGAATCCGGCGACGATTTTAGTTGTTCCCCATATAATGATTTTTTTTTTAAGAAATGAAGGATTACTAGTATAAATTACTAAAATGCCAGAATTCGAATAATAACTAAAAATAGTTCGAAATCTGCAAATAATAAATTAAATTTCGATTATTAACAAATATTAAAATTAAAATAATCAAAATTAATAAATTAAGGTGTGCCCCTACAAGATATTCCTAACGAGTTATTAATATTTTAATAGATTAGACGCTTAGTCCTGCCTATTTCCTTGAACCCCAACAGTTGCCCAACATTGCAAATTTATAACCACGTTTACATTTAAGCATGAAAATGTGGTTATAAGGGAGATGTATCCAATTAGCTTTGCATTTAACCTCATTTCATGGGAGATTACATAAAATAAATCTAAATTCGCAGATTTGCTTCCATTCCAACTACATATTCAAGTCATTACGCATAACCTTTCAAATACCACTGGATTTAGTAATAATTCGCCGTAAGAGAAATTACAGCATACTTGCATCTTTGGATCGACACACAAGAAAAAAAATCAACGAATAATTTTCACTGGAAAATTAATTACCAGATATGACAAGCAAATGTAAAACGTGTCAGTAATAACAAAAGAAAGCTGGCACGTACACAATTACCACGCACAAGGAATCAAACACCAAATCTAATTGATTATGTTTAATGAAATATGACATCGTTGCCAGCTGGCCTGAGAGATATCTCGAACCGAGGAGACTGAGGTGACTTGCAGGATCCCGACGAAATTAAATAATTACCAACCTTTAATTAAAATTTCGAATGCGCATTACAATAAATGTAAAGAGAAAAGGATACACCAGCGAATGTAAAGTGGGCAAAAAGGATCGTAGAATTCTTGCATAATACGTGAGTATTTCATATAGCCGTTGTTTCTTGCGGATTGGACTAAAGTAAAACGTATTGAAGAGGAACTTCATATTAAAGTAGTAGTTTTTGGGATCTCTCGTAGCTTATATAACTTTGTTTAACTTTATTAATACGTAACCTCTTTTTCCATGGAAAGGTAGCAAATCATTGGATATCAAGTGTGGAAGTTTAGTGCCATTTGGCTTCGGTTCTAGTATCAGCAATAATTCTTTTTTTTATCTTACACCTTGTCACTTTAGCAATGATAGGTTATTAACACTTTTCTCGCCCAGAGATTCCAGAGATCATAGATGGGAAAGGTTTTTATAAAATCAAGGTAAAGAAACCTTTTTCTATTATTAGAACTTTTATTAAAATACAGGACCCAGTATTATTGAAAATCCATATTAATAAAATCATTATGTTACAATATAAACCTACGATTTCCTTAGATTCCGCAACTCTGTAGTGGAATAAGCAGGTGGTATCATTTAACAAAATAAACTTAAAAATATCTCCTCCAGTATTATATGAACTAAATAATAAATTATTACTCCAATGTTTAAACAATTTCTGCGACAAAAATTTAGACGCTCTGTTGCAAATGTAAAACAAAAATAAACAAATGAGTGATCAGTAATGCGTAGATCCTTCATTGTTCTTAATCACTTCCAATAGTCTGTTATTAATAGATTTATCTAAATTTAACACATAATTTTGAGGGATATTCTGCCATTCCGTCACTATTGAAGTTCTCAGTTCCTGTACCGTGAAATATTGACGGCCTCCGCCATAAACGCGACGTGCCAATTCACTCCACATGTTTTCAATAATGTTCAAGTCTGGTGACCGTGCCGGCCACTGTGAAGTTTTAATCTTTTTCCCTTTAAACCATTCAGTAATGGTTTTTGCTTTATGGATTGGCGCGTTATCTTGCTGAAAAACAAAATTGCGCCTGGCCCATTGGTTTCCAAAACGTAGAAGATTGTTACGCAATAAGTCTTTATACGTCACAGATGTCATTTTGTTTGTACAAAACACTATCTCACTTTGATCGCGGAATCCAATCGCTGCCCATATCATTACAGATCCACCCCCTAATTGTCTGGTCATTTTCACTATTGGTTCCTTTCTCAGATCATGATAATCATGCGAGTACCCATCCGGTCCGTCCAAATTAAAAGGTTTTTTTCCAGGATATGTGTTCTTCAGCAAATCTCAACCTCTCTTCTTTGTGTTTCGCCGAAAGTATCGGTTTTCTCTACATTTTCTTCCGTCATATTACCGGTGACGCCTTTAAAATCCTCTGAACATTACGCACGTGCGTTTGTACCCCCGCCTGTTCTGCAATAACTCTCGCCGACGCAGAAGAATTGGATGCACGCCGCAATGTCATGCGTTTATCCCGCTCACTTACAGCTTTCGGTCGGCCCTGGTCTTTTGGTTTGCCGTAATTTTCCTGATCTTTTAGGAAATTTCTAACGGAACGATCGCTTCTTCGTAACCGACGAGCAATTTCCTTCTTACTAACACCATCCTGGTGCCAGGCTAGAACTTTACCCCTTCCTATCAAGGATAATTGCTTTTTTCTACCCATATTGTAAACACTTTATAAAATAGAATTTCTCGTGGTGAAATGTGTACACTTTACCAGCACAACCGCTGCATATAAAGAGAAGTACCAAATTAAAACATTTTTGCTTATATTAACGTAATAAATGCACAGGGTCTAAATTTTTGTCGCATTTAAAATTCCTATTTTGATCTGGGAAAATCTCAATTACCCCTCATAAAGCAATAAATACCCAGAAATATCTATAAATGGACTATTTACATAACAAGTATTAATAACCCTCATTTACATTTTATATAATGTCTATAAACTTTGTTTCGTAAATAGAAACGATACCGCATCTATGTTTTTGTCGGGTAGTGTAGTTCTGCGAAATTGCTTAAATTAGCTGCTGTAACTTTAAGGGAAAACAAATAGCTTACCTGTAACTGTTACAATACTACATTTAGCGACCAAACGCAGAAAAAAATTATAGCGTGTACTTTTCGATACTCTATAGATTAGTTTTGAGTAGAGTAAGAACAGCTTATTCGATGTATTATATTGCTAACGTGTATCCTTAAGACCTTTGCGGACAACGTCTGCATATGCGGTCGTGTTGATCTCTTTTAAACTCGCATGGAATGTGATCTATCCGCAATAGGATTAATAGAAATTGAAAATCTAGGAATCTATTCTTTGAATGATATCGTAGTCACTGTATCTTATTTCAACATGCTTTCTGAAATAATTTTGTTGAACATTTAATTCAGACTTAAGATCCTTCATGGAAATAATCAATTTTCAAATTTTTTGGTTTAGTACTCATTTTAATGGGTATTAAAATAGAGAAGTCAGAACGTAGAAAGGACATACTTAAATCGGCTACTGTCAGTTGTGATAGACTGGACGATCGTGATTTTTCAGTGATCTTCACTCTTTTCATTAAAATTGACTTTTGTTCTTATTGCTCTTTTCGGCTCTAATTGTTGACAAAGAAGCTTTTAATGAATTTCGTAATATTAAAATGGAGTCATTAGGGTCGGTGAGTTTAATTCTAACTCTTAAGATAATCTAAACTTTCTTCACTGAGCCAGGATTAAGGGCTTACGCAAAATGTAAAAACATGCATTGTTTAACTAAAGTGAACTAATTTTTGCGTCATTACTAAAGTTCGCCACTTTCCGTGAGTTTCACGAAACTAGCAGAGACTGGACAGACTCGTGTTTTGTTGAATCTCCTGGAAACCAATAGGCAACACGAATCCATTCTGATGAGATGAATGGTGTGATGACTTATTACACCATTATACGAGGGTAGTATTTCTAGCATTGCATATAACCATTAATGGAACGTTGCATATCAAAATTAATTTCGATATTTATTAAACTTAGATTCATTAAAATCCGGCAAACAATTTAGCTACAACAGACTCTAATATTTGAGAAGTCACTCGAAAAATGGAATTAAGCTGAGAAAATAATAGCGTCTGGTCGGGTTGATCATTGGATCAGCCGATAATTTCTCGCTGGTGGACGCACCAGTCTCAACGACGATACTTAGGCATTTCAAAGACTTCAGTCCAAAAATTTCAGAATGATGAATTAGCTTAGTTGGTTTCTCGTTAAATCTTATGTAGATTTTTTAATTGAAGAATAAAAGGCGGCTTGAGTTAATTGATGTTGAAACGCTTTGAATTGGTGCAATAATAAAAGTTGAAAAAATATTTTTAGTACTGTGAACGATGACAAAGCAAGAATTTTTTAAAGCAATAAAACATCGCTATTGTGTCTAGTTTCCACTAAACGGGCTAGCCGAGTTCCTATTTCGTTTTGTTTTTGTTTGAAAAAATAAAAACCAGACTCAATAAATTTGAAACTTTGTTTCAACCAAGTCTACTAGTTTTGTTTCTATTTTCAATACGTTGTTGTTGTTTAGGGAAAAAGATTATTATTAGGCTTGTTCTTGTCCTGCATAAAGCACAATGCGTTGTATCCAAACCATTTTTGCTTTAAAATACTGACCTGCTCCAGATTCCATTTTCTTGTATTTTTTTCTTTTTCTTTCGTATAGAGAAATTACATTTCCCTTCAACCTAAATCTGAAAGGGCTGCATTTTCTTTGAAGGCATCCATTTTTTTAATTCGATTTTTATAGTTGGGGTCTTACAAATTCTTTTACCCTCTGCATCAAAAACAAAACTGAAACAATTGCAAAAGACTTAGATATTCAAAAAGTTTGAGAAAAGTTGAGGTTTTGTTGAATTTTTGGTTTGTCCATTTGGTGGAAATCTGAATCATCGTCCGCACGGTGCTGACCTAAGTCACAACGACTGGCATAACTAATTTAACAGTTGGTTTGAGAGAATCTCTGCGAAGAATACTTTGAAAAGGAATAGAGAGCTTTAGATTGTTCTACTGGTTGCTGTTGTCGATATATGTAAAACTAAAAAGACAACCCTCGTACATCGGTTCTATGGCTAGTTAGAAATTATTTTTTTATATACAGGAATTGTTTAACTGAAAAAACCGGAAATTGCAAAAAAAGAGCTAATTTACAGATTTTTTCTGTGAAAATAATTCATACTTAATGCAACCAAGACGAAGATTTTCAAATGGCTTTCATTTAATTCCCTACGTTCAAAGCTTTATAGAAACAATTATTATCACAGAAACTGGAAAAAAAACTTAAATTACTTAATCAGGAAAAAAACGAAAACAAAAAAAAGTACCGCAATAACCAATAGTGGATACACACTCGCATTATTGCAGCTAATTAACATTGATAAAATGGCATCTTCAGATTCTTTACGGGCATGCAAGACTGCTAATGTGCTTAATCATTGTAACGGGAACACCGTTAATGAATAATTTATAGACTTAGAACGCGTCACAAGAAGGTATGACAAAATTTCAAAGGCGATCCGTCACCGGATCTGTTCAATTACCGGCGGAGCAATTGCAATCAGAAATCAATTGAAATTTTTGTACGCCCATCAAAAATTCTCTCGGTCCGTGTCGGTGACGCCCTTTAAGTCACTCTTGCTGCATGATGTAAGGTTCAACGCATGGCGTTAGCGACATGTCACGAAGCATTGCGGAACGAAATTTTATAATGGTATGTACTCGTTTGGCACCCAACGACGTGTAGCAAAAAATTCGTGAACCCCCATGGACGTCCTAAAATATTTGGTTAAGTAAATACGTGTGAAGGTTGTACATTAAATTAATAAATATATGAAACTGCAAAGAATAAAACTGTTTTAAAAACTAAATGAAAGGAATTTTTATAGAATACCAGCTCATGGAAAAATGCTGGGACACGTAAACTTTTTTTTAAGCGATCATCCTTTGGTGTAAAACAATGTTTGACGTTTTTCCGCCACTTTTTTAAAAATGTTAATGTGATATGGGACATCATTTGATAGTTCTTTTATCAAAGACAATATGCTTAATATTTTTTATTTTGGGACGTACGCAACAAGCGATCCTTTATAACTCTTACTACAGATACTGTTACCTTAGAAATTCTTCAAAATGTCCTTCATCAATTTATTCTATCAAGAAGCTCATATTAAGGAAAGTTGCATGAATGTGGACGTTTCGTTCTCAGTTGAATGCAGGTTCTTCTGGGTTGCTACATGATGTATCGCTGCTGTAAGAAGAATGATCGTGGTCGCTCGGGGAAAGGTTTTAACAAGGTTGAGTAGAAGACCAGAGCGTACGAGACCGGTTGTGATTGGAAGTCTTTTATGAGATTGTTGGTATGTTTATGGATTTCGATAGCTTCTCGGATTCTTCTAGAATAATTAATAGGTTTCAGGAGACAGAAGTTTGGTATAGTTAAATAAAATCTGGTAGTTGGTTTCCTAATCATATCAAAAAAATAGACCCCCAAAACTGAACCTAATTTCATCGCACGGACCAGAGTGAATCTCTAATCACTTCTTATTTCCCAACGAAAGATATTATCACTAGAGTAGAAAGTTCCCTTGTCAGACTTTCTCAAATCATAGCTGATCTCATCATTTATAGCACTGCTTCCATCTTACAGCAATCCAGATCACCTAAGCCAAATTTAGTCCGAACTTTCTGCCTTGAATTTCGTTGAATCGAACCCGGATATTGTCATATTAAAGGTTGGCTTTTTAAACTATTTCTTAAGACGTGTTTTTCTAATTTTTTTTCATATTAGGGAAAATAATTTTCTTCTCCGGGGTGGGCCTCACTTGGCTTGTTGTATTTGCTGCGTTTCGTACAAGAATTGCTCTGATTTACAGTTTACTTAGGGGAATCACAGTTTATTTACAGTTTTATCTTGGGGGAATTACCTTTTTAATTTTAGTTTCAATATGAACCAAATTGAATTATATTTTAAAAACTGCGCAAATTTTTAAGCAATTTTTGCGTTATTCTAGCTGCTGCTTATAGGGTGTGTTTGCATTCCACATGTTCATCTACGTAACAAATGGTAGCTTAGCCTGAAGGAGCCTAAATGAATAACAAATTATGCTGCAGTTGTGAGAATTCTGTGGCACTAATATTTTTAGTTTTAATGTTATGTTGGTGGCGGCTGTGTTTCCCCTACGTACGTGCTATCACAATCATTATAATCAATTTTATAAATAACATGAGATTTGCTTGAGTGTCTGATCTTTTGTTTAATAAGGATAAAATGTTTTTAGTTGTTTGCACATGGCTTGTGTGCCATTGTTAAATTGAATGGTTTAAAAACTTTTTGAATTACTTTAGATAGCGTTGGCCTGTAATACAGAGCAACATATTCCTTTCGGTGTGTTCCGGTTTAATTTTTCCGTATAATTTTTACTTTTATTTTCGTACAATTTCTTTTTGTAATGTTTGTTAAATGAAAGAAGCTGGTTAGTGAAGGAAGATTCGTGTCTTCTTTTTCAACACCTAAGACCTTAAAGGCAAAACCAAACTCGCTAAATTCAGTAATAACAAATGTTTTTATTTTTGTACAGATGCAACATAAAGAAACTCAATTTATTGTCAATTAAAAAAAAAGTAGAGAGTTGTCTTTGATGAGAGCTTTTGGATGGTTTATCACGAGTCTTACAGGTAATTTCTGAAATGTCAAATGTCAACTTAATTTCAAAAAATATTCCGGTTAAAACAAAAATTTCTTTCAAATGTTATTTCAGGAGTTAGCTTTTAAGCGGTGCACACGGTAAATATACTAAAATTAAAGAATCCCATATGCATATCGATCCGTTGCAGTACACAACGATAAAGTACCAATCCAGCTCATTAATGGACCGCGACGTCGTCTTGGTGTGATGATCGGTGGTCTTCGTACGATGATTTATGGAACAAAATCAGCTTTCACAATGATCTCAGAAATTAAATATATCTGTCAAATCACTGTGAAAACCAGTTTCGTCTTGATAACGTCGCCGTGACTGGATGGATTCTTCGACTCGCGGACTTGGGGGTCTTCCTCTTCAGCGAACAACGCGATGACATGCCAATCGGTACACTCCAGCTTCGTACGTAATAAAATTCAATTCGTAGATTAATTCTTCTACTATTGATGTCGTGATGTGCAGCAGAATAAACAACAATCTTATAATGATACTTTAAATAAGAAAAAAAAAATTTATGATACAGAAAATGATGATTACACGCTATATGTCTTTAACTTATACCTACATCTAGATACACGTAAAGTTTAACAAGAAGGTATTTCTAAAATACATAAACTTTAGCGCAAAATATTATAAGTTGTAATATTTGTTCTGGAAATATTTAATTTGTACCAGGAAACTCGCGTACACACACCTACAAGGTAAGCCACAAAATATGGATAGCTGTACGTTAAATAGCATTGTATAAATGTAAAATAGAGGAAAGAGGCACATTGTCATTTACCTACATACACATATTAATAGCGCATAAGACAATGGAATGGAATGCGGAATAATTACAACGTCAGTGAAATTAAATATTTGCTAAAGCATGTGTATATATATATATTAGGATTTACAGCTATTGTCAAAAGAAAGATACAATAAAATTAATTATTAACTAATCCATTTGTGTGTTCATTTCTTTTTTTTTATCTTCCTTTTGGCTTTCAGATGGTGACATGTATACCTAGATCCTTGTTAAAGAAATGTAAAAGTTACCCATCCAAATTATTTATTCTAGAAATTTTGAAATTCTTTGCCCCATATTTCATCGGATGAATTCGACGTCTTCAAAATGGTCCCTTTTTAGTGAGGTTTTCAATTTCGAGAGGAAAGATTGGGATAGGAAACTGAGGGAATTCTGCAGGTAGTTATTAATAACGAATAGGAATATTTCGCCCAGGCACTATGGAACGAAAAATCCGCAAGGCCAAAACATTCTTGAGTTTCTGCAATAAAATGTTGTTGTTCTGATAATTTTTGTACATTTATGGTGGTTATAGCATTTCTATTAGTCTTGAAGGGTGAATACCATTTACTCTAATTTAAACAATCATTTCCTTGATGAATACATCAGTCACCCATTTTCTCAAAAATTGTGTTAAATTTATAGTTCTTGCAATCTTTCCTCAATACGGGAATATTTGGCGTGATAAACGAATACAGATATTTTACCCGGGGAAACTGATTCAGATTCGCCAGTTAAATCCAGATAGAAATCTCAAAGAACTGATTTAGAAATGAAACACTTTAAAGTACAGTTATTCAAATTTCACTTCTCGTGTTATTCTTATATGGGACGGGGTCAACAAGTGTGATGTGAGGATTTTTCACAATTTCTAATGTTAACTGATCTACCTTTTATAAGTAGAAACCTCTTAACGCGAGAGATTTAACGAGCACAAAATATATCCAATACGAACACTCTTACAACTGCCAACATATAACTGAATTAAGTACAGGTTTGCTCTCAGAAAAACAATGATTGCACTTTTTTCCTAAATCCTATGACGTGGGCGTTTACGTAAAGAAGCACGCCTTAGAATCTTCCAGTTTTCCAAATCGGCGATCTTTTATCTTTTCGAAAATAGTTCGCCTGATGCTATAAATCAACGTGTGACGTATCCCAGGAATGCTACTCGTAATTGCATTTAACAATATTACACAACAATTTAAGCATTTTAAACATCATCTGTCTCCTTTTGCGTAGATACGATCTCTACAATTTACGATCGCTTATGTATAAGTGCGATTATGTTGCATTATTTTTGAGCACGCTTTATACGGTAGGAATGTCAAACAGACCTTGTAATATTTTCAGGTTGTAAACACTCCGAAAAAAGTACCCAATTTAAACTGAGACATTTTTACATAAAATTGTGGATTAGATACAGTCAATTAAGCAATTATTAATTAATAATAAATAACAGCAACAGTATTTGTAAGATGTAATTAACTTCAGACAAATAAATTTTGTAGTTGATGGGATCGTTTCTAATTAGCGTCTCGTTTCAGCGTTTTTAAGTCTCGATCAAAAAGGATGTTGATTTCGTTCGATGGAATTTGATAGATGCAACGGACTTTGACACTTCCGTGAAATTTTTTATGTAGTCGATGCAATGCATGGATTAACTGCTAACAAGGTAGCTATTAGATCATATCAAAATTTAATTATTTTGATGTATAAATATGTCTTGCGTATTGTATATGAAACTTCTGTATTTCACATATGCAGCATTCGCCTGTAAGACCTTTTAGGTTTTAAACAACATACATTCAGATTTGTACAATCGGCGTTGCACGCATGCATTTTTTTTGCATTCTACCAACCAATTCTAATAAGGCTTGGTTGAACATTCATTTTAAAGTTGATCCAACCAATTGTACGCTGTTGTTTTAAACTATACGGAGTGTTGAGTATATTTTAACAAAAAAGTTGGTTGAATCAACCGATACTTGGTTGTCCGAATCATTTCTTTCTTTCAGCGTGGAAACAAAACAAGATCCCAAATGAATCGAATATAGCTAAGTACAAGGTGACAAAGAAAAATCTACAAACTACAGAACTATAACCCTCTTAAATATAACCACAACATACACTGGATCAAATGATAGAGAAAGCACGGGAATAAAAGGGCAGCAGCGCACGGATGACTTTTGTCACAGTAACCTTAAAATTTCTGTCCATTGTCCACTTTAAGACCTGCAATGACCTACCAAAATACAAACATGAATCAGAAGAAAACCTGGCTGCGGACCTTGAGATAAATGCCATCACACATACCTTGACTGCCGTGCGACTGGCACAGGGGCGCCTTTGGAGCCAACGATTTAGCCCCCCAATTTTGTCAAGGGCATGTCCAGGAAGAAAGAAAAGAAAAAAGATGAAGTAAGAACCTTAAAAGTACAAAAAAATTTAAAGAGCTCGTAGACGTAATATTAAAAAATACTGACAAAACAAAGGAATGAAAGAAGGTGATTCGATCTCTTTGATTCCGTTCAATTTAATACTGGAAGGTATTATGAGAAAAACGAAACTACACGATGAAAATATCATTGTTGATCTATTATACGTTGTGGCATACGCCGGATGATTTTCCGATAATAGCTAATAACTGAGAAGACCTGGTAGAAGCAACTAACAAACTAAAAGAAGAAGAAAAGGAAAATGGATTGAAAGATAATGAAGAAAGGACAACATATATTATAGGAGAATAGCAAGTGAAATAGAATACAAAAAAAAAACATTTGAAAACGAAACAGCAATTATATGAAACAGTTCAACGACGTTCAACTACCTTGGAGGAACAAGCAGCTAAAGACGGGACAGAAAAGAAGAAACAACAAGCTATTCAAAGTAAAAGCTAAACAAAATAAAAGGCCTTAATAAGATCAGTAATTACGTACGTTGTGGAAATGGGAATGGAGCTGAAAATAATTGAAGAGAGCGCAGTAGCACAGACAGTTGGCGCAACGTTGGCTCCCATTCACGGATCAGTTGGCTCGACGTTGGCAGCGGTGTCGGCATTACATGAAAACTTTTGGCCGAACATTGGCTTAGAACGTTCTCGTATTCTTCTCGATCTTTGGGCTCTACTTTCGTCGTGCATCGACTTTTAACGAAAATTCCCTGAAAATTGGCTCGCTGGCGTCACATGTTTACAACGCTTAGCAACTGATCTTCGACCCACGCTGCGTCGTCTGAATTGATTCAATATCGACTTGCTTATGTCGCTCAAGTGTTTACTACCAAGCACTATTTCCCGATTCTAGACCAGCGCTTCACTGATTTTGCTAACCTGGAAGCAGTTGATACCCAACGCTAGAAAAGTACAATTTTATTTGTATACCTTCCTAACACTCTATTAAGCGTGGCTAACCGTCACGGATATTCAGCCGACCATACGACGTTGTATTAACTGAAGGCCACCTGTAACTGTGCTACTAGAGGAAAGAGAGCAAATGCAGCTAAAGTCAAAAACTGTAAAAAAAAAAAAATAAAGAAACGTGAATTAATCCACTTCAACAAACGGATTTCAGCGTCACCACAAAGTTGTAAGCCTTGATGATGGAGATGATGCGTATAATTTTGCACATATCAATAACAAATGGAGACCTCAAACATTAATTTTGATAGAATAGGCTCGGCAAACTTTTTGCGGAAATTCCAAAATCATTTTATTTTTTTCTTAATAATTCTTTGGATGCAAAAAGCTGCCCTCAACAAAAGAATCCCGAGCAACATCTTTTGGTGGGCGGGTAATAAAGCAAGGTTGAATAGTGGCAATAGGCTTCTGTAAATTTGTTAACATAAACATTTTGTGTGATAAAGATGTTCAGATACCTTCTGTTTATGAAATGTAATAATTAATACTCAGGATTGCACTTTTGATAAGTGATTTATGTTTATGTAAATAGTCTCCCCCTCCCCTTGAATTCGTAGTTAACACTATTCTTATCTAATTGGAAAATCTTTTTATCTTGATGTAAAATCGTTTCCAACAAAGTCGAAAGCTCTACAATTGGTATAATACGGAATAATTCCGTATTTGTCGCATCGCATTCAATCTAAATGAAAAAGCCATCTCATCCTTGTCGTTCTCCATACGCCAGAAGTAATTTCAATCATAATTTTTCACCGATTTCTCTATTTAACATTTAGAATATACAATTATTGTCTTGGTTATGGGAATGGACTATTGTATGTAGGAAAACGTGATTCCAGTTTCTATTTATATTTGTTGGTGTCAAAGTTCCTCCCAGTATACACGGAGACAAAGAAATCATTACCAATAAACCAATTAACTCTATAATTAATGCGGAATTACTTTGCAACTATTTGTTTACGATTGAAGAGCATATTTTTAGAACCAGGAAATGATGGAATTATAAAGTCTTTGTTCGGTAAACTGATGTTTATGTAGAAGATATAAATTTTTATTTGAATTGAATTTGACGTAACGTTATTTTAAATTTTCATTACGTTGCTTCCTGGGTGAAAATGTAAACAATGCGAAAACAATGAAACCAAATATTTTGTTCGTTCATAAGCGATTTAAATGATTTAAATCTAGAGTACTTACTCAGATAGTATTAACAAAAAAAAGACTTTGAAACTAGAATAAGCTGCACTTTTTAACGATTCCACGGCACACCATAACCGATAATAACGTTCTGGCACCATCTTAATGGCACAGGTATGATGTAGGAATATTTATCATGTTCAGTTTGCTATTGTATTTTAACAATACGCAGCCAACGCAACAATTACATAATAATTAATATACACGGCGACGTCAAATATGAATGAAAACTTATGAATGGAAGAGACGCCACACATTCACATATGTACGTACGTACACCAGGCACGCATACAGAATCGCCGCTAACAGAACACTATATACTCTGTATTTTACATACGAGCTTATCAAGCGAAAATATACCTAACCTATCTGCTGTGCTCTCTGAAGTCATCGCATATTTCTGGACGGGATTTTTTTTCTTTTGCTCGAAACGTTTCAACTTTTGAACTCTGACTTGCGGTATTTTTATATATACAATGTATATTTTATAAATAATTACCGCTAAGTGGTAATGAATTTTTCGGATCTGCGCTGTACGTATCGCTTTCGTGTTCCGCAATTCGTAAACACGTTCCAAGTGAATTCGTGCGGATATCGTCGGGTGATAAGGGTGCCGAATTATTTTGGCTTCGGCTTTGACGTATGCATGTAATGAGGTACATGTTGATAGTGTTCAGAATGAGGAGGTTATGAAGATGTTTTGCATAGAAGCTTGTTTATAAACACACGTAATAAAATTGTAAGTACTAATCTCGGTAATTAATTTAGCGTGTGCCGAAGTTGCTTTAATTTGTTATTGGAGCCTTGGCTTCTTTTGACGTGAAGCAAATTCTTAAAATAATAGAAAGGAAATTATATTGTTTTTTAATGTTAACGATAATGTCTTCATCAATAAAGGGACGTGTTTCTAATTTAGACTTTCATTCGTCACGACAACAAAAATTAATAAGCGGCAATACAAGAAGAAAATAGATGGAAATCAATGCATAAGCATTAACAACATACAGGACCATCACAAAAAATAAGAAAAAAAAAACAGCAGAATTCGAAATGGATCGCTATAAAAACGATTTGTTAATCACAAATTAACGAAAGTATCTTTTTGCATCTTGAGACTAATCACATAAGAGATATATTGATTATAGAACTTTTTTAAATCTAAACTTACCGATTTAATTCCGGTCGAAATTCCCGATAAGGAATTTGTGAAATTTTTGTTTCACGGGATATCGAAAGGTGTTAGCAAAGCTTTTACCGGATAAGATATAAATTCTAAGCAATCCAAAATCGCTTGCGGTGATTGTGGCAAATCCTATATTGCACAAATGAAACGGGCGACGGGCACCAAATTGCTGCTATCTGCCGAGTCCCATCGTCAAGTGTACCGCAACACATAAATTAAACTAAGGAACCTCGTATGAAAATTAAACGCTTATGAAACCATTTATATAAAAAAGAATGCAAATCTGTTAAACAGGGAAAAAGGTCCATTTAGCCGCTCAACTTTGGATTTTGGAATTTATTGATGTAAAACGGGTACATATTTACGTTTCGTGCTACAGGCAAGAACCTCCCCTTTTAGTTTCGTATATTTCGCACGTTTTAGGGCATATGGGCGGTAAAAGTACGTACTTACTAAATATCTTTTAGAGTAAGTATAGAACGAGGCATGTTAGAATTAAAATCCATTTCTCACATCATTTGGTCGTACGGTTGACAATGGAAATCCACGAATTCCTGAAACAATTATCTCGAATTAATCAAATAACTTATGCGACGCGAAGTGTGCCGATACTTTAGCGTTTATCATTATTATTTATTTATTATTACTAAACTTGCTAATTGAAAGAAGAGACCAACCTTCTAATACAACTTTGACGATTACCAGGTGTGTCGGTAATTCTTTTCCGGTTTTTTCGCTAAAG
>LR737382.1:22490522-22501583 GCA_902655005.2 Marronus borbonicus
CCGGAAAAACCGGAAAGGAATTACCGACACACCTGGTACATAATATTAAAAAGGATATAAATTTAATACAAGGATCTTAAGTCGGAACTGGTGCTATAAAATAACTTTTCTGTTCAAGAACTTGAAGTTACACAATATTCTGAAAGTAACGAATGAAATTCTATAATTTTTTCTGCAGAATAGGGTTCCACAATCGGTGTTTTGAAGAATTTTGAGCTTATATTACTGTTTTTTAAACAAAGGAAACAGCTGGCTCATCTTGAAGAAAGAAAGTCACGTAGCTTATTCAATTAACGTTTATTAGATACAGAAATAAACAGGAGGTATAATTTTAAAGCGTATCCATGAAAGTTATTCTTATCGAGACGTTTAGATTTTCATGACACTTGACAAGTTTTGGGACTCTTTTAAGAAATTGTTTGAGGAGGTAAAATAGGTGATTGGAAATTAGTTTTTTTTTCTTTTTGTTATAACATTATAACTTCCTGCTCTTTATGGGAAGGAGCGTCATTACTTTCACGATAGTTACTTTATTTTGGGAGGGAACGTATACATTCTGACCTCATCGGTACAGAGTGCTCCAAGAGAAAGACGTTTTTTTTTAAATAAAAATTGATTTAGTTAAAATTAAACGTGTTCCGGGTTTGAACCGTGTCATGTCGTTTTTTGTTAGACGGCAATACGACGTTTCGCCCACAAAAAGTGGTAGGCAATAGTTAGCTACGTGCAAACCATACCAGAGACGAAACTAAGTGAGCGGGAAGCGGTTGGTTGGTGAATCAAGCCAGACACGAAAATCAGTTACTTTCACCTTTCCCTCTCCTGAAGAAGCTCCATATGATTGTGGACGATTCGTCGAGCTTTCGTTTAACAAAAAATGAGATGATACGGTCCAAACCCGGAACACGTTCACTTTTTAATTAACTGTGGCCGTGGAAGCCTACGTTTTTATTTCAAAAGTTTAGTTCACAGTGGTACACGAACTAAAAATGTTCTCGACTCCACAGAATGTCTAGAAAGTGAGTGAACGAGTACTCCACTCTAAAAAATAACTGCATAAGGAAGTACATTACTGTTCTTAGTATTAACATTGCTATCGAACTTTCTTTAAATACTGATACTTAATGGAAATTGATTAAAAAAAAAGTAACAAATACGCACAAATTTTTAAAATAATTGTCGAAATTTGCATGATTCTGGTCCATATTACTCAATTTTTTAGCTGCATCAGATCTGAGCGGAACAATTAATTGAAAACTGCTCGGGTACGTGTACCTCAAAGGAATATGACAAGCAGTGAAGCGTGTGGTAGATTGTGTATTTTATATTTAACTTTCATGGTTTTCTTTTCTAATTTTAATGAAATTAAAATAAATTTAAAAACAATTTAAATGGAATGAAATTAGCAATCGAGAAATCTTTTCTTTGCTTAATTATCTATAATCCTATTGTGATTCTCCATTTTCTACACATAAAGGATTTCTTTGTTTTCATTGTAGTTACTTCATTTAAATTGCTTAAAGTTTAATTCTGAATATTGACTACATCTAGAGCCTTCTGAAAAATTTCCTGCTGATGTTGCACTTCTAGTAGCCCGTTGAAAACAACTTTCGTAATAAAAATGCTCTTAAAACGTTCAGATGTCGAGAAGGAACACTAACAGTTCAATACCTCTCTGTTTCATTCCGACGTTATTTTATACAAATACATTCTATCGTAATCGAAACGTAAAACACGGCGACGAACGTTTCCATTCAAGAACGTGATGATTTCACGACGTGCACTCAGGAAATGGGATGGGCAGGCACTCTGTGAAGATCGGGGGCGAATGGAAGTTAATGCGGCAAATGGAATAAACAAATATTTCTCATCTTTAGTCTGATGTAATTTAGACGTTTTACTATTATACAACGTCGGGAAAGAGTATTGTGCTTTTCCAAAGAAATAAATTTGTGTACGCGACAATTCTCAACAGTTTCAAACTTCGCGTCAAGTCAAGTAATGCCTTTTTGACTGTTATTGGGTCGAAAATCTACGAATTTTTGGTTTACTAATGCTGTGGGCACCCGTTGTTAAACGCAAAGGAGACGACTGTTATTTTGTTCAAGCTACATTTCAATCTGGGACCTTATCAATGAATCAATCATCCAACATATCAGCCTTCGGAAACGGATGTATTAATTAATAGCGAAAATTAAAGTAGCTCACAACGCGAAACTATTCATGATTGCTGCTGATCGATTTAATTCACGCTCGGATAAAGAATCGAATATCAAGCCGATGTAAGGAGAAATAAATTCATCGAAATATAGCTTAGAAATCGCACTAATGCTCAACAGAGAAATTCTCGTATAGAAAAGTGTTGATCCGAGAAAATATAGTTTCTTAGCTTGGTTTATTTTAAGGAAAAAAATATTTATTTAAATTAAAAAACATACTGCCTGCAAGTAGATGTGCTTTCTTATGTACAGCAAATTATTTTGTTGAAGCCTTACTGATTTCAAGCAGAAATAAGGCAATTATGCGGGTTAATTGCTTTCCATCCTAGCAATAGTTTAATTGTTGTTGTTGGTTAATTTTTTTGGTAGGGGTTCAAGTGTCTGTTACTGTTTATTGCTGATGCAGTTACGTATGCAAGACGACTTTTTTTTTAGACGTTTAACATCGCGGTGTGAAAAAGACTTTGAAATGAAAGAAGTGTAGATGTATAAAAGTTCAAAATGTATCTACCATTCTTCGTCGTGTCAAAGAATTCGGGCTTGGAACAATGACAACCTTGCGTATTTTACAAAAAAACTTTGGTTTACACACGTAAGTAACATTGTGTTGGCTTTAGGTCAATTTGCAACGGGCAAAAAAATTATCTTCTCAGACGAGGCCCATTTTTGTTTAAATAAACCATGTTAAGCAAAATAATTGTCGTCCTTGGTGCAAAAACAGTCCACAAGAGATTCACGAAAAGCCCTCGCATCTGCAGAAGATTACTGTACAGTGTAGTTCGTGGCATGGTGACACTATCGAACCATACTTTTTCCAATACGACGTAGAAGTAATCACTGTACCGATCGATGAAAGTACATTTTTTTGCCAAATTTAGATAAAGTTGATTTTTTGAAATTCCAAGACGATGTCACTGTTGACATATTGCAAGAAGAGTTTGGTGAAAAGATAACTGCAAGAAATGTAACTGTTAATTGGCCTCCAAGAAGCTGAGGTTTAACTCCTTTAGATTACTTTCTGTGGGGTTATTTGAAATCTATGGTCTATACCCTGGAACCCTTGAAGATTGGATAATGAACGCTGCATTTGTGATATTAGGCCCGAGTTATTGAGCAGGTTCGCCGAGAATTGGGTTCATCGAATTCGCCCGTGTGCACGAAATTGAAGAAACATAATTGGTTCTTTAAAGGAAATACTACAGAATCATACTGAATATTGCTGGACTATTTTAAGAGACACTTTTCTAGGATCTCTGGGGGTAACAAACTAACTGGAAACAAAGTTTGGCCTGATCTGCAAGAAACAACAACACATTCGTAATTATTAGGCAAAAACGTTCAGAAAATATAATTAAATCTTTAATCAGCATATAAAAATGTATTTCCCCAGAACTCTGTATGTAGATCGTACATTACAAAGAAAACTCGCAACCTGCCGCACGTTAGAAGCAATACAACAATCCCACTTGATGCATTAGTTCTACAGATTACTAAATCAACACGAGAGGTTAGCGTGATAGTTCCACATAGCACGACAAAGCATTAATAGCTTGGCAATAAAAAATCAATTAATGATATGTAGATGTTGATGTGCCGACAAAGTGGAATATGCGCGACGCCTAGCAGATCATATTACAACAGCTTAAATAATGGAAAACGGAGACAGAAATTCCGGAACGGCACATGTTACTCGCTATATCTAAGTATATACGTTATTAATTTGTCCGCATGGCGATCGAGGAGCCCTATTTCCAACACGTGTGTGTCCGAAATCCATCTAGACATCCAGAAGATTATTAAGATCATCTTTTGTTAATTGTAGCGGAAAACATGTGATTTCGCTTTGGAATTAAATGGGTACGCGTGCGCGAAAGCTGCTATGAATGGTATCAGATTTGCGCATCAGATGTAGGAAACCGCAAAATGTTGCGAGGGCGTGCCTAGCTGAAGCCATGCATAACTGGATGTGCAATTGGTGTCTTTCGAGTTCTCGGAAGCGAAATTCTCCTTTCCTAAGAATTATTAAAGATGCTATGTAAGAAGATACCAAGCATAAAGAAGAAATTTGTAATGCAAATAATCCTTCATCTGAAGAGAATTTCCTTATACTGGTTAATATTGAAAACGTTTCTATTTAGGCAGTTTCTGTTTTCCAAATATTTACTTTTAAGTTTGAAAACTTCTAGATTGAAAAACTTTTATTTGACTCATTTAGAAAGTGCCGATAATTTAATGTATGTTATATAAGTAAATGAAGAGAAAACGAATAATAAATACTATTAAATTAATTTAATCGGCGTGAAACTTAGTTTTCTTCGTATCGAATGAAATGTTTCAGAAAATGCGTAACAGCGATACAAAGTGGAGTCAAAACACTCTCGGAGCCACGCTCATGACGCCGCGTAGGCAGAAATATGTCCGTGGGTAGTGTTTTTTTTTCTCCTTGCATTGCTTTTGCCGTAAATCATTCCATCAATACCGTAAGGAAGCTACTTTAGCATTATGTTTTTTGAAATGTTTCGTATATTATTTTTCATCACAATAAGCAGTGTTAATTTTTTATAAATTGAGCTTTTAAAGCAATTATTATTATTATAATCATGTTAATTTTTGTTTAAATTGAATATTTCGATTAAAAATGAATCACAAATGAAACTCTCATTAAAGTATTCTTTTGATCCTCTTAGTCAGGTACTTATGGCATTGTTAAGTTTGTATGAAGACCCTGTTCCTTTCACGCAAAACTTTCTAATTCTAAAGTTCCCAATCTTCTGGAATAGTAAAGTTGCGCTTGATGCGTAAACAGTACGGAGCTAAAGTTGGTAACATAATAGACACCTCTCCAAAATATTTCCGCTTACACAGTGTGATCAATAAACAGCTAACCAAGCATCTATTTTGCCCTCAAATGTATGTTATGCAGATACATAAATGTGTTTCCTTTTAACGTAAATTTTTACGAGATTCAATTTAGTACTTGGTTTTATGCAAACATGGTACTAAAATACTTTCGAAAGATACATGGTGTTCAGTACTGAACACCAAACTTTGTCAAATTCATCAAATTCAAAAATAGTAGAAACGGAATTTTTTTAAAATAGAACCGTAACCCACTTTAGAATAATATGCTTAATATTTAAAGTAAAAGAGATGATACGAGTCGTGCATTTGGCTTGACAACAGCACTGACGTTGATATTTTTCATTGATTCGACATTTTGAGCCCTAGCAAACTACTTGTAGCTAAAGGCAAGTCTTTCGAAATTATATCAAAAGAGTTTCTGATGTTAATATAATTTAGTTGCTCTGACAGCAATAAACCAAACATACAGATATTGAGGATCTTAGACTGATTCAAAAGTTCGAAACTAACTAATGAAGAGTTAAGCAGTAAGTGCAATTTATGTATTAGGAAAAAGGAATAGAAATGGTGCATTTTTGTATAAGCTGCACTACTCTGGCCCACAATGTCCATACCCGAATTAAAGCTAAGATTTGATGTTACCGGAGATATAAACAAATAAAAAGAATTATAATGTTAAAGCACGTTCTCCGCGAAAAGGAACAAGGAAAACAATATTTAATTATAAATAAGAAGGAGCACGGCATTTTAATTTATTACATACAAGCATGGGTTACCCATGCATCATCCATAAAATGTATTTGTTTAAGTGTACTTTAAGGATTTCGATGAGATTGGAAAAGTTTACATTAAAGCACCAATCTTTCTAGAAATTATTTAAACCATTGCTATTATTAATATTAAAAAAAGAAATGCTAATCAATGAAGACTTTGAATTCTTGCGTCTATTGAGCTTTGACTTTGTTACAAATCGTCTTTGTTAGTTGCAAGAAAAGGAGAATTGAAGAAGAAGAAAAAAGTTATTAATAATGCTGCATTAACAACTTTCTCCCCGGAACAGATAAATAATTTTCGGAAACCAAAAGTATTAATTTATTAGATGCACTTAATAAACAAATATCACTTCCAACAAGAATATAAAGAAATGTTTCTTTTATCTCCTTTGAAAATTGGTTTTTTCGTTAATGCTACGTCGGAAGATCTTCAATAAAGCCCCCAAAAAAAATATAGACGAGCTTAGTTGCCTTTGGAAGGAAATATTCCAATAAATAGGTAATACTGACAATATTCTTTTAAAAAGTTGCGCTGATATTATCACACCACTGGCTAAAATTTAAAAAAAAATGTAGAAGATTCAAGATCCGAGGAAATCAAGCGGACGAAGACCAGAGTTAGAATACGATTGTACATAACAAAGCGGTTAGAGACAGGAAATGGTAGATAAAATTATGATGAACTACGACCTTGTATGTATATAATACGTATAATATAAAATAACTGTGTGTACGGTTTGGTTGAACTTCTCGCTTTGATAACGAATCGCTTTTAGAATGAAACGTCAATATATCACAATTACACATACGCATATACGTAATTCGAAACGTACACTTAATTGAAAACGCACAGGAAATAGTTTCATTGCGGAGATAAAACTACTGTTGCCATTAATATTGTTATTGTTGTCGCGTATGCGTTCGTTTTTGATGTGCACATAAACGCTAAGTAGGTTAGATGCGTATGATGATTCCGGGAACCCGCAGTCCGTTCGTTACATTTGCATATCGATAACTTCCAGATATGAAATTAATTTTAGCAGCTGCTGGTTGGTACGGTATGAATGGATGAATAGATAGGATGGTAAACGATGGTAGTCTGAACAGTTTGCAGATTAACTCAGAAACACGTATTTTTTTGTCAAAACCTTTTTTTCTTTTAATGCGGTTGCTTTTGCTAAATTTCTACCTTTAGCTTGTCAAGTAACGATGAGCAGTACGTCGTCGTTATTGTTTTTCTTTTGTAAAGTCGATGTGTACAATTCCAAAAAGCAGTCGCCATTTCGGAGCTAATTGACATCGCAGTCCATTGTTTCGCCTGTACACTCCCTGACAAAAACTTCATTCATAAAAGTAAAATAAACTTAAAAATACCTCCTCCACTAATATATGAACTAAATAATAAATTATTACTCCAATGTTTAAATGTAAAACAAAAATCAACAAATGAGTGATCAGTAATGCGTAGATCCTCCATTGTTCTTAATCACTTCCAATAGTCTGTTATTAATAGAATTACATAAATTTAACACATAATTTTGAGGGATATTCTGCCATTCGGTCACTATTGAGGTTTTCAGTTCCTGTACCGTGAAATATTGATGGCCTCCGCCATAAACACAATGTGCCAATTCACCCCACATGTTTTCAATAATGTTTAAGTCTGGTGACCGTGCCGGCCACTGTAAAGTTTTAATCTTTTTCTCTTTAAACCATTCAGTAATGGTTTTTGCCTTATGAATTGGCGCGTTATCTTGCTGAAAAACAAAATTGCGCCCGGCCCATTGGTTTCCAAAACGTAGAAGATTGTAACGCAATAAGTCTTTATACGTCACAGATGTCATTTTGTTTGTGCAAAACACTATCTCACTTTTATCGCGAAATCCAATCGCTGCCCATATCATCACAGATCCACCCCCTAATTGTCTGGTCATTTTCACTTTTGGTTCCTTTCTCAGATCATGATAATAATGCGAGTACTCATCCGGTCCGTCCAAATTAAAACGTTTCTCATCGGAAAATATAACCTTTTTCCATTGTTTCTTCCAGGATACGTGTTCTTCAGCAAATCTCAACCTCGCTTCTTTGTGTTTCGCCGAAAGTGGCGGTTTTCTCAACATTTTCTTCCGTGATATTACCGGTGACGCCTTTAAAATCCTTTGAACATTACGCACGTGCGTTTGTACCCCCGCCTGTTCTGCAATAACTCTCGCTGACGCAGAAGAATTGGATGCACACCTCAATATCATGCTTTTATCCCGCTCGCTTACAGCTTTCGGTCGCCCCTGGCCTTTTGGTTTGCTGTAATTTTCCGGATCTTTTAGGAAATTTCTAACGGAATGATCGCTTCTTCGTAACCGACGAGCAATTTCCTTCTTACTAACACCATCCTGGTGCCAGGCTAGAACTTTACCCCTTTCTATTAAGGATAATTGCTTTTTTCTACCCATATTGCAAACACTTTATAAAATATAATTTCTCGTGGTGAAATGTGTACACTTTACCAGCACAACCGCTGCATATAAAGAGAAGTATCAAATTAAACCATTTTTGCTTATATTAATGTAATAAATGCACAGGGTCTAAATTTTCGTCGCATTTAAAATTCCTATTTTGATCTGGGAAAATCTCAATTACCCCTCATAAAGCAATAAATACCCAGAAATATCTATAAATGGATTATTTACATAACAAGCATTAATAACCCTCATTTACATTTTATATAATGGCTATAAACTTTGTTTGGTAAATAGCAACGATGCCGCGTCTATGTTTTTGTCGGGTAGTGTACCTTGCCTTCAGGCGTATATTGTATTCAAGTTTCATCTACGACCCCAAAACATGCCTAAACTGCTTTGGAAATGTTCATTCGAATACGTTTTTAGTTTTAAGCGAGCAAGCGCGGCACCCAACATGCGGTTAGCTTTCTCTTGCCCAAATTTTCAGTCAATATGTCACGAATACGTTCTTTCGGAATGCCTACACCTTCCGCCGTCTTCCTAACCCTTAATTTGACGGTAGTCTAGCATCATTTGGTGAATTTTTCCGTTGTTATGGTTTAGTAGTATAGTTTTTGGCTACCTCGAACATTGATCGTCAACCAAGCCAGTCCCCGTAAATAGTGTCCATCTCATTAATTTGCGTAGCCAATGTAAGAATCAATGAAGGTTTGATATTAGGTTTTTTCCATGTTTACAGAAACACCAATATCGATTAACACAAACGACCCTAAAGCAATAACCAAACGTCTAACACGGCTGAAATTTACAAAGATATCTTGCAACGCATGCCCAATTCTATTACCAGAATATTTTTGACGAGTAGCCGGATTCTTCGCGACGAGGCTTGAAGCGTTTCAGATTACCCTCGTATGTACCTACTCTTTATCTTTATATTTTTTTTATAACATAAAACGTAAGTCGAAAATAGATTCGTATTGTTGCACTAAATATTCTATCGTATTTTATTCGATTGTCGAAAAGCCTCATCATAATATTTTTGTCGGGAATTGTGCAATACTTGGCAAAGGAAAGTACGTTGCTTTATTGTTCTCTGAACTGTTGTACATTTGGACTGCTGACATTCGTTTGATTAATGTAGATGGTTTTATTTTAGAAACAAATAGAAGGGAAATGAAGCTACAACATCTCTTAAATAATGCAAATTCCAGACGTCATAAAAGTTTGATGGATTTGTTTTGCCGCAAATTCTTTTTTTAATAATACCAACAAATCGTCACAAATAAAATTTAATTCTTGGCATATTTTTTTTTTTATAATAATTTTCAATTATTGGTATATATGCAATGCTATATTACAAGCGTTTAAAGTTTAATTTCATGTTTGAAGGGTTACTCCAATAACATGGCAAGCCTCATACAGTTAGAAATTGTATTATTTTCGCATAACTGCGGTAAGTCCATCATTTCTACTTTATTTTTATATTAGTGTTCCAACGTTCTCAGAAATATGAGCTAATTGAAATATTAAATGCGTGGGATTTAATTTAATTTTGTTATTTTCTGAAAGAATTACATGAAAATTAAATAATATTTAAAGCCAAAAGGGTTTTCAGCTTATAGATAATAATTATATAAATTTCCCAAATCAATCCCTAACCGTCAGCAGTTTTTATAAATTTATTTCATTAAAAGTTTCTAAAAATTTTAAGCTTAACTTAAGCAAAGTAAGAACCTTTAACTACGTACTGTGGTTCTTCGCGGGACAATGATACAGTTCGATGTCCTTTGCAAAAACCTTGCCTCATCTCAGCATCCAATTTAAGCCCAAATCGTATTTCTCCCTCAACTCCCCTTTCTAACTTCGTAATTTTGAAATTAAAAGATCCAAATTGATTCAATACGTAGTGTTTATGAATAAAATGAAGTAACAACCTTTGTAATTCCAATATCCTCCTAAATGTCTTTCGTTTCCAATGAAGATGTTGCTTTCTTTTTGAAGTACGATAAGTTTCAATGTTAGTATTATTATTTTTTGTTCGTGAGTAATAATACGTTCATTGTTACACAATGCATTATTGTATTTAAGAAATATAATTAAAATTTTCGATGGTGATTTTTGTTTTCCTCAATAAATGTTGTTTATTGGACTCTTATTTTTTTTTAACAAAAATGGGTCTTACTCTCACGTGTAGCGCTATGAAAAAGAAGTGAATTTTGTGGAAAATCCAGGAAAACGGACATCGCAATCTTGCAACTATATGGAGTTAAACATGTGATTAAATAAAAATAAATAATTATCGCAACAGTGTATTCTACCCTCGGTAAGAAAATGTTTTACTTCTTGTAATAATTATGAATATAAATAAATAAATAAATAAAGGTTAAATAATAAATGTATGAATCTCTTAACTTAACATATTGTCCTTCACGTTTCAAATGAAAATTTAAATTTAATAATTTAAAAAATAGCGATGGGTAACTTTAATATACGTGGCGGCCTCTCTCGGAACAGGCGCCGTGAATTTAACACAGTTCTTTCCTTAAAGACTATCTACTTACTTGGTAGATGGCGCTACATGGTAATCCGCTAACAGGTCCCTGTAACAAGGCTATAATCGACTGTTACTTACTGTTGTGACCACTCACCGCTAGATGGCGACACCTAAGACGTTCCATTTCGGTGTGGAAACTGTTAGCTACTTGGCGCAATGATTTAAATGAGGTACACCTGTAAAAATAAACAAAA
>LR737382.1:22501593-22640175 GCA_902655005.2 Marronus borbonicus
TAGTTAGAAAAGTGCTTTGAGGAAGTTAATACGGTAGAAATGATTAATTCCCCGTAGATATGTGGACGTATATAAAGGTGTGCACGCCTTCTATTAAGGATCGAATGACAATCCGACAAACTCAACGAGATATTCGTGAGAAAGTTCGTTTGCGGTCAGAAGAATGTAAACAAGTGACCACCACACTATAGTGCATTCTCTCTATTCTTGACCTTCTCCGGCTTTTATGCTGAAGATGACGTAAAAACTATTATTACGAAGAGAGAGAGACCGATTTGGTGTGCATGTGTGTGTATGCGCGTTGTATGTATTTGTGCATACTATGCGCTTTTTTTTTATTCGGAACGATTCTATTTATGGAAACTTCACGCAGCAAACGAACAACAACGGTCACAGTATACAACATGCAATTATATAATTAAATTATTTTTGTTCGGTAAAAACATCCTGATGGATGCATTGAATAATACTAGGAAACGCGCGCATGCAGCCTCGGTACGACACGTCGCGCGTCGCACACTGTCATCTTTATCATTAACGAAGATTCTTCTTAAATTGCTGACCAGCAAGTGATCTCATTTCTTAGCCTAAAATAGATGTACGGCACAAATATAGCGACGATATGGTATTTTAAATGGTTTTAATTGCTATAATGATGGTTAATAATAGAATAATATCACATCTACTGCTGCTATACGAAAGTATGACTCCCGTCGTCAGCGAGTGCAGTACACTCTGGATAAAGTTGGAATTTGTTAAGCCGATGAACGTGAGGAAACACTGAAGTTGTTAAAACGATAATTATTACGAATACGCGAGGTGTATCGTTAGAGGAGGAAGTGAACAGGTAGAAAAGTTGGGAATCTCTTGGAGGTATTTGAGGTTGTACTTACAGACCGTTACATCTACAAGTTTCCCTTCAAATTTGCTACTGTCTACTTGCGGATCATAATCATAATGATCTCGGGTTTCAGAGAATTTATTTGGATAATGGCCTAAACGCAGTTGCACAGTTGTACCGTTCCTCTGAGAGCTTAGGCGTAATTTTAATAAAGCAAATTGAAAGGTTTACGAGTCATTATTAACGTGTTCCGTCATGGGGCTGCATGAAGTGAGGAAATCAGTCAAAACTTCACCCCAAGAGTTAATATCTAGATTGGTAGATAACCGTTATCTGCAGGTTAAAAAAAAAGCGTTATTTCAAGGCCAGCCAAAATCAACCATCCATTCTAGTGTAAATCGTTGTAGGCAAACCAATGAGTATGTGAGAAGAAGAGGCTATGGCAGGCAGAAAATGCTCAACCACGGTTGGAGATGATCGTTTTATAACGTTGCAAACGTGGTGAAACAGACGTCAAACGGCAGTTCAAGCAAGATGTTGGTGGAACATCATAACTGAGCGCACAGTAAGAATAAGACTGATTGAGAAGTTGGCTTCAAGTCATACGTGCCAATAAGAGCTCCAAGACTCAATCGATCATGAAATTGTGGGCTCAAATTTTGTCCACGGATGAGAACCGACGGTAGGAAATGATTGTACCGACACCAAGGTGAACAAAGTGCACGGTTTAATTTCACCACTACTGCATCTTTTGGTGGAGGTTCAATAATGACGTTAGGTAGCATATATTTGGGGATATGCAGTTATTGGTTATAGGTTGCGGGGGCTCAACACGTTTTCAACCACCACCAACCACGAACGTGTGTCGGATATGTTAGACGGAAGTCTTAGCCCAAGAATTCCAGCTAATCAAAACAGAAGAAGTAAGAGCTGCGTTGATTGAAGAAAGGATTAAAATGACCTCATCAGAAATATGGCAAGAGAAATGACCGCAGTTGTACCTCAGAAATATTAACAATATGTACATTATAGAGAAAATAATCGGATTTTATTTGTTCCTTTAAATTTGCCGGTGTATTACTTTTAGATTTTAAAATCCTTTCTCAGAAAGATTCCGGGTACTTTTTTTTTTGAGAATCAGTTTAGAAACTAGTTTCTCTTCGCAAGTAAGAATAAAATAAGAAAATATTTTAAGCTGAATATAAGCTTAAACGATGTTCATTGTTGCTGCTGCGAAATTATTTGAACTTTAAAACTTGTTCCGCAAGAAACATAGTTCTGGTAAACCCGGTATCAAATGTCTATAATTTGCTTCCATATCTTGTTCGTTGTTATTTATTTAAAGTAAACTATATGTTTCCGACAAGATACAATTGAAATACATTCTCGATATGATTCTTTTGATGTATGTAATGTAAAAACATACTCATGAAATTCCACTTCGAATTGCTCGAATTCATACTGAAAGCGAATGGATTACACAATTTTCAAAATCCAGTTTTAATCTACTCAATGTAACAGCATCGTGTTTGTATCGTGCTATCCTATCATGTTGGATAATTCATTTGCTACTGCTACCGCTGCTCGTACACAGGTATACCTGTACATTATATTCTCTAATAAATCTAACCTGTCGCGCATATTAGTGGTAATCGTCGTTTATGAGTGAAATCTGTTAGTTAGTGAAAATGTAAGACATAACATGTGGTCCAGAGTCCAGAATAAGAATTTATAAACAATTTCCTGTATCGTAAAGCTGTTGAGTTGATGTATTTGATTATAGCTTTTAGATAAATATTTGTGTTTGAAGTTGTACAGTGCATTCTTCGCATTCTCTTCCCTCGGCCTTATCTCAAACGGAACGGGTTCTCCGCAGTCTCATTGCTATTGTATTATCTTCACCATATCGCCTTCCACTGCTCGGTATCTGTTGCTGTACGCTTCACATTCGGAGAATGTAACCTTACAGTATGCGTACGTCTATTACGAGGAAAGTACAATAGAACAAGAAAATTTGAAGTTTTTGCTTTAATTTGGAGATGGTATCACGTTATACATTCCTATATTTATAGATTTTCTTAATAATAAAGGCAAGCAAAATAACAAATACACCGAGAGATGGTTTTCACAACAAGCAGGATCTTAAGCTTTATCTGCAACTAATAGTCGAGCTTTTGAAGCAGAAATTGAAATTTTTGGGCGGAAGAGAAACAATCTACCAGTGCCAAGTAATGCTAAATAGTTGTACGCAATCCTTTTTCCAAATTTTGAGAGACTTAATATTACAGAAATTACCAAATAAACTATTCAACTACTCAGTAAAGGATATAAGTTTTGAAGATCACGAAGAATTTACTTCTTATTCAGATTGGAGAACGCATGTTTAAAACGCATTGAAAACTTCAAATATTTATTCTAACAATTAAAAAGGGCGCTTCAGAATACGTCTAAATTTGTAGAACAGGAAGTTAAGATTCTGTTGGAAATACACTTTGCAATATAAGGAGCTGAAGTTTGTAAACAGAAACATCGACCCTCAGAGCTTTATCCTTAGTCTCTGAAACGAACAATATCAACGTAATATGGCTGAAGGGCCACAATGATAATCCTAGTAATGAAGAAGCAGGCACGATGGGCAGAAAAGATTTGAGCATGATCCGGAACAGACCTTCGCGTGACTGTTGGGATTCTGAAGCTGAAGACCGAACGAATCTAACAATTACATTCACAGTAATTAGTAGGTTGACAATTGGTACTGTTTACTGCTTAGGTAAAATTTATTGCTAATTAAGGAGGAGCACCTGTTCGTCCTCAACTAGCAATAAATATAGGTATACGCCGATATTGTTAAAAAAAATGATTATTACCCTGTTCCCCATCCTTCGCACACTTTCAATCTAAACTTTAAGTTTAAATCGTTTTTTTTTTCCTATTTTTATTTTTATTATTCACAACTCCTTTCAACCTTTTACTACTGACCAACTTTACCATGTAGGATGTTTGCTTCAATTTCAACTTTTGCTTGTATCAACGCACACATGCCTTTGCACCTTAAATTTAACTTTAACATTTAACAAAATGATTTCATCGATGAAGATTTCATTTTGATTATTCTAGCTGAAGGCGTGAAGTCGAAGCAGGTCTTAGGATATAATTTTAATTAAATTCTTGTACAAAGTAAAGGGGAGTTCCATATTTCTATTTTAATTTTTTTCAACAATAAAATGAATCTCTCTACCATGTGTATAAGAAAGAGAAGAAAAAATACGCAAGGGGAATTTCGAGTGAAGAGCCACCAGGTCAAAGGTGAATCTCGAATAATAAGACAAATACATTTTTTCAACTATATATAAGATATTGCGTGTAGATTTGTTTAAACCGGAAGATTCTAATAAGTGTTAAATAAAAACGTAACAAATGGCTGTCGCTATACTTTCGGTACTTTCTCACTAGATATTCTTTTATTGGTCAATCCGATACTAACGCTAAATACTCAAAATTTGAAGCGTTTTATAGCGGAGAATGTACTTATTATACCCCGCCGTACAATTACATGCACACTATCGAATTGGTTGTCTTTTCTCGACGTGATAGATCGAATCGAGGGTCCATAATCGAGTCAACGAGTTAACAGGTTAACACCGGGTATTTGTTCATGTCTAAGTACGCCGCAATGTGGGGTAGGAATGCGGCGTTGCAGTAGGTGGGCATCCACGTCCCCGCCGCCGGGTAGTCTCTGATCTTTTACCGCACACAGCCAGCCAGGACCGGTGAGAATAAATCGTGTTTTAGTGCTCGCCAGCATTCGGCTTGAATGGCTGAAGCTGCGGCTGCTACTTCTGCTGTTGTTGTTGTTACTGCTGCACGTCGTCGCGGGCACTCACACCGCGCGACTTCGACCGGGGCTGAATTCTTCTTCGATCGAAAACCTTTCATCCATTCGGTAAACGTTTTGTGGCAGGTGTGCCGCGACGGAAAGCAATTACTGAACAGAATGTGATGGCTATATGTTTTTGTTAGGGGTTCGTATATGCTGTGGAGTGCGCGGTTGGCGCACGATGTAGGTAACATGGCGAACTAAATCTATCATTGATATGAGTATCAATGAAAAATGTGGTAGTAATTTCGTTGCTTGGAGTAAAGTACGTTTTAGATTTAGGATTCGGATATAAAACAACGTATATGTTCGTATTTGCTAATCGTAAACGTACATTTCTATCATGATTAATTAAGGAGTTGTTAATTAAGGAGGGCTTAGCAAAAAACATTAATAAAAAAATAAAATAAAAGGTTATTGAGGCATATGTGAACACATACATTCTCTGACAAAATGATCTAAAAGTTGGTTTATTGATTTGTGACATCTTTGCAACCGTAGTCTGAAAAGACTCCATCCTAATACAGATCTATCGATGTTTCCATCTCTTTGATCCGTCCAAATAGCAGATGGTATCTTGTTCTTGAAACTTTCCAAACTACTCTCATATAACAGCCATAGGACCATATTTTTCTTAAAAGGGTGGTGGATTACTAATAAAGATTATGCGCTGCGAAAATCTTTTCTTTTACTTTTCGTGTATTAGTAATCCCAAAAACTTGTCAGGACACTTCAAAGAACAAATAGATAACATAGATAAATCAGGATTTATTAGATATTGTGATGAAGTATATACACTGCCGTTCAGTGAAGTTCGGTCATACAATAAAAATCTATTATATCACACTGTATACAATTATTAATACATAAAATTAGAAAAATATTAAGCATACACTCTTTTCTAAGCGATTAAAGCCATAAATTATTATGTAAAGTAGAAATATTGCGACGACCACAATAAAGTCCCTTTTATCATTCCAAGAATTTCTCGGAAGTACCGATCTTTTGAAACGGGTCGTTTGGGGATTATTAACGAACAATACATTTAAGAAATATACCGCAGCATCACTCTTGTTTATTTATCACAGGCGTAAATATATAAATTTGCTTCGTTTTACTGTTAAACGTGTGTTGGTGTGCATCTGTCGTTTTTGCGCGAAAGTTTTAAGAAAATTTACTTCAAAATGGCACGTGGCAAGCCTACCAGTATAGAGAAACGTTCACGCATTATTACGCTGTTTGAAGAAGGATATTTGGGACTGCAAATTGCTCAAAAAATAAATATGAGAAGTTCAACAGTAAATGACATCATAAAGCGATATCGGACAAGTGGAACTATAGAAAATCGTGTTCGTCCTGGAGCATCTAGGAAAACAACAAAAGCTGAAGATTTGAGAATTGTATTATTAAGCAAACGCAATAGAAAATTAACAGCGCCACAAATAGCAGCCGAAGTCAATCGCGGCCGTGAAGAACAAGTTTCGGCGAGTACGGTAAAACGTCGACTTCAACAGGCGGACCTTCATGGACGCATTGCCATTCGAAAACCCTTATTACGTCGGGGCAGCAAAACGGCTACAGTAGGCCCGTTCCCATCTAGATTGGTCGCTAGATGATTGGAAATACGTGCTTTGGAGTGGCGAGTCGAAGTTTGAGGTTTTTGGGCAAAATCGACAAGTGTATATCCGAAGATCTAAAACCGAAAAGTGATCCCGGACTGCATTGTGCCAGCAGTGAAGCAAGGGCGTAGTTCTGTGTTAGTGTGGGGATGTTTCTCCTTTGCTGGGACAGGAGATTTATGCAGAGTGCAGGGTGTAATGAGGAAGGAAAATTATTTTGCAATACTCCAGAATCATGCAGTGCCATCAGGTTTGCGTATAATAGGCCGTAACTTTACATTCATGCATGACAACGACCCAAAACACACTGCGTTAGTGTGTAAGAACTATCTAAAGAAGAACAAGAAGAACAGCACACCCTGAAAGTAATGACATGGCCCCCACAAAGTCCAGATTTGAACCCTATAGAGTTGTTGTTTGATGAACTAGATAGGAGGATCCGAAAAATATGCCCAACTTCCCAAGAACATTTACGGAATATTCTGCAACATGAATGGATTAATATTCCACAATCCGTTTTAACAAAACTTATCGAAAGAATGCCTAGAATAGTTCGAGCGGTGATTAACAGCAAAGGAGGTTTCTTCGATGAAAAAAAAAATAATGTTCAGTATGTTATATTAGGCCAGAATAACTTTTTATTCATTTATTTTTGTCTTTTTTACCTGTACATACAATAAAATTGCATTTTGTTTTTAGTTTCGTTTGTTTCTGTAACCTTTTCATGTTTTTTTACTAACCGACCGAATTTCTCTGAACGGCAGTGTACGTTAGGCAAATCAATAAATCAATAATCCAAATAAGTATTACTGGAGGATTCTACAGATAATAAATATTTAAATTAAATTTAATTTCATAAATCTCCTCTTTCTTCTGGCATTTACAAAAAAATATAGCGGGAACCAAACGAAAACCGAAAGATGTTTCGTCACCAAACGAGATTATACGAAACATGGCGATGAAAAGTTGAACATGGAATACCAACATTAAAATGTAAGGTTAGTGGCGTGGAATACTACAGAAACCCTAGTAACGCAGTTATTTGGCTGACGATTGGTCTTCAGATGGTACACTGTCGCAATAGCCTAATCAATGGTATTTTTCTAACATTGGGTATCGATTGGCTCTAGGGCAGCAGAATCAGTTAAGCGTTGATCGCAGGTCAATCAGGAAATGATAATCAAACTACGCTTGGCAATAAACACTTGAGTGACATAAGCAAGTCGATGTTGAACCAATTTAGTCGGTGCAACGACGGTTGAAGATCAGTTGCCAAGTGTTGTAAACATGTATTACAGTCGGCAGAGCTTGAGGAAATGTTCGTTAAAGGTCGATGTACGAGAAAAGTAAATAGTTCGCCCAAAGATCAATTAAATATGTAAACCAATGTTCGGTGAAAAGTGTAAAATATTCACACTTTCACGTAATGTCGACATCGTTGCCAACGTCTTACGCTACTGGGTACACGAGACTCCCTTAATAGAATTCCCTTCAGCTTCACGTTTGGGGTAGTATTTGTTTTGTTGCTCTTATAAGGACTTGTAGGCACAGTTGCAATGAGAATATTCTAAAGATGTTTAACGGTATTAGGATAACATGCGACAGTTCTAGTTTCCAACTTCCTCTACTTCACATTGAAAAGTCATGCGGACCATTGAAGAACAAAACTTGACGATGTTAACTGAAAAATTGCCGATTTCATGAACGTGTTGACCACGGTAACGTCTAAAATTTGCAATGTAAAGCAGCAACGAACTAGCATGTAGGTCACTTCCTGTATTTAAACTAAGCATCTGTAGAATTTCCAGTTCCTTGTGGATCATCTTAGTTAGCAGAAACAATTAGATTTGTATACGAGATTTACTTCCTCGTCCTGGTTATTCTCAGAAATGCATCGAGTTTACCTAAATCTTTTGAATTGATAAATCAATACCTTTTCCGAATGATTTTACACTTTTGGGTTAATCATCTATCCACTGAACCTTAATAAATGCTAAGAAATGGTTTAAGAGATTTCTACAAGGAGTTGCAATTCTTTAAATAATTCTCTACGCACATGGTCCACTCTAGAGATGGTATCTCCAAAACATGGTTTTGAAAGCTTCACCAGTTTCTTGAGATGATAAAAATCGCTATCCACGTATTCTTTGTTTGATATTAGGGAACAAAAAGAAGTTGTTAGGAGATAAATCTAAAAAAAAAAAAAGAAAGAAATTATCTTTCAAACTACTGCAGTGCAACGAAATAGAAAATAATGTTCATTTTAAATTCTAATTCGCCAATACTATTGTTGATGGTTGATTTGTATTTGAGGTTTAGAAGCTTGTCCATCAGAAGAAGTGATTTCTCGTTTCTTCTACCATACATCGTACTTAATTCATTCTCGAACAACTGAACACGGTTCTCCTTTAGGAGGTTAGGTAGGTGCTTAGGTGCTTACCAGCGTTTATCAGTAAAACATTCTCGTACATCAGAATGCACGTAGTAAAACTGTCAGTACAAACAGGCTTAATGAATAGGAGTCTCACAAGACGAATATAAACGTCCCCGCTTTGTACTAATGGACTGCCTAATAGCAGTAATTGCTGACACTGCCTGAATAATAAGTTACTGCGTTAAGCATTCCCCTAACCGCCTTAGATTATGTGAATATCATCATCAGACGGATGTAGCCGCAAACTATGCGGGATATCATCCTCACTTTCTCTTCCTAATCAATAATTTGATGTGAAAATAATCTGTAATTTACAGGAAAAAGCAGCATACTTGAACCGCCTTATCACACGCAAATGGGCCACATTTATCGTACAGGAAAAGTATGACGAAGTAATTAATTCAATCGAAATAATTCCCCGGACAAGCCATTTCAATTTGAATAATTGCGCTCGTTATAAAGTCGCAATGGAATTATGTAAGAGAAAAATACGCGAATTCTTACGAAACGGCGACATTTTATAATGGTGAAGTTCTAGATAAGTCGTGTTTAAGTTAATTAAGGTACGTATATGCATTTCTAATTTCGGAACTAACGAGAACGTATGAGGCAAGTTGACAATTATTGTATGGTGTAAAGTAACCTCTATTTAAACGTTGCGAACAAAGTTAAGTGTTGAGCTGTTCGGTAGGTAAATTTTGAACGAAGGACAGAGAGAAATCATACAGTTTTGAACAGTAAGTCAAAGTTCTATAAAGCATCATAGAAACAATGAAACGGTACTAGTTGCCAGTGGATTACTGAGGAGTCAATCACGCTAAAAAAAAACAGAGAAAAAATACTCAAATATTGAAGTTGTAAAAGATTTATACAAAACACAAGAAATACAAGCAAAATGTTTAAATCAGAGTACTGCCAACAAAAATTTTGCGCCCAGCAACATAATCCAGGTAAAACATGGAGACTGATAAATCAAGAAACTAATAAGCATAGCAAATAGGGAAACGGCTAGCCAGAAACCTATAAAAACAAAATCCTACGGCAGTAGCGACTACAAGCAACAGCAAACCAACGATATTGGAATACACGACAGATGAAGACATAGACGAAATCATAAACGAATTATAGAAAAAATAAAGCTCTTAGATATGATCAAATTACAAACAACATACTGGAAGAAAACGAAAAGAAAAGTAGTACGAATAAACGTGAAATTAGTAAACAAGGTACTGGAAGAAAGGTACTTGCGTTAACTTCTAAAGAAAACAATGATAATCACTTTATAGAAGAAACAAAACAATTAAAAAGGCCACTAGAACAAAAACAGTTTACGAAAAGATAAAATAGAGATCGGAAGTTAACCCTACATAAAATAAACAATAGTTAAATTAAAATTAAATAGAACTTCTGAAACGGCAAACATCTTAAACGAACCATAGAAGAAACGAAAAAATGAAGAATGCGTTAACTCTTGTAATTTGTTTAGGTAGTGGCGCGAATGCATTAGTAACCATTGAAGTTCTTTCGAAGGAAAGAACTTTGGCGGTTCTGTGGTTGTCGATTTTGTGAAATCGCAGAATCGATTAGGAAGACTTATCCCTAGCACGAAAGGCATCTAAGAATTAACTTAATAGAGACGATCTCCGCTGGAAGCTTCTCTAGGAGCACTATCGGCAAGCTTTCAAACCATCGAAACAATCTGCTACAAAGTTCCAGCGGAATGGTTTGCTTAGAGACTTCCGGAAGGCAGCTAGCAGAAACATTCGTTTTAGTGAAAATTAATTTCTTGGGACATGTAAGTCTGTTGCATGTACAATCTTTGAAAATAATTATGTTATTTTTTTGGGACCCGCTTGTATTTTTTACATGGCGATGACCAACCTTAATTTAATCGAAAAGGGTGAACTCCTCCAAAGATATACAGGTGATTTCAATCTTGTAAGTTGTAAGAAAAGATCGAATAAATATTCCACAGATGATAAAGTGTAAACGATAAAAGAATGAAATATAAAATTGGAGGATTAAAGATATTTTTGGAGTTTCTAATTCCTTCCATGTAACGGGTAGTGCGTAGTTAAAACTTTCATACTTTCTCGACAGTAGCACGTCTGTGAACTTGCTAAACTTTTTCCATTTTAGACATTTATTACGTATCGATTAGATTGCCGATGTAAACTTATTGTTAGACGCAGTAAAGTTATCGCTGTAAGTTAGAACTACGAAATAGTTTTTTTTTTTTTTATAGCATCACGCAATTAATTTTATATCTAGGTTATTGAATTAATCAAGAAAGATGCATTAAAAACTGTAATAAAATAACATTTTAATTTATTTATTCAATTCGTGTTGTCAGTTGGAAGCGAAAGAATTACAAGAAATAGTAGAAAAGTTCATTGACATCGTAATACATGTTCTAGCATACACCTTGAATATTTTACTTATAATATAGGTTCCTATCTCTTTTGATCAAAAGTAATTTTTCTAGACTTCAAATCCTCGACACGACAGTATGCAAAAAAAGTCCCATTGACGTGCGACAATAATAAACAAAAGTACCGTTTCAAGCGTATAAGAAAGAATGAAGGGAATGAACCAGAGAATAGAAAAGGAAGAGAAGAATTTGCGAAACAATGTCGCGAGACCGATATCTCCGCTTGTTGTCTGCTCAAAGAGATAGGATATGAATAGAGAAAAATTTTCGTTTGCATGTTCCGTGCTATATTGCATATTCTGTATTGCCCGCGTAGTATATACCGGCTAATACCGGAAGTAGGATAGATGAGATTGTGAAATTAGCGACGAAGCGATGAAGCTGCTATATACAGACGACGTAGAAAGACAGGGTCCTCCTAAAAAGATTGCTTTAAATGCGTCCTGATGTAACTTACAATTTGTGATACCAAATCCTTAGAAGGAAATAGTCGCAACCCGAAAATTCAAAAGAAATTGAAACTCTGTGAAACTACATTTAAATTAGCTTAGAAAATGATCGGTTCACGTTTAAAAATTTCAGACCAAAATCTGTTTCCATTACGCAAGATGCTTCTTCTGCGCTTCTTATTATAATAAGACCCTTTTAAAAAAGAAATAACTGAAGGTTAAACGTTAATTGAAACATTAAATTAGTGGGATTATGGGATAATTTTGTTATTTAATCGAAATCAAACAATTTTTAATGCCAAAAGCATTCATACTTAATTAGGCATCTATTTATTCACCATTAATTTAGGTAATGGTGGACATAAGCTTCTGCTCACGTCTACCATAGTCTACAGACAGCAAACACCCAGTAAATCAAACTGTAACTGAGTCTCGCCATGTAGTTGAATCTGTGCACATCCTAGTGTTTAAAGCATTGAGATTATGTAATGCGCACACAAGATTCAATAAAGTCATTTATCATTAAATAAAATTTAACATTTGCTTAATTGAAATCTTTTCAAATTATCCAATTCATCGTCATTACTAGACTTTATGAATAGAACTAAACAATAATCTTCAAGATTCCAATCTGCACACTTCTATTGGTGATTTCACTTGAAGTTTGATAGATTTCAATGGAACCATGCTTTGTCTTGCTTTTTGCATGTGTAAGACAAGTACAAAGGATGAATCTAGGAGAAATCGATGGAAGAGACCATCAACACTGCTCCGCCTTTTGCAACCAAAAGAAATTAAGTACGCCAATTTGTTAAAAGCATAATTTTCGGAATGATAATAGAGTTGGCAATAGGAGAAAGATCCTTGTCATTAATTTTATAGCGAACATACTCCCATCTCATCATATTTTTTCCGTTCCTTTAATAAATTCACTGTACGCTTTACACTCTCCCGACTTACCATGCGCAATTTTAATATTTCTGTATCATGTGATAGATCCTTCGTATATGAGCCGCCCCCCAAGAAAAATTGGGAGATGTAGTGTCACCACATGGTCTAGCTGAATAATAGATTTTTCTTCTATTGTCAACTTCATCGTGATTATGAAAAATGCTAAAAATGTGCATAACTCAATAACCTTTTGAGCTAAGCAGCTTTTCTTAGTAATACACTGGCGTAGTGTGAACGGAAAAATACGCTGAAACCAAATTAAATTGACAAATCGCGGATTTTATGAAATAAGGTCACCTTGATTTAAAAAAACCGGAAGCAAACTAAAAATAAGACCTCAATTTTTTGTCCATCATACCTATTGTATACCTTCATCCGTGGACACACTGTAATTCCCATCTGCATGTTTTCTATTATCTTCTGACAATATTGCTTACTGAATAAGGCAAGTAATTATTTTAATGCAGAAAATTATTTTCTTGGCATAAAAACAAATATTTCTTTCTCGTATAACAAATTGTTTTCACCAATTTGTAATTTCCTATTTAATTACCCGTCTTAATTGCCTAAACATTTCACCATAAGAATGTTATGCCGTATAAACATAAAAGTACTTTTTGCGCTCTCTGTATATCAACTATTCAGCCAGTCAGCTACGCGCATATAGCCATCAGGCAGGCAGGCAGCCAGCCAGAGATCCAGCAGTACTCGGAGAGTAGCAGCTGACCGTGGGACAGACGTCCGTGAAAAAGTCGCACGCTTCGAGCGCAAGCGCACCGCCGAATATCTCACCGATAATGGTCCATTGATGTTGTTGAAATATTCGCCCGTTTACTCGTCGTGTGCGCCAAAGCGCAAAATATCCCTGCGACCCAAACTAATGCATGTACACGGTACATAGGACGACGATGATGATGCGAGATCCGAGATCTCTTGCAGCTTCATTCCGACGATGAACGGAACAGAATGGAAAGACGCGGCGCGAAAAATGAAAGCGAAGAATTCGGGTAACGTGGAATAATAGAATAACTGTAATTAATATCGCGCCGAAGGAATACATTTTTTCGACCGGATTGTTTCGAGGATCGGATAAGATTTTTAAAAGCTACGAGAGTTGGATAGAACGGTTGGTGTTCTCAAAAGAGAAAGCGGGTATTGTACCGCAAAAAAATGTGTGGGTAATTGCATTAAATGCAAAATTTAGTTGAAGGATTTTAACGGATTAAATTTGCATATAATGGAACTTGTTCTAACCTCACCAAAAATAGCGATTTTGACCCAGTAACTAACTACTTCGATTATTTTATTTGCAAATCTAATATCCCAAAATACATGAAATGTATTCAGATGCAGATCGTTTAACTTTGCAGCACACCCTTCCATTATACAATCTACGTACGTGGATCATATGAAAAGTACCCGTGTTTGTCGGCGCTTTGTGTCAAAATCTGCATTGCCATCTATGACATCAATTCTCTAGTCGACGTCTGCCAAAGTTTCTGAGGGATTCATCGAGTAGTGTTGTTTTGAAGACTCTTGAAGTGACCAAGATCATGTATTTGTGGAATTGTGGGAGAAGAACTTAGTTGGGAAGACGTATGCAGAAATCGAAATTGGTTGCAGTTTCTAAGGGCCACGTACATTCGGTGACTATCATTAGATGCTGGTTTAATAAATTTAAGCGTGGTCCAACATGAAAGTCGTCCCATTGAGGTGACTACGAACGGTATCATCATGGTATCGTGTTAGCAGATCGTCGGGTGACGATTAGAGATCTCAAATATGGTAAATATCTCGATTATACATGTGCGAAACATCATTGTATGGGAAAGCTACTGGCGAGATGGATACATCGCACCAACCACATGCACCAACTCGGCGAACGTGCACCAAAGAAGGCGAAGACGATTCTATCAGCTGGAAAAGTTATGGTGCCGATTTTTTTTGGACTCACAAGGCATAGCCTTAATTGAAAATTTGGTGAAGAGAGGGACAGCACTATGCTGGTTTATTGGGCCGGTTCGATGCTGAACTAAAAAAGAAAATGTTTCACCTAGCGGTGAAAAAATTTTCTACCATTATAATAACGTTCCAGCTCGTTCATCGACAATTGGGACAGCAAAAGTAGCCCAGTTACGGTACGAATTGGTGCCCCTTTCACCATGTTCGCCAGATTTGGCCCTGTGACTCATTTCCCCTTCTAAACTCGAAAAAGTGACAGCGGAAAGTGATTCCCGTTAAATGAAACGTTTAAAATTAGCAAGACTGCGATAGATGCAAGTGATTGAGGAAATATGACTATTACGCTTTAGGCTGTGCTCAAATTTTTACAAAAAATTGGACGCAATTACGGAATTGTGGTTGTCAAACTTGAACAGCTTAAGCTAGGCTTCGTCAGGGGGTCACTATATTTATTTACCGTTTTCAATAAAGGCAATTTATTACTGTTAAATAATTACTTTAAAATCGTCAAGAATTAGCAAATGTGATAAACGTGGTGTTTCATACGCTCGTAACTTAATTCCAACACATTTCAGAATGTGAAGCTTTGGTTTTTGACTATTTCGTTACTTTATACATTTATTTAATTCTGATCTATTCCTGAATAATTTTGGCCATCTTATGATTTTCTTTGAATGCTTTTTGTGTTTCTTTCGTAAGTTTTGTTGAAGTCCTAGCATGGCTTTAGTTTAATGTCGGTGTGTTACCAATTACGTTCATTCCTCTTTGAAGCGTTTTATTACAAAATGTGAAGGTTTAAAAATACTAATTAGCGAATTTTGTCGTAAGTTTAAATGAATTAAACGAATTGACGTAAAATGTAAGAATTCAATTACCTAATTAAGAATTTTAATTTTGCTGATAAAAAACTAATCGAAATATGTAATTACCGACGTACCCATGTATGAATGTACTACATCGCTAATTCAATTCTTTTCAAGTATCCATCGCCTTACCACCGCATCGCGAGAAGAACGACTGTAGGTAGAAGTCTACTACTATCTTTTATCCATAGCGCTTTATAGATGACTTTTTATTGCATTCTTCCATCGTCCTCTTTCTTTCACATTACGTTCATTACACACTCGAAGCCCGAACGAGATGTTTTACGCATGAACTCTTTACAGTTAATCGAAATTCTTTCGAAGGAAACCGACGACCCATCCGATCGTGTCTGTCTGGTGAGTGAATAAAGTTCGGCGGTCCCCACGCACTTTTTGTCATTCTTTCTGTACACAGCGCCGAAAGGAACCGACCCGAGATTGGCCGAGAAGTGAAATTGTTATATTACTATATAGGCGGACGAATATATAGCAGGCAGCAAAAGGATTTGTACACCTTTAAGCTTAGCAACTATTAGTAAAACTTGTAATAAGCTTAGTTCGAGTCAGCTTCTAATTAATTGCAGATCGCTCCTGTTCCTTTTGACACGCATGCACTCAGTTTAAAATCAGTTTGGTATTCTGTATCTGCTTGCTGGTGAGACTCCTGACGTCTAGCAACATGGTCTGGTAGTGCCTTTTCTAAAAAATTAGAATCCCAAAATTTTTGATCTAAGATCAATTGCTCTCTCTCGCCAAAGACCTGGAAAATTATACATTTTCAACTTGCAGAAGTCAAACGTGTTGCCTGATCATCCGTCGGATTTTCGACCGCATCACAGCTGTGTGATTGCGCTCCTCGATGGTATTAAAAGTCACTGACTGGGATATGCTGAGAATGCTTGTTTTACTTGATTTTAGCAAAGCGATTAATACTGTAAACCATGCTAACTCATTGCTATTTTGTACGTCTGTTAACCGTTCAGCAATAATAAGTTTGGTAAACCCTCAAGGTACACCGACGACGGTCCCTCCCTTCCTTCCTTCCAAAAGGTTTTGCTGAGGCACACGTCCACACACGTCAAGACAAGAGCCTCAGCGGACAATTCCGCAACACATCCTGGATTAAAATTTAGAATAATAGTGATTTAACGGTGAAATCATCACATAATTTCTTCAGTTGTAAAAGTCCATAGGATGGCCTTGCTTTGTATGCTTCGACCATTTTCAATTCTCATCTAAAATAAGGTCAAGCAACCTAGATATGTGTACCAGCCAAATTAAGCTGATCGACTCTATCTTTTCTCTCGAGAGACTAGGTTTATTTAGCATTTGAAACTAATTTATCTGCATTTATCCAGTCGCTGATGTCGTCATACACAGTTCTAGTTGCCTCCGAGAAGACTAATGGTATTTCGTATGGCGGATATCATCGCCGTATAATGGCACAGCACTGTTTACATTCACCTGTTTCAAGGTTAGTTCCAATACTCCTGTGGAATGCCCTTTTCTCCAAATCTAGCGCCTAAAGAATCATTAGCAACGCTAACATAGGTATTGCCTCGTCAAAATGTAAATTTCAAACTATTTTAAATAAACATCCCATGGTCCGATGCCTTTCAAGTTTGTGGGGTAGAAGAGAGTGGTTTACGCAATCCAACGAACGCAATAGATCAGATAATGAAACACCGATACTTAAAAATAGGCAACTCAAACTCATTTTGCGGCTTAAACATTAGTAAAGTTCGCCACTTTCCGTGGACTTCACGAAATTAGCAGAGACTAGACAGACTCGTTCTCGGGGAAACCAGTGGGCGACACGAACACATTCTCATGCGACGAATAAAGACGAGTCTGTCTAGTCTCTGCTAATTTCGTGACGCGCACGGAAAGTGGCGAACTCTAAACATTAGCAGCGATGCTTTATGCATTAAAATCGGCAACAAAATCAAATAAAAAAGTAATAGAAAAATATTTATTAAATAATAGTGTGAGGGTGAGCCAATTATGGAGCCACTTTTGGAAATGTTATAAAAACAATATATTACAAAAACATTTGTTAAAATGTGTTGCATTCTCATATTATTCTATACATAATAGTTACTCTCATTCGGCATTGTTTTCCAGTTTCAGCTTATAATAAATGTAGTAAGGTCAAATAACTAAACTTTTTTATGAACGTGTCTTTCTTTTTTACCCATTTTTTGCTCTCGTTTTGTTGCGACTAGATATCTTGACAGTTCCGATGGATTTATCGGTGACACGTCTCTTATTCTGAGGTTCGAGGAATTAGTTATAACGTGAAATTGAAGAAAATGGACACTCGCGAGATGAAACACTTTCGTACTTAACGCTTTATACGTTCAGCTAGCAAACTAACAATTAAGGAATCGTATTTGCTACATTTCTTGTGAAGACTACTTCTTGAATACTCTCAAAACTGTATTTAAATGAGCGTTGTTCCGGCCAATTTTTTATTCAGTGCTGACCAATGATGTAGAGCAAAACGCAATTTACCTTAAAAGTACAATTATGCTATGGGGAAGTTTATTGATTGGTATAAATCTAACCTTATTTATACGATATGGCTGTAGCCGATATTACGGTTAGAGGTATTGTTCCTAGCAGGTAGAGTTGGCCAGGAATTTCACTACGATCAGATTAAAATGTGTACAGCAATATAAATTGTTAAATCTCGATATCCTTGGAAATTCCAAATTTCAGGAAGGTTTGATGTGCTACATAAAATAATTAAATGTGCAATAAAATAGAATTAACTAATAAACCCTGAAAGCCTGAAATTTGCTTAATTGCTAAGCTACATTTTTCTAGGTGTATCTGAGTTCAGAAACATTTTAAACTATTCTGACTGTACATGCGAAAAAGAGAACAAAAGGACAACAACCTCAACAGCAAACGTTATTAAAAAAAATTATTGGAAAATACAGCCGAACACGGAAATTATTATTCAAGTGACAAGGTTTTAAAATTTGCTACATCTGTTATAAGTCTTAATTAAGGTCTTGTCTAAACGATACTATCAGCAAATTCTTTAGCAAATCAAGTGGAATACAGTCCAAACATAAAGATCGCTCAATAAATTTCTTCTTTTTAAGACCTTCTATACTTAAGGAAGACCATCCTGCCTAAAATTACGAGATTAATCACATTATCTTATTCTCATTATTCTAAAGATGAGATCTAGGGAGCAATCTAGGAATATTGTCATCCATACTTTACCATTCTTGTTTGGATTTGATCGGTCCTCTCAATTGATACCGCTAGCAAGTATATTTAAGAAAAAAATAATTAAGTCGAAACTTGAAATATTAGTTGGGACTAGCAAATACAGCAATAAATGGATAATGGAAATTTGGATCATCATTCTAGATTCTACCAAAACATGGTACATAATGATAAAGGCTTAAAAAGACACTAAAATAAGAAAACTCCAGAAAAAATTGTCCACATGCTTTCTAAAATATGGCTGATCCAACATTAAACCTTATTTAATACAAATGAGCTTCATAAAAGAAAAAACTTGTCTCCAAACGAAAGAGATCTCTAACTGCTGATATAACTTAATATACGACCCTTTCTCATAAAGTGCTATCTCGTAAATTTAATTAGAAAGTTTTTACCAAGTATTTCTCAGTGATGATGTCGAAAACTTTCGCAAACTGCTGTAGATCATTCTATAGGTTTTTTCGCCAAATTCCGACGCCAGCAAGAACAGCACCGTTTTCGAAAAAGTAGAACAAATAATCGTCCGATGGTTTTTAGCGGCTTATTGTTGTGGCGAATTCGATTTTTACGAAAGGAAGTAAGGAATTAAGGATTGTGATGAATGAACGATCGAACGGATAATGTAACGCCGTGTTTTTTTGCGTCGCCCATTCCAGAAGTACGCTTTTACATTTAAATGATGTTCTGTTAGATTAGCGTTTCTCAAACTGTGTGAACCGTGACGGATAAAAACGCTATGCATAAAAATTAAGATCTAAAATGTAGCTTTTCGATCGCGTGAAATTGTATTGCGATGAATGTGGGATCGGTCGAAAGAAATTGAGGAATGTTTAGGAAGTTACTTTTTTGTAAACTTGCTCTTGGAATTTTGTAAATTTCCCATTGAAAAATCGAACTAGGTTGCCAATAGGAAGTCAATCGAGTTCAAGAGAATACAGGGAGAATTTGAGAAGTAGTCCTATGATTTCGGAAGACAAAGGTTGGTGTCTACCCATGAGACCGAAGAGGAAATTTTAGTATTCCGACTAATATCAGTCCAGATAAGAATTAATGTTGCTTTTGTTTGAACAATCCTCCACAAGCAGCAGTTTTACCTTTACCATGCACAATGGTACTTAGAGCCACAATTTTGCTACCAATATTCTTTTTACTGATGAGGTCAGAGTCACACAAAATGGATAATACGCATGTGTGAGCCGACGAAGATTCCCGTGCCCTTATGGAATCGGGTATGTTTTTCATTGAACATTTGTATGTGTATTTTTGGTGACAGCTTGCTAGGTCTGATTGTTTTACCGAACCGATTAACATGAACTGGTTATCTGAGCATTTGTAAACGTTTTTAGACGACATTCCACACTTGAATCAACAATCTTCCCTTAGAAAACATTTACGTGAAACTTTTGGGCAAAGATGGGTAAAAAAGGGCGAACATATACCATGGTCTGCAAGAATATCTGATTTAAACCTTTTGATTTCATTCTTTGGGGAGATTTGAAAATGTTAGTGTACGCTACATCTGCAAACAATCTCAAAGAGTTGCAATAATGATCCTAAACGTAGGAATTTTCAAAGGTCCTTGCGGTATAGAAATCGTGGCTGTTGTAACATGGAGGAGGGGCGCTCTGAACACATATTAGGCTAATTCTTAGCCTCTCATTAATTAGAGAAAATAATGGAGATGAAATGTTAATGTTAATAAATACAAGGAAAATGCTCGAGGAACGGATAAGCTACAGCAAGCAGTGAGAATATCCGAAGCTTACCAATTTTTAATTAATTAAAGTACGACTTCCGATAATCTAATGTTGTTGGATGTCCGCAGGAAAAAGAGCCTGGCATTTCCCGAAAGACTGGGATAAACACCTTATCAGCTATTGGCAACCTGTTATTCTTCTCTGCAATCAAAGTGGACAAAGTTGTAACCTTATACAATACTTTGTACAGTTAAATATTGCGATTAATTTAAAACGGTTAGTTCCTTTGTTTCGATTTAATCCCTTTGGTACCTGCGCTCATGTATTCCAATTAAAACTTACGGGAAGCAGATGGCGCAATGTTACGGACGATTAATACGGATTAAATTTGATTCGTAACATAAACAGTGCGTATTGACCAAAAGTAAATGGTGCAATAACACGCAACGTTGTATACTTAATGAGTGTTTGTGACCGCTAATCAGAGATATATTCGTGTGGACGAATATTTCACCATTCATTGATTTTAAGATAGATTCCCGGAAAGATTTTAGGAAATATATTTTTGGGATTTCACAGGGTACTATTGAAAGAGCTAGGCTACGCTCACATAAGGCATACGCCAACTTCGCGGTACCCTATGCGAACGCTACTTTAAATTATAGATTAGAACTGCTTGTTTAAGTGTATGGTTATTAGTATTTCCATGTTGCTAATTTTTTTAGAATTGTTTCTAGTCGGGGTCAATGTGCCAAGCTTTTCGTGTACTAAGCTTTCCGTAGACATCGGCAAATTTAAACGAACACATTGCAAATTTACTTTATTTCTTTTTCTTTTTTTCATTTATTATTTTATCGACTATATCTACATAGTTTTGAATGCTTCGCTAAATAATTGAAGTTTTTGATGTTGAATAGCCTAAGAAATACAGGCATAGACATTTTGACAAATATATTGAATAAAGCATGGAACAATAGCAAAGTTTCCAATGTTTGCAAAATAGTAATAACTACCTCGGTACTCAAGAAAAGCGACATGCACATGCTTCACTCTTAGCTGCTTTGTCGGCACAACTATTGGCGACATCGTCAAAATTGAAGGTACATTAAAAAAGGTTACCGGGATATCTTGCAGCAGCATGCGATACCTTTAGGAACACGAATTTTGGGTCAGGATTTTGTCTTTCAACAGGATAATGACCCAAAACACACGTCCAAACGCTGCAAATATTCCTTGCATAGTTTGGACGTGTGTTTTGGGTCAGAATTTTGTCTTTCAACAGGATAATGACCCAAAACACACGTCCAAACTATGCAAGGAATATTTGCAGCGTTTGGAGACAGGAGTTTTAAAGATTATGGAATGGCCACCCCAGAGCCCTGACTTGAATCCAATTGAGCTGGTGTGGGAAGAACTTAACCGACACGCACGTCAATCAGCTCTAACATCAGTTGGTAGTATGTGGAACGCACTACAATCAGCTTGGCTGAAAATAACCCCAGACACGCTCGCAAAACTGATTGCAAGAATGCCGCGCCTTTGCGCTGCAGTAATAAAATCCAAAGGAGGTCACATTGACGAAACAAAAGTTTAAACTTTGTAACCATTTTTCTTTCTTTTTGACGCGTATTGCATAAAACTACGAAATAAATACATTTATGTACAATTCTGTCTTATTTTTCTATGATTTATATCACAAATTTAGGATGCCGAAATAATTATGAGCGGTAGTGTATATGCTGCTATTTTTTATACAACAGACGCAGTTATACTTTATTATAGATGGTAATAATTTTTATTTGCAGAAAACATTTTCCTCTATACTAGATCGAAATCCAAAAAGTGGAGGTTTTCCTTATGCCACGTATTTTTGAGCAACCATATGAAACTGAAGACATATTGCGACAAGCATATACTTGAAATATTTACAAACGTTATTTTCTGTACGAATAAATAGAGAAACTGATCATATTTGCACGCAATTAAAAACTTACCTTAATTGTAACAGAAATATGAACGATTAATCAGCATACACATACATATGTATACAAAAAATTATTATCCAAGTGGCTAATAGGAAACTCGAGTACTTTAACAATTACTAATTTTTAATCGTAACTATATAAAACTAAAATTACTGGAATAATAATACTTACAAGTCCTCGTGTTAACTTCAACATCCACGCCAGCCATCAATGTGAGAATGCGAATAAAGATTGAAATTGAATTGAACCTAGCATGCAAGAACAGCATGTTTTGGAAGACGTTATTGATATACATACATAATAAGTATCTATTTATCGCGCGAACAGTAAGCATTGATACAAAATTAACGGCGATAGATCAATCAACATTAGAATAACGAATTCCGCTTTGTTAACAATAAAAACAAATGCCTAGACATTTTATAAAAAATAACATTAACTAGATATTCATCAGTTGAACACATTCATAACATGACCTTAATTTCTGGGTGGCTAAATTTGAAAAAAATAATACCTATAACTATTTACCTTTATGTTACGGTAATACCTACAAACCACAAACACCTACTGCGAGTGTAATTAACGCATATCTTTTTGGAAATAAATTCACCCATTACACAAACCTTGATGTCTATAGGTTTGTAAATTATGCTGATGATGCACCACATCATCAGCAGTAGGAATGAAATAATACATTGTTACTTATTATTATTATATTAGACTTATTTTAAATTAGCTACTTACCCACATATACTTAGAAAAAACGAAGAAAAACGCCAAAACGCCTTCGTCAGCTTCCTTACGTGGAGTGCAATGGAAATTGCATCACGCAAGATGCTGCCCCATTAAGTTGCGTACGCGCATTGCGAGCATTTTTAGTTTCCCAAGTTGTATGTACAATGACTAAATAATTTAGTACCAATACTTAGGAAATTACACAAATTTTAGTAACATTACGTTTTTACTTGGCACTTATACATAAAAATGGAAAACACCCGCCGATATTTGATAAATTTTCAAAAGTACAGTAATTCTCCAAAAAAAAACATCAAATCTCCCAACTTTCCCCCAAATGTTACTGAAATTTTTAGCAGGAGTTCTAGTAAATTTACCAACATTTTTAGTGTGTACAGTCCGTCGGTATAAAACATCTCCAAGCAGCTAAAGGCATAACACATAAAGATAGAATACGGATCGACGTGGTAAAAGAAGAATTGGGGGGTAGAGTCTATACTAAACGTTCTAGGGAGGAATTAATTGAAGCAGTTTGGACATCTTAGCCGAATGAATGAAAATCGACAAGTGAAACGAATACGAGCAACAAAAGAACAGCAAAAAGGAAGACCGAAAAAATCATGGAATGAACTAGTTGCAATAATTAAGTGAATGTAAATGTGAGGAAAGCTACCATATGGTACTTTATTTATACATTTATCTGCGAACGAACCTGAAACCTTTTCTAGAGGAAGAGTTATCTATATTAATTACGAACAATATAACATAAGCCCTTCTTCTAGGGAACAATTATATTATTGAAAATGATAGTAAAATAGATTCTTTTCGAAACAAATATTGATGCTTTTTGTGCAAGTGAAAGTTCGTAACTCGATATATTTTAACACCGAAAAAGGAATAACACCAAACAAAGTTGATAGTTAAAAGAAACTTAAATAAAGCAATTCTATTATAGAGGGTAACATCAATAATAGAAAACTTACAAGACAACACTTTTTCGCGATCTCTTGCAATTATGGCCAAGTTCTCCAATTATGGAGTTACGTATATTACATAGTGGATATTAGGCACTTAAACTTAAACAACGGCAATACAACAAGCGTCGTCAACATCGTACGGCCTCGTGCAGAATCGTATTACAACAATCCACAACGAGGTGGCGGAAATAAAAATAAGAAGCTGTAGGTTGTTGGAATGTTGATCTACTCACCGCGTGCGGAGTGGCCCAGCTCGTGGCGGAAGAATGCGCCCGGGAGAGGTACACGAGCACTACGCCGATGTGTAACTGGAACCCAATCATATAATCAGATACTGTGTGTATTGAATATTCCCAGCGCTGCTGCCATGTATCGGCACCGGTGACGAATACCTCTACGCGCTCGCTGCCACGGTGAGAGAAATGCGACGACGACGATTAGTCTCGAGCTTTCTGATAAGCTTTCGCCGATGGGACAACGTCAACCATTACGAATACGATGGAGATTGCGCTTCGTGGCAGTCTTTAGTGTAGAATATTCTTTTTCTTGGAACGGAATTACCTGAAAATAAAATGAAATTTTAAATTTCTTTGCTTTAACTTTAGTAGGGGAAACCGGTACATAATGGAACGTGGTGCATGCGCATAGATTACAGCGTATTACATTCAAATTCAATGTAGTGACAGAAGTGATATTCGTTTATGTTGTGTACCAAATAGAAAGTTAAAAAGATTTTTGAAATTTGTAAATATTGCAAGGTGAGTAGTTTCCTTATTTTGCCAATTCCTTCTCCACACTGCAGCCCTTGGATGTAGGTTGCTTTGGACCGTTTAAAACATACATATTATAACAAAGCTGCTGATGAATAGATGTTAAATTAGCCCGAAGTCATATCAATATATGACATACGTTGCAGGCAAGGCGCTTCCACTAGCTTTGGAGTTCTCTTCGTCTTATGTCAAAAACAAGCCAGAATCGACATCCGTAACCTCCCATGAGCAACATAAAGTCCCTCTATTAGGTCAGAATCCTGTACCTAGTACTAGTGGCATACAAATCATCACGCCAGAGCAAGTGCGACCCCATTTAAAAGCTCCAATTAAAGAAAAGAAAATAACTAGAAGAAGAAAGGCAAAATCTACCGGATACTCCAAACAAAGAAGAAATAGACTTAGCTCATGAATTGAATTGTAAAACGGAAAGAGTTAAACAATCATTATTCTTAATTCCTAATAAACTTTTATAAAAAAAGCTGCTCTTTCGCAATCATATAATAGCAAAGTAGCATTCACCGATGATATTCTTGCTGATACGTGATGATCGCCCATGAAAGGCTTGAGTACGCTTAGGGACACTTTGAAGGTCGCAAAATAATGGGAAATGCTGATCCTTCGTCTTGTGCAAATAATTCAAAGCTTCTGTAGTCGCAATAACTTTTGCGGCGATTATACGTTGTTTACGGAAGTGGTTGTTCAGTTTATGGAAGAAACAATTGCTAGTGATGAGGAAATGGTGAATAGGCTGATTGTTCAAGAAATTCGAAATCAGCTTTCTAGAGGACATCCGTTAAGACACGCTAGAATGCTACAAAATGCCGCGATTCATATAAAGGTCTGTAAGCACAAAATCGCTGGGAAGTACCGTCGTCAATTAACTAAAATTATGAGTTACTAATTTGACAACAAAAGTTTTTGAAGTAGTCTTAAAATTATAAGGATGCGAATATTCGCAGCAGCTTCTGAACGAATTTGGTTTAGTTGGGCAACTGTCCAAATTAAGTTTCGAAATCGCCTATACGATGCAACGTGTGTGCCCTAGTGATTTTGATGAACATCTGGAGGATCTGTGGAAGAAATAGTGGTAAGCAAGAGGTTTCAGCTGTTAGAAACGAAGTTCTCCTTCGCCACTTCGTCATTTTGGCTTATATAAATGTCATTCTTATACAACATGGAAAAACGTTAATTTTGGACAATTGACAAATAATCGATCATAAGTTGACCTGAATGTTCAAAAGTACAATCTTAAAAATCAATATAATGCTGACCTGGAATAGTGAACAGATAATTGCCGTCAAGATATTAGGAGACAAGTAATCCGATAATTTAGTGCTAACATTGAACTGTTTTGCTGCTACTTTTTAGTTCTTGTAAAAAGCTTTTCTCGATTTTTACTGATTCTGGCCAAATTTACTTCAGCTGCGCCTTGAGTATTGAATTTTTCGCCAAATTTTTAGACATTCAACGAACACACGACATTTTCAGACGCAATTTGTAACACAATTCTTTTTTAGTAATGCTGAACTCAACTGCTGAAAAAGCTCAATTTTTTTGTTTTGTATTGAAGATGAAATAGCAATGTTTGTCAAATTTGAAAGTTCTTAATTATTTCGTCATATTATATCACCAAATTGCATTAATTAACGCTAGCTCAATGATCCAGTGGTAAGAGAGTCTGCGTCTAACTGTGTGTTTGAGTCTCGCTAGGATCAAAGGGGTACAATTAACCGCGCTTCATCCTTTACGGCGAGGGGATGATAGTAATAAAGTCATCTTACACACAAAGACTCTTGAGGTATACTTAATAAAATTTCCAAATCCTATAAAACAATACCGAAGAACCGAATCTTTTGTTATCAAAACACCTATTTACAACATAAAGACAATAGAAATCGCACGCTAAGGACATTTACGTAATAATTTTCCTAACTTGAATGCTTAAAAATGAACACCCTAACGAGCTTCTAATTTGAACAATCTACCGACTTCTACGGGTATTCCACGTAGATATACCGCGAATAGAATAAAATATTTCAAACACCACCTATTATGAAATTACACAGTGGCTGGTTCTTCCTCTCCAGACGAGACAATGGTGGGACTTACTTGCGAGCTAACAAAGTGGAAGTTTTACACGGAGTTAATGAATGTACAAACTGCAGAGGGACGCGTACACAAACTATAACCTAGCAGATGTAATTATTTTCTTAATTAGATCGCGCAGTTTGCTTGAAATTACGGCATGAGACTAATTGTAAACATGCAGTTGGGTGAAGGCATATTATTTTATCTTAATTATCGTGTAAGATGCTACAGCGATGGAATACGGATACGTCATAGGTGTAATGTAATATGTATATTACTTTAACATATGCGTCTCAAATGTAATTTTCGGTAGTTGGATATGCGTTCGTGAAAAATGATTATTGTTATTCTTTTGGGTTAAGAAGTTACCGGGGCTCGATTTTCTTAAGGTGTGTCTCGAATTGCAGATTTTCTCCAAATCCGGATAGCGTAAAAGAAGACATAAAAAGAATAAGTAGAGAAATATCGTGTAGTGCTAAAGGTAGGAAAGCGGAAGAAGCAAATTACACACGAGAAGAAATAAGAGGCCAAACGCACATCAAAAGGCCAATGCTCCGTTCAAATCAGATAAATTCGATGTGAAAGTGATGTAAAAGAGTATGAATGAAGCGGACTTAATTCGTGAAAAGGTGTAATCACTAGAGCCTTGATGATAAACGCGTTGGAGGCCGTTGGCAACGACAAGAATCATGAGCATTTATATTTAAATGCTCATAGCAGAACAAGCTTATTCTAACAAATATCTAGTTTAAATATCGTTGCTAGCGAAGAGATGAACTTAAACGTAGTTATTAAATTTCAACAAAGGTATAACAATGCCAAGAGCTTTTACATCCTGTTGAAGGGTATTTCACAAATGTGTGATATTTTCCTTTATCCTTATATCCTTTAAAAATTTCCGCAGTTAGCTTATTTCTGAAAATTTGGGGAATCTTATAATTTCATTAAACACAGCCACATAAACAAGGCATGGGTAATTTTTGCTTCCTCTTTGAGGCTTTTCCTTCTATTCCAATCAAATTCAAAGCTATTAAGGTGCAAATCGCTCGCATGGTTTTCTGCATTTGTTGCTTAACTATCGTCGAAGACAAAAGAGTAGCCGAGCTCGCACAAGATTAGAACCAGCAATGCGTTTACGTCCTCCATCGACGCATTGTACGTATCTACAATCTCCCACTTATTCTTGGCAACAGACCGGGCTCTGTATGAATGTAAACTCTGCGCGAATGAATGAAAGATATTCTTGCTACATACGCGTTCATCTACACGGGCACAAGGCGCGTAATTATTCACGCTCAAATCGTAACAATAGCATTATCGGCGCCATATTTCCGTTTGCTTCATCATCGCGATATCTTGTGCAAATATATCTGAAGGGACCACCTATACGTTACACCGTGCAGAACTATCGAAGGTGTAGTACACGAACAAGGCGATAAAGAACGACCGTATCAAACACATGTATGCATGTTACATGGGTATCGGTATCAGCGAGAGGAAGTTGATATATTGCACACCTAACATGTACCGGTGTACACGCAGCTCTACAACATCATTACGTATTAACTGTCTATAAAAGATTGTACGAAGTACGGGCGGTGCCGTGGAAAAAAATGCGAAGGACCAGAAGCTGAGAGATCGTTAGAAGTTACACCACTCAGGTTTAAAAAAATCGATACGTTTGAATTTTTCTTCGCGAAGAAAAAATGTTTTAAATGTAAAAAGAATATATAACATACAATACAAAACATTTCCAAGAAAAAACAAATTATTTCGTTATTCATTATTTCATTATTATTAGACCATTTGGGAATACAGAAAATTAAAAGAGTTTCATTAATAAAAAGAAAACAACAATAACAACATTTTCCCTTCTGACGTCCCGGCATAGAGTTAATTTTGCAGTATCATTTTGGCCCATTTGCTCGCACCAAGTTATTTAAACGGGGTGCACATTATCGAATCTGTCGTCCTATTCTGCCCAGAGATGTTCTATTGGATTGAGGTCGAGACTTCAAGATGGCCAGTTCATATACGTACAATCCCGACCTCATCTAAATATTCGTTGATGATTCGAGCACGCTCCCTGGAATCTGATTAATTCCACAATATTGCTCTGAACAAATCACTCTCTGTGTCTTTTCCAAATCCTTTCCCTCAAAACCTGGATTCATCCGAAAAAGATACATTGCTCCAATAATAAATTTAGGGAGATTTAATGAAAGATTATCTAAATATGCAAAATTTCGAAACAAGTGATTTTTGCAAAGTTACAAAAAAGCTAAATGTTGCTGCTTTACTAAGTTCAATATTTCCATGCAAAAAGAATTTGGGCAACACCACTTTGTTGGTGCTGTGCTTCGTTGCAATAATGAGATTGTTGTAAGTTAAAACAAACAAGCTATATCCAAGTAATAATTAACTCCACGTGAAGCGCCAGGCCAGAAAGATGGATCTGAACATCCACTTACAGGAGAACATCTTGAAACATCAAAACCTTTCGAAAAAGAGGATCGCGATTTTTATCATTTATCAAGGTACTCCATCGATGCACTTATATAGTAAGAGACAAAATCGGAAAATGATCGATTTCGACTTGTTGAACATGTTAATTTTTTATTCTGTTTTTGTATTCTGTAGTTCTTAGTATTCTGAAATTCTAAATTTTTCCTCAATATAACACAACTTGTTTGCCAATTTTCCATTAACATTGAATTAGAGAGAATTTTGTTGGTGCCAATAACAAATGTAAGTTCACCAAGTTTCATAAATTAATTAATCTCTATATTCCTTTATCTTTACTTAAACATTTACGTCAATACGGAAAGTGTCGTTTCTTTATTTTTAGAAGGCATACGTGTCTTCATTCAGTCAAAAGAATACTTTGGATTTTACCTTTCAGAGCTTCTAGTTGTCAGGACCCAAAGATTCCGCAAAAAATCTACTACAGCTACTACACCAGCCACGTTCTCGAAAAAGAAAAACAAGAATTATATTCTGTAGGCAAGCGTGTAGACAGAGCTGCCCTCTACCGCCAGGTACATTTACTGACACTCTGACTTATTAGCTGGTCAAGTAGAGTTCACGAGAAGCCATCACAACGGACAGAGTGATTTTTTGTCACTCTCAATGCTCTCAACGGCGATTGCACGGTGGCAAACTTTATGGAGCAACGCACCAATATCAAATTCTATTTCCTGTTAAAGAAAACAGCTTCAATGCTTCGAGAAGCTAATGGGAAGGAAGCTCTTAGTCAGGCAAGAAATTACGGTTTACCCGGTTCAAAATGGCGAATTTTCGTTTATAGGCGAAGCCCGTTTGGGTCGACTTGCAACATCAAGAACTGAGGAAATCAGAAAGTGCGTGATGATATCATGTGAGGTCGTCGCAAAACAATCGACGAAATTTCATATCACAGCGAAGTTTGTTCCACAAACACTGTCATATGATCAGAAAGAGAACCGCCAGAAATTGAAAGAACATGCACAAATCGAACCCGATTTTATCATACGGAACAAATCTTACGTTACTGCCATGATAACAAAGGAGTAGTCCAGCCAGTGGAAGACCTTCATTGTTCACACTAAAAAAAGCACGGTGATTGAAAGCAAATGTGAAATCCACGACGGTTACTACCTGGTGTTGAAGCGATTGCGCGAGGCACTAAAAAGAAAAAACCACCTGAATTGTGGTACACAGCGTTGGAAGTCAACCACCTTTTACGAAAAACGACATTACAACCCTTGCTTGCCCGACCTAGTACCCTGTAATTTTTTCTCTCATTCCAAAGAATACGGAGAAAACTAAAGAGAAGGCGTTGAAGAACGTATCGCTTAATAGCATCAGTTCAGAAGAATATAAAAAATATTTCGAGCAATGGAAAAACCATCATGACAAATGCACATCCATCCAATGTACAGTATTTTGGGCATGCCTTCGTATATCAAATCTAGATAGAGATAAAGAATTACGATGTTTATCATTGGAAAGTACTCATCGAGATACTTTAAAGATAAAATCGGTATTATATGAAATATGATTGATTTGATCAACTTGCTAAATATGTTAATCTCTGATTTTAAAATTCTTCTGAATTCTTGTCTTTTTCCGTTATTTTCCTTCAGAATATCGTACGCTATCTGGAGTCGAAATACGAAAGCAGAATTAAGTACGAGCACTTCTGGATATTTTACTTCCAATTCTAAAAGTCAAAATAAATAAACTTTGATGGAATCAGTCTTTTTATTTGCGTAATTTTTTGAAGTGTGCGAAAGGATCTTACGCTTTATTACGTTTTAAAGAGAACCGACTGACGAAAACATAAACATCAATTTGGAGCGATCTGTTAAACTGAAATCGTCTAAAAGGCTAATTTTATTTGCAACTGACCGTGAGTCAACCAAAGCAGATTTCAAATAAACAAAGCATACCTACCTGATTCATTGATATAAAAATTCCAAATCTAACTTTAACCTTTGACTATTTATATACCTGCACGTATAAATAAACACCGAAATATCCCATAGGTATCTGAATAAAACGAGAAATAAGCGAATCGGTCGTTTCGAAATAAGTAAGACTATTATTCTAAAATTACCCATAACGAACGCGGTGTTAAAAAACGCATTCAAACGTTAAGAACAAGAAATATATAGGGGAATAATTTGTTTATAACGTAACTTCACCTCGGTGATTCTAACATTACATGCACAAATGATTGTCGAACGGTATTTTAATAAATACGGGCCGGATAATTTCTCCGTCCGAGTACGGTAGGTGCATAAGCTCAAAAAGCGCCTCGAGTAGGGTTGGCATTGGGAACAACTGACGCGCAATTGAAGTTATTTAATTCAATAACTTCGCAGCCGTTAGTTATAAATATTACGCTGCGTAACCTTAAGTATAATTACGACGAAAGATTACATCTATATACAGGGTGTGGCGTTTAAATCGTCGCCGTAGGTTAGTTGAGGGTTTAATTCTAATTGTATTTCCAAATGTGGTCACGTTTGTTGTTCAGAAATAGCCGTTTTCTAGAAAGGAACTTCGTTGTTGGAACTTCGCTATATCGCGTTAGTTCTCATTTGAAATTTCTAATACTTGCTTTAAAATTAATTTATCTCTTCTAATTAAATTCAAATTGTTGAAAGCGTAAAACAACACAATATACATTGTTTCATTTTCTGAGAGTACACGTTGTTCTGCACAAGATTTAAAAAAAAAACAGATTTTCATAAATTTTGACGCGGGATGGAAAGTCAATAACTGGCAAAGTGTTTAAGTTACAAGGCTGACATTTTCTGCTGTTTGAACTGCTGTTCAAAGTTAGAAAATTGTAAATTTAGTAATACAGAGCGATACAAAAGGATATTGATTTATCTTAACAAATTAGATGCAACAACTATAATATGTAAGTCCTTTTTAAAATACCCAAATTACTTTCTGTACCGCCCTGTGTCATTAATCTTACAATTTGAAGCTTTGCACAGTAACACAACATTCTGATTACATAACCAGAAAATTTCAACCTTTTTATTCTCAACAGAACGTCCAATTTCGTGGCACAAATAATTCTCAGTGTTCCGCTAACTGACACGGCGGTTTAAACGTCACAAGCCTGTAGTAAGCCTGCAGAAACGAGCACACTTCGTGAAATTAGCAGAGGCTAGACAGGCTCGTGTTTCGTCGACTTTCCGGGAAACCGGTAGGCAACACAAACCCATTCTCATGAGACGAATAAACAAATCTGTCTAATCTCTGCTAATTTCGTGACGCGCAACTCGTTTCTGCAGGCTTAATGCTACGTGATTATAAATTATAACGAATTAGAGAACTGATGAGGTTGTCTTATTTAATGCATTAATATTGAGCATTTCTTTATAAGTATATGTTATTAGTTATTATTATATTTTCATCTAATCTACATCAAAATGGAAGCAGTGTGATAATAAAAAAATATTTATCATTTGTCATTCGAATTCACCTAACGTTTGCCAACATTTTTTGGTACTTTACGTATGACATTTAAAATTACACCACTTAACAAGAAGATAATGATAATTACAGAGCCGTGCTAATATATATTAATTACACCAGGAAAACCCAATATTTACAATGTGATTAAATTTGAAAGAATATACATTTGGTAGATATTTAATTTTGAATGTGTTAATGAGATTTTGGTGCACGTTTGTATGTTGTAGAAGGTCCATATACAAACACATAAGTGGTTGATCTCCTCTAACGAATGTGCTTAGCCCTTTTCAACTCAAAGGTGACTTCTTAATCTTATCTTTGTCCTTAGCCTTCCAGTTTTCCAAAGTATGAAAAGCTAGCCTACTGTAACAACTTCGTTGTTACTCATTTTAATTATTTTCAATAACGGCGTATACGCACAAATATTTATTTCTGTTGGTTGCAATATTAACAAGTCTTTTTTTTTTGGTGCTTTTTACGCGTACGGAATTTTCTTACGACCCTTCTTTCATAGGTTCTCGTCGTGCCTTCATTATATTTTAATCTAAACGCTTAACTAATAATTAATTGCACTATAGGGTGAGTAAATGTGAGTTATGCCTTGCTAATTCGCTTCAGAATCGATTTTTTTAAATATTTTATTGGAGTATTGATTTTTTCTATTTTTGATACCGCTTTTGTCTATGTTTATATAGGTTGTTGAGCATATTGGAGCAAAGTCTATTGAAGAACCATCCACTCGGAGCCACGGACGTACAGGGATTATTCCTTGTTGTCTTCAAGTAAATTGAAGTTTTAGATTACGTATCAGTATTTCCACAAAATACTGATATAAAGCGAGATACGTCAACGTTTTTGGCAATTTTTCATAAAAAAAGCCACTGGCGCCCTTTTCCTTGATGGGATAGGCGTCCTTTTTCTTCGTAGGAACATCTGCCACACCCTGCATTACTTGAGAATCAACCATTTTGCTACCAGCTTTAGTGCATTATACTTTTTTGTTCCGTTTTTCGGTAAAAAGCGTTTCGTTAACCGACGAATGAACGGAAACAACGCAAAATATTTCTTCCTCTAAATTACCTCATTCATTATTTCTTTTTGCACTCGAATTGCTTTTATTGTTGTTATTATCACACAAAAGATATCTCCACTTTGTTGTTAATGTAAGCAACAAGTACACATATCCTTCCTCAACGAATTTAAAATCATATGCAGTACACACAACACAACATAGGAAATGACGTATCGTACAGAGGATGTTACGATATAGCAACATACAACAGACAATAAAACGGCGCAAATTGGATAATGCTTTCCGAGACGTCCCACCTCTGTCTAGTGCGGTCTGCATCATCGACTTCTACTAGACGCATAAGCAGTCGAAGCGCCAAAATCTGGTTAGCGGCGTAGCAGTTCGCTCCTTCCTCGACAATTGGCCCTAACCAAACCGACACATTTCCTTTCTGTTTTCTATTCAAGTAATAAAAAAAATAGCGTGCATGATAGTTGTTTTCTGTTCCATATGACCGATACAACGTTTATACATGTAACTAATGGGGTACTCTGTGTATATTATACCACATATGTATTGTATAGGAAAGAATAAGAAAAGATTCAGATTCGAGCACCTGTCCTTTCATTGCGGCGTATAGAACATCTGCTCGTCGGGCAGCACGTGTTCCTTTCTGGACTACCATCCTCTAGCGAGCCAGCACCTTGCCTCCTCCTGATTTCGGAAGGTCCCTCTGTTTGCCGTTCGTTCGTTGCGTTGCTGCAGCAACACGCTGGCCGCTGGTCGATGCCTAATTTCACATCACCTGTTGTAACGGTCTAGGTCGAAGAAATTAATAGCGTAACGCGAGCAAATGCGTACCACGTAACAACTTAATACATATTTATGGCGCGGTCGTTTATTTTAGTTGAGTATTCTGTGAGAGGATCCTTCCGGTGTCGTTTCCACGGACGGAAAGTGTACACCGCGTAGATGTGTATGATGGGTAAAGGAGACCGCAGGAATAGGAAACGACGTGTAATAAGTAACACCAGCTGCTTCTAAATCGATCGAATAATAACAATAACGACGATGTAATTTAAACGGAATTGAATTAATGGTTAATTTGTGGGAATTAGGTGAGCGCGTAAAACAATTAGCGTCTTTATCTTGGGAGTGGATCAAAATTTGATGAGTTATGAAGCTCTTTCTGCTTCGCAGTTAGAAGGGTTTAAATTTGAACTAAACGCTGTCAATGTGAAGAAAATTTTACAGCCCAAATATGACATTTCGAAAGACGAAAGTAATTTCTTAAATCCCAAATGATTCCCAACTTCCCCAAATTTGAAAGGAAGATGTGTAGATATTAAAGAGCCAGTTGATCAGATGGCGCACTATTACATTTAATAATTAATTTCGCTAGATATGCGCCTAAAAATGAGCGTTAATAACGTGCAGTTAGAACTGGAGCTTGAATAATTTACAATTACAATTGTAATAGTAACGCCGAGTGGGTAGATCCAACTACATCGACCAGCTAGGTCTATCGTAGGGCGGTAATGTCATTCTCAAGTTCAGGAAGTAGATCTACCCACAGTTTTTCTCGGACTCTGAGGCCCACCAGATAGAGAAAATTTGATTCTGCAGACGGCGGGACAGTGACTCTTTCAGGCACAGACGCTCCTCTTGAGCGAGCCTCATTCTGTATAGGATTGCGAGAGTTCCTGTCAAGTTCTGTAAGCTTCTTAACACTGTATCGGCTGGGCAACATTCCTTCACATAAGATAGATCTGTGAAGTTAGTTTTGGTTAGAAAGACTGCTTGGCCGGCCCAGCGTATTTTTTGCCAGAGTAGAAAGATATGTCTGAAAAACTAAAGGTTCTGCTCAGTAGCTCTTTATGTCCAGATGAAGGTAACTTTATTGTGTTTACCAGAATATTAATATCGTTTCTGCAGTCAGCTACGACTCTGGTGGAGGTCTATCTCCCTTCGAGAGGTCGCGCTGTAACTTGGTTATCAAATTAATTTTGTGATTTAACGTGGTCTTGGTCTACCGATTACTTCTGTTATACTGTTCATAAAACATATTTCTGCAAAAATAGCTTCTTGAAACCTGTACTCTGGCTTAATTTAACTTGTGAACATTCTTAACATGTATCCCGTTGAGCACAAGAGTTTAGTGTTAACTTTTTATTATAATGCTGGATAAGTCAGTCCAAGAGAATACAATATGTGGCTGATTCGGTAACCACATTTCATTTCTTTGTAGTGTTTTCTTTGGGGGTTGGCTAATGTTGGCTGTTCATGTAAGCAAACTCCAAATAGTCAAGAAATAGTTTAGCAAATGATTCGGAAATGGTTATCACATTCGTCGATAGAGCTGCGAAAGAAACTGATAAGTAGGAAAGGAACTGATACCAAAGATATTTACATCATTATTTAGTTTCTCCTCGTCTTGCAAACAAATTTGCAGATTTTGTAAGCGCTATGGCAGGTACAACAAATAAGTACTCAAATTCTATGGCACTGAAACCCTTACCACAAACTTTGAACGCGCTTTTGTATAGTTAACCTATCACCGTCAGCAATAAAACTGGAATTCAGAGTTCAGTTTCAGAAGAAATGAATTCGTGAATCATATAGCATTCATTCACCTGTCGAATTGCATCGGTTGGGAAACGCATACGCTGTAACGAGTTGCGGTTTCAGTAAGACGGGGCAATAATGGAAGTCCATTGGTCGGTAAGAATTTCGGATTCGGCTTGCTATTATTTTTTCTTGTTGGGATATTGGAAGCCCGAAGCATTTACTGAAAAGCACCATAAAAAATAACATATTCAACAAAAATCAGCGCGATCAATTGAAATGCTTTACGTTAAGTAATGCATTTCTTTTTTGTAACCAATTCCCGGAATGCGGAAAGCAGTACATCTCAATTTCCTCCTTTAAAAGACCATTTCTACCGGTCTTGAGATCTGCCTAATGGCTTGCTCGAGCGTAAGGTATTATTAACATAAGTAAATGATAATTAACTCGATTTTTTTAGTCGGTGGCTTTGTAATGCCTTCCTTTACAGCGAAGTCTATAAATCGCGTTCTATTTCAGTATAAGCAATGCTTAAGCGAACCATACCTTTATCAAGCACATGCGCCTTTGCGCGTAAATAATTACTTTCCGAACGCCATACCCTTATCATAATGGTCGTTGCTTATTAAGAGGCAAACAGATGCATTATGACTTATGACTAAGAGCAATCTGCGCCTGACAATAACAACATTGTTTTTCCTGACATTCTTTCGTAATAAATCATTATATAATGGATGCGCGTTACGTGCAAGAAGTAAATTTATTTTCAGCATTTTTGCGCCATTACGCGCTACAAATTGAAACCTAGCAACCGGTAATAACAATATGAATGATAATTGGGAAATTAGCATGTAGCTTATATGCATCCATTACGAGCGTATAGCATACCTTTGCTTGAAACTGTTGCGTAAGCGATCGCCGTGAATATATATCTATAACTGTCTTTGGATGTCGTAAAATTATCGTATATCTGCGTTTGATTGAAAACTCTTTAGTTTCAAGATTTAAGATTGCCCGAACAACCATACAAGAGGTAGTCTTAAATCAAATACTGACAAGGAAATTATTAAATACATTTGTTTGTCAGTGGCTTGATAAAATATGGAACGTGGAAGGCTTAAACAACATCTGTCCAATTCTAAAGGAGTTATCGAGATATCAAAATAAAGGCTGTGTTATATGGAAGAATAAATGTTTACTTTGTTAATTAAATCTAATTACATCGGTAAAATCAAGCAATCCAGTTAGATATTTTAAGGATCTCCTCCCTGGATCGCCATTATCGCAGTTTTATTTTTGTTATTTCTTCTATTTCTTGCTAAAATGTTTATGTTGTACGCAAAATTCGGTTGTACACTGCCGTTCAGTGAAGTTCGGTCATACAATAAAAATCTATTGTATCACACTGTATACAATTATTAATACATAAAATTAGAAAAATATTAAGCATACACTCTTTTCTAAGGGATTAAAGCCATAAATTATTATGTAAAGTAGAAATATTGCGACGACCACAATAAAGTCCGTTTTATTATCATTCCAAGAATTTCTCGGAAGTACCGATCTTTTGAAACGGGTCGTTTGGGGATTATTAACGAACAATACATTTAGGGAATATACCGCAGTATCACTCTTGTTTATTTACCACAGGCGTGAAGGTATGAATTTGCTTCATTTTACTGTTAAACGTGTGTTGGTTCGTTCTTGCGCGAAAGTTTTAAGAAAATTTACTTCAAAATGGCACGTGGCAAGCCTACCAGTGTAGAAAAACGTTCACGCATTATTACGCTGTTTGAAGGAGGATATTCGGGACTGCAAATTGCTCAAAAAATAAATATGAGAAGTTCAACAGTAAATGACATCATAAAGCGATATTGGACAACTGGAACTATAGAAAATCGTGTTCGTCCTGGAGCATATAGGAAAACAACAAAAGCTGAAGATTTGAGAATTGTATTATTAAGCAAACGCAATAGAAAATTAACAGCGCCACAAATAGCAGCCGAAGTCAATCGCGGCCGTGAAGAACAAGTTTCGGAGAGTACGGTAAAACGTCGAATCCAACAAGCGGACCTTCATGGACGCATTGCCATTCGAAAACCCTTATTACTTCGGGGCGACAGAGCAAAACGGCTACAGTGGGCCCGTTCTCATCTAGATTGGTCGTTAGATGATTGGAAACACGTGCTTTGGAGTGACGAATCAAAGTTTGAGGTTTTTGGGCAAAATCGACGAGTTTATGTCCGAAGATCTAAAACCGAAAAGTGATCCCGAACTGCATTGCGCCAATAGTGAAGCAAGGGCGTAGTTCTGTGTTAGTGTGGGGATGTTTCTCCTTTGCTGGGATGGGAGATTTATGCAGAGTGCAGGGTGTAATGAGGAAGGAAAATTATTTTGCAATACTCCAGAATCATGCAGTGCCATCAGGTTTGCGTATAATAGGCCATAACATTACATTCATGCATGACAACGACCTAAAACACACTGCGCTAGTATGTAAGAACTATCTAAAGGAGCAAGAACAGCACACCTTGAAAGTAATGACATGGCCCCCACAAAGCCCAGATTTGAGCCCTATAGAGTTGTTGTGGGATGAACTGGACAGGAGGATCCGAAAAATATGCCCAATTTCACAAGAACATTTACGGAATATTCTGCAACATGAATGGATTAATATTCCACAATTCGTTTTAACAAAACTCATCGAAAGAATGCCTAGAATAGTTCGAGCGGTGATTAACAGCAAAGGAGGTTTTTTCGATGAAAAAAAAAATATAATGTTCAGTATGTTATATTAGGCCAGAATAACTTTTTATTTATTTATTTTTGTCTTTTTTACCTGTACATACAATAAAATTACATTTTGTTTTTAGTTTTCTTTGTTTCTGTAACCTTTCCATGTTTTTTACCAACCGACCGAACTTCTCTGAACAGCAGTGTACAGCGTACCGGTTGATGCTTTGACTATATGCCTTATTAGTAAATAATTACATCAATAGATATTATTGTAAATAATTCCTCCTAAGTTATGTTAAAAATATGTCGGATTTATTGCTTCTACTTATTATTTATTTAAATAGTATTTACCAAATAATATGCTTCTCACGTTTTTATCGCGAAACAGCGCAAAAGAGTTGAATATTGTCGCCATTAAACACGCTATTCTTGCTTGCTTCGTCTGCATTTCAATGACAGCTACCTGTACAGTAATTTCTGTATTATAACTTATATAGATGTTAACATTTTGGGGAAATCCGTACAATCACTCACAATCATAATTCGAAAGTCATACGAGATATCGAATTAGTACAAAACCTACAAAGTTACAAAGCTTTCGTTAATAAGCTGAGTCTACTCGAAATAATTGAATTAAAAAAATCCCATCACTTCGCAATCAATATTCGATACTTTCCGTCCGGTCCCCACGAAAATATAAAATATCCACAAACCTAAGATCGCTATCGGTCCATAAACTTTGCACGCGATCTATTTAAACCGTCCGCCATAAATAATTCGTGAAAACTTCCAAAAGCGATTTTTTCGGCCCGAAATTCGCGAATGTTTCGCGAAAAGTTCGTTGAACTTGGCGGCGGACGTATATTATCTATTTGTTATTCTTTAGTTATATTTAAACACACGTTCCGCAACCGACAGCTAATATACATACACGTAGACGCGAATTTTTCAGGCGTTTTTCACGAGCAGCTGGCTTTTTTAACGCTGATTCGATTGGAGATTTTAGTAATGTTACATACGATAACTTCCGAAACGATTTCTAACTGATAGTAGTATGTTATTGGTGTAATCTTCATTTGAGACGTAATTCCGCAGAACAAGTGAGAAGCAGCAGCTTCAGAGGGTTTCTAGAAATATTCAATTTAACCAACCTGAAAATAAATATGGTCACATCTGTGTTAAGTTAACAATGTTGCTATTGAATTTGTACATAGATTCAATGTCCATTAAACGCAGATGTGTCGAAAATACCAATGCCAAATATTGTCCCACAACAATCCGGTATTCTTGATTAACTAAAATAAAAGGCAAAAAACAGCCTTGGGGTAACTTTCAGGTAAATATTACTCTTGTCGCCCTATGATGTACGTTTAAGCACTTATTTTCATGAAAAACACGTACTAAGGAGTTTTGAAAAGTTTCAAGCTTCATGTCAACGCTGATCTTTAAAATTAATCTGTTCCAAAAGTGAAGACATCTACACTGTTACGAGCACATCACATGACGTTATAAAGTGGTATCCTTGAGTAAAAAAATGAGCTCCTTTTGAAAATTTCAGCTATGTTAGACGCTTAGTTGTTGTTGTAATTTGTTGTAATTGTAACAATCATTTGTATGAGTTGATGTTAGTGTTTCTGTAAAAATGGAAAAAATCAAATATCGAATGGTTGTATTTGAGAGATAGATGCTCTTTGCGGAAGCCCTGTTCCATCGTTTGCCACAGCGAAAATTTGGACAGCTGAATTTAAACGTAGTCGTACCAGCTTGGTTAACGAAGAACGCTCGGGACCAAAAGCTGCCACCACTTCCCATCATATTGAAGAAGTTCACCAAATAGTTTTAGAAGACCGTGAAATATTGATTTTGGGATAAAAACGCATAACTACGCTTGGTGGCTTCGAGACCACAAACGCATTTGAATAAATTCTTCCCTGAAGCAGTTTCGGTGTTGATAATTGTAAATGAAAGTTGGATACACCAGTGCGCTACCGAAACCAAGGCACAGTCGAAGTAGCGGACTGCGAGTGGTGAATCGGCTCAGAAAATGGGGCTATAATCCGCATAGTTATTTGACAAGATGAAGGGCAATGATTGTCACATTAGAAGAAAAAAACACAACGAGCACTATTCCCATGGCAAAAGTTCATGATCTGGCGTTCAAATCGGTAGATCACCCTCTTTATTCACCAGATCTGGCCCTCAGCGAGTTTTTTCTGTTTTTCAGGCTCAAAGTTTTGCTCTGGGGATTTCCGGACGTTATAACCAGTGTTTAAATTATTACTAAATTAGATTACTACCCGACTGCGACCTTTTCAGGTTTATTGTAGTTCCCTATCTCCTTAAATCAATTACATTAGCTTTGTTTTCTTTGCTAGATTTAGCAATCTTGTGAGCGATCCCTCTACATAGGTTTCGGCTTTTGGGTATTCCCAGCCTACTTCTGAGAGCTGTACTGCTGCCAGTGCTATACAGTTGGACGGCAGACTCTTCTTCCGCCTGGCAGGATCTACATGATGTTTCCTCTGTCAGGCTCGGATTGTCCATGTGCTTCCTGAGCAAACAGCGTCACGTTACCAGGCCCACTATTGTTCCAACAGATTTCCTGTTTCTGCTTAGTAGGACGGCGTGTGTCCAATCATAAAAATTGCTTGGCCTGGTTTGATTACTTTCAGTTTCCACAGTAAATTTTAACTTCCACAGCAGTTTGGATTCTGCCAAAAGGCAAAGTAACCAATAGGTCGTCAACATATTGGAAGATAAACGGAAAATCTGCTGCATCCTTAATGTGGTGTAATGAATCATTCATCACGATTTCAGGAATAGACGGACTGATAGGCAACCAACTTTTTAAGAAGAAGGCCGATCGTTTTGAAGAAAAGTAAGTTGAATTGAATAAACAAATTACTAATTCTGAAAAAAGAAGTAAGATAACGAAACAATGTTCTGATGTTACGTGGAAGTTGCCTGTTATAATAGTATGTACTAAGTCAAGCGGGATGTTCGTCAAAAGGGAAACAACGACAAAAGACAAACTGTTTTAAGTTTTAAATTCAAGTAAATTACTGTTTTGTTTGAGATATATCCGCTGAAGCAATTCAAAAATGGTAATAAATATTCGATATCGTACATTTATGAGCTAGCATCAACGAACTGTTATCAGTTCACAAATCCCTGGATTTAAATGGATATAGCCGCAGATAATTCGCTAGCTACATCGGTTGCATTAAGGTCATCCTAATGCTTTACAGATGAAATGCGTATCATATTTTTTGAAAACTCACGTGCCTATTGTTTCCAATTGCGCTCTATTGGAAAGCAATTACGCCATTTTCATTATCTAGCTCTCGCTACCAAGCATTGAGTACTCGTTTACATCTAAACATATGCATGAACACTAATTCTATTGTCCTAAATTCCTTCTTCATGTAATGGTATTACTTGGAAGGTCTTCCCCAATATTTCCCAAATCGTATAGTCGCATTGACAGGTATAACCACCGTCGGGATACACACACCTAAGCCTAACTGAATCACGAGGTTATTCCCAGTTATTCGCCTGTAGATAAGCGTCGCAATGCTCAGAATAGAAATGGCGCGTCGTTACGTCATCCGACGTCAACAACTAAACGACTAATTTGTATGTGTGCGTGAACACGTACGTATGTTGTATATGCGCTATCTATCTTTAATGCTGCCGGCTGGTTCAACAAGGCTTCCAGCCGTTCGGTATTTATTTACATTTCCAAGGAATGTTCTCATACAATAATATAATTCTCATTACATTGTATCCGACGTGTTTATATATTCGGTAATCCTTGAAAATGATAATTGCCCGGTTTTCGAATAGAATCCGTCCATGAGAATCGCTCGTCGCCGAGTTTCATTTTATTTTTTAACGGATCCGTACGTTTGAATCGCCCTGTATTTAACATTCTAGATAAGGTTGATGGGAAAATGCCGTTACCTAGCGTGTTTACACTAACAGATTTAATGTCAATAATTCAATACAGTAAATATTTTGAAATTATTTGTGCGCAGCTCGTTTTTCTTTTCATTCGCCTAGTTTGCACGTATCGATGTAATGCAGGAAGTGTCGCCAGACAATATGACTAAAGTAAATAAAGTTGAGACGAATACGTTTCTTCAATCGTTGTTCTGTTAAAATCGTCTAATTTCTCATATCATTAGTGTACGGTTTCGTGGTACGAAAAATTGGTAAGTCAACATTATCGTGTGGTTAGTACCTGTTTAACATCCATTGACAATCATAAATAATACGGATGGTGTTTAGATTTTCTTTTTCATTCTGAATTTTAAGCATGAATGAATCAACGAACTCAAAGAGATACAAAGAAAATCGCAGAAAACTACGTACGAGGAGTGCCCTTTTTCCGTTGAGCCTATCCATGAGGCTGTGATATTTTGAAAGAAATTTTATTTGGCATTTTAACATAGTTGTTTATAACTTTAATCTAATGAAAACCGTCAAATATTTCTCCACGAAATCACGGAATCAAATAAGTTATCCGCCGATCTTCTCTCTGACTTCCCACAATTTCAAACGTGGCTTAAGCCGTAAAGAATGTTTTAAGGAAATGAAGCAACAGTCTGATGACAAATCGTGTTCCTTAGCTAGCGCTAAGCGGTGGTATGATGAACTTCATCTTGGTCGACTTTCCTTAAATGACAAATTTCGGGCTTTTAAGCCAAAAATAGTAGTTACCAAAAAGAATATTGGCCTTGAAAAGTACCGGCCAGGAGTATTAAAACAACTTTAAGGATTGGTGTGAAAGCAATTGATACCGTTTTACACAAGCATTATGGCTTACGTAAGCCTTGTGCTGTTAGATTCCAAAATTTGATTCCAGTTCAAATAAAAAAAAAAAACAAAAAAACGTGTGGCATGGAGCAGCACTGGGTCGCTTTAACGATTCGTTTGGTGTACATTACGAGCGATGAAACGTGGATATATTGCTGTGATCTCGAAAGAAAGCAACAGCCAGCACTTTGGATTTTTGAGGACGAATCGTCTCCAACAGAAATTGTTCGTGTCATCACTTTTTTTGGAATTACACAATATATTTCCAGTGTAGCATTGGAGGATTGTCGTACTGTTAAGGCTGAATACAATTCGTTTGTATGAAATTTTCCAAAATGTTGGCGAACAACATCCAGGAAGAAGAATCATCTTGCACACGGGCGCACACTGTTGCTTGAACGACTGGGTATTTGAATAATCAAAGCTTCGTATAGTCCAGACCTAGCACCTAACGATTTCCTTTTATTTCCGCGTGTAAAGAATAAGTTATGGTGTTTAGGTTTGCTATCGGCGAGAAAAGTGGTTGACGCATTTAAAAATAAAATAAATAATATAATGCAGGAAAATTGGAGAATATTGACTTTCACGGATGCAAAAATGCATCGATTGTGAAGAGGAATACCTTGAAAAATTATAAATAAACGCATTTTGTAAATAAATTGCGTGGCAACCTTCAATAGAGTTAATCCCCCACATACATAAATTGAACAACGTCAAACAAATGTGTCACCTTTACTCATTCTATACGAAAGCTTATTTTCACAAATTATTAAAGCATGTTTGCTGACTCTTTTAAACGGTACCAAAAAAAAAATTGAATTGGAAACAAGAGTTCCCAATCCAAAAGCCATGAAGCTTATATCATCTATTGGTAGTCCAAAAACATTGATCACTGAACGGAGAAAATAAGGTAGAACATGGAATTAAAATGGTGAGATGTAGCAAAAACCTCCTAGCAATTTGTGGAAATAAGAAAAGCTTGAAATCAATTGGAAGTTGCTTGAAGGCAAACGATGTAACTTGTAAGTGTTGCTGCTGAGGATAATTGGCTTGAATCCCTAAGACAACAACTGATAAATAAGAACAATTTTCTCAACGTTCAGCCGCAATTTGAGACGATGGTAACCTTGCATGTAAGGCTTTCAATATGGATTGGTACTGATTTTACCTGGAATTTTGGATTTACTAGTTGGCCTAAGGATGTGGACCCTATATGAAACCGGTTGCTAGTGTTAATTTAAATTTGATATAAATATTAAGCAGAATTTTTTGAATCAAGACCTTCTTTTCTTTCTGCTTACTTTTATTATCAGTATTATTATCGATTATTTAAATACCGTTCCTTGTAGGAAACGTCCGTAATAAATTGACATCGAGATGCGTTAATATCTAATATCTAAGAATTTGTATCCAATGTAACGTTTCATATGTAAATCCGCGTGGTGGGAAAGAAAACAAATGCTTTTTTTCATAATCACTAAGCGTATTATTTGTTCATCGTATATGGCTGCGATTTTTAAAATGTAGTACTTGTTAGAGCTGGTATATTCAGCTATATTCAGAAAAATTGTGGCAAGATGAAGACTACAAATATTTCTATTTGCCATTTTTTGCTCTATGAAAACTGATCGTGCAAATCTAGAGCATTCCCAAATTGTAATTATCAAAAGTAATAGCGATTCTATTTATAAACTAGGCTATTGGACCCACATGAAAAATATATATTAAACAAATGCGAAATATGTACTTACGTACAGTGAGACCGATTTCCTAGGTCATCGTCCTCCGACATTCTTTCTGCAACAAAAAAAGAAGAAACGTTATTTACGAAACTATGACAACTAAATCGTAGTATGCCGTAGAAATGAACGACATAAAGAGGGCCCAGTACAGAACTCTTCGTCGCTTAAGCCATTCTAAACTAACCTGTGACCCATTTCGAGACGGTGAGAGAATACATTCACCAAGAAAAAAGAGCACCACCACACTCGCAACTCCGGATGGAATACAGACAGCTGTTATGATGAATTGTAAATTATCTTCTCGGTTATGAGTGTGTACGTATGTTTCTGTGTGAGTGTCTGTGCTGGCCTAATACATCTCCTAGGTTCATTGTGTGCGTTTAATAGTGCTATTCGCGACCAGCTAGCTAGCTAATGATAGACACGAACTGTGCCATGCTCCACTATGAAACGCCGATTATATAATATTTCAGATACTACGGGCGCCTTGCCGATTATCAAACAATTCAGTCTCTATTAGATAAAGATAAAATTGAATATGTGTATCTTATCTTAGTGCTGGTTGCCATTTTAGGTTATTTCCATCCAGTCATGCGGAAATAAAAATAACTACGGACGGTATGTCGTTGAATGGATGCAAATTTCAAGTCAAATACGGACTTTAATCGGCGATCTTAAGCATTTATATTATGTATACGTACATTGATAAGGAATACTCACAGTTGCCTAAGTTTGCGCGGATAACGAATTTGGCGAAATCAGTTTATTTCAGATTTATGTATGACGAACATTGTAAAGATGAAATGCAAAATTTAGTTTTTAAATAATATATGTACCTATGGGCAGGGGCGGCTGGTGCACTATGATTGCCGAGCTGCTTCGATTCCCGCGTGGTTTTCTGTTGCATAATATAGCGTACACTGTAGTATGCACGAGAAAATCGAAGCCGCCGCCGCTGCCCATAACTATTCTTAGTTTACAACAAAGGGCACGATGTCGGCCAGAACGCGAATTTTATTGTGGGCCTACCTGAAGCTGGCACGAAATAGGCTGATGGTAATCTTTATTTCACTTTTGAGCTTTACACAAGTTAGAGCTTTAAATAACACAACCTGAAGTAATTAGGCCTCTGCCTTCAATAATTAGGCGGAACCTTCTTGGTTAAAGAAACCTTATTGCATACAAAGAGAAAATAATAAAAAGACAAAAGGGGATCATGTCTCTCACTACATTTGAAAAAGCAACTCACGAGGTGAGTTCAATAGTTACCACACCTCAACAAGAGAATCGAAATGACTTAATTTCCCCTAAAAGTAACAATTGACGAAGATCCTGTCAAGTGAATGACAATCATTTAAAGTGAACAACTTCTTTGATTTAACAACAGTAGAAAAACTCGAATATAGAGCAGTGATTAGATATTTGTTTTTGAAAAAGGAAACAAATGATGAGGTAAAAGTGGACCTCGCTGAATTTTATGGGGACGCCACCTTGGTTGTCCACTACAAAATATTGGATAGCTGAATTTAAACGCAACCATACGAGCGTCTCTGATGGAGAACGCCCGGTCGCCCAAATGAGGTCAGCACACTAGAAATGATTGAAAAAATCCACGATATGGTAATGAGAGCTTGAAAGTGTGTGAGATTGCTGAGGTTGTGGGCATCTCACCATTGGCCGGGTGTGTAGTGTTTTAGAGACTCATTGCCCGATTGTTCTTAATTGATCATAAACACGCACTTCAAAGTGTGACTTCAAAGAAATTTTTAGCGATGTCAAAGCGGAATTCGAATAATTTTTTGGCGTCGATCACCGTTGAAAAAACATTAATTCATCAAAGCACACTATAGATCAAAAGGTAGTTTAAGCAGCCAACCGGCGTTAAAAAGGACCAAAACCACTTTATCGGCCAAAAAGATCATAGTCACAGTACTTTGGAAAGGACAAAACGATTAACGGCGAGTATTATATCCAACTTCTTGGATCGTTTCAACAATTCTGTGAAAGAGAAGAGTCCGCATTTGGCGAAGAAGAGAATTCTGTTTCATCAAGACAATGCATTCGGGCACACTTGTGTCGTCACCATAGCAAAATTCCATAAGTCCATAATCCACTTATAGATAGTGGATTGCTTTAGATGGGTAGGCAACGGATTATACGAATAGTAAATGATCTGTTGTAAAAAGCAGTGCTACGAGCGTGTGACTCAGTTCTTATTTCTAATATTAATGTTGCGTATATCCGTTCTAAAGCTAATTCTGTTGTAGATACGGTGCCGTTTTCAAAGTAATTATCGTGTGATATAAGCATAAACATTAGAGTACCTTACGATTCCCCATGTCTAACTAATGTAAACTTTGCAGCGTATGTGAGACACGATCATATTTCTTCTAGACCAAAAATCTGTATACCCTGGGTCCCAAGCGAATCCTTACATACACAAAGGGGCGTAATAGTTAAAGCTAAAAAAACAAACAACATCATAGTTGCACATAGTGTACTTTGCAAATTAACGCTGAAATCATCTATAAAAAAGTAAAGAAACCGCAGGTTAGAATAAGCATATTTTATAAGCTCGTTGGATTTTTTTAAAGATTTTGCCAGAATCAAATATATATAGAAAATAGAAGTGGCCCAAGGATCGACCCTTACGGGACCCAATCAACACATCATCAAACCTAATGTAATGCAAGATAGATAACAAAAGACTATGATTTAGACTGTCGCAGGCCTTGCTGAGTCGGGTGTGGGCCTTCTCATCGCTGCACTACCGAGCCGTTCATTTCTCTATTACTAGAGCAGTGCAAGCAATTGTAAGAAGAAAGAAAGCAACAAAAATAACCGAATGAAATTACCAATTCAGAGAATTGAGCAAATTCCAAATTTCAGTCGTTTATTTGCAAAGTTGTGCATTTTATTCGTTGAATAAAGTAAACAAAGCGGTTCCCATCCACTTATTTTACCGGTCGATAGTCACCTTTTCATTAAAGCGATCATATTAAACAGCCTTTAATCAAGATTTCCAAGCCTTAATTCTCCTTAATTTCTGACATACAGATAGATAATTTACTTAATTTTCAATTAAACTCGTTAAAGAGGTTTATCTCAATTTCATTTTTTTCTATTTAAAGATTGCTCATACGTATATACCTACACATAATTTAAATCAATTTTTCTTTTTCGTAATTCAAATTTGTTTAATGCTTTCACTAGGCCGATGAAGCCTGTGAATAGATTATGAATTAATGGATTCCTCTCTTCAACTATAGTTCGCCTCCTCGTCCATCGTCTTTCAGATGGTATCATTGCTTATATAAAAATTTAATTATACCTTCTGCGGTACCTGATAATTTAAGTAGTACCGCATGAATTTTTCATGACGATGGGTATTCTTCAAAGCGCTCTGGCACCATGGAAATCTGTTATTAGCGTTCTTATAACATCGAGATAACAATACCACTAGACGCTTTGGTGGACGAAATGGTGGTCCCTAGGTTTGTGAGTTTACAAACAGCGACCTCTTCTGGTCGCGCATAGAAGCGTACCGTGAAGCACTCCGTTGCGTTCGTCTTTTTTTTTCGGTAAACTTTCTCGATAATTATCGCGTTTCATTGTCGAACGGACAAGACAATGATGGTAAATGGCGTAAATGGAGGTTTCTAATTTGTACCGTCGAAACGGTGTGTATTTTAAACGGTGCGATTTGTTTAATGGGTTGTTTTTCTAAACGTCGTTTAATTTCTTCATTTATGTAATGGCCGGTAATTTAGTAAATATGTCCGACTTATAAAAAAAAATCGACGCGAAACGTATACGCTACTAGATGCTTGTACATTGAAATAATTACCGTTTCAACGTGAATTACCGATTTTCACTGTGGATTAGAGTATATGGCGCCAACGTTTTATTTTACTACCTTATTTGTTGCGCAACAGCTTTCTACTGCCCCATCCTTGGAACTATAAAATCTGCAGTTTGAAAATTGGACATGTTATGCATATGTAACGTTAATGATGTTTTTCCTAAGTTTTTTTATTGATTAAAAGGTTTTGCCTTAAATGGAACCTTTTGGACAGAGTACAGAAGGTAAATGGATGTCCTTAAATAGAGGTCCCGCCAGGAATTTAAAATCTCTAGAATTCCCTTTAGATCTCTATTTATGGTAGAATAACCTACTATAGGTATTGCTAATGTGGTAGAAAAATTTAGCAAATGAATGCTCAACGTGGTCTTCAGTTTCAATACAAATCCTTACTCGTTGTTTCATGTTGTTAAACGCGCTGGCGAGGTTTGAAGCCGTTATCGTGCCGCACAAACATTTTGAATTGCTTTGTTAAGTTTTTGAAAACTGCATTTTTTAGGTCTAGAAACGTAAAATTATTTAAAACAGTTGTTGGAAGTATCTATCCCTTAGTTCGCCATCATGCAGCAAGTTTAAAAAGGTTGCAATAAGCTATTACGATATCTTACTATGTCTACCGCTTCAGAATAAAAAATTGGACCAACACCAACTTTTTTCAGGATGCAATGGTTTCTGTATCATGACCTACAGATTTTCTCTTGACCTTACAGCCAAAACCATTAAGGTGGTTTCCAAAACCACCCAAGGTTCGCCTGAGGCCAATTGTCATAGGATACTAACACCATTCATGTAATTTGCAGTATTGCACTCTAACTCAGTGATCAACGGTCTTGAGTTCTTTCACAACACGAATTTAATATGCATATTTTTCGGGGTCTCTTCTAAGAATGCGCTGTCAAGCGCCATATGACAAGTAAGTTTCCTGTGGACGCTTTCTAATTGACTTTTTAAGCGAATTACCTATACATCTCTTCACATCCGCGATACTTTCAATAGCTCTTTTCTTAGATCTACCACTACCGGGTTCGTGACTTACTGCCCCAGTTTCACGAAATTTAGCAATGCAGCGAACAATTTGTCGACGTAAACCAAAATACGGTACTGCCTAGAAACTGAAGATAAAATTGATCCGTACATGACGCTCTAAAGTAAGACCATTATCCATTCTGACATACTTAGGGCTATTGGCAATGACAAGATGACGGTATTAGTCTTACTGGGCTATAGCAAGGCGTTCGATACACTTGACCACCCCCTACTACTATCTATTCTGCATTACGTTGGCTTTATTCAAGATACGCTCATTCTGTTAAGAATTTGTCTTTATTCCTTTCTATTTATTGCCACAATACAATTAGGCTTTGTCAATAAGTATTGGTGCCTTTAATTATGAAGTGGTACTTGACAGCGAGTTTCTTCTGGTCGCGTAAGCAGAGTTGCGTTAATATTAGAAAAGCAACACGTGACACTATTTTTGGTACTTTTTTTCATTTCACATGAAATATGGTGGTACATTTTTAGCACTTTTTCGCACTTGCGAATGTTTTAATATATGTAAAGTGGATTATTACTGTTATTTTAGCAATAATTCATTGTAATACTCGCTTGCACACTCGAAAATGTATTGTTCCGGTAAGATAAGTACATCAGATTGCACAATTATTTGATCTGTTTTAACGAAGTTGTATCAGAAAATAATGCCATACATGTTGTATGCTTAAAATGCGGTTTCTACATGAAATAAACTATTTATATTTTTAATGCGTGTATCATTCTCGAAATTCTATGATAAGGCCAAAATTACCAACAAAGGAAATAGCAGGTATTGATGAAGGGTTGGCCGCACCGGCAATGTAGGTTGGAGAAAAACGTCCAAATTTCACATCAATTTCTACCGACAGTTAAAGCTTGTAGCCTACCCCATTTTCGATTTATTTCTTCAATAACACTGTACAGCACTGGTTAGGTCCTGTGTATTCCAATATATGCTTACAACGTGCTTCTTTCTAAATATTATATTTGTTTGTCGCTGCCGCTATACATATAAGCTGACTTTCATATGCAATAGTTCACTTTCTTATACAAAAATACATATTTGCAGCAAAACGATCAGCGATACTAAAAGTAATGGAATGTGGTCAAATAGATCGGCAGCGCGGTAGTCAATCGCGGTAGTTTCTTGGTTTCTGGGCTGGAATCGCGTTGTTGTCGTCTGGCAGAAGTTACGACAATCCGAAAACACATATCGACTCGACGTCTGTTTGTTTAAAATGCAAAACCTGAAAATTATATAATCTAATACGTTGGTTCCCAAGCTAGGCGATATTTCCACCTGGTGGGCGATTGATATCTTGAAGCAAATGCGTCTTGAGTACCCGCCTGTATGCAAATTTTTATTTGGATGAAAAATTATAATTATAGTGTTTCCAACTTTATAGTTAGTTGAAAAGGGGTTTCAATGCTGCTTCTCAAATATTAAGCAAAGAAATCGCCCAAAAATTTTGCGAATAAGGTGACCTATTAATTTAAATTTAAAATCAAATATTTATTGTATTTTTGTTTCTTTCAGATTTCTTTGTATATCTCACTAACGTCTAACTTAAACTTAACCTGCGTCATTTTAGAGATTATCAGGCAATTCTAGGATCTTAAGAATCGATGTCGACGAATTAACAAGCGGACCTGACAAAGTGGGCGTCTGCTCCAAAAGGGATGAGAAACACTGATTTAATATAATACTTGTGGACAGACTGTAGGCAGAGATACTACCGAGATCGATATAATCTAAATTTCATAGATTGAAGCCATTTTAATTACGCATACCATTGGATGTCGCTCCCGATAATTTAATTGCTTTGTGGCGATCAAATCATCTTTCTCTGCTTTAGTCAAGATTAGTCACTTTGAAATGTTAAAAAACATTATTACAGGTTTCCCAAAAGTCTTCAATTTTCATTTGTTGGAATAACTAAACAAACTCAGTTCCATGTGCAAGACTAGATTATTAGAACATTAAACCAATTTTTAAACAAATAAGTTTTATCTAAATGGTTTAAAATCCCACCAATTTAAAAGAGAATTGTTGAGTGTAGGCTTTCACGGTCGCTAATTACTGCAGAATAATCTCAACACTTTCCGGATGATATTGCCGGGTTCTTCACAAGGTCGCTAGAAAAGTGACAGTTCAACAACCTGGCAACACCAGGAAGGTTATTCCACTTAAATAGAATTCAAAACCAATTTTTGCTGACAGAGGCAATCAGTGTTTTCCTGTCACTATTCGGGTCTTCCTAGAGGACTTCCTTGAGTGTGAACAAAAATATAAAGCATAAAGAGCGGGTTATGAACGATGCTTTTGTTTCTACAGCAATCAACGAAACTAAGGCTGCTTGGAAATAAACGGGACTACTGCACCGATAACCTTATTCTCCCGGAAACATGTATTAACGAGTTAGATAAAGGTTTAATTAATGTTTTAGTACTTCAACAGACACTCTGATTTCCTCTTCTGAGATGGATAACATACGACTTCTACTGTATTCATAATTTAGCTGCTTTGTTGCTATTGCTAAAGTCGTCTATGTCATAACACTGATAATTGAATGCTTTGTGTGAGACGAGAAGAAACTTTGTTAACGTTGGTAATTGCTTTTGAGGTGGTGAAGTTGTGGTGAGGGGCGTCGCTTCAGGGATCGGTTCTGAAACCAACCCTATTCTTACTTGTTATTGTTAATGATCTTAGTAGTGCAAGTGCTGTTAGATTGCATCAGATGATATAAACATAACTGTTGTCTCCATACCAAACACCATTGATCTCCTCGGAGCAGCTAGTTTGGATGAACGTGATTAATTTGTTTTTAAATGCCAAGAAAATTAGTTGCATGCTCTTCTTTAACGAGTGGAAATACGAAATGCACCAAATCAACTTGAACGGCTCTGATTTTGAACTAGCCTGCTGGTCTCGCTACAGACGAGAATTTAAAGTGAGTCTGGCGAGATCATGTTATGCTCTTTACCACCTGACAAACTCACGTAATGGCTTCACCACTAATCATTCCACTATTCAAAATTCAAGGACGCGTTATTATACCTTGGAACCCTTGCATTGACGCAGATCGTATTTTTATTTTACAGAAAAAGTGATTAGAGCATTATTTGCTTTGAAACAGAGGCTTTTTTGTAAGGACGCTTTTAGAAATGACGGTTTATTAGCGTTTATAATGTGTACATCGTGTATTGTTTTTAAATTTCGTGACTCTCTTAATGTGAGGTAAGAAGTTCGACCTTTTAGGGAAGCCTTATGTTAATGGCAATTAAATTATTCAACATTTGCCTAATTAAATGAAAGGTTGTCCTAACGTGTACGTTTTTAAGCGGAAACTAAAGTTAGGTCTCCTCCAAGTAATGCTTACTCAGCTCAAGAGTCGGGTATTTTTTTGCTTGAGTAATGGCTATATGTTGTATTATTTATACATATACCATATACATTTTTATACATATATTTATTTTATACATATTGTTCACGCGTTTCTTGTGCATCTGCTATCAGCTTGTACTACTAACATTTGGCTGGAAAATGTGGAAAACTGTCTAATATTTTTTATGAAACGGGATTCTTTATTAATATCCTTCTTAACAATCTTAACTTCAAACATTTTAATTGACTTTACGTAAATTTCTGAAGAAACAATAGACGCTTTGTTAGAAACGTTGGTGGTATAATATTTTATTGTTTTTGAACTAAGGCTAACATTAGCACCGTAGCATCGACAACCAATACAACTTAATAGTTGACGCAAATAACCGGTTAATGACGATTGTACACAACGTATATGGATATTAGCATCAATTACCGATGAATGACGTGTTTTTCCAATTAACGACGCATACCGTACCACGCATACTACGTAGGATATCTTTCTAAGCCAATTTTTCCCAGATATACGTACACACAAAGCATTCACAACAACTAGAAACAAATCCAGGGACAAGAGATCGAGACTTATGAATGAACCACAACCAACATGCATATACACACACATCTACTCACCCATACACATATAACACACGTGTCTAGTCGCGTGGGTCGTTCAACTCGCACGGAGAAACCACCACGGCGAAACGCACGTACATCCAATACATTCACACACATATACTGATACATAGACGCAGCACACGTAAATACAACAATTGCTGTACATTTCGAAAAAATGCCAGCTTATCGTCTAAGGCGATCGATACAGTAAAGTATCATGGGACGGCGAACACAGCGTTCCATCGACAATTAATAATAATAACAGTAATAACGGCAGTCTGTTTGCCATATTACGGCGATTATTTACTTCATTGAGAAACGACGGACGAAGAAGTCGTTCCGACTCTGATGTTGTGGTATCTTTATTATGTGAATCGGTTCTTGTCTAATCCGCAACAACGAGAAATACATGCAGGTAGGTAAGGTATGCGTTGGTAATTGTAGATTATTGCTTTTTTTTTAATGAAATTAGTTAATGAAGGATTGATCTACACATATTCTGCAGGCTGTTCACGTTTATTATTGTAATTCTTAACCTCAAAATATAATCGCCTAAGTTGGTAGATCACATTAACTGACATTACATACCCTGAATGTTACACGTTACTTATGCAAATAATTCTTAGAAAATTTTTGGAAAAGTCCAAAGACATCGTCACCATCCAAAGCTTTGTAAAGGTCCTCTACAATAACAACTCCATAAGCTTTCACAAACGACCAGTAAATGGTGCTATTGAGTAGTTTGTTTACAGTGAGCTTTAATTTTGTGAAAAAACGGAAATTTCATGTGCAAGCTTTCATTGAATCAAATCATTTCGTTCAACTTTTGCCATCAGAAAAGACTGTTTACAACTGATTTGCAGAATTTCATCGTGGTCGTCCTTCCATCAGCGAGGAATTTCGTGGGAGTGGATCGATAACTAACAAACCGTGAGAGAGGCATCCTTAAGGCGGCTGCATACAGAACTGCATGCTTGACAAGCATACATGCGCAATCTCTTTGTACAAGTACTCGAATATCTGGATGAGAGTTTGACGCAAGCATTTTGATTACGCGAGCGGCTTGAAGATTGCATTCTCATTATGCATGCTTGTTCAAGCCGAGCTTTTGCAAGTAAAACCGTGTGTTCTAAGATTGCGTAATAGTGTGCAAGCAGAGTGAGTCGTGACGGAGTCATTGAGATTAGAACGTATTTCTTTTCATTAATCAGTAATTTGCTAGAGGACTTTACTAAAGCTTGCCGAAATTTGTTTGACAAATAATATTCGAGGAGTACAATGATAAAGCAAAAGAAGAAGCAGCGTTAGAAAAATTTAAATCAATTGATTCGAACGCTGATCGGGAACCAGTTGTGAAAAAAATAAATTCCTCCCGAATAAGCGAACGAGAAAATCAAAAGATTTAAGTGGGTTTCTTCGTCTTTGTTAACCATTCCTTACACCATGTGATTCGTTTCGTCTTTCGCGTTTTTCTGTCGTATATACAAACAAAAGCAGTTATACCATAGCCTAATATTCTAAGCACTGGTGCTTGTTCAAGTAACTTTGTATTGTGGTACTGACGGGAAATTTTGCGTGCTTGTGCGCATGCATGCTTATCAAGTATGCAATTGCGTGCATGGATACCTTTGTTAGGCATATCGAAGACTGCAGTACATTCGACTTTGCGTGAGGATTTAGATGTGAAGAAGATCTGTTACCGACAGATTCCGCATAATTCGAGCCAAGTGCAAAAGAAATACGGGTCAGTTGGTGTAAAGATATGCTCGGAAATCCGACTCAATATCCATACGCAATGTCGTAACAGGTGGAAAAAGCTAGGATATTTGATTGTTAATAATGTTACCCACTCTTTAATTTATCATTTTTGTCAATTCCTACATGCAAGGGTTAAGATATCGGCCGTTATACAGGTAGCGGAAAATCACAGTAATTTCAAGTTATCTCAGTTACACCAAAAATGAAGACAGATTTTCTGTCAACTTTCTTCCAAAAATTAAATAATGTACAAGGTGTTCCATTTAGGAAACTAAACCTGCATCACACCCTGCGGAAACTGCACTGCAGACAAAATCTTATGTTGGGCAGACCTTGTCTCCCAATATTTCTTACTTGAAAACATTTACTCTCAGATTTACAAGAAAACACATACTAAGTGGACACGTTGTATACAGATTGAGCTACTTTCGACTCTCACCGCGGCGATCTCGCCTATTACTGGATATAGAGTGTAGATTGAAATTCGGCTAAATCTGCTAAATTTTGTGTCTCATACGAACACGAAGAGAAAATGGACCCGTGTGAAAGAACCTTCGAGATTAGCACCTTCAGGTGCTTTCTTTCTGATTTTCGGATGAGAAAAGAAAAAATGAAAACATTGTCGTGGTTACTTTCAGTTTTCTATGTAATGGTGAAATCGAAATTTTTATACGCTCCTTTCTGACCATTATTAGGCGTTTTATTTCTTATCGGCGCCATATTGAATTTTGACACCGCCAGAAAGACTTTTTTCTGATTTTAACCATGAATAACACGGTTTACCAAGCCGCGCTATGTTTAAAACCAACGGGATATTTTATAAATGGTAAATCGAGGGCGCTTTTCGTCACAGATCTATTTTCCTTTCGGGTTCTTAACAAACAGGATTTGGCAACTCTTCCAAATTTAGATCTACCTTTTATCTTCCAATAATAGATGAGATCCCCAAACTGAGGGATGAAACTGAATTAGCCTGCATGTATTAAAGCTAGAATTTGATGAAAAAAAAAATCCGTTTTCCTCCTAATACATAAAAGATGCACGTCCTTAATTACTTTACTGTAATTGTAATTAACTCCACGTGCGGATTTATAGCAAAAATTCAAGTATACAACATCAGAATAATTATTCGAACGTAATCGTGCCAAATGCAAAGGTCAGGGACAATTCTATGCCAATGAGCAAATGAAAATATTTCATTTGATACGCACATAGGTGCATGCGACAATTCGTAGGCTACGTATTTTCACACAAAGATTAATAAATATTTATTATCATTTTGCTCTGTTACATCAGTGACATTGTATTGTTATTTTGCTTTTGTTACTTTTTTTTTTGAATTTCGTACGGTTTCCAATTTACGTAGAGCAGCTTATGTCACGAGCAGCTCTTTTCAAGTCTTAAAAGGAGAATGATGCGAGTACGACGCATACAAGAAAATGGTGTCATTACATCAATAAATGATTTCAATTAGTCATCGGAAGGATTACATACTGAATGTGTACAGATGTATCTGTTTGTGATGATTCATTGAGCAATAGTAAGAAGTAAAGCAAGCAGCAAGTGATGTGTAGCAGGAATTGGCAATGATAACGATAAGCGCTGTTTAAAAGCCGAACGAATATTGCACAATAATTGATGAAATTATCCGCGAAACACGTCACCACCATTCATCAAGCAAGTTACCAAGGGTTACGGAAAGTATGTAACTGTGATTCGAGGTTACTGTTGATAACCGCGGAAATATCCGCTATATTGGGATGAATCAGATTGACGTATTGTTATGGTGTAATTGATATAAATAATTTTACATTTTTTCAAGCGAATTCCGAGATGTTTATTTAGTTTAACAACTTAAGCGTTAAAGTTCATATTTTTTACGGACATAGTAACTAGTGTATACTTGTATGATTCGCGGCTAAAAATAAGATTATTATAAGAGTGTTTAATATTGGAATTTTATTTTTGAATACTTTTTTACTTTCATTAAACTGTGACCTACGACTTCCTGTTTGCTGACGAAATCTATTGAAGCCGATTTTTCTATAAATAGCGCAATACATGGATACGATTCTTCAGCATTGCTTCATTGCAGCAAGGATCACCTCAATATATGGGGTAGAATTGTATAGTTCCTTCCCTTGAGAAGAAATAGTAATAAATTATGGACGTTTAGTGTATTTTTTTTTCTTTCTGTGATGAACATGTATCCGTTCATATCAATTATAGAGTACTAATAAACCGACTACAAGGCGACGCTGTACTTGTTAGAGCAACAGCACATTAGAAGCAAAACAATCTGTAGATTATCTTGCTCTTGTCTGGTCAGGGTGAGGGCGCGATTGTTTTAACACCTGCGTACACCAAAGATTATTTCACAAGCATATTAACTACAAAATAGATTTTATGGATTTCTTAGCGGTTGGAACTTGAATTTAAAATTTCATCAATTTCACGGGGAAATTTTTAAAACCAAGGAATCGCTCAAAGAATGGAATTGATCCGAGAACATTTTCGGCCAATAATGTTTCACAAAATTCATCTTAACAACAAGGTCGCGTCGAGTTGGTTCCCGTTTCTTAGTAATGAAGCACCACATTAGTCGGCAATTTCTCGCTAGTTCCATGAATTTCACCACCAAAGATAGCAGACACCCAAAATAAAACATAGCTGCTGAGCGCCAATTGCTCAAGAAAGATCGGCATGAACATATCGCGAGATTGAGACATTCTTCAGCATTTGAAAGATCTCAATCTGAAAAATTCTGCGTGACGAATTGGCTTTGAGAAAGTTAAGTCTGCTTGGATTCTCTATTTTTTTAACTGAAGAACTTTCTTTTTGTGACCCTCCCTTACTTTACCCGAATCCATAAAACAAACGATTCCAAAACCATTTTTTCAATTTAAAACAATGTGGTAGCAAGCTAGAAGAACTTAAGGATTATTCGAATTTTTTTTTCGGGGCACTTCGATGAAACTGTGGTATTTGAAAAATTGGAGTCTGATCGTCATAGGGAAAAATTTTCAAGTTCAAATGAGTTTTCGAGCTGAAGGGAAAATTCCTTTGCAAATGGGACTTATCGCCGACTAGCCAAAGCCCGGTTTGGGTTGGTGGATAAATTAGATTAATTATAATTTCCAACAATTAAAATAATTTTAGAGTTATAATATACTTTCCAGACAATTAATATTTCTACATTGTTCAACATTGACTTCGTTAACCATTTCTTCCCGTTTGCACAATCCATCCTAATTGAGCGCGTGTTTTTGTATATATAACAATTTTTTGGATATTGTTCTTTGTTTTTGGATATCTTTTCAACTAGCCTGATGATGTGTCTCCTTAAGACAAAACCGGTCGGCTAAATTTCAAAATATAAAAGAATTTTGTGAGGCAAAGGATCATTTTATTCAATCCTTCCTTTGTTGAATTTGATTTAGTAGCCGATTGAAACTCGCACGCGAATGGCTGAAGGTCTAGGGCCGACCCTACTATAAGCGTAGGGTTTTCAAATTAAGATTCTCAACCAAAAACAGTGTTGTGTTCGATGCCTTGGTGAACCAATAAACGAAGGGTACAAAGAAAACAAACACCAAAATAATAATTACTCTTAATATTTTTGTTGGCGCTTTTAATTATCAATAAAGAGACTACATTAAAATTTCGTTTGAATGCACAGCAACAAGTTACGCTACAAATGATACACGCTAGCTGATAAACAACAACAAAAAGATAAATGCCGTACACACAAGAATAGCATACCCGCACACACGTATTTGTTAAAATGTCAAAACGTGAAAGCACAAAATAATGGCTTCGAAATTTCACTGGAAACTGCATTGTGGATTGTTTTTGTACGAGAACGAGTCCTCGGCCGACATAACTTCGAACCTCGTAGCGGCAGATATTCCCACGGTCGGTTCCCTCAGGAATACAGAACGCACAGAAGACAACGCCGGGCCGAGGCAATGCAAACGCACACACAGACACTTGTTGTGTCGACGGCTGCTTTATTTGCTGAATTGGGGCTCTCGTTATATCCTGGCTCACCGTATACACGCGGCTCCGGCTCTCTGGTTCTTCTCCTATTCATATCGCCGCTCCTCTAACTTGTTTTACTGCATTTTAATACCTGCGAATGTACCGATTGTAATTACATCTGGATGGATCTCGTTTGGTACGGAGTATAGATTGTCGATACATTCAGCTTTTACGTAATTAGAACTTGCGTTGTCGTCCAAATAGGAATTATTACGTTATGATTAAGAGTTAGAAAGAAACGAAGAATTACAATTAAGTTTAAAAAGGATTTGTTCGTGGCTTCTGCATATTGCTTGGTCAGTTTCGGTGTATGTTGGAATTATACCAGCATCTTCATAACTTCATATTTAATTTACTACTCTTGCATACAGACATTCTTTCTCTGTGTAAATGTTGTATTAATACAAATAAGTTTGTGACAAATTAATTGTTGAATGAAACAAAATGTTAACATCTCACAAGGAAAAGTACCCAACCCGCACTATAAAAATTTAATGAAATTAGGGTGGTTTGTAGAGCTTTTAGGGTTAAAATCGCGTTCCGATGCGGCTATGAAACGGGAGAACAAATCGGGGATTTCTGCGTTTCTTGATAATAGATGTCCATAAAAATTATCGATACATATATGCGTTTGGCATTTTTAATGGGTTATCAATTTACATTAAACTTGATGCAGCAGGGGCTTAATTAGGGTGACCTTTACCCCCTACCCCTACATACAAAAGGGTACGTATCTGATCTTGTGATGCAAACTTCCTGGAGTTACATTCGTATAAAAACTACAATTTATCGCATTTTATTCAAATATAATAAGTTTCAAATATAAGGAAGGATATGGTTCAATTGACCACTATAAGAATATCCTTGCCTCAAACTTGTTGTTGATTGGCTTCTGGTCTTCAGCTAACGTTAAAACATTATAAGCATTTTATAATACATAGCGGATTCTAAAAGTTGCATAATTATTATTGCATTAATAAATCATCATTAATCTTTTGAAGAATTTCGACTGTCCGTACGGTTTTACGATGAATCATTTACATATAACCAGTTATAGAAGTCAATAATAATAATGATAAGCAAGATTTCAAAAATGGATAATATTGTGCAATTTGCCGTATATGAGATTGTATATAAAATTAACCGGGTTCCTATTAGTCATGAAGATTAAACATGTGATGTTAAGTTTGTATTGGTAATTTGAGTCATATTTTCACTTTCTGGACAATGCAAAATGTTAGCGATATTTTTAGCTCACTGTTGTTCTAAAGAATGTAAATTATTTAGCTTTAAAATAACTTTTATCCGCAATAAAAGCATTTTTATTTAACGTGCACCAATTCCGGGAAATTAGTATTAAACCTCATTAAACGTAAACAGCGTTTGACGTAAGTGGCGTCTACTTTTTTTTTGCGAGACCTTTTTATGTGACTTTCGATCTGATTGATTTAACATGTAATTATGCACTTACATTATTAAATGAGCATAAAGGAAAACGATAAGAGGTGTCTTGGGATTAACTGTTTACATTAGAAAACGATTAAAATTACACATTATAGGGCACAAATAATTGAACTGTAGGAAAAGAAAAAAGAACTAATTTTAAATTAGTTAATTTTTAACGTAAATACTTTTTCCCGCATGCCTACTAGATTAATTTCATAAGTAAGCTAATGTGTAACTACATTGCTATTGTCGCTAAGAATGATTATTGCAAACATGTGCCCAAAATGAACGGATAGATATACATATTATAACGCCCAGTAAGTGCTAAACCTATGAATAGAGCATTCCAATAAGTGTTACAAAAACAGCTCTATTGTAATGTTGACTGCCAAAAATACGATTTAGAAGTAAAGTGTGTCTCTGTGGTCGCGCTTCCGCTAGTGATACATTTCGTGTAGGTCGACCAAAGCTGGTTATTCTTCCGAAAAACATCGATGTTGTGCGCAACATGGTTAAAGAGGATCGGCATGTGAGATAAAGGCATATCGAAGACTGTAGCAAATTCGATTTTGCAGGAAAATTTAGGTGTGAAATAATTTCATTCCAAGCGCAAAAAAGAGCTCGTGTTAATGGTGGTGTAGGGAAAATCCGTATACAACATTGTAGCAGGTGACGGAACATGGATATACTTGTACGGGTCGAAAGTTAAGCAACAATCAACTATTTGGGTGTCCCCAGATGAACCGAATCCGATAAAAGTTATTCGTTCACGAAGCATTTCCAAAAAAATGATCGTTTGTTTCTTTCGCTGTACTGAGCATGTCGCAAGCATTGCTTTGGTGGATCAAAGAACAGTTAATGCTGAATGGGGTACAACAATTTGTTTCCTAGAAATAATCGGTGAAATCAGGAAAAACACTCGACAACATCGCATCATTCTCCATCATCAGGACGATGCTAGTTAAACATCGAATTAATATCTCACTGCCCGTATTTACTTGATTTATCGCCTAACGACTTCTTTTTATTCCCAAATATCAAACGTGCCTGGACGGCGATTATTATTGTATTAGGAAGCTATTGAATCCTTCAATGGTTTATGTTTTGGAAATAGCACATTCAGGTAGTCAACCGCATACATCTTAATGGCGAACATTTTGAGAAGCAATAAGACTATTTTTTTTTTTGTAAAAGAGGTATGTCGCGTATATGAAGGATTAACATTCGACTTACGATTGTTTGAAATTCACTTCAAAATTATGACCTTCAACAGAAATTCCGAAGATGTTGATAATTTAAAAAAGAAAGTGAAAATTTTTTATGTGAGTTCTCATTTTTTTAGCATCTTAAAAAAATATTTGTTCCTTAATTTATTTAGACCCAGATTAAAGTCATTTATCAAAGGAGTTGCAATATCCCTTCACTATGTGTGACTAAGTCTCACTGTTAAATTTATTATTTAAAGCTAAAAGCTAAAATTAACTTCGACCTTTGCCTTAGATTAAGAGCATAAATAGCGATGTTTAATCACATCGTTACGAAAGTATAGAAATTACAACAACAAACATACAAAGTAACAACACTGTTTACCACAGCTGTTCAAGACGACCTCTATTTTGGTGGTAGAAAACCACCAACGTTTCCTCCAAATTATACACCACATTATACAACATTTCGGGTAGAATTGCAGCAACCTGCTAATATTATCTTTTAATTCTTGCAGCGTTCCTGGCCGTATTCCAAACATTACATTTTTTAAATAGATCCGAAGCCGAAAATCCGAGGTTCAGATTGGGTGATTTTGGTGGCCATAAATTAACGTGTCTGATTGTAACACGATCTTGAGAAAATAACAGTCAGCAAGTCTTTAATTGGTCTGTAAATCTGCAGGGGTATTCCATCCTACATACAAAATTATGCTTTTAATTGTGAAATTAAAAATCTAAAAACTAAAAATCTAATAAGAGCAAATCCAATTTAAATGGGATAACATCATTTGTAATTTTCAAAAAAAAAATTGGCCACCGCAAGAAGAGCTGTTAAAACACAACCAATTATAGGGGGAATAGCGAAAATCTGCCGGTGTATAATTTCCAAATGAAAGCACAATCTTCCGAAACATAAGCATAAGACAATAAAGAAATGAACTAATTAGTGCACTTAGTGCATCTACTTCATTTAGAAATTTCTGTCAAGCATGGGAACCTAAATTACAGCTATCACCTCTTTTGTTCAGCGCCAGACATGTGTACATTCACCAAAAATATTCCATATCTTTTCCCATAACCAGACGACACAAATAATTAGATTATGTAAAGTTGAGAAAAAAATTATGGTACCTACGACAGTCAACGTCGTCATAAAAACGCTGACAATTTTGTTTATGTAAATTTCGTGTTTACAAATATTACGTGAGGCGGCATTATTTGAGGTTTTAAAGAAAGCCAGTCGAGCACGATAGTACGGTCTCGTAGGTGTAGGACGCGTATCCATATTCAAAAGTGACGTCCGCTTTTTTTTCTCTTCTTCGTCTTCCCTTCTTTGTCTCGGCGTATGCGTGTGGATATGCACCTTCTTTCCTGCCGCTTACGTAAGTCAATACGCAAGAACAAAAACAAGAGAAATTAATTGAAACGTCGCATTGTATTATAATTTTACGACCCGCTTTGCAGTATAACTGTAAATCTGGGAGATAAAAGGTATGGAGATGATGAACGAAACTGACTGGTAACGCACGTTATTGTAGAGGTGTAGCCTTTCTTATTTGGAATGAAATCCACCCTTTATTTTCGAAACGAAAAACTTTCTAAAATTCTTTCATTTAAAATGCAGTTCATCACATTTAAGCTTATTCTTAAGCTCAAATGAATTGCAAGATTACTATACATAAATTATAGATACGCCTCTAGTTATGTAAGGGGTTGTCACAAAGTAAAGGGTTCTTATACAGGTTTAAGAAATTGGAATAATAATTAGAAATAGGAGTTATTACAATAAAGGGCTTTTGAACAGGAGTTTCGTCACTTGTTCACAAATTAACACCAATTTAAACGAGTTGAACTTAGAAAAAAAAAACAAGAATAGGTTTAATGGTATGAATGTGGTAGATATTACACTGTTGATTTACGAAGATTTCGTAAATGTTGTATAATGCGGACGAAAACGTTGGTGCTTTTGTACCGCCAAAATGGAGATCATATTGAACAGCTACGATAAACAGTGTTGGACACAAGAAATTCAATTTCTATTGAGCGGAAGCTGAAAATCATTGTTAAGCCATAATTTAAGATCTTCATATGTATTTTAATAAAGGAAATAGATCTGGAAACAGGTATTTCCTCCCTTCAACTTTTGTCTATATAATTGTCAGCAACAGTACCTTACCTACGCGTCGAACAGTGCAAAACAGATTTAAATCGTGATTGCTGTTCAAACGCTTTGAAGCTAATATGGATTTTGGGATCCAGTCTTCTCTGCTAGGTTTTATTTCAAACAGAGTCTAATTGATTTGATCAAACTTTATTAGATATCTTTATATACCAACCTCTTGGCTGGAAACAATTTCCAATTCTACATGGAAAACGTAGGAATTTATCCCTGCGACTTACTAATGGGTATAGCAAAAATCGCTTTAATCGAAAATTGAAATCATCTAAATGGAATGAAAAACAAATGCGGTGCACAGCCTTGTATGGTAACCTGTTAACAACACTGATCGTCAAATTCTTGCGAAAGGTTAAATGTTGAATAGATCTGATTATTTCCTTTAAAAAGCACGATTTCTGGAAGACAAAGAAGTTAAAATCGTTTTTTAGACGAAAATGTTTATTGAGAAATCCCATTATAGAGTTTAATATTAAGCATTTAAAATATTTTCAAGCTCTTTTAACATTGAACTAAAAGCCAATTTTAAAGGAGTTTGTGGATGTATTTCCCGAAACCAAGATTATCTTCCATTTTACATCTCACAGGCTGTCATAGCTATTTAACTTTGGTGCTACCTAAAAATCTCAGTGTTTAAACGATATTCGGACTTGTTAGCAATAAAGAAGTTAAAGATGGGCGAAGGTCTGTATAAAATTTATGCCAAAATAAAATCATTTATATCCAGATACTAATAAGTACCAAGTTTAAATTTTCTATGCCCAAAACTTTGTTCTTTGCTTCATTTATGTAGAGATCATACGAGATTCCTATAATCCAAAGATTTTGTGAAGAATATTCTTCAATTGTGATATCTATGTCGTTTCCTGTGTTACTGGTGATATTGAAAACCTTAATGATAATAATGTTGATTGAATTATCTCAAATATTTGCAATTTGATCGTTTATTAAATATTTGACAAGGGCATATAGTGTTCAATAAACAAACGTTCGTATTCGTATCGATAAGATTGCTCCGGCTTCTGCTAAAATATTACTTTAATTTAAATTACTGTTTGAAAAAACATTGCTCCTGCATTTTATATAGTGACTTGCGCCCGTCAAAAGAATGTGATTAATGCCAGCTACTTGGTAGCCGCTTCCACATGAGTGCCAATCCAATAGCATACTTTAACTGTTGATGATCCTATCTGTTGCTACAAACGACATTACGAATAGCGCCCAAAATCGCAAGATTTTTCTGTTTTTTGGCATACATTGCTATCAAAAGGTAAATTATTGAAAATAAATTGTGTTTTTGATTATTCCCATTGATTTTAGTGAGAAACAAACAATTAATAATAAAAGTCTGCAAAATGCCACAATCCAAGGAACAAATTTTGAAAAAATAGAATCGATTATATTATTTACGTTTCGTTCAGAGACATTGAGTAAGGGCGCTCAAAGCTCTTTTAGTGGTAATTCCTGCTTCATCGGTATTTGCCGAATAGTACTCGTAAAATGGGACTTGGGAAACATAGCAAGTTATGGATATTTCGGGTTAATTAACAGCTTCCTGCATCTTTTGAAGATCAAACTAATTTTTCTTAAAGGTAATAGTTGTGCGCATCCAACCATTCTCTTGCATCTGGCGACGAGATTCGCTCTCTAATGTGCTTTTTTTTTTAAATTGCTGTGCATCGGAGAACGAAAATCTGTTCTTCTACTTCAAAGAGTTACTGACTTGCACAACCCCTTAAGATCCCATCACAACAAAACGTAATGATGCATAGTCGCTTTGGAAGTCAGCAGAAGACACAATCCCGCATATTACAATGGGTTTCTGTAATTATTGCGCGGTAAATGGGTTAACAACCTCGTTCCCAAATATTATTATCCAGTATACGAGTCTGATGTTTTTGAGAAAGGACGAGACGGTCCCACGGAACAGACGAGGACGACGGACGGCAAATAACGGAGAGAGGAAGAAGACAAACACGCATTACATATAGCATCACGTACGTAATACGCTGGAAATGTGAAAATGACGAAATTCCTCTATGTCTCCTCTCTCCATATCCATATCTAATCTCTTCTTTCTCGGGTTTTAGGATCGTTCCTTCTTTTTTTATGATTTACCTCGGAGACCCCGGGTATCTGTCGCATACGTTTTTATCAATGATTTAGTAGAACTTGTTTTAATAAACCGAGACAACGGGCTACAAAAAAACGGTGTTTATGAATGCGTATATGCGCATACCGAAGATGGTATGTATGCGTATGCGTGTATGTAGATATGGAGCGATGCGGTAACAAAGAGGAATCGTAAAGATTTTTAAGATGATGCTATTTTTTTACGTCGCTTCGTATGTACGCTTAAAGGCACATTCGTGATGATGCTTTTTTACCGAAACGACTTGAAACGGTACTGGAGATAAAACTTTTTATGAAGGAGGTTACGTTAGTATGTAAATTTACGAAAATAGGCCATCGAAAAGATATCTTGTATAAAACATGGGTTTATGATAGGGCAATGATAGTACTTAGATCTCTTCTGATTAAAATTATTATTGTCGCGATTAAGGTACTTCATAGTTCTACTTTAATGTTTGGATAATCTCAAATAATTTATTATAATTTCAAGAAAGTATTCATAAAACGGAGGAAACAAAGTTCGTCTGGTTTCGTGCGTGAAATCTGCGCTTTCAACTTAGAAATGTCAGTTTCTTTCCATATTTCTTCAATTTAAGTTAATCAACAAATATAACGTGGATCTAGCCCAGTTCTCTGACAACTTTTTCGGGTAAACACCTGCGATAGGTCGACTAATTATCGAGCAATACAGCAGTAATAATCACCAGATTTTAAACACACGGCTCCGAATCCGAGAACCGGATAGTAGATCCGGATCTCAATTTTTTCGGATACTTACAGCATTACTAAAATTACATTCACGATTTGTTTGGAAGATTCCAGAACACAGCGTCTGTTCCACACTAAATATGGTAAAATTAACGTTCAACTATGTTCACTCTAGCATTATTTAATGCTGCAAAGCACACTAAAAAGTGCTTCTAGCTTTGCATTATTCTATTTTCGTTGTCAATCTAAAACTGCTATCATGACTAAAGGATTCTGTATCGCACGAATTCCTGCACACAAAATGCTAACATCTTCTTCTTTCTGCGTTTAATTGATACCAATGCCTGATTTTCTTAAAAATTGTGCTAAGTCAAAATGATGAAAAACTAATAGTATGCAATAAAATTAAAGAATACAGAGAAAGAAGTCACAAATTTAGAGATTTTCCGAGGTGTAGGCCAGAATTAGTTCAAGTTCGGATGGCTCGTGGTCCTACCTACCTTAAAGACGCCTACGACAAACTTGAAACCTGTGGGCCATAAAGAACATCGAGAAAAGGATACAAGATGCGATTAAAAACATATTCGGCGATTGTCAGGCAGTTCCAGCGCCTGTATGAATCTGGTCTAATACATATGTACATAATCTAAGGCAACTGGGGCGCAATAATTGCGATATTTTGCAGTAGGCCCCAAGACACGAAGGGATCGCAGGATAAGATAACGCAGATAAGTAGCGAAGAAGAAGCCTTTCATTAGATCTACTCCTGAGGCCAAAAATAGGCGAAAGCACTCATATAAGGCTTGCCAGAGACAGCAAAAACAGGGCTATCGTTCTGCAAACGGACTGCTAGGATTTTTTGGAAATAATACAATTTCTTTTAAACTACGAAAAGGTGAAGATCAAACCTGTTGTCTATGCCAAGAAGATCTGGAGACGGCAGAACACATTCAATGTAAATTTGTTACCAATAATCACACACAACACCAAGGCTATTTTTCACATCCACTGAACTGAAGGAAGAAGTGGTACTAAGGTCCATTAAAAGCCTCGAACTATTCTAACACTCGCAACGGTGTTTTGTTATAATAGATCTATTACGGCTGCAGCGATTAAGGGTATCTATGCCATGGTCTCAATGTAGTAACAATAAATGTGAAGATATCACCATAAAATTCACTTAGTTTTTTGAAGAGCGTGGGGAGAACATGGTATAAATTCACTTCGACTACTTGAACTATCTTTTTACCACCATTTTGTGACTTGAAATGTTTTTTTTTATATATTCTTCAGTGCTAGCAGCATTGAGTTTGATGTTAAATAGAAGAAGCTTGAGCTTCAGAGGATAAAATTAGCTTTCTAAGTTTATTAGCCTGGGTCGTAGTTTTTAATAGTTTCTCATAAATGAGATTTATTAGAAACATTCGAATAGTACTTTGATACTTTGCCAAAAATGTTGGTGAACGATGGATGAAGGACATGTTTTTACAAAGTACTACTTGTTAGACGAAGCTGACACTTCTTCAAAGGTGATCGACCCACCTTTGCTCATTATTGGGTCTTTTTGACGTGCACTATTTCAAAATAAAGTGAGTAATATTTCAATTTCCGGAATGTTTTAATACGTTTCAGAACGATGATAAAGCATCTGACAACAGGAACAAGACCTAACACCGATCCATTTTGCAATCGACATTAACTTTCTAATAGGTTTTCAGCAATTTTACCCTTTCGGGCATGATACTTACATCATTACGAAGTACATTTGGATTACATCGCATCACATTACATCGCAGGAATCGAACCGCCGATTGTATTGAGTCGCGTCTTATGCCAACCAGTATAAAAGAACTTCGCATTCACGAAGCGGCTGAACTAATAGAACAGCCGTAAGTAACCGTCATGTTTAATATAGATATTACAAATTTATGGTCTAATACAAGTTAATCGGTCGGATATTAGATTTAGTTTCCGGTTTAGATCGTGCTCGCCCGAGTGTCGTCTATAAATATATCAAATGCGGGTTTGGCACGCCATGCCATATCAAAAATTATTTATTAATATACAATACATACGACGATGATGACGGCTACATACACACGTACGTGTATCTCAGCGTACCAGCCCACAGACATCCTGTGCTGTACAAGCTATAATTATGGGGATTTTTAAATTTAGAAACGGGGATAAGAGGAAGATATAGGGGCTATTCAGAAATAATTCATCTTCATTAATTTATCGGAGTGTTCTTCAATCGTAAGTAATAGGATAAGGTAATTATTTTAGTGGACGGAATTGGTTTTTGTAGCGAGATGTTTTCTGAATCGATAGGGAAATGGAGACTAGTCGAATTTTGATATACTTGGATACATCTGGATCTACTTACGTTGTAGTTTAGGTAAAGAATGAGAAGAGATGAACACGGAAAATATGTTGAAAGACCTGAACGTGTGAAAAACGATATGATTTCTACTGACCTGCGAACTCATGCTCAAATTGAAAATGTTTTTTGTTGCAATGCTCTCTATATTCCATTATTAATTTGTTCAACATTATGCAAGTTTAGGACGTGTAGATTATTTTGCTATTTAAAGCAAGGTTTACAACCCATCATTTGTTTTCGCATTCACTAAAATTTTATCAAATTAGTTGTGATTACATGAAGCTTCATCTCATATTATGAATTTATCGAAAAAATCTAATTCTAAACCTCCGAACGTATAGAAAAAACATTATCTACTGCAAGACATGCTTTAGAGATTCAATGCAATACACGTGGAAGCTGACCTTTTACGCATTTACGCATTTACGCAAAAACAACCATTTGGTTCTTATATGTTGAGATAGTTACCAACCACTTCTTAGGAAAGCTGAATTTCAGTTCAAATTAGAAGTAATTCTCTATTCTCTCTATTAGGTGTGTAAATTCAGCATTTGTAGATTTAGATTCAATCAGACGTAAAGCTACACCAGTAAGTCACCTACGTATTGAAGAATGACGGAAAATTTATAATCGGCAAAGGCCTTAATATGATGTACAATAATAACAAGTTCATGACGATGTATGATAGGGCGACCAATCTTGTGAGAAAATAAGAGTTAAATAGGAATGTGATGATTTGCATAAAGAGAACAAGAAGTATTGAGAAATGTAGAAGTATTGGGAAATAATCTCCAATGACTTTTAAACACAAAATTAACGAAAATATCTGTAAGAACGTAACTAAATGAAGCTAAAACGTAACGAGCAAACGTCTGTTAACAACCATTACTACTTTCTATTAGATACGCAGCTACTAACTAAAACATTGATTGAGATTGGCAGTGCTTGCCTTGAGTTGTGTCCCAGCCAGTTCAATTCCTTTTTGTTTATTTTATATTAGCTTATATTCAAGTAATAAACGGAAACAGGTTTGCGTTGATTTATTTTTTATCGTTTCTTATTAGAGAATTAATTGACGATTGCATATGATTGTTTCTATTTAAATAACATTTCAAAGAATAATTTAATTCAAGTAATACCTAAAATAATAATTGTTATAATTTTATTTTTCTAAATATATCTAATAAATAAAACACCTTGTGCGATTTTGATCGTCGACCACTGTAGATTCTTACCGGAAAATATTCCCCAATACTAAAGCTGCAACTCACGAAGATTTATACATTAAGGGTCGTTCAGAAGGCGTATTGTTGTTTCCGACAAACATTTTAAGTGTTTTCAATGAAAAATTCTTCGAAGGAACTGCCTAATGTGGGCCGATTCTCGGAAGAGGGTTATTTTTTAAAGGCTAGATTTCGTTATATAACAGCCTATTGCCCACCCAAGTCTGGGAAACCGTTCCCTCGACGACATAATCTTACTTGCGCACGTATATACATACATATATATATATATCTATGTATATGTTTGTGCACGGCATAGAAAATGTATTCAAACGATTGGAAGTTGTATATTTTATACGATACTCCTTACAGGAATATGGACGTTTGATTGAGTTTGTTGGATTTGTTATGGAATTTGTTAAATTGAAATTAAGAATTGGTGAAAGTTGTAGTTTTTATGCATTATTTATTTTTCATCATGTTTCATGATTATAATCTTTAGTATTACACCAGACACCTGCATATATAGACATGTAATACAAGTAACAAATAATTAACAAAAAAAAAGCATCTGGGATAACAATATATTTGTGTGTCATTAGCGTAAAGATGATAAGACCAATGCTGTAGGGACTTCCACAGCACGGATGTGTAGACAATATAAGAAAGTGGACCCAAAATGGATCCTTGATGCACTGTAGCTGTATTTCAAGTTTTATTATTCAAAATTACCTTTTAACATCGAAAGGACATCGAAACAACGCAGCTTGCATTTTACTACATTAATTCGAGTTTGGAACAGCCTATGCCCCATTGTCAAGAGATAAGAAAGATGATAATCACTAGGCGAAATGCCAATTTCCCGATCAAGTTTAGAAATTTTCCTCCGAGCCACTTTTGCGATATGAGGGGTCTAGCTTGTAAGAATAGGTCTTTCTTTTGATTGATTGAAGAAGTCTATCTGTGGATGAGTGTGAAGCCCATTTGCTTAATTTTCACGTCTTTACTAACTGGTGAAAGTGCGAACGAATGATTTCATCGCTGATATTGAACCGTTCTGCAATCTTTAAGCACATTGTACTGGAATTCACCTTCACGACCCCTTGAATATTGTTGACGATCTTCGGTCTCCCCGAGCGTGTTTCACCGATCAAGCTAAAATCTCCCGAAGAAAATTCCTTGAACTATTTCTGTGCTGTTCGAGCTGTTACAGCATCATCTCCGAATTCGGTGCCGAGTTTGTACTCATAGAGTAGAAACTCGGCCAGAGAGTTGCCATTTTAAATTATTTTAAAATATGAATTAGACACTTAGCACCAAAACTGTATGCATCCAATGAAAGAAGGATTAATATAATGGCAGTCTAACGTATATAAAAACCGCACGAATTTATTTGGTCACCTGATAGTCTCAAAGTCGTTAGAATAATCGTTTGAAGTAAGAGTTGTGATTTTGCCAGTCGAAGGCAGTACAAACGCAATCAATAACAGTGGACAAAGCAATAGCACAGCTTTAATGTGATCCAGCACGTTCGAAGAGATTCATGCTTATCAATAAAATCTCTGGTTTAAATTCTAAGTAATTTTTCAAGTATTTTAGACATGACATATAAAATGGGAATGAGACGTAAAACAACAAAGTCCTTTGGGATGTTCTTTTACAACCTATGACTTCTTCGAGACATCAGAAAGACATGCAGTTATTAAATACATCAGCCATAATGGAAGAAGATGTGCGGGCTTAACATGATAAGACTTCGATGTCCATCGCAACCGGTAGTCTTAGATAAGATGTTATAACTATAGTAAATACCCGACCTTCTTTTTACAGGATTAAAGGAAAAGCAAGCTTCAGAAGATAGTTAATTGTATTCACGTTGACACTCCAGTAAAGAAGTTATTACTGCACCGGTCATGAATAAGCGGGGAGATAAGGTACAATTGTTTGCAGGGACAGAAACAATGTCTAAATCTTTAAGATCCTTCAACACAATCCACATAATTAACGTATCACTCTTTAATTTCTATACAAGAACACACAAGAATTGCAACAGTTTGCCTACATTTTATTATGCTTTTGTTTCTAGTAAAGTAGGGCGCGTGTAGGAATGATTTCAAAATCTAGTTTATCGAGTTTATTCCGAGCGTGGTTTATCTTATTGAATCAACACAAGAAATGCAGTGCTCAATTGAAGTTCATTACTAATAACGTATAATTTATACATAAATTCTCCGGAGGTTATGATAAGCTTTAGAAAGGTTATACACGTCACCACAAGCAAAAAAAGACACAGGCCTGTGTAAACATAGAAAAAGCTTGTGTGCAGAACGAACTTGTAATTTTCTTAAGAAACTTCTCTTGATAGATACTGTAAGGAATGTGAATGCTTACGTCATACCGCAAAGAAATTAGGTGTATAGAGATTTAATTGAATCCAATAGGTAGCAATTTTTTTGCTGAAAAGATCTCATTGAGCTTGTCTCCATTGATACAGTAACACACATGTATGTATATATGATGCCTATGAACATTTCGATCCCTAATTAGGTGCAACTATTCCAGTTCAAATGAACTAGAAATATAGCAAAGAAATATATAATAAGTGACACGTTTTTAATTGTAGAACAAAAGATAGACGACAAATAAAGATGTGGCGCACAGTACACTTATGTTTACGTCTGCTTTAGACGTGGGAAACTGTCAATGAAATAGTTAAGAGAGCATTCGTGCTTTCAAGAATACACCAAAACATCTTACACTCTCACAGTTGTTTACGTTTACTTGTTTTCAAGATCTAAACGAAGGATCTTAAAAGCTCGCGTACTACTTAACTGTTAAATTCAGTAAAATGTTTTGAATGGGTAACGTAGCCTTAGGATATCCTAATTCTGATCTAGTGAGATAAATATCACTACAAATAATGGATCTGGAGTATTCTTAGGATAATCCCTTATTAATCCCGCAGTGAAATCTTGAGATTAAATTCGCTCTCAAAGGGATTAAGGAATCTTATCGCATTACTTCAAAATTAATAGCAATACGCTACTGAAACTTTCGTAGAGCGAATCCCAAGCCTTTTATTAAAATTACTTCTCCGTGTAGAAACCACCTTCACTATGGCAATCGGGGCAATTACAACATACTGACACTAATTAGAATGGTGTCGAAAGGTTTATTTTCGTTTTTGACGAGGAAACGCGACAATCTATTGCATATCTCGAATTCCACGTCCAGTCATCATCGAAAACCCGTCCCCCGTTTGACAGAAGAAACGTCCTCTTTTCTGCTTAAGTTTTACTCTATTAGAGCATTCTTGAGATTCAGCGAATTTCTAAATCTAACTGGAGGCCGTTTTTATTAGCATTCCGGTGCGCGCGGTAAATTAAAACATTAATAAAACCGATGGCGAACCACTCAACGCGTACGCTTAGCATGGTAGAAGAAGAAGCTGCATTCGCAACAGCAACCGCTTTTCTCTAGGAGATACAAGGCGAAATAAACTACGTGCGTTGAATTATGCGTAAAATTAAAATGAGTTTGTTTGGAATTGTGTTGGTGTTTTAATTCGATTAGATACGAGATAATCTATTCTAACTTCTGACGAGCTCGTTTATAAATTATGAAATCGCTAATTGCAATCGCGTTTTCTTCCTTTGGAAAATTAAAAAGGCAAACCCACGGAAGAGGTCCAGCAACGATGAATCTCATTTTTGCGGAATTTACGCGGAAATAAGCGATAATAAAGCCGCAAGCGTTGATCCAACGGCACTCCCTAAGTGTATCATTTCTATTATTGCTCACTCTAATATTTGACATCCGAATAGTTTAATAAATTTAACATACAACTTAATAGTTTTCTATTTATCGTCCGTTCTATTATGTAGTTTTTTTAATATCAATGTTGGATTATCTTATTAAATCGTGAACCTTTATGTTCAGTTCCTGAAGTATTATTGCGAATCAATAGAATCTAAATATGTAATACATAGTAGTATGCAGAATTAGTTTGCTCAATAAATAATACGTAAATACCTAAAATCTGTTACGTATTTTGTGAACTCAAGAAATTACTGCGCGCGAACGAAATGAATGACTTATTGAATATTGTATTTACGGCGACTTGAAATGTTGATTCATTGATTAGACGAGTATGAATTTATATTCATTTAAATGAATTTCTACGTGGTAGACAATGGAAAATTTTGGGACAAAATTTAGAAATTTGGATTCTTCAATTTTCTGATCGTTTGAAAGAAATCAATATAGAGAAAAGACCGAATATTGCTCTGTTATTTCATAACTTTGAAAGTCGTATCGAGACGTATTTACTACCTTTTAGCATGTAATTTCGTTTATTCCCCGTGAAGAGCGTTGAGTCATTTGCCAAAAGCCCTTAAGAAGCATTCTGATCCAAATGTCATGGTATACTTTGTTAAGAAAAGTAGAAACGCATGTTACGTATGAGATCCAGGGAAATGTTGCACTTCATTATCGTAATAGTTTTGCAACGAGTTGGTTCAAGATGAGTCTCATAAACCTGAAAAAATCCCACATAATCCCAAGAATATTTACGCATTTTAATCGACAAATTTTGAAGTAATTTAATTAGAAATTGTATAATCACAAGTACTACACATCAGCTAAATTAGATTCATCCATTTGTGCTTCTATAAAAATTATCTGTAGTTTAAGCAATTTACGAACTAAATTTCAAGTGGAAGAATGAAATCTTGAACACAACACGTACAATTTGAAGTTGACTTTTGACAACATCTTGAAGCACTTTGAAGAGACGCAATTCTGTTGGAGTTATCGTTTTTCATTATTTAATCACTCTACCATCTAGTGTGTAGGACTATGTGCTGGTGCCCTCACCTCGTCTTGCTGGATTTTTCTGGGCTTTCCTCTCCAATTTTGTCCATCCTAGACTGGTATACTCTTCTTTTAGGTTTGCCACTACCATTCTGCATGAAAGTCGCAGCTACCCTAATTATCTTTCCTGGATACTTTTAATTTTTCTCTGTAAGTTTCGTTCCTTATTCTGTTTCGTTTAATATTCCACTATATTTTCCTCGCAAATTTATTTTTTTTTGCGTTACTTCTGTTTACAGTTGTTGTTGTTGTTGCAACATAATTCGCATCCATGTGATAACCACTTGGATTCATTGAGTATCTCTTTTTTCCAAAGAATGCGTGTTGTAATGCATTAAATACTTTCCCAACCTTCCCTTATCCGTTTATTAATTTCCCTGCCATATCTCCCGTTCTCTTTCATAATCTCCCGGAAGTATTTGAAGCTTTTTACCTGTTCTAACTTATGTACTTCCAGTTCGATCTCAGTGATCACGATATCATCACCCTCTTTGCTCTTTGCATGTATATTTTCATGTTAATTTTTCTTAATTCTTTGTGTAATATTTGCAGGTTGTGTTGCAAGTCCTTTTTCGAACTTGCAACTATTGCTATGTCATCTGTATACATTAATACCACTAGTTCTATTTTCTCAATTTTCCAATTTCCTATTTGTAGTCCTTTCATTCTTGGTTTCGCTTTCTTTATGGCTGCGTCTGTTACTGTAGAGAATAGGCTTGGGTTCTTTTTTTTTCCTCTTTTCTTTTCTTATTAGTATTATATAAAGGAACTACAGGAAGGAAATGGATCTCAATTAAAAGGATGGTCCATATAGGATGTAACAGAGAATTAAACAAATGTTCACGCACTACGAACATTCTTTACGATATCAACATAAGAACCTGTTAAAAGTTTGCTCATTTACTTCTAAATTTTTTAATCCCAAGAATAAAAGAGAATTACCTGGGCCACTATGTTTCCACAAAGCGCAAAGTCTGAAGGATGTGAATATCGTGAGTACAAATAAAAAATAAAAATATCATGCGGTCCCAAGTTTAACAAGAGCTTGTTTACTTTGAAATGTGGGATGAAGATGCGGTCTCCTTCGAAAGTAATACGCCCCTCAGTGAATAACAGTATATTGTACTCTCAAATAAAAATATTAATTTAACAATTTCTCAAACCGATATAAAGCGTGGCTAATGGCTAATTGTGAATGTTGAATCGTTGAAAAGTCGAAATGTGAGAAATGCGGAGAACATCGCTGCAAGAGATTGCAAATTTACTAATTCTTCGTGGTGTTCAAGAATTTGGGCTTAGGAAAAGGACAACTTGGCGTGTTTTGAAAAAAGACTTGAATTGTCATGGCGTAAGAATTGAAGTTACAGGATTATCAGCTTTGCTGCTGGGGCTTTAGAGCAACATAAAACGGTCTCCTCAGATGAAGCTCATTTTCAGTTAAGGGGGCATGGTAACAAATAAAATTCTCGTTTTCCATAAGATGTTAACATGTTGATAATAGATTTCTTGTGGCCGAATTTGGATGAAATTGATTTGGAGGGCATGTGGTTCCAAAAAGACTAAAGCCACTACCGACATTTTGGTGAAAGGATGATTTCAAGAAATGCGATTCACCTGCTCTGGATTACTTCTAGCGGACTTATATACAATCTAGGATCTGTACAAACAAACCACGGACCCATGATGCATTGCAATTAAATATCGACCGCTGCGTTCGTGATATTAGATCCGCGTTATTGCCCAAAGTAATTGAAAATCGGGTTCATCGAATTCGCTTGTTTGTACGAAGTTGAGCTGTAAGTGCTAGTGCATTTGGAAGGATAATGTAATAAAAAGTGATGACAAAATAATATAAAATGTTGTACCTCAAATATAAAACTTTATTTTATATAATTGGAAAATCTTATCATTCTTATTGGAAAACACTTTACAAAGAAAAAACAATTTTAACGGGACACCACATCACCGCATTTATTGTTATATATATGAAGAGTACATTGGCCCACGGAGTAATGGAATACCTGGAAGATAACGGCAACTCGACGCGTTAGATGAATGAAAATTTATGATGACCAGGACACATGAAATGCAAGAATTTTTAATCTCAGATGCATGACATGTACACAATTATTGTTAACTTTTCGATTGCTTATTTTAAATAATCCCATTAGGCGTTCCTACATAATGCTTCATCGATCGAACGCTGTATTGTATGAAGGAAGTGGGTGGAAAAAAAAAGCGAATATTATTTTGCTGTTACTTGATAACTTGTATCGTAATGAAGGAAATTGCCAGCATTCAAAGGCAATATCAAGGTGCTTGTTTTAAATAATAATGCAATTAAAATTGTACAGTGCAAAGATAAAAAAAAAAAACAGAGACTCACCGTACAATAACCATTACTCCCATCACATTCCATAGCACTGACTACACTACTACAGCGAAACTGTTACGGGAAAAAAAACGTTTCTGCATCCTGTTACCTCTATTCCTCTTGCAACAACAATCGACTTGGTAACAGAGTCCAACCGATACAACTACACCGATCCGATAAATGAGATGAATTGTTGTACGGATAGAATGGGAATATCCAGCGCCCAACACATTCCAAACGACTTCGCGAATTGCGAATTCCATTCAACGTTTCCCCATGCGTAGGTATCGATATTGTTTTTAAATGAATTTTTTTTACAATATGAACAATCCAGTGTTTTCCAATCGGCGCGTTAATAATAGTGTCACGATCCGGAGTATATACGGAGCGTTCTAGTAAAAGGACGGTCTATCTGTTCGCTCGCCAGTCAATTCCTAACTATTTACACCGGACCGCGATTAGACCGCGTCTGAGTTAAAATAGTGTTGGCAATTGCTGTTGATGGTTGATGCGATTTTCGTCCTCGGCAAACAATTGAAGCGGCAGCGGCGCTACATAACGCTAAAAATACATTTTAGAACGTTGTGTTGGGGGAAGTGACGTCACAACAATTAGTATGATGAGACAGTCTCCTATTAATTTATTTACGAGTGACACGTTCGAAACGATGTACATAATGTATACTATTCAATGATGTCAACCGTCGAACTTTACGCATGAATGCAATTCTGTATAGTGGAAGGAGAAATCTTGAAAATTTAATTGGTTAAACCCGAAATATTTTTAACGCTAACGATATTCTGACGTATCTTAAATATTCATGCCAACTTGCTGGTTTGAAGTCCAACATTCATCAGAGGATAATTAAAAGGCCTCGAGCTGGGTAAATGTTCCAAAACGGACGAAAACGTTCATATCAGGCTCGCTAAAAACAGCAAAAATTACGCTATCGTTGAACAAAGTGGACGTTAAGTTATTGGTAAGGCCTCTGACAGGTCACGTTGCCTAAAAATATCATCACTTCTTTAAGCTAGGAAGAACTGAAGATCAAATTTGTCGTCTATGCCAAGAAGATTTGGAGACAGTAAAATACATTGTATGCAAATGTTTTGCCATCAGTCGCACACAACATTTTAGAAGGTTATTTCTTGGATCTACTGAACTGGAGGTTAATAAAAAAGTAAAAAAAAAGCCAAAACAGAACTCAGGACTTCATTTGATTCATTGCATTTGTTCCAACAACAAACGAAAGAAACTCGAATTTCCTTAAACCTCTCTTAAAACGCACACCAGAATGTACCTGCGTCATGAACCATCGCGCACCAGAATGTGTCTGCATTGAGGGTGGTTGTACGGTGCAGGAACAGACTTACGTTATTAATTTTGCATTTATACTTCAATGTTCCAACTAATCTTTTCTTATTTGAACTCTTAATAAACCATTTAACTGCCATCCATTAGCGATCAATTCAATTCCAATTCCGCAAATGTTCAATTCAATTTTTGATATTTTGTGTATATTAAAATTTAATAATAAAAAATTAACGTTGGCACCATTGATATTTTTCACAATTTTATATGTTTGGGTATCACGCACATAAAAGCATAAAAATCTTTCCAGACGGGAGGTTTCCAGATATGGATCCGGTAGAACAGCCTATGGTTCAGAATGAATGCGTCTATTCCAACGCCTTCGCAACTACATATACTCTAATTCGTTGCATATTTGTAGAGTAGTAGCAGCCAGTTTTCTACACTAACGCGCTACTGTCTGTTCGTTTATGCGGCGACTTGACATTGGACCCATAAACGATGATGCATTCCATCCACCTACTGGCGATAGTTTCCTATAACGTTCTTTTTTTGTTGTCGCCGTTATTTATGCTGGCAGAATATATTCATTGCTCTGTTATTCCGTTAATTTTAGCAAATAGCAAACAGATTCGTTTTCTATGAATGGACGCATGAGACATGTATTTCTCGGAAAAACGAATTAGAGTGTCAAGATCAAGACTACCGCGATTTTTTTCTAATGGTTTTACACGTGGAAGCTGAAGTTCATTCATTACTGCTCGAGGTAAATATAGAGTAAGCGGTAATTGTGGCGAACCGGCCAAGCCCTCGTGAGAGATACATCTATACTTTCTGCAAGCGTGGGAATATATTTCGCGAGCTGCTTCTATGATTTGGTTTTCAAAAGTAAACGGGAAAACCACGAATTCGATTTCGTATATCAGATGTTTTTTATGTTGACATCATTAAAGGTTTGGGTGGGACTTGCAATAAATATTAACAATTTCAAGCGAGTTTTGCCTCATAAAAACTATAAACTTGCTTCTCTCGTATAGCAAGCATCGCGCAACAAATTTAATTGCTTAAAATTAAGGCTAGATTTTCGGTGATTAAATGTATAAATCTGAATAAATCTAATATTGATTGCAAGGAAAGTATGGGTACACTCCGCACCACATAAATTTAATTAATTAGTCCGGAACAGCTGTTTTCAGGATACGTGGATCCCCATTTTCAAATTATTCGGTTTTAGGGTTGAAACAGCTGTTCCGGTCTAATTACTTAAACGTGTGTGATGTAGAGTGTGCCGTGTATATCAATGTAAGTTTCTTTTGTAAGGAGTCTCTAAGGTAAGTAAGGAAGTCAATTTTTCTTGTCTAGCTTTGGTTTCCTTTTTTGCTTAAGTTTAAGAAATTCCGTTAGTTATAATAACCCCTCGTTGTCTTAATATTCAAAGTGCACCATTAAAAAGCAGAACGAATGAAATTCTTATAAATGATTTCTCAGTTTTACATTAAATCTGTTGAGATTCAACATTTTTACGAGGCGGCATTAAAGTTTAAAATTGATGGAAGAAAAGTCTTCAAAAGGAATCAAAACTCGGAAACTCTTAAGTGTATCAAATTACATTAAATTCTTATTTCGAAAGCAATACCCAGTGCAGAAGACGGCTTCTTAATTATATTACAATGTACAACTTTGAATGAAAACAGAGAGATATTTTCTGTCCTTTTCTTATCCAATTAATTTTTGAGATACTCGATTATAAAAGTTGCTCGGGGGGAGATACCTTAGCGATTTTATGAAGGAAATGCTGCTGTTTTTTCTTATATTCCCATGTACGAATGAATTTAGAAAGAGATCTACTTGAATTTTGTACTTTCAAAAACGGTCGTGTAGGTATAAGATCTGACTAATACCGGCTCACATTCTGTTTTATTTAAGAGTCAGACCATGTATGTAGAAGCAAGATAAAGATACGCGATACGTTAACGTATAATAACGATCTTCTACCAAGAATTAAGATAAATGCGTATTTGATTCATTCATGTTTGTGCTTCTTAGTCATCGACTGCCGCCACTTATTATTTATTAAGATTTATCAAAGGTTGTTTTTCGATTTTTAAATGCTATATAAATTTGACTAACGTAGAACGTGTTTAATCAAAGTTATACAAGTGATTAGAAGGATTTCCGGTGGCACTTGAATTCCAAACAGAAGAGTAATAAGATTCCCAGAGTGAATTAACAGTAGCAACGGTTTTTCGCGCGTTGCGATTGAATTAAAATCACCAGTAATCAGAATGTTTCCTGTAAGTGATCTAACACAGCAGTTTTAATTGATAAAAAGTGCAAAATAATAACAAGAGAGAGAGATTCACAAGAATTGCTTTTGATAACACCACATTAAAAAAAAAATTGCGACCGCAACCATTATATTTTTAAAATAAAAGCAATTTATACTAAGAATTACAACTGTCAACGTTTGTTTGATCTAGCAAAATATGCAGCTATCCTAATAAAAATTATATTTGGATTGGTTAGTCTCTGTTACGCGTATGGTACAAACCAGCAGAAGAAAGGTGAAAATTGTCAACAAACACCAAAGACCAAACCAATATTATCTTCTATTTATCTGTTTGTAAATTGTTTTATTTCATTTGCTATTATGTTACAGCAGCTTTTCAGAATTTTCCTATTTATATTATAATATTTGTAATTCTGTGAAGGTCAATAAATTTATATCTTTCAATCTTGGCGTTTCTCAAAGATCTCACTTCACTACTAATCAATCTGGATTTTGTCTTTTTTTGGCCTTTTTTACGACCGGTATAACTGCTACTGCTGTTAACTTCTGGGTTTTGCTCGACGTTTCGCCGTTCAGGAAAGCCACTAGCTCTAAAGACGATTAGAGAACCACAGAGAGCAATGGCGTGTTTGCCATACCTATCGAGAGTCACCGAAAAGGTAGGACGAATCCTGAGGAAACTCGACATACTTCAAAATCAATCCAGCAGCGTCTACCAACCGCTAAAGACAAGACAGACAAAAATCGCACAGAAGGTATCTACAAGATAACATGTCAATGCGGGCAGTGCTACGTCGGACAAACAGGAAGAGCTATCGCGGTAAGAATAAAGGAACACGTAAGGGACGCAAGATTTAAAAGAATCGAGCAATCAGCGGTGGCAGAACATGCACGAGACTGGATATAAAATGATCTTTAACAACGTAAAAGTGATAACCACCACCAAGAGCTGCGGAAAAAGACTCATCAGGGAAGCTATAGAAATAGAAAAGAACAAGACGGTCAACAGAGAAGAAGGGTACCATCTCAGCAACACTATATAAGAAGAATGTCGAACAATGGAGAATCAGTTCAGTTATCCTGGAGAAGCCGTCAGCATGAACGCCGAAACGTTTCCATTCTCAAAATGTCTTAGTGGCTCGTCACTAACGTCATCCCCGTTTCAAGACAAACGTCCCAACGAGAATGGAGAATATACACTTTAAGAGACATATTGCAGGAAGCAGCGCGACTGTTAATGTTATGTAATCTCGTGTTTCGTTGCTTCTCAAGAAACTAGTAAAAGCTTGTATCATAGACTGCTATTTTACTAACTTGGTTTCAAATGTTCTAACACTTACTATTTCCCATAATTGAGGCCCAACAAACATATCCGCTTTTAATATTTCTTCTGTTATTTTTAGGAACCTTCCTCGAAAGTATTAAAAATCGTCACTTTCGCGATTCAATGCCTAAACAAGGCCTTTCGTAAGTCCCAATTTTGCGCGCAGAGGTGATATTATCGTGTTTTCCTTCTCCTCTAAAGGCTGATAATTAATGTAACGATTTCCTCTGTCATGACGGTCCAAAGGACATAAAGAACAACAGTATTTTATTTAACCTGACTGCATGCCCAAAGTACGTGCAATAACTTGCTAAATCCTCACAAATATTCCAGGAATAGCTTTCGCACTTTGTCTTCTCTAATAAAACGGCGTAATTTATTGGAATGGAGGTGTAAAGGTTTCAAATATGTAACGTAGCTGCTTTCGTCAGCGTATTTATAAACAATCTTCACGAACTAAAATCGTGATGTACTCCGAAAATTTCATATCACTGTGATAAACCGAATTGCCGCTCATGATTCTAGAACAGAATAATTCTATTTTCTCTATAACCAGATCTAAGCCAAAACTACTACTTTTCGGGGTTAATTTTATAGAAGCAAAAACTTTATTGGCCAGTATAATTTACTAAAACCATTAACTAGTTAAGTTGGTAAGCCAGATCAGTACCAATCAGATACTGAAAATGTTTGTAGTTATTTAGTGGAACTTGCATTTTGGAAAGAACATATCGTTAATCCAATACATTGATTGCGTAAAATACGATTAAGTATGTTAGTTAAAACATAACACGAATGTATGTTATAGGCTGAAGATTGCATCAATCATTAAACAAAGAGAGAAGAAAACCTTTTCAAGTATAAAGGTTCCCGACATTAATAATAGATATAATATTTAAAGACATCGCATTCCCATTATTTATAATACATTCCGATATGTCCTCAAGCTGCGTACACACGTAACACGGCGTAGACTCGTTGTAGAGTGCTTGCTTCGCCCAAAAGATTGCTTACGTAATCAATAGGCTTTTGCGGCAAGTATACTTTATTCTATTGGCATAGTCTGGGTTTGAATAAGTGATTTGTGAGGGAATACGAGAAGACGTACACATTTGCAATTTTGTCCATCATCACCCTAGGAAAGCATATTGCAGCCCGAGTGATTGGAATCGATTGCAAATGTGTACGCGACTTTATCCGCGCGCGTTTCTTGCGAGTATGCCGCAACGTTCCACGCAACCTTTATTCTTTCGCCATCGCACTTTACGAATTTAAATTAGCCTGTTTGCTGAGCTGGGGCTCGCTTAAGAAACGTCCATCAACAAATATGGTCAAAATTAAGCAATGGTGCAATAGCGCGCGGCCGGTCGCGCCGACAAATAAGAAGAGCGGCGAGCAACAAACGCGCTAGCCGTTACGAGGTCCTCAGGACGCTCCGTACGGAGCGCGCTCAGGCTACACAGGCAGTGCCAGCGCGCGGCATTAAAATGATAGAGTAGCGCCGGGCCGGGTGGCGCTAAACCTTATATGGTGCGGCTATGTGGTGATTCATTCGGCCTCTAGGGGTCGGGACCCGTCAATGCACCCACAGACCGCATACCAGCGTTAACAAGCCTACCTCTATATGCGACGTAGGTATACGGCACGCATATGTACGGTCTGTATAGGCTGCTAGTGTGTATGTGTCGGGGCAATAGCGTGGGATAGCCTCGTTTTTACATGCTACGTGGTATCTTGTATAGGATATCGGAGGTGTTTTGATGCAATAGGTGCATGGTGGTGGAAGAAAGTATCACATGCTGGGAAAAATTTTCCGCTAAAAATAGATGGAAATGCTATTATCGTTGATTCTGTGCGCAGATTTACTTACTTAGGTTAAAATACTACGAAGTATCCTTTTAATTAATTCTTAATGTGTAAAATTACGTTAATTCAGAGTGAAATTACGAAGTAATTTTACACTAGTCTTGTGCATTATAATAAAGCAATGCATTAAATCAAACAAATTATATGGCTTTATGCAGCAACTACAACATTTGCCGACTATAAAAGTAAAGATAGTCTGCATCGCTTACATTTTAAAAATTATCCAGAATCCATAAAACTGTTGTTTTAGTTTTCCTATTATTACACCCTTTTCTGGGGAAACATATTAGTAACTATTAACGAATATTAGAGACTTGCACAGAGCACAGATATGGGCAATGGGACGGGACCAATGCCTGCATTGGTTACATAGTGCTCTACCATGAGAAGAAAAATTGGCGATTTTGGTAATTCGTGGCCTTTAGATAAAACAACGAAAGCATAAATTTCTGTAATTATAAATACAATGATTCCGCATAGGCCATGATTGTAGTGTGTTGATATTAATTAATGCTGTTACACATGACAAAAAGTCAAAAGAGTAAGGGGGGCCAAGTTGTCCCGTAAGAATCGAAAGAACATGTTCTTTCGATTGATTAAAGAAGCTTGTTTTTGGATGAGCGATGGTTTGACCCGCTTTAATAATGAACAATTCCGGGTAGTGTCTACCAAAAATAAATCTTTTTTGGGAGCAAGGAAACCTTGGAAGTGTCTGGTATTGTATTAGTGAGCGACAACCAATCATACAAACGCTTAGAATTCGTTGCAAGTTAATAACCGATCAAGAAAATAGACGGAATTTGCTATCCTTTGATAATTTATGTGGAATCAGTTTGCATAACTTCCACGTTCTTTGTAGCTGGTAAAGGTACCAACCAATGTATTGGTTATTGTACACTGGTATTTACTCCATAGCCTGTTGAATAATCTCGTTGTTACCAATCTTCATTCTCCCACATCGTGCTTCATCGGTTAAGCGGAAATCTCCAGAAGAAAATTTCTTGAACCACTTCTGTGCTGTTCGATCACTTACAGCATTATCTCCGAATGGGGTACATATTTTTTACGTCGCTGCTGCAGTTTTGGTGCTGAGTTTGTGCTCATAGAGTAAACAACATCGAACTAAAGTTTTATTCGTTACAATTTTAAATTATTTTAAAATATGAATTAAACAATTATTGATTAATACTAAGATAGATCGCAGGTAACAAACATGTGCCGTGGATCAACAAAAAATATTCACGGCTGTCCGATATACACTACCGTTCTTATATTTGGGGACGACTAAGAAAAACTCCCAAAAAATAAGCAAAATTGAAATATTGACAATTGATTGTGTTTTATATGAACGAGTATACATTTCTATATGTATGAACATAATTTACAACAGTATTCTCCTCTATCCCATCAAATTTATAACGCATTTATATTCTACCGCAGTCTCAGGCAAAATCCCTCTTAATCCCTTTTATGGGGTTATAAACGTAAACTTGAAAATATTGTCGAATATTTCCACAAAGGAATAATGTGAGATTCATAGAACACTTAGTACAACAAACAAAGCAGATATCGGCTTGTATTTAAAATAAAATCGATCTTGATAGTAGTTTAGTTTAAATTTAACTATCGTAATAAACGGGTGGTGCTGAAATGGCAAAACGAAAAGAAATTTCCATCGAAACGCGTTCTGCTACTATTACTTTAAGTAATGAAGGATACTCAATGGCAGTTATTGCGAAAAAATTAAAAATATCGAAAAATGGTGTATTTACAACATTAAAACGGGTGGCGGAAACGGGTTCTTTGGCTGATAAGAAACGTTCTGGACGCAAAAAGAAGACAACAGCTGCTGAGGATCAGTTCATGGTTCTTGTTTCAAAAAGAAACAGATTCCTAACGGCTCCGGAAATAACGCAGCAAGTCAATGTTTCACGAAGAAATCCTATTTCGCATTCGACCGTGAAACGAAGATTAATTGCGGCAGGCTTAAAGAGACGAGAAGCTGCCAGAAAACCGCATTTGAAAGTTCAAAATAAAAGAAAAAGATTGCAGTGGGCACAAGAACACAGACACTGGACATTCGAACAGTGGTGCAACGTGCTGTGGACAGATGAGTCCAAATTTGAAACATTTGGCTTCAAACGGAGGACGTTTGTTGGGCAACAGGTTGGTAAAAGAGTTAGTGAACAGTGTATTCTACCTACAGTGAAGCACGGTGGAGGTAACGTAATGGTTTGGGGCTGTTTTGCGGGAACAGCTGTAGGTGATTTAGTAAGAATACAGGGAATACTTCGTAAAGATGGCTATCTCAAAATATTGCAAGAGAATGCTGTACCGAATGGGGAACGATTACGAGGTCGAAACTTTACGTTTCAAGAGGATAACGACCCTAAGCATTCTTCTCGTATATGCAGAAATTATCTAGCATCTCCGGAAAAAGAAGATCGTTTAAAAAGAATGATTTGGCCACCTCAGTCTCCTGACCTGTCGCCTATTGAATTAATATGGGATGAACTGGACAGAAGGATTGGCCAAAAAGGAGTGACTACTTCACAAGATTTATGGAGAAAGCTCCAGCAAGCATGGACCGAGATCCCAGCAACATTTTTGAAATCTTTAATTCTGAGAATGTCACGAATATGTACCGCAGTAATTAAGTCAAAGGGTGGACATATAGACGAAAAATCCGTATAGACCTAATTATAATTAGTACAACATTTCTTTTTGGAATATTTTTAGTTTTGTATAGTATACTCAATGTACAGAAGTAAATTAAATTACAAATAACTTTTTGTTTTTATTTGAATTAAAAAAAAACTGTATTTTTTAATCGTCCCCAAATATATGAACGGTAGTGTATATAAAAACGACGCGAACTTATTTAGTCGCCTGGTTTTTTGAGTTTTTCCTTTAATAATCAGCCGAAAATTCCATACTTCACTCACTACGTTATTAGGTGTTTCTGTTGCTGAAGAGCATATTTCCTCTTAGTATTAATTTGGGGTTCTAATGGCCTGAAAAACAATGACCATTGATTATCCTTCTAATAAAATTGTAAAGCATGTACTGCCTTGAGTACTGTTAGTCAAAAAATTTATGGTTTGATTGAAATAACAAATGTTCCAATCTACAATCATTCAATCTCTGAACATTTCTCTCTGGAATCAATGTATCGATGAAATCTAAATTGTTACGCGAAAACAAATCTCATTTACGTACAACCGGAAATGTGGACAGTGTGCATATATCAATATCGGTCAAGAATCTCGAACTTTGTTGTGTTTAAATATATTATACATCTCGCACACTCGAAGAACCGTACAATTTTTAGTTCCTAGAAATCCCATTCTGATATATAGTATTTCCGGTGTTAAAGTATCCTCGACTTGCCGAATGTTTGTCATTTAATTCTCCGCAAACAATGGGTGTGGTCTTATTCGAGAAACGGAAACGCTGCAATATTGCAAACTTTCCGACATTTATGTATTGCACATGACCGTTTGGTCTCGAAAAGTTATCAAAGGAGAAGTTCTGGGTGGTTTCCGAGAGTTCTGTGTTGCGGGCGAGCGTTTTACGTCTTCACTATACGTATAGGAACTGCTAGACAAAGTTAAACGAATATATGCGTACTAAATAAATAAATACGGGGCCAACGGAAATCAATAGTTCGTAAGTAAAGTTTCAGGTATTTTTTTTTATTAAGTAATCGGGCGAAATATATACACGATAGGAATAAAACAGCAGAAAGTTCAACTGTTTTCATTTATATAAAAGGACCATGTTTATTGGACAAGGTTGGGGCGAATTTGTGGAAGAAAAATTATACTGGTCGTTAATCACCTTTTTAGTATTAATGGTTAATTAAATTAATTCCCCTAGATGTCATGTCAAAAAAGAAAACACACGAAGCACGCGAGAATTTTCTTAGGCAGTAAGTACCAACAAAGACCTCAGCCATTTCTTGACGCACAGTTTGATGGGTTTCATGTTCACGCTCAGTTGTTATTTAACAGAAAAACAGAAAAAATCGTACTTCAACCCGTCACTAAATCCTCGCATTTGAAAGGCAAGAAACGTACGCCCGCTGTTTACGGGGTCTCTGCAGTATCACTTCCCACAGTAACATTTTGTGTAGCTGAATTTAAATGCGGTCGCACCAGCTTGGACAAAAAACTTTCGAGACGACCACTACCAATAACATTGGAAAAGTTCACTGTTGCATTAAGATTTCAGAGATAGCAGAGGCAATCGGCATCTCGAAGGGACGTGTTTGTTATATATTGACTGAAGGTTTGGGCATGAAAAAGCTGACCGAACGCTGGGCCCCGCTTTTGCTCACTTAGGACGGGGAACGCGACAGATCCAGTCGAAGCTGTAGACTATAAAGTGTAAATTGGCTCCGAAAAAGGCGAAGCCTACTCTATTAACCGAGATGATCTTGACAAGGTGAAGGCAGAAATTGCGGAAAAACGGCAGCATTTGCAGAAAAGGAAAGTGTTATTTTACCAGGACAACCTACCATCTTATACTTTAGTGGTCGTCATGACAAAAATTCACGAATTGACCCTATTCACTAGAAGTGGCGCCCAACGTTCCCTAGCCTCAAAGCTTCGCTCGGAGGGCCGAGATTTTCATCAAATAAAGGAGGCCATCACATTCATAATCGACTATTTTGTAAACCAAAATGCCAACTACTATTTGGAGCGATTAAACCGATGTGAGCTTCGCTGAAAAAAGTGTATAGACATACAAGGAGACCGTGTTGAGAAATAGAGCCAAATTTGGCAAAACAAATACTTGTTTCTGGCTGCAAACTTTTCAAATTACTCTCGTATTTTGTAAAACAAGTTTAGCACAAAGGATATGCAGTTCTGGTTTTTAAAAAAATTGTTTATCTTAATTTATTTAAAAATGTGTTTTTCGTATCTTGCTTTGAGGCAAAAATTTTGTTTTGGAATCTATTTGCTCCAGAGCCTGGTTAGTTTAACCTCAATGTGTGTTATGATGTCATTTTTGAAGCACTATTTATTACACATTTCTTGGCATCCACTTAAACGCCACCTTTCCTTGGCAAACACATTGCGACAATTTATGTCGCTAGTGCGATGGAGATTGATGCACGATATAATCTTTTGAGAAATCTCCCACCATGTATTCATTATACGTCTCTTCAAATGCAGAGGCGTGTATGATGAAGCGAAGATCTAGTCAATCTTGCAGGCCAAGGACGATATTTCCTTCCATGTTGTCTAATTGCCAACATTGTCGTCGAATAGGTTGAAGAATTTAGTTATTAGAAAGTAGGAAGTGTACAAAATACAACAATGACTTAAGGGTGCTTAATATGTTGGTCCATAATATATTTCAAGAAAATTAAGTATTGTGCACAATGCATCAATTTGGTTAGACAAGCACCTTAGAGATAGAAGTTTGCTTAAACTTTGGGGTTTCTATTCTCAGCAAGAATATTCAATCAAATCAAAAATCAATATGGCGATACCTAATGACGCATAGACTATGGATTCAAGTTAAACTTCACATACTTCTGATTGTGTGATGATATCACTTCCTCCGATACAATGTAGGATGCCAGGGAACGATTTATTTGCCTCTTACTTTCCCGAAATATATTTTGACCTATCTACATTCACCCGACTTTTGATGTTAAATAAATTAATTATTGTATCCTTTGTCACAGAAGCTTCGAGAAACGCAAACAACGCAATCATCGGTATTGTCAAAAACAGGAAAACGTGCTTAAAATTTAACAGCGTTGAATTTGCATTTGCATTTTATGAAAGTGTAAAGCATGCAAGGTTGCGATTCGACAACAACGAACACATACCTATCCGATTATGTAGCAAAGCAGCAGGATACGTTTAAGGAGAAACAGCAAAAAAACCTATTAAATCACAGTTATAATGCAACAGAACGTATTTGTGTGCGCTCCCGCGATATTTTGCGAATTCCATTCAACGCTTTCCCATATAAATTCGACGAAAACGTCAACAAGCCACCCACAAAAATCACCCACAGTTGAATTTTATAAAAATAATATGCATACCTACGTCTGCAAACCTACAAACACCGCACATTTAATAATAATACCTGCATACGTTTCTTGCCGTGTACGTGTGTGCGTGTGTATGAGCATGTGTTTGTATGTAGTTGATTCAGAGAAATCTAAATGCATATTATGAACATAGTCACGTTGAATTAATTATAGAATAAAAAACGTTCGTCCAACATAAAACCACTTTTATTTTGTTAAAAGGGAAAGCATTTTAATAAGAGGAAAACAACCGCAGTTTTAATTAATTAAATTAAGAACGAAGACATTGTCTATTTTATTTGGAATCACCGTTACAGATTTATTGGTCGTAATAAGCGGAACAAAGCTTCAAATTGAACAAAGCCATATATGAACGCAAATGTTTGTCGTTTCTACAGATACGTTGGCATGTCTCCATTACTTTGAACTTTGAACATTTTGGTGAAAATGTCACTTGGCAAAAGGTGGAATCTTGTTTGTGTCGTTGTTCGTTACAAGAGATAAAGTGTAAATTTAATTTTGGTAGAGTTGCTGCATTTAGCTTGTAGACAATCAAGCAAATTATTTCTTTTCCCCAAAGTCTAATAATAAAGGAAATCCGAATGGAGCCCCTAATCGGCTAGAGCAAGGCGGTCAGTCGGTAGGTGGCGTGAACGATAAGGTTTTTAGTAGTCACTGTTTGGTGTGCTTTGTCCTCTGTAGGCACCGTGGGGACATTTTTTTAAAGAGCTTGTTAGTGTGACTTCCGACCGACACTGCGACATGCTGGAGAATTTTTTGCATCACAAAATCTGAGAATGCGATACAGGACTTTCACGTTGAACTGGATAGAGCCAAAGTTGATACGGTCTGTTGTTCTTGCGCCATTTTGTAAAAGATGTTCCCCGGTTACGAAAAACCGTTGAATGGCAACTGTCGCTCCGCTGATTTGAGCCCTCGCGATTTTCTCATAGCAGAAGATTTTAAACGTCATCCTCGAACCCTAGAAGAACTCAAGGAGGACATGAGAAAATCGGCCGAATTCCTTCAGATATCTTAGTGAGAGTTAAAGCAGACTTCAAAGGCGGGCTCCAAATGAAAGCCGATATTTGAGCGACATGATTTTTAAAACCTAATCAAAAAAAACTTTACACGTACACGTTACTTACATGTGCTAAACAAAATAGTCCTTATTGAGGCATTAAACATCCTCATTACGTAGAGTGACTGTACTGGGCCAGCGGCATCATTGGACAATATTTTTGAGGAAGCTAGAGCTATTACAGGAAGAGTTGCTGGTAATCATTATCGTGATATGTCCAAATTGAATCAATTGGGACTGCATCATTTGCGGTTTCAACAAAACTGTGCCACAGCACACACAGCACCATGCAAATTTTGCGAAAACTCTTTGCGGCCGAATGCTGTATCGACTTGCTTCCTTTTTGAAAAATGTTGGGAGTCAAAACCCAACCGACATCTGTTTTTTAAACTTATTTGGTTATAACGTTTTCAAATTTTGTGTTAGGTTGGCAAATTGATGAATTTTTAGCTAGTCACTGAAGTTCTTCAAGTGAGAATGTTGGATGTCCGCAGCAAACTTACTGCACTGTCGTTGTATCTAAAGCTAATTAAGAAGGTATCCGTTCTTAAAATCTGGGTTTAATGGCGGTTTTCAAATTTAAAGATCCGAAATGTGTTAATGTACAATGTTTACATTTTGATGTATATGTTCGAATGTTCACTTATTCGAAGAATGTTCACAATTGTCGTGAAAAAAATTTAATAACAACCTTTAAGAGTCCAATATGCACATTAAAATCTCTTTCGCCTCTATGGTGGTTTCACATGTCAAAATTTTGAAGTCGATAGGTTCTGCATGAGTGAAGTGGTACGATCACTAACACGCAATCCATTTAATCCATTGAATTAAAGGAATATTAAGATGATTTTTTTAACATTGCCCTTATGTGTAAGGCAAGGACACAAAATTAATCTGGGGGAGAAGAAGCCATCAGCACTCTTTCGCTTCGCAAACTTGCAACAATAAATAATTAAAAGTAAATGCGAGAACAACTTCAAATGTAAGTAAATAGAATAATAGTTATCGCAGCGGAATATTCGAAGGTGAAGCCAACGTAAAGCCAAAATTGTTCAGCCCTACAAAAGCAGTAGTAAGATAACATTAGACTTTATCGTTTGTAATGGTAATTCTTCGTAATTCTAACCTTCACCTGGTGGTCACCGGCTGTCTATTTCTTACTTCTGCCACCTGGATATTTGCATCCTCTACCTTTGAAAGTAACAAGACGACAAAAACGTATAATATGCGTAAAAACTGCCATAGCATCCCATAGTGAAAATAATGGGGTGCTATACAATTTGTTTTATTCACAAAAATTTAGAGAAAAATAATTAATTATAATTATTAATAAATTAATAACAGCATAATAATTTAAAGAAAAAAAAAAGAAAAATAAGATGAATTCCTTGAAAGTAACATGAATTCAAAGTAAAAACCGTACGCTTCATAACTAGGTTGAAACACCAATAAATGACTAGCCTTCGCCGAATGCCCAACAACTCAAATTTTACATTTTAATAAGTACAGTTTATGGAGTTTCACTGAAATAATTTTTCCTTTAGCAGTAATTTATCTATTAGTAACTAAATTAACCACCAAATGGCATTACAGCTAGAAGGATTATTTTACTCATAGCTGCAAAGTATTAAGTTTTATGAATATTAGTTTTTTACAAAAACAATAATGTAAAAATCACTTTTATTTTGGGTGCAAGTCTCCCGATGTAACGACAACTATTTATTGTTATTTATTCTAAATGGCACAGTAGATTGTTGAAAATCTATTTTTCACACATAAGAATTGGGAAGTTGCTAATAAGATCGAAGTCCCCAAACTGGTATTAGAAAATGGAAAATTCGTAACATGCATTAAGTGTTATAAAAACACATATATACAATAAAAGACGATGATGCAATGGTTCTAGTATAGTAGAAAATCGGAATTTTTTATTTTGCCTTACTTTTTAAGAAATAAAAACGATTGTGATTCTCAACAAGTTTAAAACTAAGCCCAGGAGCTTCTTAACTGGCCAATAATTGGTGCATCCACCCTGCAATCATTGAAAATTGTTTGGAACAGGTTCCATTAATTTCCGCGTATAATTTGGCAAAATTTTGCGTCATTCTTCAAATAGGGCAATCGTTTTCACCGGACATTTGATAGTGAAATAATTCTATTTCTTGTTTACGTCACAAAGTTTCAATTACGTTGGTCTGGTGATTAGGGCGGCGTTTTCATAAATTCAAATTTTGTGAAGCTTCTGTTCTAACTGGTAGAAGAAGCCATATCTCATGGTCTCCTGCAAATTTGTAGTATACCACATAATATAATATAATGTAACAATTACACTGGCCATAATAAAAATAATTTTGGAAGAAAAATTAATTTAACGAGGGGCGTGCTCAAATCGCTTGTTTTCGGGGGAATACTACAGTCAGGTGCAAAAAAGTCGAACCGTTACTTGTTTCGTCTTTATTTGTACTACTTGTAAAATTCGACTTGCCACACGATGTACGTAAATTATAGAATGATAATGGTATGATTAAAAGATAGTCTGTTAACTTCTTGTTTTGCATTCTGCCAACAAACGAGGAATGATGTTTTAGTTAACATATTTGTGAGTAAAACGTGTCATTTTGCCAGTTAAAAAAGTGGGAAACTTCTCCAGTTTTCTGAAAGACCACCCCAATATCTACAACTATTTGTGGAACATCGTGGAGTTCGACTAGCTTTTGCGCAAGATCACGAGAACTGGGACGGCGATTGGAGCAACGTATTATTCTCGGGTGAATTCAAATTTTGTATTTCGAAGATTACCAGATGGCTGGAAAAGAATTTGGAGAACACCAGGAGGGCGATTTGCTCAATATATCAACGAATCTGCCGCCAAGGAAGCTCCGTTAAGGTTTGGGCTGGCGTAAGTACTGAAGTCTGTACTGAATTGGTGGTGATTGATGGAGATTCTATGACGACTGCAAGGTACATGAACACCATTTTAGGAAAGCTCGTGGTTCCTTTTGCTGTATTTATAGGGTCTGGTTCCATTTGTATGGATGATCCGATCATCGACGGTTATTTAGATGAGGCCGGGATTAGCTTGCAGTTCCGACCTCAACCCTTAACAATAGAACATCTCGGAGAGAGATTAGGAATACAGATTCGAGCACGTATACTCCGCCCAAACAATTTGGGCGAACTTGTTGCGGCGCATCAGATAGAATAGGAGCAACTGGAGCAAGGAGCAAGCTGTCCGAAGAGCCCGATGATGAAGAAACGAATCGAATGGATCGAAGCTTTTGCACTTGAGTGTAGCTAGCAGCTTTTTTATTTGTTAAGCCCACAACATACATATATGCAAGTGTACAACTTATACCTATATTACACGCCTTAGGTTCAAGAAACAGGAAACCCTGCGCTCCCATTATGGGTACGCATCTGCCTACCGGTATTATTGAATTATCTTTGAAAAAGACAAACGCACCACACGAACCAAACCTACTAAACCTACTCCTCTGACGGTGATTTTAAATTTGTAACAGTCTATTTGTTTTGCTTATTTATACATGATGTAGGTTCAAGTCGAACAATATATTTTCTTTCTATCGGCAGGTGTAAATTATGTGGGACTGTAGTAATATTAATGATTTAGAAAAAAAGATCATTCAATATGTATATCGCGTTGATTCATGGCACAGCCGTGACCTATAAGATGTATGTAAATTTTATACGGTTTATATAAGGAAATAGGTTATTAGCACGGAGAGGAAAAACAGAGAGATGAGATTTTATTGTGGTGTGGTAGAAGGATTGTGGCGGAAAAGTTTTTCATGTAGAGAAGCTTTTTATTAAAGGAATTATTATTTCCTTTTTGGTATCATTAGCAATTATATTATAATACATAATGTTAAAGTTCGGAGGATATTCGAAGAGGAAATTGATTCTTCTAAAGTTATTGCCGGCGTTAAATGACATTTGACTAGCCCAACGCGATTATGAAATCAAAATCTTCACTGGTTGTTATTTCGATGTCACCTACATGTTCACTTTGAGCTTATTTTTATGTATTCTAGATATATTTTAAATTATCATCAAAATCGCAATGGTGGAATTAGAAAAAAGGATTCGTGCCAAAAGATATGCTTTTAAGTATTTCTGGTTGCAAATAGTCAAGTCTTGTTTCATTTCTTTACTTATACTAAAGTCTATTCTAAGGCATCTGTATAGGATATTGTTGCGGAGAGCGCCTTCTGCAGCAAATAGCGTCTGGTTGGGAGCCTCTGTAAAATGCACTTTACGGAATCATGTGCCCCGGCATTTGAAAATCTAAAACTCCTATACTACTGCCTCGTGTATATTGTTGTGGTATTTACTTTTTTTAAGCTTATTAAGTAGAGTTCCAAATTTACAAGGTGAAGCAGTGTTTCCTCCACATTTTCAGATTTCATGTAGTTTCCTCATGACTGGAGTTCGAGAAGGATTTATTTAAAAATTTGAAAATTATTTAATATAATAGATATCAAATTTAGCTCTCGGGATAGGGTTTACTTCGAATTTGTAAAAGAGATATAATTATTTTTTGGTAAACTTTGCGCTCTTTCTGGCACTCAAATTCTTTTGGCATTAATTTTGACAGTAATTACAAAGTTTTTCCCAGATTTCATTTATTTAGTTTCGTATCTCGATTTTTCCCTAAAAAAATTGTTTTAAGATATCCATTATACATCATACAACAATAAGTTATACATGTTTAAAAATATTATATAATAGAAAGATCATAACTGTCGCCACTGATTGTGCTTCCGTATTAAACATACGAATTTTTAATTAATTAATTTTCCAATGAGATCAAAGAGTTACCTGTTTACATAAATTTCAGAAAAGCATTGAAAAACTTCCGGCTGAATTGGTTATTTTATACAATACTGAATTCGTATACCTTGTTTTAGTTATTTTCTTATGTTACTTGTTAGAATTCCGGTTTGTTTCTGGCAATTAATATTTTTTTCTATGGTTATTTTCTTTCCTTATCATTTTTTTTTGCTTAACTCTTTATCATATTGTATATACAGATCTGTGCCTATTCCTAAAAATTATCATTACCACACTCGCAAAATCTCAGGAATTATAGGTATATAAATGTTTAATACTTACCGAAAGAAGTCTTCTTCACACACGTGCAGAATTATCTTTTGGGGCAAATATTTTAATATTTGCTTAAATGAAGTCATTAAAAAATTAAATTAAATATAATTTCCTCACAAAAAGAGAGCACATTTTTGATATTTTATTTGTATTAAAGAATAAACCATACAACATTAAGTGTCGTATGGTTCCTTCCCTTAATTAAGATATTAAATTTTAGCGCGCATTAATCCTTGCTCGCCTAGTTCAGATTTTACAATGACACCTATGCTTCGTCCAAGAATTTTCGGAATAAAATAAATTCAGTTAAATTAGAATTGGTGTGGTGCCAACCCTGACATAATATAACATGATATATGTAAGCTTTAATAAAATGATACAGAAACAACAAAGTGAAAAAATAAAGAAATCATCAAACATCAATGGGCGAAGTCCAGTGAAGCTGCTCTAACTTCACTAGGAAGAGAGAAAAAAAACCCAAAAAACAAATGACGAGAATTTACATGCGTAAATCTAACTGACATATAAAAATTATAAATAAAAAGTATTAAAAAAACAATCAAATGGATTACATAACATTGCCCGCACATAGAGGCTTTATATTAGGAGGAAGCTCTAAACTTCAAATTAGGATCGGTTCGAAAAACATACCTATAAAGGCAAGCTGGAGTTCTGGATGAAATAATTTTATGATATAAACATGCACTATGCAAAAATCTATATTGCTCCATATTAAGCCATTTAACATCCTTCAATTTGTGTTTGATTTGATTTTATCATATTTCGTAATTCCGGAGATAAGTCGGAAGACTCGATACTTTGCAACAACATCAATAAATGCACCCTAATGAACATCACAAGAATTAACCTGGTATAAAAACAAGAGAATCGCATACATGTGTTTTAATTCTGGGATTAAGAACATGTCGGTGGGGATAAATCATAATTAAAGCAGTGCAGACATGCTGTAGGCTCCTAGATACATGATTCTTAAAGCGAAGAGAATTATCGATATATAATCCCAAATTCTTAATAGTCTCGACAACCGGAATGGGCACATTACTTATCTGGATAGGCAAATTATCTAGAAGTTCTCCATCCAAAAAAGACAAGAACATCCGACTTCTGTAGAGTGAGTTGTTTAGAATACTCTGGAAACCTGTTAGGATCTTGATTAAGCAAATCGACAGCTGAAGCAAGTTTATGTAAAATTGCGTATCACCAGCAATCACAATGCAAAAGATATAAAGAAGGGGGCGCAAAGTAGAATCTCGAGGGACACCAGAAGTAACATTCCTGAATTCAGAGATATATTGACCTAACTTAACGGCCTGAGATCGATCGCAAATGTAACTGCAGTATGAGACAAGCCAACATAATGTAGTATAGAAAGCAATACGTCGTGATTAATAGTGTTAAACGGTCTACTGAAATCCCACAAAACCAAAATGGTGACCTTTATCCAGAGAACTGATAATATCACATGTGACACATAACGAAGCAGTAGCACAATTGTGAAAAGAACGGAGTCCAGACTGCCAATTAGAAAGAACGTTATTGTTTAAAAGAAAATGCCTGAATTGATGTCCCATAATCCTTTCCAGGATTTTGGACAAAGTTGGAAGAATGTTGATTGGGGAAAGAAGGATATGCGGAACACATAATTTCAAAGCATGGATTCCGCACCTTCACATCTAGATTATGTTGATTTATTTAGACATTTTAATTTAATCACCACTATTCGTTATTTTTTGGCTTATTCTCAAAATTTAACGAATTTGTTAATTTCGTTATAAATAATGAAGTTATGTAAAACAGAAAGGTTAATAATAAAACAATAAAACTACTTACCAATGAGATAAATTTATATATTTCCGCATAGTTTGCTACTCAATTCGCATCAATTTTGTAGTCATCTGGGCATCTGCAAAAAAGAAAATTTTACAATTATTCTCGCTTTCTTTTATAATTATAACATTGAAGAATTTCTTGGATAACGTCATATCTTACATATTCCATTCGGCGTACAATTTTTACAGGATAATTCGAATTGTTGTGATCCAATACATGAAGATACGTTGTTTAATGAGATATTCTATAACTTTTAATGGCAAAATTCAGTTTGTGACTGTTAAAAAAGGGGGCCTCAATTGCGCAATTTTCATTGGGGGTTGTAAAACTTCCAATTAAAATAGTGAGTTTACATCTTTGAAGCACTAGATGTATAATATTTTAGGTGATAGTTTGGATTTTAATGCGTAATTTAGATTTTATTGTGTGGTTTAATGGTTTGAATATTGTACAGTTAAGGGGGATGTTTTCTCCCTGTTTTACTGTTTTGAAACTATACGAATATGCCAATGAATATTTCCATTTTTAAATAATATAAAAATGTAGGTAAATTTAATACTTCTAAATATCTCGAATTAATACATATATTTTTGATTTCCTTTTAATTTTAATTTATTTACTGGCTAACAATAAAATTACCCACTTAAAACAGAAGATTACAGTGTAGGTGCTAGTAATACAATGTATCATAACAATAAGTAATTTTAAAAATTAATTAGAACAAACACAATTACAAGTATAAATTATCGTCCCTGGCGGCCATTTTGTCGGCAACATAACTAAGAAAATATATTTAATTTTTAGTAGAATCTAATACTAGATCTCTACGGTACATTTGTATCCATTTGCATTCGAAATCCATCGACAAAATTGAGACAAATTGATTCAGATAAATATTCTAGAAAAATCTAACGGCCATTTTGACGCTATCATTTGTTATGTTCTTTTTTATTTGATTTTATTAATTTGCATTTAGGCAAATAATTTTGCCCCTAAAGAAAATATTAATTGTAAATACAAAACCCGCATAGCTACGTTAACAAATATTATTGAACAGCAAATGGTAATTTATTAACAAATTACTATCTGCATGATCCGCCATTTTATCGGCATAGCGTATAGCTTAAAAACATGGTATCCAGCTTGCAGTTATTGGCTAAATAATAAGTACAATAAACAAGATGAAGTAAAGCATATATTCCGCGAATTTTGTGTTTCAAACTAAGTCTATGCGTTTTTTGGGTGGCTACATATATACATATATACAATAAGAGAATAATAGTTTCGTTTGTTTACCCAAAAATTGCCCAAAATTCATGAAAAAATAGTATTGGGTCATTTTACGTTTAGGTACGTTATTTATTAACATCCTGACTATGTCTTGCTTCAGCACTAAACATAAAACAGCCAGAGCTGAAACTAAGCATACACTTAAGACTATACACTATCCGCCATTTTGTCGGCACTTAGTTAGGTAAAGAAAATGGCGATTCTTTGATCATTTCTGCATATAAAGTTGATCAAATGGATTTTACTTGCGTTTACGTATGTCGAAAGGCTTTAATAATCAGTAATTAATCGAATCAAGTGGAAAGCACGTACTTATAATTTTGGCGGCCATTTTGTCGGTATATAAAACAAAACGGTAATTTGATTTTTCTTGGTATTAATATTTATTTGGATTGAATTTTGTTCATTTTATCCATAAAAAGAATAATAAAGGAAGTGGAAGTGATTAAAAACAAGTATGCCCAAAAACATCAATTCTGTCGGCCATTTTGTCGGCATAGTTTTCCTTTGGTAAATAAGAATTAAATAAATTTGTACATTCATCCATCGTCAAAATTAATATTTTAGATCGATCCCAATTAAAATTATTTACAGAAGACTACTTAATTCATTTGAATAAATGAACCAAGATCGGAATTTTTTGGCCTTTTTATCTGGCTTTATACTTCTAATTTAGTTCAAATTTTATATTTGCCGGTTAGTATTTGTGCAGGGAAAATCTTTTATAGGTAAAATGAGCTTTTCATGTTGGTAGAATAAAATAACCGACCAAAATCATTCACGGAAATTATTGGATCACCATCAGCTCTGACGGCCATTTTGTCGGGAATGGTCTTCTTAGTCGGAATCATGGCTAATTGAGGTAATTTGCTACATTTAATAATTAATTAGGGTTTTATGCGTCGCGCAAAATTATTTTCGACTTTGAAGGGTAAGCTTTGCGTGAAAAATAGTTTTCCTAAGGCTTGTTTTGACAACTTTGCTTTTGAAGCAACGTATACCAAAAGCACCATGACATCTGTAGGTAGATCTGTAGATGCTTTTAGTAAGCTTCAATTTGAGGTACTCGAAAATGGCATTACTTGAAGGGGTTCTGATAGTTTCCTTTTGTTCATTGAAAAATTATTAAAAATGTTGGAAAAGACTTGGAGTAGTTTGATCTGCTATTTTGAAAGAAAATGCAAGCGGTAGTGATTTTCCTTCATAGGGTTTTCTTAGTGACTAAATTCTTTGCCAAAAACTTGCACCGCCCAGAAATAATTGAGTTAACAGGGATGAAGTTGCATATAAATGCTTATCTGCTATTGAACTAAACTTTCTCAGCAATCTGTACCTATAGTTCAATCTTTCTTAGATGGTGGAATTCTTTGCCAGAGAGTTTATTAGGTCACAAAGTATCTATTTGATTAGAAGGGAAATTGACTTAATTCAATGTATTAGCTTTTGAACATACAATCGCTAATAATTGTGAGTCCAGATTGATGTTTACAAAACTATTTCCAAAGAATCACGTCTTCCCATCACTAGGCAAGTAATTTTTAATCCAACCCAAATTGCGATTTTATTAGATTACGCATTTCAATGTGAGAAAGTTCCTTTATCGCTTAATTTAAAAGCGACCGGAGGGTTTTTTCGCCAACGTTCGCCCGTCTTTAATGTCATTCCTGGACCGTCTTCGCCGTTAATTCGTTTTATTAGAAGATTAGAGCCACTTGTCTTCGCGTTTTGGCGTCGCAATGATGTGCATATCATTCCGAAACGTTTCGGTAAGGTTATACGATGCTTATATGTGGTGGAAAGAAGGAACCTCGCATCGACTGCAATTACGGCCGTATCCAATTTTTGCTGGATATCATTCGTAATATGAAATGTGCAGTTATTCGGACAGAAAACGGGAATACTTTGCAGACGATTACGGTATATACGCGTTAAGAATAATGTTGAACTATATATTCTTTTTATAGACGGTGATGAAACCGTTTGAAAAGGCGTTTATTGCGGATGCTGGGGAATAGATTGTTCTAAGGAATGTTGGTGCGTGTTTTTGGAATTTTATTACATTCCTTGGGGGAATGGGCGGAAGAGAAGTGTCACATAATTATGACATGAAGGTATTGCCAGGCTCCTATTGCTTTATTTTCTGATATTTACAAAGATGACTTAAATTGATTTTAGGATGCTGTTTGATGGATTAATTTTTTATCGATACAAGCATTATTATTATCACTATTGAGGCGGACCACAGCACAAAGGGGCCAGAATTGGTTAATCATATTACTAAGCTGGGATTTCCCTTTCAATCCGGTAGATGTTAGGAATTGCCTATTGAAATGCAGATTCGATGACTAACATCATATAATGTGCCCTACCGTCTCCAGATCTCCTTCCTTCTTCTTTTCCTAGTTTCTCGAAGTGATATTTTAAGGCTACATCTGAGATACAATTCCTTGAAATATAGAATTGTCTTTGCTATGTTTGGCGAACCTGATGTGAGTTTTTTCGCCTGATTTGCGTTTTGCCGGCGCGAGACCTTTTAATTCCTGCATAATTTCCTGGCAGAGATTTTCATCGAATGAAGCCACGATATACGTCCTCCCATAATTTGAGCTCGTTATCCAGGAAAACATTCGAAAAATTGAGGGTTAAGAGGACAAACTTAAAATATTTTCCATAACTTATAAATATCACCACAATGAAAAATATGCAGCGAACCATGTAGTTTCATTTTTTTATTTTTTTTGTAGATAAAGTGTATAGTACATCCAAAATTCAAAATGATTCTGCAAAATGTATGCGCATTGAAGATAACACAATGTTTTAAAAATAGGTACAGATATTTATAGCACCGAACAGTTCCAAGATTCCGCGAAATTTTTGAAGGAAGTTCGCGTGTACCGATTAATGGTTGTTTATTCATTAATAACTGTGCAGTAAATAGTTTCTAATTTTAAACAAGCTTATCTATCTCCTTGCTCCATTAACAAAAGAGCTACAAAGTATATAAGGATCTTAGAATTTGTTTTGGACTTATCGTGACTGCTATATATCCTTTGTGCGTTATTTTGCATTTTCCGTAATACTTACACACATATAACGCCGTGTCGCCTGTATCGTTTACCAAATTAAAAATAATCTTCGCCAGAGACAAAATATGTTTTTGATATTTGAGTGGCGCGCGCCGCGTAAACATTATCCAGAGGTCCTAAACAAATAGCTCGCAGCCAAGAAGCATGAATGAACTCTCTGACGTTACGAAAGCGACGACACACTTTTCGAGTCGCCTGAACATCTCAACACAACATAATATACTTTATTTGCGTATTGCGTACACTTTTCGGAATTTGTCTCCGCGTTTATGTGGCCGCGCAGAGAATGTTTGTTAAAAGAGAGGAATGTCGTCACGGAGCAATGTTCTTTTCGTTACAAGATCATCTCGCTTATCACATTGAACGCTGCTGCTGTTCTAATTTCTGCTGCGATGTGCTCTTGAGCTAAATTTAGAACTTTTAATCGCACCTACGTGCGTATAACGAGACGAAAATGCCTTATATCGCAGCTATTTGATTAAAAAAAAAGGTCGTAAATTATATACGCAGGAACTAGGAAGAAGTCAATCAAGTTCGAAGAAGGAAGATGGCGAAAGTGCGAAACGGAAGGAAATATTAAATAAACAAGATAAATCCGACCTATCAGCTGCGAAATTTGACAAGAAATAAAATAAAAACGTTGTACTTGGAAGACGACAATCAAAAAATCAACTTGAAAGCGAATAAGTTTAGGAAGCAGATGTTCAGGAAGGAGGCACGTGAATACCTGGAATAGTGCAAGCTGACGATTTTCACGCGGTCTGTTTGTATATCCTAAATTTTAAAGGTGGTGAAGCAATGATTCATTGAAATTGAGCACGTTGTACTTATTTTTTTTTTCTATAAGGGAATGATTGTTTAATATTGCAAAAGAATATTTAAAATGTGTGGATGTGCGTAGTGATTTTAGAGGTATATCTACCCCTACAGTTTAGATCAATGCAATAAATAAAAACACGAATATTACTATCCAGGTCTAGGAAATTCCAAGATCTTAAAAATAAACAAATTTGTAGATGTACGGATTAAAACCATATTTCCATACACAAACGCAACCACGCTTGAGGGGGTGATTTATATAATTATGGGGATCGAAGGAAATTAAAAGGCAGATAGCTGGCTAACAGCTTAACCCCTGTTGTAGTATAATAAAGACATGGCAGGAAAGGCAAAGGGCCCCGTACTGGGAAAGAGTTCCAGGACAAAAACAAGCATCAGCCCTTATATCAGGCTCGCAGGCTGATAGTTCAGTAAAAGGGACCTGGGGCCTCTGCCAGGGTTTCTGACAGGCCAGGGTAGCCCTAAAATATCACCTATGCAAACCAAGAAAAACCGAAAAATATTATAATAATTTATATCCCCATTCGCAGTAAAGATATTATTACGGCGCATGGTAGCGCCATGAAATATTAAAGTATATCAATAGGTTATTGTTGATGTTTGTGCAAGAGATTTCATTTTATTTAAACCGTTGTGCTTTTACACCTACGAATAATGCATAAGGATGCCTAAGATATGTGGTGAAGGTTGTTTTGATTCAGGAGGATACCTATTTCGAAGGATTTCCAATAAGTATTATTTTGTTATAAGAAATTGTGTTGTAAATTACCTAGTTTTGTTCCAGTTTCAAAGCTGTTTGGTAGGAAAAAATAACTACAACTGACCTTTCATGGAAATCAAGGATATTTTATTGTATGCGGTGTATGATGATATATTCATCGATTTGTCTGCATACAAGTACACCTACTATTAATAAAATTCTTTTTTCTGAAAATGGTCACCTTACCTCTATCGCAGCTTTCGGGATCCAATATTTGGCTGAATAAAATGCAAAGGTAGCAGGATATTTACCATACTCACCTGATTTGGCGATATGTAACTTATGGCTGTTCCTTTTACGAGGTACAAGATTTTGAGGAAGAAATTGGTACAGCCATTCAATAGAATTTTTTTACAAGTATTCCAAGAGAAGTTTGGTTGGCTGCCTTTTAGAAATGGGAAGAGCGAATTGAATTAATCGTTCTTTTTTTAATAATATCAGGGTGGCTTTCGTATAATTTTACATTACTTGACTCTAAATTTGCAATAAGTACGTCGTCTGGGGGTTTTCGTAAAATCCTGGTTTTTCAAAATTTTACGCCCCCATTAGGAAAACTATTGCAAATGTTGTTTCTGCACTTTTTTTCATATTTCTCTTGTACAATATGACTAAAATTCATTCAAATTACCCTTTTTCTTTGACAACTGGAGCCAAATGTGTGTATGTTTTTGTTTTTGAAAGAACATATTCTTTTTCGTTTAATCAAATTTAATCAAAGCGAGTTAATGTTTATTATTTAAAAGAATACCAAATGGACTACAAGAAATGTGTGCTTACACCTAAAAACTTACGAATCAAATACCTGGTAGAACAGCGAAGTCTCTAGTAAGAATCGATTCTGTCGTTCTAATAGCGTATCCGTATTTACGACTCGTGTAAACATCCTGATACAGTTACCCCATATGAGGCAATATTTCCGATTAATCGATTGCCTCATTCCTTTTATTGTTTACGTCGTATTAATCACGTGAAACGCTACTTAAATATTCTACGCAGCGAACGACACACGTTCCTAGTACAATATATATCGGTGCACGGACATAACACATTTGACATTAACAATAGCATTAATTTCCATTCGATTTTAAAACGAGGTTCGACGGCGCTGAATAACAACAGAAATAGAGAGAAAACGTTAAAATCAAGGGCCAACTGTGCGCACCCACTACTTTAAACTGTTTCACCTCAAAAACGTTCGACGTAGTTGCGCCAAACGACGAATATCAACGAATGGCGTTTCAAATTTGAACACGCAAATACGAAGTACGAAGTAGATGCCGTCTTTGAGGAGCGAATTTTTTCCGCGACGATACGGGAAGCTGTGACGACGTTATTTAACAACGGAAACCAATAAAGCGGCCGCACTAAGATCCGAAGTCAGTAATCACGAGTAATAATACATCATATGCACATGATGTGCGCCGACAAGTACTGGATTGGTCGGCTGAAACTTCGAATAAACATCCAACACGAAAATCAAACGTTATAGCGTTAGAAGTTAAAACGCAGCAAAGTGACGTTCGGTGTGGCGAGGCTATGCAATTGTTAGATGTGTTATGTGCGGCCATTCGATTGGATACACAGCGCAAACGCTCTGTTTTGTTTTGCATTTGCTTCTGCTATTTTAAAATAATTAGCGGCGTAGAATGAGTATACATGTATATGTCTAGATCGCGTTTTGCCTATACATAACGCACACGACGTCGCCGAAAAGGAGAAGAGAGGCAGGGGAAAACAATGTTACCTTGCCGACAGTCGTAAATGGTCTAAACATTAAGCGATTTAAACTTGACATATAGATACCAACTGAATGTGTTCGCTTGTATATGCGGGATGATGCACGTTATTGATACGCAAAAGCTAACCATGATAATAGTACGCTAATTTGAATGCAAAAAAATGGAAACTATTCGTAAGGAAGCGCTAGCAATAACACTGAATTAATGATGGACATTCTATAAATTTTGATACTTATGAATTGGTTAGCCTTGTGTAAGAATGCCAGCATGTCTATTCCATCAGTTGATGCCAAGAAACCCTAGTTCAGCATAATGCGGTATGTCGTAGCAATTTGTATATGAACAAAAGTTAGTGATTTCTCTTTGGCGTTGGGGACTACAGCCCATAAGTCTCAGAATTAACGAGAAATATTAAATTTTAATTTTCATTTTACCGATATGCTTCACTATAAGGTCCTGAAATATATTTTGTTTCTACTTGCCAAGACTATCAACAAAGGAATAACATCAAAATGGACCTACGGCTGGAACATAGTGAAGCCCGGTGGTCCACTTGCGTCGTCCTATATGTTCTTTTGGTTTAACTTAAGTAATATGGCAAAACTAATAAGTTACTCGTGATTACACCCCATGTATGGGGCATTGGGCGTTTGACCATTTTATTAGTCCAATAAGAGGATATCCTCAAAATAAAATCAGTAATTGAGTTTTAAATGAGGTTTTTCAGAAAGGAATATCAATGTTTCTTGAAGAGTACTGTTTGCTAATATTTTCTTTACTTATAGTTGCAAGCCTGCCATTTTGAGGAACCGTTTTCTTTCGATTTCACCCCCAGTTTGGCTTTATGTCTATGTCTTACACATGAGAGTGAGACCTACTTAAAATAGTAATTTCTTACAAACATTCCAGAAATAACATTACAATATGTCCGACAGGAATAAGTTCTGTTAACATCTTCCTTACGGCTTAATAAATCAGTACGGATTCGCGGAGCTAAGACATCCTTTTCACCAATCTCAATAAAATTCTTGTAGAGAACAGCAAGTTAAGTATCTTGCAAAACGGATATAGAATTTCCAGAAGCTTGTATCTAGACAGAAAATCTTTGAATTCCAGTAATTAAAGAGGATTAATAATAATAATACTACTGTTCTCGTCTAGATTTTCGATCAGTCCAAACATAATCAAATATTCGATCTTCAAGTGTTTATTGTGCATTTACCCACGTGTTAATTAATAATGCTTCTCAAATGTCTTCAATTTCGAGCAATTGCTTCGTTGCCCAATCTTCTAACTGCATCGTTCAAGACTATTATTGTAAAGGCTTTACCTTTTAAGTGCATCAAAGAAATTGTTGCAAGTCAACAGACAACTACAGAAATAATCTAAGGCGCGATATCTACCTTTCTTGTGTTTGTTAAAGTTAGAATAAATAATTTTGAAACTATGTACAAATGGAAGCCAAACTTAGGGCCTTTTCTTGGGGTTCTGCTTGGCAGGAGTTCTGTTTCTTGAAGATGTATTCAACGAGATTGGGTAAGATTTGTAATATCGAAGATATTCATCAACGTTTAAATTTTAATCACCACTAGATCCATATTTCGTTTACGAAATGAAACGTCCTTTTCTTGTACTTAACGAAGCAAAGAGAATAGTGAAGGATTTCCACTACATAGAAATCCTTTCACCTTTACTATCCATTTTAGGCAATCTGCCTTATTCATTGATGACATTGTCTAATTTGTATAAGCTATTATTAACTAGTATCTTTAAGGCTACAAAGTACCCGTGTGAAGTTAGCCAGGTTTTTTTTTTTTTGAAAACTGAAATTCTGCCGATTGTTCCAGCTTATTCTAATTGTTCTAAACATTGTTCCAGAATTTCAGATCAAAAGATAGGTCCAAAACACAAACTCCGGGCAGCCCCCCTTTTTTGGAAAATTGAAATTCTGAGTGTTGTTCCAAGTTGTTCTAAATATTATTCCAGAAAGAGGTAGAAAGATATATTCAAAAGCGGAGCAAGAAAGTATGAAGTTAGTCCCTCTAAATAACCCTAGGTTTGCAAGGTCCTTGGCTAGATCATGCCAAAAAGTGATTCATAAACTTTTTGAGTGATTATCACCAGTTCCCCGAAGAAAATTACATTTCCAAAATCGTTGCCATATAAATATTTTTAGAATATATCACATGCGAATTATTTTAACAACTTCCTTTTTCATGTAATTACGTATGCAGATATTACTAACAAAGGATACAAGCACGTGATTCAAGAGATGACATTGTGATATGATATATCATAATGACTAACTATCATTAGTTTCACATTTCGCAAAAAACAAATTGTGTATCTATGCTATTACATCATTTATAAATCATAATTGTAAATTAAATACTATTACCAAGCTCTCGATTAATGTTATAAATATTCAGGCTGCGAATCAGTATAAATTCGATATTTGAACCGGAGCCTGTACGATTCCGGGAAGGTAAATGATTTGCAAATTTCAATAGCAATAAATTTTCTTATAAACTGCACTCCAGATTTGTAATCTCATGCGCAATTCCGGGTATCCTTTAATTCAATACAAAACGTCAATTATGAATTTAGTTCCAACGATGCGCGAATGTGTACATATTTGTTGAAGTCCTCAGTGTTACCGAGAAATTACTGCTACTTTTGTAAAGCTCACGTTCAAACAATTCTGGCGTCAAGTCTAGACGCAGCAGAAGGCCGTAACTGTATTTGCAAGTGTCAAGTTAACTGTCGTCGCGTTATAAATCGCGGAGATATTCTAGGTAAATTATTTTTCGAATGTTGAGATTATGTTTATTATAATATCTCCGTCATCGTGGAGTCAATTGGGAAATCGCAGGGATTTCTTTGAATTGATTTTTTTTTTATTGCACAATGTGGAGTAAGTCGTAAATTGTCCTTTAAAAACTTTTAGATGTCTAGCATTACAGCGTTTTCCTCTATGTTAACACTTCGAAAGCTTGGTATCCCAATTTATTATAATATTTATTAATCAAAATACATGGACTACGTACCAGGAAACCTTAGATTATCGTAGAAGACCTGGACAAGGCAAAAAATTAAAAACACTCTCCCAAATGGTCGTTTCATGAGCTTAACAATCAAAAGTAGAAAGTTTTGCACTGCAACAGAATTAAAAGACCTTCAACTTGATACTGGTAACATCTCCAAGATAAGCCTTATAATAGCGGGTCCCACTTTAAACGTAGCTCACAAAACAGCTAGACTCGAATTTCCTCGACAACATTGAGGAGTGGAGACAATCACTGACGAATGAAGGTTTTGCCTAACTCACCAATGATCGACCGGAAATAGTTTATAGAATACCAAGGGAGCTATTCATGAGATGTCAGGCTGTCGGACGTATGAATTTTGTAGTGGTAAATCGATGTTCTATGACAGTATTAAGATGTAGAGCTGTTTAGAGCTCTTCATAATGCTTGTCCACACGTAGTGAATATCTTAACAGACGGGCTTACCGCTGCGAATATCAATGTTTTAAACTGGCCAGCTCAACACTCAGACCTAAATCTCATTTAGCATTTATAGGACAGCATGGATAGGAAGTTTCGAGCATATGTGAGGTCGTTATACAAGATATTAGTCGACTTTAAAATAATTCTAATCTTCTCATTTTCTTGCAATTTTCGATGTTATCGTCGAAATTGAAGGATTGTTTTTTCTTTGATTCTCTATTGCCCCCAGTGAGATTCGTACCTCCGAACAGGCGCGGTAAACCAACTATATCACAGAGTTTGCACCAATCACTTTTAGGATTTTGGCGTTTTTCGGTTTAGCCTGCCCAGCAAACAGAAACAGTAGGTTCCAATCCTACCGGAGACAATGAACATTTTATTTCATTAATTAAGTTTAATTACGTCGGGGAATCCAAGCAAAACTGATTTTTTATTTCTCCGGCGGAAGCCTACATATATTGATAAAATTCCTTTATGTGGTAAAAATATGCTTTGGATTATTATTAACAAATGTTAAGAACATAATCAAAGTATCGTCACTTATGTATAAATACTGAATGATGCAATTAAGAGTAAAAAAACTTTATGGTTTGGAGGAAACACATGTGTCTAATTCTAGTCAATTGAGGACGAAATTGTTTTATCTTCAAATCCGTTAGAAGTAGACTCATGTAATCCGCACAGTGCTGATTTATTGCTTGATGAAGAAACGAAATATGTAATATACAGGATGTTCCATTTAAAATAACAAAATAACTGTCTAGTTTGCTACTTATCGATCATCCTGTATACATGTAAAAGTTCTTGTTAGACACCTTATGGTGTCTATTACACTATCTGAAAGCTTCGACCTCCTACCATTTAATAAGCACAACTACAGAAGATTGGTACACATGTGCGCTTATTGCCTTCACCTTATAAGAAAGGCATTGGCATTGTCGATATTTTACAAAGATGCAGACAAATTGTAAATAGAAAATAGAAATGTTAAAATATTCGTCAAAGCTGTAAATTGTATGTTGAAGCAGCCCTTCGTTTAAATTGGTCGTTTGGCAGTATTTTGTGTGCCATAACTGCGAAGGTGGGGGTTGTACTTATCTTTGGAGCACGCGTATTCCAAGCATTCTTTTTGTTGCATATACAATAGATGTTAGTTTATTGTTTATTTCTTCTACATGATGTCTGCAGTTTATTTTTTGGAAGGTGTTTAGTTGTAAGTATCAACTGTTGTGCTTTTATATTGCTCTAAACGTAGATTGTTGCTTGCGAACCATTCGTTTGCCTTCGCTAGTGGGATAGAGAGCAGCTTCTTGCGTTAGACCTGTTGTTAGAATGAAAGTATCAGTTTTTATTCTTGCATACTGTTCCAACGCTTATATATTTGCCCTGTACTTTGTATTTTTCATTCATAACAATGAATTTGAAATGTGTGTTTATCACCAACTTCTTTAGTAGTAAATGCAATTTCCTTTTCGCTCTTTGCGCCAATTATTTTTGTTGCTTTTCTTTTTTTTTATTACGAATTCTTACTTGTTTATTTTGCTTTGGTTTTTTCCGTTGTTCGGGAATGTTTTAATTTTTCTTTTTCTGTTGCGTTTTATTGTCGTTCTGTACAGTTAGTTACCTATACTGTCGGGCTTTGTTTATTGGCGTGGCGTCGAGATTGAAGTCATTGTTCTTTTGGATATATTCAGCTTTTGCATTTTTGTTTGAAGGATCGAGCTCATATAATGTGTTATTAATTTATGTTTGTAATTCCTGCAGGTCTTTCAGGTATTTTTTTTGTCCGGTACCTTTTACCTCTTCAAAATTTGGACCATTCATGGAGTGACACTGTTTTAATTCTAACATCCTTGAGATTGTGTCAAACAATCTTCGTTTTAATTCTTCAACTTTTTCATCCTTCTATAAACAATTACAATCTTGTATCTGCTTTGGTAAAATGCCAAGTTCTTCGGCTAGTTCTCCTATTTGACTTGACACTTACAGACATTTTTGTTATTAGATCTTTTAATTTCTGTTTAAGATTTATTAAGGATGGTTTCATCTTTTGAAGTTAGCAACCGAATATGGTATTTGATCTTCGTCTTCAGTAAAGGTAAAGAATCTTCAGAAGGCAGCCTGGATGATACGTATTTCTGGCTTCTTTTACAAGCGAAACTTTGGAAAGTTTTCTTACTTGGCGCCATATTGAATCAACATTTAGGCACATACGACATAAATTCCCATTCGATACGATCCATACAAACATACGTCTACGTAATACTTAAATGCACGCAAGCAATAATTACAGCAAATCATGTATGGAATCATTTGAATAGATGACGTAATCGCGCGGTACGATAAGGGAAAACGCGCGTCCAATATGTGGGTATCACCCCCCACACGCGCGTCTATGAATTAAATCTCAACGCTCTCCGCCTTATCTGCGGAATATCTGCGTGTATACGGGAAAGAATGAAACTGACACATACGCACGCATACACACCCAGAGAGGAGACATTTAAATTTTAAAGAGACTATACAATTTAGCGATTATCAAATTATAATGAGCGAGGATCAAAGATTGTGTCGAGTTGTGCCGCTTATTATTACGAAATGACGCTATTTTCTTGTTTATGCACTCGCTTATTACGCATGAACTTATGGTAATTATTGTGTTCGGAAGGAAACGGCATATACAAACTGCGGGCGACCTAATGCTATTAGACAAAAGTGCAAAAACCTTCGATCAGTGGCACACACAGCACGCCACGCAAAATAAAATATGATAAATGTTAAGAGGTCGTTCACCTTCTACGGTGGCTATTGCTTGTCTAGGTATGTCACACACATACTACGTGTATAAGTGTATTATTCTTTCCCATATAACACTTTGTTGTGCTCGCAGTGTGTGCCGGTTTCGTATTATCGATTTCTGTAACTCTATATAGCTCAACCAGTAATCGCTGGAACAAGAACAACGTACATTGTGGCTCGTAAAAGTTTGGACGTTTAATTAAACTTCAATTTGCAATGTCAACAGTAAATATGATGCATATGAATGTGGTTCAAAGTACGGAACTTTAATTGGATTATTACGGCAATTGTATAACTGATTTAATTAATTTGAACGGTGACAAAGAATCGATGAGAAATTGGGTAACAGTATTTGTTCATTGTGGTAGAGAGATAAGGACATCTCCACCCTCTACAGGCTAAACAAACATTGCTTGCAGCAAGGGATGTGATTGCTGTAAGCAGAAATCGTTTTTGCACTCAACTGTTGTTTACAGTATATACCTTCAGTAACAAGCATTGTGCGGAAAAGCTCGTATTTTATCCTTGGAAATTACCTTTAAGGCAAGTTAGGGTAAGAGCGACCTCGAGGCAACTGTAATCCTAAATCAATAATCATTATGTAGGAATTATAATTCATAATATTGTGAGAGTGATCGTTGATGCATAAAGGTGCTACTAAGGTACCAGAAGTATTTGTCATGTATCAAATTGTGCATAAATTTACCATGTCCTACTTATTGAATGTCCTGGTAAGTATCCATAAAATAATTTCGATCTTTCTGAACTCTCACAAATTTCAGTCTAGTTTTTTTAATTTTTACAATCTGTGGCAGTGATTATTTGCCTCCAAGTTTATTCGGAAAGTTTTAGTGCGCCAGGCGAGTTTCTTGTTTAGTTGAATGGATTGTTTTCTTTTTTTATGTCCATTTTTAGTTAAAAACATTTGATACAAAATTTTTATTATAAAATCGCATTTTTAACATGAAATTGTACGTATCCCACGTCAATGAATAGTACGAGGGTAGTTTCTCGCTCTCCATCTTTATAATTAGTTGAAATAGTAGTAGTTCTCATTCCATATGAAAATCCCTTGGGTCTAGGAAAAAAAGATTTGGTGTTCGAACCCTAATTCGCGAATTTTCGGCATGGCGACCACTGAAGTTTGAGATACTGCAAATGCGGCCGTTTCCCCTCATTTGTACTTTCAATTTGGCATATAAGTATGCCTGGCTTTTTTCGACGCAGATTTGCTATTCGTACCCCGCAGTTTTAACTGTATTGACGCTGAATCGTTATCGGTTTGCGTTATCGGTTAGCGGTATCGCTTTGTTATCGGTAGCGGTTAAAGATTTTGGCCGTTCCGAATATTTAAATTCAACTGCCCAAAATTGTGCCGTGGCAAATGATAGTGCAGAAAGAATCCAGGTTAACAGTCCATCTTGATGTAAATTTGCGTAGGCGCAAGAATTTAATGACTACTCGATATTCGATTTCTTCTATTTTTACAGGAATACTAGCTGAATAGCTGATATAAATGACAATAAATGTTAAACAAGAACTGAGCATCCAACATGTCTGAAATTTTCAAGAGCATCTTTGAACACATGCGCAATTATATTACCAGAATATTTTTGACAAGTAACTCCATCTTCAGACTTTTCAGATTACCCTCGTAAATGGCAGTGATGAAGCATTGCATTAAGTATATGAGAGATTTTGTTCCAAAGGCTTGAAATGTCTTCTACAGTTACCCCAACTTACCTAAAATTTTTGATATTTAGTTGTAATTTTAGAATATGTGGTTGTAATTGAAGTTAGTAACTATTTATCACATATGAATTCCGAATGAAGAATTTTATTTTTTTTCTGGAAACGGTAGTGTATTGATGAATCTGGTGAATGTTGTCTTGCTTCACCAAGCGATTCAAATGGACTTATCATAGGTAAGATACTTTCAACCTTAGCAATAGTTAAAAACTTTCATTTCTTCGTTATTAGAAAAAGCTTTTTACATTACTATTATATTTAACACAAAATTCAGCAAATCACAGCATGACGGCCATTTTTATAATACGCTGAGAGAAAAGATTGGTTGATTTAACCAACTTTGTTAAGAATACTCAACACTCCATGTGGGTTAAAACAATGGTATTCAGCTGGTTATACCATTTGAAGCAAAAGAAACGCATGCGTAGAACCAAAAATGTACACGTGCTTTAAAAATAAATAAATAAATGCCGATTGTGCAAATCTTTATGTGTGTTTATGTGTCTTAAATAGAGGAGGATGCCTTTATGGAACTCGATTTGCGTCTGTTGTGTGAAGCAGATTTTGAGGTTAATATGTTTTGAAGCACAACCAACACAAATATTGGTTTGGTATAACAAAAATAATTGAGTCAAAGCTAATGGTAAGGTAAGTTGGATGTACTCGCTAAGGTGCTGAACGAACGTACTTTTGGTCCGATTCCTTTCTCTCAGTGTTATGTAAGTTGTACTGGACTATACTCTAAAAAGTGAGAAACAAACGTATTGTAATGATCTTTGCCAAAGCACATCAAGACTCGAACTTATTAATCGCTTGACGTCTTTCTTGGGAAATTCGTGTAACTGTACTGGTCCTCTTGTGAGGCTTTCTAAATCTTTAGAGAAGTTGCCTAACTAGTGTGGTTAGTTTTAATTTACTGCTTCTCCATTTAAAAGATACAAATTCCCTAAGCTGCAGAGAAGATTAAGTGTTTATTAATCTTCTCTGGCCAATTTGAACTAATTGGCAAAATTTGATTTAAAAAACTGGAGTTTAAAGCAATTTATTTTCTCTGTGACGTATAAGTACATAGAATTCCCTTGGTTATTGTCTTAACGAAAAATTCAATTTAATCCAAATCGTCAATTTTCAATTAAATTGCATTGATGTTTTGTAACGGGTCAGACTACACATACGTGGGTTTCAAGCTTGCTTAGCGGGCACAGAGAAACGCAAAAGTCGATTCATTCATTCGAGCTGCTTGGATATTCCGCTTGAACTTAAAAGGTTATTCGGAAGTTTGGAATCGGGTATGTCGATTTGTTTTATACAATTTGAATACGACGTCTTTGGAATAGTAAATAGGCTCTCTACATGGATATGTGGGCAAAAAGCATTAATTTTGAATAGATACAACATTCCGGCGAACGTATATGTCACTGCCAGACAAGCGAAACGGTCAGGAATTTAAATACGTACGTATGTGTCTGTGCATGTACGTCGAAATAAACTTCCAAAAGGAGGACGTTTCGTAAAAATTCGTAATATTGTTCTTTTTGTTTAAGTGAAAATATCTATGTCCATATTACTATTTGATCCCATCTTCGATTTATTACACTACTACTTGTTTCCTTCCCAATTCGATCTTGCTCGAATTAAGTCATGCTTGGACATATGCCAAAATCTCGAGTCCATAATATTTCTTCCGCGGGTTCTTTAAAATCCTTCAAAATATTTGGTATGCTACCTTCTATGATGCTTAAATTCTATCGAAATCATTAGGAGGCTAACAGCAATTTATTTTGCTGGAGGCCAATAGAAATTTATTTTGCTGAAGCAACACAAAACTACATCGTTGCTGGTGTAGACAAAAATTCTTCACAAAAATACTTACCTTTTACAAAGAATTGAGCAAAGAGAATGTAATTTAGCTTTGCATCTGTAAGAACGTTTAAAGTTTTTAAAAGTAACAGTAGTAGCAGCTTGCTTAGAATTCGTTTCACTTTTTTCTACTGTCCTTTGTCATGAAAATAAAATAACATGTTCTATAACGTACGAATGGCTCGAGAATTAGTTTGGGACATTTTAATAATTGTTGGTTATTGCCGGTGCTACTAACGCCGAAGAGCTTCAAAGTTTAGATCTAATTGTTAAAAATTTTGGATTACATGCTCCAAATAGAGTAGCAATTCTGATGATTTTCCTGCGAGTTTCAGCTTAAGTTGATATCCAAAGTGAATGAAGTCCAAAGAAAAAATATATCGATATCTTAAAGAGAAAAAACAAGTTAACATTTTCGAAAATACCGTTTAATGGATAATTAAAGAAAGTAATTAGTTACTAACCATCAAATCAATGTCAATTGTGTAGAATGAATAAATTTGAACTATCAAATAGGTATTGGCTCCAGTACATTCGAGTCAAGTTCAATGAACTGTCGGCTATCCCCACCTAGACTTAGTAGATTACCAAAATTTATAGATTACAAAGTACACAGTTATTTCCAAAAAGAATTGTACATGAAGTCTCAAGATTCGTTCCCAATGATCAATTCTTCGTCGAATGGCGTAATGGATCGAGCTTCATTGAATTGAGCAACCCTTTTAGGTTCAACAAACTCGAACAGTTTAGAAGTTGTAATAAATTTAAAAAGGTAATGGACATGATTCGAAACTTTGAATTAAGAAGGGCATCATTAAACATGATTTTGGCTCAGGTTGAATAAACAAATTTCGAACGTAAGACATTGATCCTGTATAATATAGTGTCGATTATAGTTCAACGTACTTTGGGAATCCCTCCATTGCAAGCCAGACATAACAAAGCTACAATGTGTATAATAAGTATTTCCAGAATATGACGTCTGCGATTCTAAAAGTGGGAAAGAAGTAATAAGCGAAAATCAAACACTAATTCTAGTCCTTGTACAATCTATCTTCCGTACACGTATCAAGTCGCGGAGTTCAACGAACGTATTGGATCACTTTCTAAAATTTGCAGATACTAAATTTCTTTTTAATAAGTCGCAATTTGCATTCCCGATTGGTAAGCGTATTGCGAAAAAAAACAGAGGATTCCTGCACCTAAGTACGTGTTAACGTAAGAATCCCAAATAAAATAGAATTAAGTACTTTTAGAATATTCCCGGAATGAAACGATCTGATATAATTATTTTCACTGAGTGTTAAGCCTGCGGTGTATGTGGTTGCGTTGGGAAACCTTGGCGATTCTATGAATGAAGTAAAATAATCTAGAAGCAAATACGGACTGCGAAATCAACAGGAAGTTCGCACAATGCATAAGAAATATGAATGTCTTAATTCATTGATAAATCCGTCTCAAGAAGTTGTTATCTTATCAAAAATAGACGTTGCCAGATTTTCAGCGAGCAATGTTTGCTATATATTAGCTGGATACGGTCGGGTGTTGACATTTTAATTTTTATTCTTCGAACGATGAATTTATATTAGATTTCGTTTATTAAAAATTATTTCGCCGTAAAATCTAGATGAATGCGTGTTAGCCATAGGGGGAATCCTTTGTAAGGATCTAATTTTCTTATTAAATTTTGAGCGTATAATAATGAAGTACACGTAACACCTGCGTCGCGTGCTTCTCTCTCCCTTGGTAGCAGACGCTGATTTCTTTTGCACAGCGCTGTATCTATATTCCAGACAAAATGTGACCACTTAGTAAGAACGCTGTTAACAAAAAAAATTGGCGAATGACTGGCTGTAATCATCGGGCCAAACAACTACCTAAATTGAGCCTCCATGTCTCTAGCCTAGACAGCGGCTCCCACATTCAGTACAATTATAATCACAAGTTCCTAGACCTCAAAATTCAGACACAAAGCATACGATTCGCTGCTGCTCGGCCTCTCGTTGGTGGAGTTTTTCGCGATACATCAGTATAGAGCGGCGTATATGTAGTGTACGACCTCTGCTTATGTATATGATACCTGTCTATCTGCGTGTACATAATAATATTATGTATTCACGAAAAGATGCTGGTCTCTAACGCGAAAAGTCACAAAGAAACGAAAACGAATCAATTCGAATTTTTCGCGATGAATGTACATTTTGCAAATTCGAGATTATTAAAAAAAGTTGCTTCTTTCTCATTGGCGTTGCAGCTCGTGTGAACTCGTGTAATATACACGTAATATTTTTGCGATTGATGTGGCCTTTCGTATTAACACCTCTTTAATAAGTATTGCGAATAATGATTAAAAAAAAATCGCGTTTGATATATTTTTTTCATTCGATTTTAAATCTACTTAGACTAAAGATTAAAATAAAATTCTTACCCGTTCTTCTGTCAAAAAAAAGTTTCTAGCGATGCGTAAAGATGGTTTTTTCGTAAAATTCGCAACATCATCATCTTCGAAACGAAAATGAGATATTATAGGTACCCCGGGACTCGCATAACACACCATACAATGCCGTATATACTATGCAAACATTTTCAAACAGTAGAGGGGCTGATGCCAGCATTCACCGCATATCGGCGATCAACACTTCCACTTCAATTGCATGAACCTAACTAGCAAAATACGAAAAACTATAACAAGAGTCGAGTCTACCGGTCGACTGTAGGACCTACGTCCGATTTTCCATCACCGCACTTCAACCGCTTACTGTTAACATATCCGTCTCTGTCGCTCGCCGATCCCGTATCACGTTACCCCCACTTCCAACCTCGGCGGAGGCTAGCAAATGAATTTTCGAATTGGGCGATTTTAAGGGGTTTCGTACCCTCGAAACTCACCTTTTAGAATGCGGGGTTGTTCAATCGACACCCCTTAACCGGCCGGATGCTAGAAAACGCGACCTTTTTCGCGGGAAATCTCCGAAATTCGCGTGCAAAGTCGACAAAGTCGGACCATGGATAGCGAGACGGGGGGGAATCACTACAAAATGGCCGCTCCGCACGACTTTGCAAATATTTCCAAGAATTTCGATTTATTTCGGCCGATAGGGGTGAGAAAAGTGATTTTTTTTCGATGGGACGTCGCAAACGGATAGGACGACGCGTTTTGATGCCGTGAAGATGCGCCGCAAACGTACGTATCTGATTTTGCGTATGCCATACTAAAGAGGCCACGATTTGGGGGTAAAATTTGCGAGAAGTTAACTTTTAGAATTTGTTCCGTACCAAAACGGCATTTTGAAGATTTTAAGCCCTTAAATCACCTCGCCGTTACAATTCTACATATTTTACGCACGTTTTTCGTCAAAAAAATACCCCTACAACAAAAAAAATATCAATTTCGCCCCTACAGAATCAACTTTGCTACTCGAAAAGTATCTCAACACCTGCGCGCTAGTACAGCGAACATTTTAACACCAAGAAACCCCAACATAATCACGCGCAACATGTAATAATCCACCGAAAATGCTGTTACACAAAAGGGGTGGTTATCTCAGCCAATCAAATATCGATACCACTTTTAAACTTATAAACATGATCATGGCTATCATGCGCAGCTTTACATCAATTTTTTGATCACTCAGATCCCCTAATTATTTCACAAATTACAAATTTATTCCTACTTACACTCAACGAAGGAAACAATAGAAAACTTAAGGAAAAAGTGCTTTTAGGGGACGATTTTCTAGCGTTTTATTTTTTTAAAACATTCTCGAAGGTGCCTTAGACAAAATCATCCCGTTTTTGTAGAAAACATCCCGAAAAGATGGATGTTTTATCTATCCATATGTTAACTACCTTGAAGTGAGGATATCTAACATTTAAGGGTTGATATTGTAACGGTTTCTTTTACTAACACCTTCTACAAAGTATAGCAGATCTTTCTGAGATATTTTTGTGTAGAACAAAATTGCAAAAGGGGTGCAATTTTCCAGACATATGTTAGGATCCTTGTCTAAGAAGTAAGCATAATTTTAAGGGTTGATATTGCATTGTTTTGTTTTCTTAAAAACTCCAGCAACCTTTCTTAATCTACTACCATGAAATTTACAGCATTTTAGAAATAAACAATTAGTTAGAAGGTACTCTATTCTTGAAAAATATAATGGAATTGCTTACTTAGTGAGCTTTGGCACTCAAGGGTTGATTATGTGCTAGTCTTTTGTACGAAAATTATCTGCATATTTTCCTCCATGAATTAGCAATGTTTTAAACACGTTTGGTGCCAGAAAATGCACAATAGTCCTTAAGTTTGGAGTAAGCTCCTTTATTGAACATCCGAACGGTTTAAGGGTTGGTTAAGTATGCTTTTATTTCACTATAATATTTTCGGAAGCTTTATGGTGGAGTTGCATTGAGTTTTCTAGTTAAATTCGATAAAATTCAGCTGCAAAATGGGTAATATGAGAAAGTCGCTTGTTCAGCATTCAATCTACGATGCTCAGGGGTTGATATCCCAAAAGCTCCAGCCGCCAAAGTATTTTACAAAGCACATTCATTTAAACGGTAACATCATTATTAAGAATAAATTCATAATATTCACGAAATTTTAAAATGACAACGTGCAAAAGCTTTAGAGCGAAAAAACCTCTTATCGTATGACCATTTGTTACCTACTCGATGTTTCCCCTGCTTCAAACGCTTGGTATTCGTGAAGGTACGCCGTGGAACTTAAATATACAAAGATAAGGTCCCCTCAGAATAAAATATTGCGCTGGTCATGGATCTGAATTGAATGTCATGGACTCCTAACAAGCTGAAAAAGGTTTGTTGGAATTACTCGGACTGGAAAGGGAATAGGGTTACTGTAAATGGAATTATAATGAAAATAAATATCAAAAATTCCATTAAATAAGCACGAATCAGTAATGATAATATTGGGGGTACGAATTAATAAAGGGAAAGCTTCACTCCACGCCATAATAACTCTTTTCTAATAATTACCAGAAATTTATTAAAGTAATTGCTTCAAACTTCACAAGATTCATAATTTCAATTAAAGAAAAAGGGGATGTAGTATCGAAAACACTTACATAGGGGCGTACACGACTTGAGAGCAACTAGAGTATCCAATTTAAATAGGCTATTTCATTACTACGTAGCGCACTGCCTAACTATCTGAAGATAAGGGTACCCGACATAATGTTGAGCAGGTCATGTCTCTAAATTGAATGTCATCTAATCTAAACAACCAGTGAAAGAAGTGCTTAAATCAGTAGAAGGTTCGTGGAACGTTATAATGTGACTTTAGGCATTGTAATTCCACCCTTGTGATTTATGTTTTGTAAATAATGTTTGCGGTGTCAATAAATTATTGCTAGAATGTAAGTCTATGACGTCGGGACGTCGTTTTTAGTGCTGCAAAGGCGATGTTAGTTGGTGCTTACAGTTCCAGAAGTAATCTGGGTTCGTAATGTTTAACTTTGATTGTTGTGTTTAAGACTTACTGCTTGGTGTAGAATTGTTGTAATATTTAATGGAAAATATTTATTAGCTAAGTGTACTGCAATGACCAAAAAGCATTTTTTACTTTAAATGTTTTTTTTACACATTGCTCTTCATGCTGGTAGAGAAACAGATCTTCAGCAGCTTTGACCAGCAAATGGAAGAGACCATCGTGAGATTTGCTCCAACAATGCTGACCTTAAAAAAAGCTTTGTGACCCAATAATGTAAGGGGCCATTTGAAATGAAGATAAAGTGACCAGAATTACGCATTTTATGTGTATTAAAACCTCCAGTAGACTTTGGGGAAATTTACAGAGCTCTAAAATGGAAACCTTAAAAAAAAGGGAACTAATTACAAACAGTCGGGATCAGCTGAAATCGATAAAAGGAATCCACCGTTAAAGTATCGATATTTAGGTGAAGAATGGTTAAATAAATAAGGAAACATGAAGTAAAAAAATGAGCAAGATGGCTTGATGATGTAAAATAAAAGAAATAACATTTTATATATGTATTGCAAATAATATAACGTTAAATATAGACCGAAAAAATATTGTAGTACTATTTGATACAATTGTAGCAATCTGTGATACAATTTGTAGTAACATAGGGTTCTGGTGTGGGTTGTAGCACTTTTTACCAAAAAATATCCACAAAGATTGTGGTAATTCTTACTATATAGACTGGTCAATATAAGCTCAAATTTAAGAAAGATAGGGTACTTCCTACATTCCGTTACTTTAACGCAAACAACTTCTAATAGTTAAACTTCGCGTTTTAGGATGGTCTTGTTCATGCATTAAAAATGCTGTCAGGACTGGCGCAATATCTTAGCACAAGACACACAGAAGTTAACGTGTAAACTGCTATTATACATGTACATATAATAGAATTTTCTTCAAAAAATATTCTAAGAATTCGATAGTAATATTTCACGTAATTGTATCACAATACGCTACAATATCTTACACATAATTTTATAGCAATAAACGCCAAGACCGCAGCTAAAAAATAAATTTATTTTAAATACATTTAATTATTTATATTTCAGAGACAATCTGCAGCGTCCAATCTGGGACCCTTTTTGTAACGTAAGCTAATGATGCGAAACGTAATCCTGGTCGTCTTAATCCCTGTATTAGAAGACTTAATGCAGCCCGATAAATATGTATCTGTAGATTTTTTTTTACCGAGCGAAGATGAATTTCAATTCCAGAACTGTAGAAATCGATACGGTCGCCTCAGATATGCGCCATTATGGAACAAATAACTATGTGGAAAGAAGAAAAAGTGTCTTTATAATATACATTGGAGTTGTGTAATGCCCGGCATACCAAAGAGATATGTATAACCAAACAACTTTCGTTTTCTCTGTTTACACAGTTTTAAATGGGATAATCTCTTTGATGATGAACCATGCGGATTTCTTGTCCTTTTTGCGTATTATTTCGACTTTTTAAGGGAGATCCCTTGGGTAATGCCGAAATGAACGGTGAGAAATGTAAGAATTTGCTATTATTTCAGGTAGCAACAAGTAGGGATTCCCCAAGACTCGGTGCTTAAACCTACATTATTCATTTTTCTATACAACGTTGCGTAATTTTCGGTACTGGATGAGTAATGGATGGTTCAACATTTTAAACAAAATTTTGTATTATCAGTAAACCGCTTGATATCTCTAATTTGACATTGTCGAAGACATCGGCGTTAATATTTCGTGGATTTCATGGAATCCAGAATTTTCCAAACCCTTAAACACAACAATAATAAAGGCATTAAACACAAATATTTTACACATCATATACCACGTACAATAAACACCTAACTATTATTCCAAACGCGACCATTAACAAAAACAAGCTATCAGCATGTAAACAACCGCATTCTATGAGTATCGCTTGTTTATTAAATTATTATCGAAACTATACCATCGTACAACATGTAGTTCTAGTTTCTGCCACGTACTACGCACCAAGAAAGATTTATATTTCATACGTTTGACATAACCAGATTAGGTTTCTATGGCGATAGATAAAAGGACACAACCTGCGCCTATAAGTGGGTATTTTTTACATACATACGTACAGTTCCAAGTACAATGGCCTTAGAGTTAAAAAAAAGTTAAACATAACTTTAATGTTGTAGGGAAGTAAAAAAGTGTTAGTATGTTATCTAAATGTAGGTGTCGTTTTGACGAGCTTGTATAAATATGCCGTATTGGTATTGTTTCGATAAAGATGTGTTTGTGTGAAATACTTCACTTATCTGGTAATTTGTAAATATCAATAAAAGGAGGAATTTCGACGTTATAATTGGTCAGCTATAGAAATATGAAACTTTTCAACTGTTCCAGAATGTGACAGTTCAAGACTGTTTGACAAAATCAACAGATCAACTCTCATATCCAGAAAATCCAGAACACATACCTTCGAATTAATTTCATCCGAATTCTAGCATTTTGATAATTTATGGCATTCATTTAGAATTGTAAAAAAGCAATCAAAGAAGTACCCTGAACAGAATAAACAAGAACATCAACTCAAGAAGGAAAAGAAAACCAACAGTGAGAATTTGAAAGGAAGGGATTTGGAACATTAACGGATTATTAGAACATACCACTGAGTGGTTTTAGTCATCTCAAGTTAAAAGATCATCCTACATCATGCTTGTTGGAGAAAAGCCAGAAAAGTGCTGCAAAACCCTAAACAACTAAAGTCATGTTTATGGCTGCTGTAACCATAAGCTTTTATATAATTTTGCCAGAATAATCAGCAAGAATCAGAACTAATATGTTTTTGGCGGCCAAGAATGATATAGACACATCTAAATTTCCGATAGCGCATAAAATCGAGCTCATTTGCATTCAGCAGAATAATACAAAACCTCAATCTTGCCATAATGATGACGACTTGCTTGCTGAGTGATCAACATGTGGATAGTGTCTTAAATTGCATCCATCGTATGGACCAACTTTATATGTTAGATCTTGGATTTTTCATTGGTATTCAACCGTTGCACTACAAAAGTATTTTGTATATACTAAGACTAGGAAGCCTAAACTGCTACCATGGGGAATCCCATATTTGCTATAAAAGACATGGAACAAGCCTCTTACCGCGTAGATATAATGAATATAGTTTCACCAGATGCGTTTCATTGCGAGAAAACTCTAACCCATGAGAATCCACTTAGAGATCAATTCTACCGAAACCCTTGGCGAAATCAGTATAAATTACATCTATTCGTGATTTATTACAAATGGCCTCAGATACATCATTGATGATTAAATTATAGTCCGTCTAGAAAGTATCCGGAAAACAAAAAGCACAGCTATAATTTGACGGTATATATTTTTATTACTTGAATAATAAAATCACAACAAATAATTCATCTCATTTACTAATACAGTCTCCATTTAACTGTAAACACTTAACTAAACGTTCAGGTAATCCCGAAACAAGGCCAACGCTATACTTTTCGGTGATTGTGGTCCAGGCTTGTAAAACTGACCGAATCAAATCTTCTTTATTTCGTGGTGCTGTTCGTTCTATGTGTATATGTTTTCGATGGGACTAAGATCTGGGGAAGCTGCTGGCCATGGAATTGTTGCCAAGTTTTGTTCTAGCATCCAAGCTTTAGAGTAGACAGAAGTGTAGCATCTTGCATTATCCTGTTGAAAACACCACCCTTCGGGATATAAAGCCGTTTCAACAAGAAAGCCGTTAAGAATTTCACAATAATTTGCACTATTAACGGTGCCATCAATTATACAGAGAGGTGTAGCACCACGCTGAGAGATTGCTCCCCAAACCATTATTTTTGTGGTAAATTTGGAAATTTTAACGGTAAAATTTTCTCTTGATAGGATTTTTAAATGATTTGCACCAAGCTGAAAACACCTTTCGTCAAATATAAAAACATCACCAAAATTATTGTCTCGAAATCGTTGGCAAAAATCTATTCTTCGTTGCTTTTGTAGAGGTGTCATTGCAGGGATTTTTTTTGGTTTCCTTGATAAGTAACCTTGTCTTCTCAGTGAAATGTGGACAGTTTCTGGACACGCTCTTATTTGACGTTGATTTCCAAATCTGTTAGCCAGATTTCGAAACCCTAGGCGCGGGTTTTGTCGTCCTAAAGTCACTAAAGCGTTTAGATTGTTTCCGCTAATCTTACGCGGTCTTCCAGAATCTGGTCCATGGCTCATATCTCTCCTATTTTTTATCCTCTTTATTGTCTCATATACTGCACTTTTTCCGACTTCAATCAATTGCACTAATTTTTAACATTTTGAACACCTTTGCTATACAAATATTCCACCAACTTTCTTCTTTCTACTTGCGACATTATTTCACAAATATTAAGCCTGTTGATAATCAACAATATTTGACAGCTGGTGTTGTTATATGTTTTTTACCATGGCCTACAGTCGGCACAACCTACTTAATGCATTACTTTTATCTGAGGATGTAACAAAAAAGAAATATATTAAAATTAAGAAAAACAATAAATTCCGGATACTTTCTAGACGGACTACAAATTCAACTGATCTACCCCTTAAAAACTTCTAACACCTATCAATAAGATAGAAATTGCTCGATAATTCCTCGTTAAAAATTTGACCATTTCGAAGTATTCAGAATCAGAACAACGAATTCAAATTCAATATTCAGTTCTCTTTAGCAATATTTATTCCATCTTTTGGGATGCAGTTTCTACCTCGCAAGCTTGCGTATATAAATAATTTCGCTTGATATTCACTATCTGATTGTTTTGGGAGCTAAACTAGTTAATTAGACCATCAAATTCCTCGTTGATAATGAACGAAAATTAAAACTAGACCATAATGCACGTATTCTGTATTTATCTCGCATACTCTACAATTATACGATATCAAAATAGTAAAATACTACTACCGCTCCGATATAGAAAATGCAGTGGACAATGCAATATTATATGCTCCAAAGAGTTTCATAATAGCAGTTACAATGTTATCGCGTGACCTGTTTCTGTTTTCAAAAAGTGTGCCTGCGTTACATCTTTTATGTGCTTATTACTATATTTATTGTGGAGTTGTGGCGGTATAATTTTTCGAATCACTATACTTACACGTGCTATTATGGTTCTTTTTTCAACAGACACGAATTAAAGTGAAAATTAGATACCAAGTTACATTTTAATGCACGATACTGTTAAAAAGCCATCATATTTGAAGTACTTCACCGTGCATTATGTTGTTACAAGTCGTGTTATTAAATAATAAATCTTATTTAGTCTACTTTCCGTTCGTATTGTGAAAAGAGTCCTTAATAAAGGTTAACAAGACATTTTTAAACACAGCAGTTAGAAATAACCGATGATGAATCAAAGTGGTTCCTGCAAATTAAATCAATACTGCGGTCCGCCATTGCTTACTTCTGAACATTGAAAACGGACGACTGCGGTGGATTTTGAAGTGAGATTTACCACTCTAAACCTACATAATCCCGTTGCTAGCTCAATGTAGGCTCAGTGTAGGTAATAAGCCAAAATAGAAATGTTTCCTAGTTATTGCAATTTCATTATCCTTGACTATTGTTGATTTTAGTACGAACTTCTTGGCAAGTCCTCTAGTAATAGTGTTTAAAGACAAGTCGTCGAAATTCAAATTTAAAAAACTTAAGTGTTAATCCTTATGCAACCAGCTTGTTCTGAGAAAGCTCTTTCAGTTGTTAGAGTTGTTAGAGTAAAAAAAGAAGATGAGATGGTGATTTAAACATGTTAGAAAATGTCAAATACATAAAAACAAGAGGATACTGGATATTAAACCAACTGCAGTTTACGATACAGGCAAGGCAAATTATACGAAAAGGTAATTAATTGGGTTCAGATGCAATAATAGGCCCAAATTCAGAAGAAAAATTTGCTTGATTACGTCTTCTTAATGGAAGATTCGAGTGGCCACAGATTAGCACCCTGAGGAACAACAAAATTCACTGAAACGAGATCCATTTGGGATTGAACCTATTCAGGATAAAATATCAAAAAATCAAGTCAACTCACGAAAGATGATTGGACTCGGTGTCTAGGATGTGAGAGACATGTTGATCACAGCAGAATAATAGAATAGTCCATCGCCTTTGATCAGAGTGCAGATGTTATCAAACATTATTTCTACCAAATATGCATCAATGCTAAAAGATTCGGTAATTTAATGTAATTACTGAATTTCTTTATCATATATTAACCAGTTTAGTTCCTCTTTCAGACCAATTCAGCTAGTACCTTTTGCAACTTCCCAAACGTAACAGTGAAATATTTATGTACTCCCACTGCACAAATCTTCCGCCATATAATCCAAACTATACCGTTATTAATTCAAGTATCAAGTATGTGTTTATACACAGAAATTATCTTTAACAGATCTGATAACCATAAAGATTCGGATGAGAAACCCTCCTGCGCAAGCTAATTTTGACTAACATGAGTTACACAGATGTACTACGTTCCAAGTACAACAAATTCTACTCAAGCCTCAAAGACACCGACGCAGAGTACACATACTTTTACATTGCTAAGATATTAATCTCCCACGATTAATATTCAACACTTAATTAATTTACCGTAGACGCATTATGGTAGATGGGAAATAAATAAAATAATTTCAGCGGAAACATAATCTATTATTTGTAGAAGTCATAAATTGGCGAATCTTTTGGTTCCATCTGAATATTGGATTGGCTGATTTAGTTTGGAACCATTACCTACAAACATTTTAAACTATTTCTGTTGGGTTTATTTTTTTTTGAATTTCGGCTTTCAAAATTGTTTCCATTTACCAAAATACAAGAAATTTATCATTTAATTGATACAGAATTTAGAAATATAGAAGTGAATAAGAATGAAATATTGAAATTGTAGTGTCCGATTAAATTCCTTAATTTCTTCTGGCATTGTACAAGAATGGTATGACAAGTACCCGTGTTTGGAGACAAATGGTGCTTTGTGTTAAAACCTGCATTACAGACTGTGAGTACCACTCTTTAACCAGCGTCTGTCAAAATTTTGGAGAGATTCATCGAGCAGTGTTGTTTTAAGAGCCGTTCAAAATAAACAAATTTATCTAACCACCACAGGTCAGTGATTCGATTTCTGTTTTTAAATGGGGAAACTTGTGCAGAAATGACAGGAAAATTGGATGCAGTTTATAAGGAAAATCCGTATTTGACAAGGAGCGGCCACGTCGTCCCATTAAGGTGACTATGGACGATATGATGATGAATAAAGGTGTTAGGAGGCCGCCGGATGAAGATCCGAGAAATTGCTAATATGGTAAACATTTCAATTGAACGTGTGCAAAACACCCTTCACCAAACAATGAGTATGGACTGATAACAAAACCTGGTTCGTTTGATGACTTCTAAGCAACCTCTATATAAGTTTAGGCGCAGTACGGAAGAGTTTCTGCGGCGTTACGTGACTGTAAATGAGACAGGATGCACCACTTCAGGTGGGTTTTTCACAGTGGATCTGCGCCAAGAAAGACAAAGACGAATTCATCGATCGGAATAGCTATAGCGATGATTTTTTTGGGAGTTGCAAAGCATAATAATTGATTATTTGGAGCAGAGAAGGACGATTCAACAATTAAACTAAAGAGAAGGGAGCCCCTCTTAATAAAGGAAAAAATAACGCCTCTTCCTACTGCGATAAGAAAATTAGTACGAATTGAGGCTCCATCCACCATATTCGCCGGATTTAGCCTCGTGTGACTTCTTTCTTCTCTTTATAAAAAGAACAGCAATATTTCGTTTCTTATTTGGGTCTAAGTAGCTTTTATAGAAGCACAAAGTAATCGTATTATTATATTTTTAAAACGTCTGCCATTAAAAAAAAATTACATTTAGCAATCCATTAAAATTGTCCTTTTCAGGCGGAAAACTTTGTATATAGCTGTAAGCCTTTCAAAACGCTTAATGTCGCTGAATAAGTTATTCTGAGAGTATCAAAAACCTCCTGCTAAAATAAGACCTTCAATTTTTCAGATATCTGTCGTTATTATATCACTCTTTTAAATTAGCACATTCCTTGTAAAATGGATGATGCAAGCCGGGAGTTGTATATTGTGCCTATTACACGCATTCTGTTTCATTATTAAATGAAAATATTACTCTGATAGACTTTAAAAAGATTATGTTAAAGAGGCCTCGCTAAGGTGGTAGTATCGCCAAATTACGTCACTTAAAAACATTAAACTTATCGACCACTTAATGTACGGGTATTTAATCCATTGGCAGGCGCAAGAGTGAATTTATTAGAGATACGAGATAACTATTTGACATCCGACAAGGGTCTTCCGAAAAGTTCAATTTTAAAAGTACACATGTAAGAAATGCGTATACGATGATGGACGTTCGCATGTTGCTTTTTTTAGTTTCGTCTGGATGTAATATCATTAAATTTATCATATACCATATATGTATGTATACACTCCTCTCGTATCATATACGGAATATATTTATCCCCTCGAAAATATTTATATGTTCTATATGTTCTCTAAAGGTACAAACAACTTTTACGTTCGAAAGCATAACTTGTCCGTAATGAAAATACCTAGCGTTAATTAAAACGACATTAAATAAATTAAAAATAGTATTAGCCACATTTTTTCCGAACCAAAATACTTTAAATGTTTGATGCTATTTGAATTGCGATAATGGAAAGTTGAATATGTTGAAAAATGCCATAACCGAATATAGTTCTGCGTTATTCAGATATGTACATATTTAATTACACATATATAGTTCCGTTCCACGATGTACCAACTTGGAAATACGTCCTGCACTAGGTTTGCATATAGGCTGGAGATAAGGAAAATTAAGTAAATTATATGGTGATTATTAAATTATACGGGGACTTTTTTCCTTCTCGCTGTTTTCTCGATGAAATGTATAGGCTAATTAATGGAAAAAACTCGTTATTTCGTATCGATAGTTGCTTATTTATCGGTAGTAAAAAAGTCATCATTCAGGAAACGTTTTCTTTAAAGATTTAAGTGTTTGTTATATTTTCTATATCAGAATGTTGTCGTTCCACGATCTCAAAATCTACTGTTTTGATTAATTTCATTTGGAATACATTTCTTGAAAAATTACATCAAGAGTTTAAATCAACAACAGATACGTAGACAATGATTCCTGTAAAAGTGACAACATATCGTTGAAATTAAAAAGTATCTCAACCTTCTAATTGTTAAGGATCCAATAAGTACTGCAAATGTCATATTTAGGGAAACATCTTCAACCGGGGCTAATTTACAAGTGTGTCCAAGTGTTGAAGGTTTCTCTGCGTATTCTATATCCAATAGAAAAAACGGACTTTTGACTAGGAGACCGTCAAAGGAAAAGTTTGTTGAAAGGCTGAGATCTTCAGATAAACATTATCTACATGTATTCAAGACAGATGATGAAGGAAACATCGAACATAGGCATTTTTAGACTTGGATAAAGCTTTTAATAGGACATCAAGGAAGATAACATGGGAAAGTCTAAAAGAAGGAGGTGTTGCTGATAAGTATTGAAGGAGAATTGAAAGTATCAAAGCGATATACAATTAACGAAGGATTAAAGCATTTTTATAATAACGAACGATGTCTTAAAAGAACTTAAAGGCAGAAGTATATAAAAAACAACATAGGTTACAGGAAGCTAAGACAGGTTAAACCAGCAGAGTGCGCTTTTGCTGATGATTTGCCTATATGTGTGGAGAATGAGCTCAATTGAGAAAAAATTTAAAAATGTTGTAAGAGGAATTGAACAAAAAAATGCGAAGAGAAAGGCAAGCGAAACAAAAGTGATGGCAGTGAGAAAGGGAAAGGTAAAAATAAGTATAAATCTCGATTGTTTTAAATACCTGGAAGTATCAATTCAAAGCAACGGTGGAATAAAGATCGCAGCAAGAGCAAACCACGCTCACAACAAGATAACAAAAAGGAAAATATGTAATAGCATAAAAATATAGGAGCTGGGTGCTGAATAGAAGCTTGAAAAGTAGACTTCAGACGATAGAGATGAAATATTGAAGAGGAGTAGGTGTAACAAAAAATTAAAGAAGAGCCTCTAACAAAAGTGATGGAGAAGCAGCAGCTGAAATAGTTTGGTCATTTAATAAAAATGGAAGAACCCATGAAAGCCAAATGAAATGCTACACCGATGACGAATAACACAAAAACCGAGACACAAGATGCTAGAACGATGCAGTAGTTTCATGTGAACGTTTCAACGATGGATTTAACATATTTAGCAATTCATTGTAAGCAAGCAAAACCCCACATTAGGTAAAAAAAGAACTTTCTCGTTAAATTTTAATGGGATACCAGACAGTGAACGAATACAACAGCTTCAAGAGAGAAGCCATGCAGCAGATATTATTTTTGCTCATAAAGAGGCCAAGGATTGTGGAGAAGAAAAACTGGGAAAAAATGGGTGTTTATGGTAAGTCATTATGATCATCATGATGATGTCACCTGGATTACTAGAGAGAAAACATTGCTTTTTGATTTTATTGCTTTTTGATTTTAATATGTGGAACGTGCAACACATACCTTATGGAATAACTGTACACAACGCTAAACATCCTGTATTCTACTTACTACAACACTTTAGTTCTATCACCTAGGTTACTAATATGAAGAAACTACAAACTTGACGATGACAATTCGAAAGATAACAAAAAGATAAGGTATTAAAGAACGTAGAGGCGATAAAGGTTACCAACGAAAATGATCAATGATTGGCGCAATAAACGGGACCAATAGGAAAACAATCGCGCAATTTTCTACTTACTTACTGATTCCAGTAATGCCAATGACATGCACCGATCTTCCTACCTATCATCTGTGTTATTGTGTGTTACCTTGCGAGTAATCCAGACGACTAGCAACACATGGCTTTTATGCGTCTACTCTACAGAAAACTATTCTTTCGCTTGTAATATTCCATGTATTTACTTGCTAATGAATCAGAAGATTTGATAGCAAACTTAGAATTTTTCTAAAATTGATTTATTGTTTATTATTATATTGTAATATATGCTTCACAATCGAAAGCATGAACATGCACAAATACATTGCAAACGCTAACAGCGTGAGGGTGAATTATACTGGCTTGAATAAAAGTAGCTAGATATAGCACCAACTACATCACTGTACAAAGTTCTTCAATGCGTTACCAAAATGCATAAAATAATGAAAAGGTACTTGGCTTGTGAAGCCTTCTATTCCGTGGAAGAATTTATTAATAATAATTTTGCGGATATTGTTACTGTTATTTAATTGTCCAAAGTCCATTATATGTATACCATATATCTATGTATGTACTGTATCTTTCGCTTGTTTTGACGTGTGTAAACACATTTGTGTATTGACATTAATAAATATTATTACTATTATTATAAACAACTGATATTGCAGTTTAAACATTCAAATGTTTAAGTACAATGTTGCAACTTATCCTTTTTCCAGTAAAAATTGGGGTAGCTCATGGTAAAGCAATCTAGATGACCCAACTTTTTCAAAAAATGGTGTATTTTAAAAAAATCGAAACGAAGAAAGAAGCAATGTAACACAGTAGAAATGTCTTTCGGGTGATGTCGTGTAGAAGCTGACAGCATGGTCAGCGAAACGTCAAGTAAAATATTAACTACACGACATCACCCGAAAGACATTTCTACTATGGATTACGGTCGTGAAAGCCTACACTCAACAATGTAACACAAAAATGTTCTGAAAAATGTTATATAAGTGGGTCATCGTGTATACACAAGTCTGGGGGCAACTAATGTACAAAATATTTGGGAGTTGCCTAGCCCAGAAGAAGCTCAGCGCGATAAAGAGCAAAATGTAGGCAAATTGAGGTTTTTTGATCAACTTCACCCCGGGATAAGGTATGAACGATTAACTTAATAAAAAGTCAACCAACCAAAACTGCAGCTGTTTGGATTTGTCCTTATAAATTAAGAGAACGATCCAATGGATTTTGAAATCGTCGGAAAGTGGTAGTTTCCCATAATGCAGAAAATAACACAGTCGATGAAAATCGCTTCGCTAGTGTTACTCTAAATAGCGATGAATGTTAGTCCTCAGCTCTGCAAAGCTTTTATTTCAAAGCTGGTCATTTAAATAACACATTCTAGTCCTACAGAGGGGGCAGTGAAACTTTAAGCTTAAGTTTAAATTACTTAAACAGCTTCCTTCTATATTCGCAACTCCTAGTTATAAAATTACAAAAAGGAATCAAGAATAAGTCAAATTCACATAATTTTCATCGTCGTAATTTTCAGATTTATAGAAGCGGACTCTGGTTAAAAGTTTCCAAGCATGTACATTCAAAAGTAATATAAGAGGAGTCATCCACCGTCAAAACCACATTAACCTCCCCTTTTCAATTCATCCAGTTGATTACCAAAGTGAGGCCCTTACAATCACCAGCACCACTAGATACACTATTATTATTACACTCACACCACGACAAATACCCATTAAACTATGACTAAACTAACCATGACACTCGAAACAGACCCTATGGAGACCGTCACAATAGATGAAGAGACTTGAACAAGGCCCTGATGGGTAATGTGTGCGATGGGGTGTATTTATTTCTTATTTAAAACAATTTAGCTAATTTCCAAGTTATTACAGCGTTGAGGGTCACGCTCCATGTGGTTAATATAATAAGATAATGTAAGAGTAGAGACAAGTAGAATGTCTGTTTCCGCGTTCTGAATAAAGATATTCAATTAGGTCATTGTCGCGTATACGGATAGAATAAATTAGTCATTTTAATATTTTAAACTTTTCCATCTCGGCCAGATTCGTTAGCGATGTAACGTGTATAAATCTTATTGCGAGAACGTTTAAAAGTAGACTAGATTAATTTATTTATTGCAATGACATAAGGAAAGTCCAATTTTACACCGTCTACCTGATCAATTACATCACTACTATTAATTATTCTCTTTCACATGACATAATAAATTTGAACCGATCGCCATTCACACGAAGCAGATTATATGTATCTACATGTTCTCTTTGGCATTACTAATCCAGGACTTCTTGGAAGTCGTATTAAAATAAAATTAGATCTGACTCCTTGAATGATATACGTAGACTATAAAGCTGAATTGCATATAGTGTGTTTGCATGCGCCACTACTTACTTTGATTGATTTGAATATTTTACCGTTAATTGATAAAATGTCATTGAAGTTCAAAATTAAATTTATATCATGAAAAACGTGCCAACAAGCGTACAATATCAAACCTGCCATACACCAAATATTAGTGTAATTTGGAACAACTTCATACGCAAGAATTCGGAAGTGACTCATTGTAATCTCCTGAAATGGAGTAAACAACAGGAACGGAATCGTTATGAGTTCGATTAGTGTATTTTCCCATGCGTTCAATACATAATTCAATGTCCTCTTTGCATCTACTACTTGTTTGACTCATTTGCTTAGTCACATTTTTTTTGATCTTTTGTATTTCAGTTTGCATATAAAGATTACTTTGAAACGTTATAAACAATGTATTCGTGTATGGAAAAACGAAAAATTGCAAAATGGTTAAAAGATGGAAGTTAATAGTAGTGTAATAATATCGCCGTTCTTGAAGGGACCAGTTATTTTTTTTAGTTCTTACTCGGAACCAGATTTCACGTACTCTTCAGTGCTTGTTGGAGCAATCTAGGAATTGATAGTTTTAGAGTTGTTGGAATGCCAATTTCCTTTACGCATACTTCGCACAGTTTCGAAATGATTCCACTGGATCAAACTTAAAGAAGTTATTACGAATTATAAAATATTGGCTGCGCAAGGAATTATTAAGAGGTATCAAGAAACCGGATCAACAACACAAGAAAGTGCTCGGGAATACCTAGTTACCAATCCAATTTATGGTTTACGCATGCAATTAATGTCTGAACGGAATTGGCGTTTTAGTGCTCTACAAATCTGGGTAGAAAGCAATGAAAGTCGCCAGAACCCATCCAGTGTCAGTAAGACAGATTCGGGATCAAAAGACGGCGTTGCTGCACCCAAACCCCTTCTACGCCCACAAAACATTAAAAAGCGATTAAATTGGGCTACAGAAGATCCAGACCGGGACATCGAAATTTGGAAAAATGTGGCATGGAGCGATGAATCGAAGTTCCAAGCGTTTGGCAGCAATCGGCGGATGTTTATTCGAAAAATGGTGACCGAAGAATCCTTGCAAAGTGTATTGTGCCAATTGTGCTGGGTAGCTGTATACTGGCGCGGGCTTGTTTTTCTTTCCACTGTATTGAGGATTTTTATGAAATTAGAAGAATTTTAAGAAAAGAAGGTTATAAATGCATAATAGAAGAGAATGCAGTTCCTTCTGAACAGAGATTAATTTGAGATAGTTTCTATTTCAACAGGACAACGACCCCCAACAATCGTTGAAACTCTGCTGGGATTATTTGAAACGCAAAGAAGGAGAAGGAATCCTAAAGAACATGCTTTGGCCTCCGCATTAATTCGATCGAGCTGTTATGGGATGAGTTGGAACGATAAGTTAGAGAACGCCGTTTGCAATTCCAGAGGTAGTTCTGGGAGTAACTATTAGGTGTCTATCTATTAAATATCTGAGCTGTGATATAAAATCAAAATTTGACGATAATTTGCCTGAAGAAGATCATGTATTGGCCGAAACATCATTAAAAAAATTAGGAGGTACTCGTTTTATACTTAAACATGTTTGCTCGTATTTGAACGTAGATTTTAGTTGGAGTAACTGTCTCAACTAAATGGGTCTTTCAGTGCATTAACTATTAACTAAAACTAACATCATTAGGTTAAAAAATAAAAGCTGAAGGTGCCGTAGCCGTTACTCCTTGGACTTATTGCGTTTAGAAACTTTGTAAGCCGTATAAAACAGGGGAAAAATACGTTGATTATGAGCGACATCGTTACAGCAACGGTCGACGGTCATTTATTTACAAATCGCACCGTTTAAAAAACGGCGAAAATTTAAATTGTAATGTGTAAACGTAAGCTTTGTACGAGCTTCCATTCGAATATATATCATTACGTTCTAATTTACTCGAATAATCTTGCGATTTAATCTCTCGTACGATTAACATGATAATGTTCCGAGACATACATATATTTACCAACATATAGATACAATTTCGCCCCATTTGTAAAGACAGTAATGTTAGTTGGTGCCGTGGCATTATAATTTGTGTAATTAGGTCATCCGAAAGGAAGGAAGCTCATATACATAATACCGTTTCTGATGGTTCCTTTGAGCTCCTTCCAACGCAATTAGTCCGAATAGATATTATACGCGAGAAACGTATTTGGAAATTTGTGTACGAACCTAAACTGGTATTATTTTTGTATGCGTAAAAATATAATAGGTTTCTTTGTTTGAATTTATAGAAGTTTAGGCATGGTAGATGTTTTCATAGCGGTCTGCATCATCCAAAACCTATGCTTTTTTACATACCTTCATAATTAGAGATGACCAAGGCAGGTGAAATTATTACTTTATTGCAGCGACTA